>CM061131.1:42505088-43105088 GCA_030789695.1 Scilla litardierei
ATTTTAAAGTATACATTGCCAGAAGTATGATATCAGCCATGTTTGCATAACCCAACACAAATATTTTAGTCACCCTTTTTTGGTGGTTCAAAGTACATATATATGTGCTAATTATCCACATAGAAGATTAAAATATTCCCCTGGTAGAATAAAACAATGCAACTAACCAATATGGAATTTAAACCTAAAGGTTAGCATTGGTATAGCTTCCCACAAATAAATTTAATGTTTGATTTTATAGAGTTCTTGGAATCTTTTTTCTTATTCTTGTCATTCTTGGATCAGGACAAATGGGCGAAGAATCTCTATCTTGCTTCCGTATGCTATGGTCGCACTGTGTCTTGATATTTATTATGAATTTGGCGATCATAAGTAGGGGGAGAAATGGTAGTAGTTGATTTGTTGTATCGATTGCCTTTTTATTTGTATATTTTTCTTCAAAGAGGAGAAAAGAAGGAAATAGTGGAGGGTACAGACAATTGTTGTTTTGATATATATAATGCAGTTTTAACACACCCCTGAAGGGTTTGCTCCGAAGCATTTCCAACCAGCGATATGCAGGATAAATGCTGCCAGCATTTGCCGATGTTAACAATCGCCAGGGCTTTTAGGGCATAGGTTTGTGGCACAAGAAGGCTTTGAGCAATGGAATGAAGGTATGTCTCCGTCTTTATTATCTGTTAATATAATGCAGACTCTTTGGATATGTAAGCGTGTGCCATGTCCTATTGTTTTTCAAATTATTCCCATCTGTTTAACCATAATTATTCTCATTGTTACAATGTCAATAGTCACGCTTTATTTTAAGCAATCCCGTTTGTAAATTCAAATCATTACCAGACCCAAGTTCCTTTGGGTTATCACAGTAAACCCAAGCAAATCAAGCGCCGATCTTTTAATTTTTTCCAGGCTAAGATCCTTTGTCAAAATTTCATATTGAAGGTAGCGGTGTGTGTATAATTAATATTTTGGCGTCAGTCTTCTTTATCTTGAAGTGTGGGTGGCATCATGGGCTTCTCAGTTGTAGCTGGTGTATGTATTTTTATCAGTCTTCCAGGCTTATGTTTGCAATGCATGTGAAGAAATTTTAACAAATAGCGATACAATAATAAATTTTTTCATAATCTTATTATACAAATGAGCCATATTTTCCACGACCAAAATCAGAGTAGGACAAAAAGGTTGAGTAGTGGTCTAGCGTATGGTAGGACCATCCCTCTTGTCACAAAAGCCATTGCACTCAAGTCAATACTCATACACATACTTCTCACTTCTCACGAATCCTCTTTCATCCAGTGCTGTGTCCATAGAGATACATGTCCGGGTGGGACCCGCATCCTGGGAGGGGGATGGGGTTTTTCGGGGTCATGTATTGTGTGCACGTGTATGTTTAAGTAATAAAATAGGACAACTGTAATGATATATTTTGGGCATGCTTTATATATTTTTTTGGGCAAGCTTTATGCAAATAATTCTCCACATCTTGTTGAATATACATTTTGTTGAGTATTGGACTTCTCCCTGTTTGGTGTTAATGATGAGCAAACATAAATATTTGTGATCAATCCCGAATTTACAATTAATCCATTGACAAAGCTTATCATGAAAATCAATTAGCAATGGATGTCACTCAAAGATCAATGAATAATTGAAGCTCCTATAAGACTGCATGCTCATACTTTGGATAGAACAGAGAGTTCTACAAAATGTAATCTTTTTATTCTCTTCTAGTGTGTATCTTAGAAGTAGAACTATTTTGGAGCACACACAAAATCTTCATTTTTGTCCTAGGAAATTATTAGATCACATTTTCCTAGACTCCAATTTATTTTTATCAAGCATGTGCATGTTGTGATTTCAACAGGTGACTGCTGAACGATTTATAGTCGCCTGTCTGAAAACAATCGACTGTGATTTGTTCTACATTCGTCTGTTATGCACATACTTAATCAATTGATTTTTGAGCTTTCTAAACTTCAATTCCTTTAGGCGACTGCTATACATTATACATGCGTATGTCCAAGATACAGTCGCATATGATTGGTTAATCAGTCGTCTGTCTATACTCAATTCAAAGATCACTTTTATTTTCATCGACTGATGTTGTATTGACAGTCGCCTGTCCAAGGCACAGTCGCCTGTCAATTCTTCAACAGTCGCCTGTCCATGATTCCTCTGCAGAATTTGCTCTCTGGAATGTTTCTAGTTTTAGCGCTAGTCAACTGATGTTGTATTGACAGTCGCCTGTCCAAATAACAATCGACTGTCAATGCTTCAACAGTCGTCTGTCTTTGAACTCTCTGCAGACTCTGCTCTGTGGAAAGTTTCAGGTTTTAGTGACAGTCGACTGATGTTGGTTTCACAGTCGTCTGCCCATGGCACAGGCGCCTGTGCGTTCCACATCAGTCGCCTGTCGTGTCTTGCCAAAACTTTCTGAGATTTTCTCAGCTTACCCATATTGCGGCCAATCGTCTGTAGAATGATTTACAGTCGCCTATTAGGTTTACATGCGCATGTCTTCTCTTCATCAGTTGACTGTCCACGTGGTAAGTTACCGTTTGAATTCTCACTTACCCTCTGACACAGTGCAGCAGTCGACTGCGTTTTGTTCAACTGGCGACTGTCGACTGTGTAAATTCTATCCGTTGGCTTTTTCTCCAAGGATTTCAAAGGGGTTTTTGGAGATTCTGTTTGGGGTTTTTGGGGAACCTATAAAGAGAGCTTCTACTGTTCCATTGAGGGGTTACTCATCATCTCTTGAAAACCCTAAGCTTTCATCTTCAAACTTCTCAAGCTCTCAAATCCAAAAGAACTAGAATTCCAATCTTTTCTTCTTTTGCTCTCCAACCTAGAATCAAAGTGATATCTTATAGGCAATTGGTAGTGACAAAAGAAATGGTTTTTCTCTCTTCCAAGAGAGATCTCAACACAGAACACATTTGCTCTTTTAAGTTCTACTTCAAGGCATAAGTGATTGTAAGTGTTGCTATTTTAATATTTCATATATTTCGTTATTAGATTAACTCTCGGTTTGTGAGAGTGGTTTGCTTGCTTCCAAGTTGTGGGATTCAAGTACATCGAGTGTATTTCGATTTTATTTGTAGGGTTGCTACAAGTAGGTTTAACAGAAACTTCAAGTTAGGGTTCTAACTTGAGTTGTAACAGTCCGTTTTCATCAACACATCTAATTACGTAATTAATCTATTTTCAATTTTTTAACTATTTTATAATGGTTCGTCTTTTATGATTTCAAAAATTTCTTATAAAAATATTTCGAAGTATCAAACTAGTTTTGGAGTATTTTAGTAAGTTCGGGTTTCATCAAATGCCTCTAAATAATTTGATAAAAATTCATTTTCAACTATTACTGTTTTGGCTTAATGAATTAATTTTCTATACAAACATCATCAAAACGTTTTCAAACTCCTGCAGTATCATTCTATGATCATTTAGGTCTCCCAATATTAATTTTGTAATTATTTGAAGTCAAATCAATAGAGAACCCGCAAACCCGCTTCCTAAACGTTTTGGCCTAAAACCAGTATCTCCGTAGCTCAAACCTCAAAACGGACTTCGTATTCGCGATCCTCGCGACGATACGAACCCGTGGGTATGTTTTCGTAATTTTTCGGATACGTTTAATCTCAGGGGCAAAATCGCAATTTCATCATCACATTCGTTAATTACATTCACTAATTACATTTTACCCTAATCCATTTACTAATTACCTTAAACCAAAACGCTAAACACGTTTCCACGTTTCCAATTTTTTTTGCTCAACTTAGTCTAAAGATTAAACCTAACATCATTAATACTTAACTAATGTATGAATTAGGGTTGACTAACTACCCTAATTGTTTATTAATTTAGATTAACTTAAAAAACCCCCCTAATTCTCTCTCCCAGACTCATCTCTCTCTCCATCTCTCTTTTGTTTTCGAAATAACCCAGGCCCTCACCCGTGGTCTCTCTCTCTCCCCCGCTCTCCCCGAAACCCACTCTCCCTCAGGCTCACCCCACGCCCTCACCGCCGCCAGACCCCGACCACCCCTCTCCTCGCTTCTGTCCTCGCAGACGAACCCCTAGCTCTCGGAACTCCGAACACCCCTACGCGCGCAACCCTGCCTTCGCTTTCTCCCACCACGCTCAGCTCTCCGCCACCTCCGAGAGCTCCGCCCAGCCCCGAGCAGCATCACCACGTCCGCCGGCATCTCCGAGCACAACCACTTGCCGCGATCTCCACGCAGCGCCAGCTGCATCGCCTCCGCCCTCTGCTCGCCTCCCTCTGCTCCTCGCTGACGTTCCTTTACGTCCACCGTCGTGATCTGCCCCTCCTAGCACCCCCATGGGCTTTGCTCCCCGCTGCCGCCACTTGTGCCAACCCTCAAGCTCGCCGTCGCCGTTCCCGTGCTTCGGCAAGAACCCAACCACTAACCCATCCTCCGACTGATCCCCGCCTTCGCCCACCTCTCCGACGAGTCCCCAGCGCCTCACCGCCGTCCGACCGCCCTTCGCCGCTGTCGAACGCCGCTCCCCCAAGCTCGCCGCGAGCTTCCCGCTTTCCCATCGTCGCTCGCCCGCCTACTCCGCTGCCTCCTCAGCTCCTCCGAGCAACTGAGCTCGCCGCTGCCGACGTCTGTCGCGTCCCTGCCGCCGCCTCCCGGGTCGTCGCCGCCCGGCATCCAAGCGCGCGAGCCCACGCCCCTGCAAGCGTAAACAACAGAGGGTGAGGTTTACCGTATGCGTATTTAAAACGTATACGTAAATACGACTTCGTATTTTCGTATTTTATAAAATATTATATGGGGGTTTAATGGTTTTAAATGCATAATTAATTATATAAGGGTCAGAAAAATACAAGGCCAACTCCAGAAAATCAGAAATGATATTCTGGATCCAATGGCGCTGGTTTCATTTCAATAAGACGCTTAGTTTTTCCAGAATAAATTTTTTTACCCGAAAACTTAAGTACATAAATTTCTTTTAAAAATCCGTAATTTCTTATTTTTCACGTAAACTAATACGTGAGAAAATACATGTTGTAGCACTCTTTGAGATGGTCGTTTTGACTGCTCACTTGAACAATTCCGATTAGTATTGCATTCAGAATAAATTGTTGAATGATTACGTTACTTAAGTAAAACTAGTTTTTAAAGTAATTTTTGAGCTTCTAAAAATTATAAAAATTAACAGAAGCTTCTGAAAATATTTTCCTCTTGCAGGAAAATTATATTCTTCATTTTCAGCCTATATAAAAATTTAGAACGTTTTCCGACACCGTTTCAAACGATTAAATTATTTAGATAGGAAATGTCGTGTGCTCTAACCAATTATTTTTGGGTTGCTGGTACCAATTCTTGGGCACCAACTTCCGTGGAAGCCCTAGATCTAATTCCGGCTTGCTACGACAACCTCTAAATTAGTAAGTCACGACTAATTTTAAAATTAGAAAAATAGCTAGCGTATCCGTATGAACTTAGAACACCACTATAGCCTCAAAACATCTACTTGACTTGAACCAAACTAGAGACCTAATCTAATAGCAAAATAATCAACTACAGATTACTTTGCCAACTTTCAACTTTGGTGGTTATAGCACACAACCATCAACTTGAGTAAATTGTGTGCTAAACAATACTACCACATGATCGAAGCATGGAATCGACATCCCGAATGTTGAACTTGTCTTTATCCTCTAATTCCTTAACATCCACTGTGTTTTGGCACCATCTGCTTTGGAATGAGTTCCTACTTTCTGGTTTTCAATAAGAAAGTCAATCAGTGGTCTTGGTTTGACTAGCATCATGGATACACCGTTTGGAACATCTTGTGGAACATCCCGTATAATACTTTAACACTTCACTGGGGTTTTGGGGGGTAACTCATAGTTTGAGAGAGTGCAGAAGTGACTGGAGTTCATCTACATGTCTAGTTGCCTGGGTTTTCGGTATCCTGTCTAGCTGCCTGTGTTTCGGCAAATATAATATGATGCATGTCAGCATCCCGTCTAGCTGCCTGTGTTTTCAGCATTCGTTTGGGTAAGCGCACCCAGGCAAGAGATGAACTCAATGGTCACATATTGTACTCTCCGACTTGAGTCACGTAGTTTTAGTGTAGCTTGCACGATCACCTCTAATTTACGTATTACAGTCACCTTTACTTTACGTATTACATGCATTTTACTTACTACACTTGTACAGTCACCAGTATTTTACTTCTCGTACTTTTAGCTACAGCAGTACCATGTTTCACTCGCCTAGCCTGCTTTACACTTGCACTACCACGATACAGTTGTTCGCTCCTTTCAGTTCTGTTTACTTTTACTACTCAGTTGTGTACAGTTGTTGTTCAGTAGTTTACTTTTCACTTTGGTCTGCTTGTACGTAGTTACTTTTGTCATACTTGTGCACTGCTTCTTTTCTATTTTAGAAATGTTGTGACTTACCTACGGTTCCATCTTCATGGCACCGCAGACGACATACATATGGAGGTAGATGCTCTTGAGTTGACAGAACCAGAGTTCGACCCTGAGACTGCAGCTTCTAGATTTATTTTTATATACTTTCTTCTTTCATGTATATTTGTTGGAGAATATTGTACATTATGGATTGTAATAATTGGACACTATTTGGGTATTTATGTACATCTCTGCATTGTGGCTATGCTGTTTTCAATGAGAACCTGCAGACCTGCGAAATAATCAAATAAGTAACATGCCCCCGAGAGCGGGTCGTTACATGAGTATCCATTGGTATCGGGGTGGAAGGGACATAGAATTACCGGAAACAAACCGGGAGTTGACTTGGGTAATCCGAACCCTTGAAACATTCTTGTGTTTGCATTGTTTCAATTTAGGGTTTATTTACATTCCGTATTAATTGTTGGTTAGGAATTTAATTTGGTATAACTATTGTTTTAAATTGCATAAACAATATTTAACTCCCCATTTTAATGTTTTCCTCATTAATTGTTGGTCCTTACAATTGTTATAAGAGCGTTGGTTTATAGCTATGGTATTCAACAACAACGTTCCTAGCTATGGTATTCAACAACCATAGCTATGGTATTCAACAACAAGCATAGCTATGGTATTCAACAACGTTACAATTGTTATAAGAGCGTTGGTTTATAGCTATGGTATTCAACAACCATAGCTATGGTATTCAACAACAATGTTCCTCTACTGACTTCGTACAACAATCACGACCGTGATGGTGCGTTTACCGTTTTCGAATGACAATCAACGGTTCGTCCTCCGCGTTTCAATGGCACGAAATTCGGCTATTGGAAATGCCGGATGGAGACGTTTCTTAGGAGTGCTTCTTTTTGGAGAACCCTCCACAAGGAATACGTTGAACCCTTCGAAGAGGATTTTGACAAATGGACTCCCTCTGAGAAGTCTGTCGAAGTTAACAACGCCAAGGCAATGAACGCTCTTCATTGTGCATTGGATCCGGATGAGTTCAATAAGATATGCACATGTAAGAGTGCATATCAAATTTGGAACCATCTAGTCGTTATCCACGAGGGAACGAATAAGGTAAAGTTATCTAAATTATATGTTGCAATACAAAACCTCGATATGTTTTATATGCAGGATAATGAGAGCATTGCAACAATGTACGGACGTTTCACCGACATCACCAATGAACTTGAAGCTCTTGGACAAGTCTACACCCAAGAAGAGAATGTGAGAAAGATAATCATGGGAATGACCTCGAAATGGGAAAGAAGAGCAATCGCCATTGATGAGGTCAATGACATGAAGAACTATACCGTGGTAAATCTCATCGGTACTCTCATGCCTTATGAAGTAAGAATGGAGGACCGATTGAAGATTCGAGTAATGATGAACCCAACGGAGGCCGAGAAGAAAGCATTAGCATTCAAGGCTACTTCTTCATCCTCCGATAGCGAAGAATCAGAGAACGAAATGGACTTGGAAGAAATGACACAAATGGCGAAGAAGTTCTAACGTTTCTTTCGCAATGGTAAATTTCCTTCTAAACATAAATTTGATTCCACTAGCAATATTTCATCTCTTTGTTTTAAGTGTAATAAGGCATGTCACATCAAGAAGGATTGCCGAATGCTTAGAAACAAAGAAAAGTGGAAGGCTCCAAAATACCACAAGTCCGACAAATACAAGAAGGATAAGAAGAAAGGACTTGTTGGGACATTCAATGATGCAAGTGGAGATTCCTCAAGTGAATCCGAGGATGAAAAGGGTGAGAGTGCCCATATGTGTTTCATGGCCCGAGAAGATCCACTCTTCGATGAGAGTGATCGTGACCCGAGATAACCATGGATGAACTTCGTATTGCTAACGAAGAATTATTTTCTAAGTATCAATCTCTTATGCTTAGATATACTAGTTTAAAGAAATCAAAAGTTAGCAAATCATTCATGCCATGCATTATCAACAATGACACCATTGTTGATACACTTACAACTTGAGAAAGCCAATTTGGTTTCTCAAAATGACATCTTGAGAAATGAGGTGAATTTCCTCAAATCTCAACTAGATCAAACATATCATAAGGATAATATTGATCTAGCTTAACAAAACACACAATTGGGTATTGAGAATGATTCTCTTAAAACCCAAGTGCACGAGCTCAAAACACGGGTGTCCATCTTGAATACCAATATTTCTTCTCTTAAGAAGAACTATAAGCTCATGTCCTCCCAAGTTAAGAGATTTAACAAAGGGAAATGACAATCGGATGAATTACTTGCAAACTAATTTCCGGTCACATATCGTGTTGGACTTGGTTTTGTGGAAGCAAATGCATCAAATACTCGCACATCATATAGTGGTGTAACTATAAATTATGTGAGGTCATGCTCCGGTGCATCCACAAGTGGTGTCAAAAACACTGTTGGTAGCAAACCTACCAAGAAGGCCACCACTTCACAATCTCTTCCTTTTAGCAAGAAACCCACTAATGAACAACTATTATGGCATCACTGTTTTGGTCATGTTCATTTTAAGCACTTATATAAGTTAGCTAAGTATGATCTAGTAAAAGGTTTTCTGAAAATTGCTTTTAGTAAAAAAACTTTTGTGATTCTTGTCTAAGAGGCAAACTAAGTAAATCATCTTTCAAACTTAAAGAAGGCGTCACTTCTAAGATGCTCTTAGAATTACTTCATATAGATTTATTTTGGCCAACTAGAACTACCTCTTTAGGTAATGCTCATTATGGATTAGTTGTCGTTGACGACTTCTCTAGATTTACTTGGGTTTCAATTTTAACCAATAAGAATGAAGTTTTTGAAGAGTTTACTATATTTGCAAAGAAGATTCAAAATTTCTTAGGATCCACCATTATCACTATTCGTAGTGATCATGGAGGAGAATTTGAGAATGAGTCTTTTACCTAGTTTTGTGATGACAATGAGATTACTCACAATTTCTCTTTTCCTCGCGCACCACCACAAAATGGTGTTGTAGAGAGAAAGAATAGGACCCAAATTGAGTGTGCCCGTACCATGCTCTATGATAGTTATCTTGGACTACAATTTTGAGCGGAGGCGGTGCACACAACATGTTATGTGCTTAATAGGATCCTAATGAGACCTTGAACGAACAAAACTTGTTTTGAGTTATTTTATGATAAAAAGACACAAGTTAAATATTTTTGTGTTTTTGGTTCAAAATGTTTTATAAAGAACACTTTTGGTAACTTAGATAAATTTGAGCCAAGTTTTGATGAAGGAATTTTTGTCGGATATTCCACACGTAGCAAAGCCTACCAGATATACAACAAAACCTCTTCAACGATTGAGGAATCACTACATGTTTTATTTTATGAAGATTTTGATTTTCCTCGTGTTGATTATAGTGTAGATGTTTTATATGATTCTCTTAGTAATGTTAAAATTAATGATTCTATTATTGAGACTAACAATACTAATGAAATTGTTGAAGATGTTCCAAGTGATGTAAGGATTCCCAAAACTTATCCAACCGTTCGTAATCACCCACATAACCAAATTATTAGAGATATTGGTGTGGGTGTTCGAACGAGGTCAAGAATTGATGAATTCTTTCACAATGCATTTGTTTCTACCATTGACCCAATGAACATCCAAGAAGAGTGTGAAGATAGATCTTGGATAGTTGCAATGGAAGAAGAGCTCATGCAATTTGAGAGAAATGAAGTTTGGAAGCTCATTCCTCTTTCAAGTGGTCACCAAGTGATTGGGACCAAGTGGATTTTTAAGAACAAGGCCGACGAAAACGAGTTCATCACAAGGAATAAAGCAAGGTTAGTAGCTCAAGGCTATCGGCAAGAGGAGTGTATTGATTTCGAAGAATCCTTTATCCCCGTAGCTAGATTAGAAGCTATTAGATTGATGTTATCTTTTGCATCCCATAAAATTTTTAAGTTATATTAGATTAATTTTATCTTTTGCATCCCATAAAAATTTTAAGTTATTTCAAATGGATGTTAAAAGTCCATTTTAAATGGTATTGTTAATGAAGAAGTTTATGTTTCTCAACCACCCGGTTTTATTCATGAAAAATTTCCAAACCTTGTTTTCAAACTCAAGAAAGCGTTATATAGGTTGAGACAAGCTCCTAGAGCTTGGTATGACCGACTCAAAACCTTTATTTTGGATTTAGGTTTTAAAATGGGTGAAGTTGATTCAAATCTTTTCATTAAAGTTCATGAAAATGACATCCTATTAATTCAAGTTTATGTAGACGATATTATATTGGGTTCTACTAATTTTAATCTTTGACAAGAATTTTCTAAGTCTATGAAGGATGAATTCGAAATGAGTCATATGAGTGAGCTCAAATACTTCCTTGGACTACAAATTCGGCAAATGAAAGATGTGACTTTTATACAAGGGTTATTTAGTACCGACCCCCTGTGTTTTCTCCAAAATTATTACCACCCCCCTATGGTTTCAATAATTAGTAAGACCCCCCTCTGGCATCTCAAGTTTTTCGCCACAATTAGTATCACCCCCGGTGTTTTCTCAAAAATTAGTATCACCCCATATGGCAGGGGGGTCTTACTAATTATTGAAACCACATGGGGGTGGTACTAATTTTTGAGAAAACATAGGGGGTCGGTACTAAATAACCCTTTATACATCAAACAAAGTACACCGATGAGCTTATCAAGCGATTCGGGATAGAATCGTCTTCAGGCAAAAGGACTCCCATGAGTACGACAACTCATCTACACAAGGATGAGAACGGAAAAGATGTAGATGTTCGTCTATATCGAGGAATGATCGGTAGCTTACTTTACTTAACCACTAGTATGCCTGATATTATGTTTTCCGTATGTCTTTGTGCTAGATATCAAGCTAGACCTAAAGAGTCACACTTGATTGCGGTTAAACGAATTTTTTCGTTACCTCAATCATTCACTAGATTATGGGTTACTTTACCCTAAGTCTAGCAATATAAGTTAATCTCATACAGTGATGCCGACTTTGCTGGATGCAAATCCGATAGGAAGAGCACTACTAGCATTTGCCATTTTCTAAGAAATTCCCTAGTTTCTTGGTTTTCCAAGAAACAGAACTCGGTAGCATTGTTCACGATTGAAGCGGAATATATTGCCGCGGGTCTTGCATGAGCACAAGTTCTTTGGATGAGACACCCACTTTAAGACTATGATGTCAATTGTGATACTTATCCTATCATGGTTGATAACCAAAGTGCAATTTGTCTTTCCAAGAATCCGGTACATCCCTTCCGTACCAAACATATAGATGTGAGACACCACTTTATTAATGATCATGTAGCTAAGAAGGACATCATCTTAGAGTACATTGAAACCTAAAAACAAATCGCCGACATCTTCACTAAACCTCTTAAAGAAGATTCATTTGTGAGGTTGTGTGGAGAATCAGTGATTATGTGTGAATCTGAATTGTAGGAGTTCATACTTTCATGTTATATCATGTTTTGAACTCATATCATCATTTTTACTTCTCTTGTTTTGATAAACTTTATGTTTCACATATATTTGTTTTAAGAGATGTATTTGAGATTTTGATGATTTCGATTGTTTGGACTTTTACGAGTTTTGTACGTTAATATATAATATTTTGATATTGATTTTTTGATTAGATTTGTGTTAGAGTATATGTCCTAAGGTGAGTTGTCTCAATCCTTTGAATTTTAACCTCACTGTGCATTTTTGGACCAGGACGACGATTGTCATTCCTTCGATAGTCGCCTGCCCAACTCAATTTTTCCTTACTGCAGACTGAATTTTTTGCACAGGCGACTGATGAACATTTTCCAGTCGAATGTCTTTGCGACAACGACTGCAATTTGGTCATCAGGCGCCTGTCCAAATTTTGAGATGCTGTGTTTTATCATCATATTTTTTGATTCTCTGTCAGACGACTATTGTGTAAGTAACAGTCGACTGTCTCTGCGACAGGCGAATTACTCAATAGTCGACTGTCTGTCAACCCAAGCCGATCTATATCCTATCGACCTGTCGACTGACGATTGTTCATTAGTCGACTGACTTCTGTGGCGGTTCGTTAACTTGATTTGACCCGTCGATTTATCGATCCAATGGCCCAGATTCGTTTGACCCCATCATATAATCTCGAGGGCCGTCGATTTCTTCAGTTATTTCTCTCTCATCCGACTCGACTTCCCTCGTCTCCTTGCTTTGAATTCCAACCGTTCCCGCCGATTTCTTCTTCGATTCGAAGCTCAAGTTACCGATCATACTTCCCATCTTCCGATTGAGAGTTTCGGTTGTCTCCTTCTCCATCGATCGTCGCGGATTAAGTATCTTTTTCGTTTGTCGATTCGTTCGTGCTTTATCTTTTATCATCGTTTCGTTTGACTCGTGCGATGGCTCTCAAGACTAAAGGGAAGGCCGTTGCTCCTAGACGTCCTAGGAAACCTAAGCCTAGTACTGCCAAATCCAAGATACCCATAAAGCCCGCACCTAGCATCCAGATCCTCCCTTCGACGTTTCGGCTTCCTATTCCACTTCTTCTTCCTTCGAAGAAGAAACCTACATTGAGCCTCTCCTGAAGCGTCTGCATAAACCTATTGGTGTTAGCATCAATGAGCCTATCGCTAAGGCTGAACCTACTCGGGTGGCTGCTGACACCCACCCCGAGCCTATTCTTGCTTCTTCCCAAGGCCAAAATCCTCCCATGCATCCACCTGCGGATCCTCTAGTTCCCATTTGCTGAGACGATGCTTGTCTAGCAAAATTCCATGCTATGCTAGGGATCAAGCTCCTTCGTGAGCAATTCATTGTGTTTCAGGCCTTCACTGCTGAGAGACTTTCAGAGATTCTCATGTCGACCCATTTAGGTGATCTTTTTCGATTCTCTCATGTCGACTCCCCTCGTGCAAATCCATTCCGTGTCAAATTATTTTATGCCAACCGCATTCGTTGTGAGTATGTTGACACGGGGGAAGATTGACACAGTTGTTCAGGGGACCCATATCAGACTTGACCCTACTCTCCTAGGAACCATTCTTAGGATTCCCTCCACTGGCTCCTTACCTGCTGATATCTCCCTCTCTGATGTTGGAGATCTTGATCAGAATGTCCTTCAGGACATGTTCAATGTGATCCCTTCCTACCTCTCTTTTGGCGTCAGGGCGTCCATGTTTTCTGCTAGAGGTTGGTATGTTCACCTAGTGGTGAAGTCCAATATTTTGCCGAAATATGGCTCCTCTGATCAGCCTTCTCAGGAGATCCTCCGCTGTATGTATGCTGTTCTATCTGGTATGTCTGTGAACTGGGCCGGAGTCCTCCCTGATCGGATGGACAAGGTCTAGTTCACTACTACCTCCTCTCACATTCCTTATGGAGGATTCCTCACCTTAGTCTTTCGTCATTTTGGGATCGATTTGACTCCATATGAGCCTATGCCCCTTGGCCCTCTTCTCGATGCTTCTGCTAAGTCGAAGTCCTCTTCGGCTCTGCAGACGGCATCAAAGAAGAGGCAATCTACTTTAGCTCTGTTTTCATCCACATTCCACCATCTGATCGTCCCTCTTCCTTCGCTGCACCCTCTTCCTTCGCTGCACCCTCTCGTGACTTGTTGGACGAGAAGGTTTCTGGTATCTATGAGTTATTTCATCTGATGTTCCAGCATCAGGGCATTCCTTTCCCTGATCATCTCAAATCTTTTGTACCATCTCCTTAGCCTTCCGAGCCTCCTCCGGGCGTCATTGAGATTTTGGAGCATCCTGTTGTCATTGCTCCTGAGCCGGTTGCTTCTCCGGCTCCTCAGGATGTTTCCTCTACTGTTGTTGCTGCTCCTCTTCCCGGGGATCCTTCGGTTGATCAAGAGGCCCAGAAGTTCCAGGTTGAGTTGGCTACTCTTGTTCACTCCTCAGCTAATGATGTGGAGTGACACTCCACAGAGCCTACTCACCCTTAGGCCTAGAGTTATTTTGTTAGGGTTGAGTGTTGAGTGTCTGTTTATATTTTGATTCATTTTTGAGTTCTGATGTATGGATGATGTTTGTATGTCGATCACATTTTGTTTGGATGTACATAGAGTTGTCGTTGTATGGTGTAGTCCTTGTAATTTTGGATTATATGTGTGTGTGTGTGTGTGTGTGTGTGTGTGATAATATTTTTACTTCATATGCTGCTTTACACTCTGTCTCATTTTTTATGTGTGAACATGTGGAAATTGTCTCTCTTTGTATGCTATATTATATACATGATGTGATGTGAGATGTTTTTTTCTCATTTGGTTTGAAATATTGATATTGGATTCTCGTTCCTTTAGTCAACCAAGATTTCTTGTGTTTTATGAGTTTTTGGTACATATATCAATAAGATGCACCTTCGTGCTTAGTTTTCCCCGATTAAATGTTGGCATCACATTTGATATACATCCTATCTTTAGACTCTCATTATTGTTTTAGTACTTATTTAGCACTATTGTTGTTATTCTACTCACACTTTTTGGATAATGCCATAGGTGGAGAGAAATAAACATGTCATAATTATGTGCTAAGTAAATTCTAATTTTAAACTTAAATCTAAGATTGAAATTGCCTTAGATTCAGAGGGAGTAAGATATAATGAAGTTGGATTATAAAATCCTAGATTTCAAGATTTCAAGAAAATCATTTCATTCATTCATATCTTACATACTTGCTTCAATTGATCTATACATGCCCTTATATTCATTGACTAACTTGATTGGCATCTATGTAGGGGGAGTACGTTTTCATTAAGCACAATTATTTATCTTTTTGTTTATGTTTGTCATCATCAAACAGAGGGAGAATGTTGAGTATTGGACTTCTCCGTACTTGGTGTTAATGATGAGCAAACATAAATACTTGTGACTAATCCTCTATCTGAAGTTAATCCATTGCCTAAGCATATCATGAAGATCAATTAGCAATGTGTGTCACTCAAAGATCAATGAAAGCAAGAAAAGTGGATTGGATGATCAAAGATGACGATTGAAGCTCCTAGAAGACTTCAAGCTCATACTTTGGATAGAACAAAGAGTTCTACAAAATGTAATCTTTTTATTCTCTTCTAGTATATAGCTTACTATGTTGGAGCGCACACACATCTTCATTTTTGTCCTAGGAAATCATTAGATCACATTTCCTAAGACTCCAATATATTTTTATCAAGAATGTGCATGTTGTGATTACAACAGGCGACTGCTGAACGATTTACAGTCGTCTGTCTCAAAACAATTGACTGTGATTTGTTCTACAGTCGCATGTTATGCACATACTTAATTTGGTTTTGGGCTTTCTAAGCTTTAACTCCTTCAGGTGTTTGTTGTACATTATACATGCACTTGTTCAAGATACAGTCGCCTGTGATTTGTTAATCAATTGCATGATTATCTTTAGCCCAAAGATCACTTTCATTTTCATCTGGCCAGTCGACTGATGTTGTATTGATAGTCGCCTGTCCAAGGCACAGTCGACTATCAATGCTTTAACAGTCGCATGTCCATGATTCCTCTGCAGAATCTGCTCTCTGAAATGTTTCTAGTTTTAGTGCCAGTCGACTGATATTGTATTAACTGTCGCATGTCCAAGTAACAGTCGACTGTCAATGCTTCAACAGTCGTCTATCTTTGAACTGTCTGTAGACTCTGCTCTCTAGAAAGTTTCAGTTTTTAGTGACAGTCAACTGATGTTGGTTTCACAGTCACCTGCCCATGGCACAGGCGCCTGTGTGTTCCACATCAGTCGCATGTCCTGTCTTCCCAAAACTTTCTGAGATTTTCTCAGCTACCTATATTATGGCCAGTCGCCTGTAGAAGGATGTACAGTCGCTTGTAAGGTTTACATGCACATGTCTTCTCTTCATCAGTCGACTGTCCACGTGGTAAGTTACCGTTTGAATTCTCACCTACCCTCTGACACAGTGCAGCAGTCGACTGTGTTTTGTTCAACAGTCGACAGTCGACTGTTTAAATTCTATCTGTTGGCTTTTTCTCCACGGATTTTAAACGGGGTTTTGGGGATTCTGTTTGGGGGTTTTGGGGAACCTATAAAGAGAGCTTCTACTGTTCCATTGAGGGGTTACTCATCATCTCTTGAAAACCCTTATCTTTCAACTTCAAGATTCTCTGTAAGGACCTGGCTATGAGGAAAACACTAGAATGGTGGGTTGAATAGTGTTTATGCAATTTAAAACGACAGTTGTACCAAATTAAATTCTCAACCAACAATTAATGCGGAATGTAAATAAACCCTAAATTGAAACAATGCAAACACAAAAATGTTTTACGGGTTCGGATTACCCAAGTCAACTCCCGACTTTTTCCCGGTAATTGATGCGTCCGGAAATAACTCCGAAACGATGTCGTTTACCGCAATCGCACGGTATAGTGGCAAGCGGGTATCGAACACGGGGAAGCGGTGCTATACTACCTATCTACTCCTAGGTCGAGTTAGACTTGCGGGTTTATTGGTGGATGTGGAGTGTGGAGGGTCGTAATCGTGATGGATGCGAAGGTTGTGTCACTCAACGTTGCAAACACGGGGTTCCACACAAAGAAAGAAAGAAATAAAATACAGAAGGTTAGGGCTTAGGACTCGGCACTAGGATCGTCCGATGTCAATGCTTGGTTAAGAATTCTACGTTGCGTTGGTCTAATTGGGGGATCGTAGCATCTAGAATGTAGAATTCATGGTTCTAAGCACCATGAATCTAACGTATCACATTAGCCCGTAGGTGCACACAATACGTGCATTAAGGATCTACAATATTCTTACCACTCTCGTGGTTCGAATGCTCTCAACTCATACCACTCTCGTGGGTTAGAGTTTCGAGGTATTTTGGTGGCTCTTATTGACGCAATGTCGGTAGCCGTCAATTAGTTATATAGTTCATCGGTGGATCCCCTCAAGGCACGAGCCGGGCATGGTCACGAGCCTTGGTTGAATCCACTAACTCCCTAATTAAATCCGTAGGATATTCCTTAAGCTAATCAATTCCACTGACCGTGGGCACGATCTCAGTACAAATTCTCCTAGGGATCTTGCTAGATCAACCAAAATACAACCACATTTATAACCAACGCACCATAAAAATCCCAACTTTACATCTAAATCCTAAGATCCATGTGCTAATCCCTTAGCCCTAGAAAAGACCACTCAAGCATAGCAATATCAATAGATAATATAACGCACAAAGAATTCATTGCATGCATCAAGAATGGATAAACAATAAGAAATCACAAAGAAATAATAAAAGAATTAAAAAGGTCAAAAATACTTATCTTGATACCAAGGAGGGGCCTAGGGCGTAGCCAAACTCCCCAAAAGATCGTCTCCACAAAAGTCTAAGAAAGATCTAAAAATTATCTTTAGAAAAGTATATAAAAATCTCCCCCGAAAACTCTCTAAAACTATCCCTAAAACTCCCTACAAAAGTCTGTATAGAACTCCCCTCGGCGGCTGCCAAAAAATCACCCCAAAAACCCTCCAAAACCTCCCAAAAAATCCGGCGCAGTGTAAAAATTGGTCCCACAGTGACTCGGTCCGAGCACATAGCTGCTCGGTCGAGTCGTTCAGCAGCTCGGTCGAGTCGTTAGGCTGCTCGGTCGAGTTGTACAGAGAATCCACATCTTCCAAAATACATCGCTCTGCCAACCCGGGCTGATTCGGAGCTGCTCGGTCGAGTAGGACGTTGCTCGGACCGAGCAGGAGGTTGCTCGGTCGAGTCGAAGGTTGCTCAGCTGATTGGGACTAAAAAAGGCATTTCAGCCTCATTTGCACATGACTCGGGCCGAGTAGGAGGTGCTCGGGCCGAGTAGGAGGTTGCTCGGTCGAGTCGAACACCAAAATGCACGACTCGGGCCGAGTAGAGTGCTACTCGACCGAGTAGGCTGCTGAGAACAATTTCAGCACTGCACCATCAACTTGCAGAAATTTCCCAAGGCTCATCCGACCTCCGATTTGCGCGTTCTTGGTGGCGTTGGAACCGTCGTGAAGTCTACTACCTGGGAAAAATATCAGAAAATTAGTGAAAAATCCCAGGTGATAGCAGATTTAGAAATAGTGCACGGCTGTCTTGTTTTCAGCACTTCGGGTTGCTCGATTCCTTCGCCGCATCATAGCTCGATCGCGTGACTTTCTCTCTTGCCCCTTTCTTGCTCTAGTATTCTTCTTTGACACCTTGAGCATGTCATCAGGAGTCTCATTGGTGCTCTCACGTCGCCGATCGTCTTATCGACTCCAAATTGCTCCAATATCACTCCAAATCCCTGAAATGGAATAAGCGCTCCGAAAGTCATATTGTTCCAAATAATAGCACAAAAGCGTATAAAATATGTAATTGAGCAATCATTTTGACGTGTAATCTTATCGATAAAATGTGGAATATAATGACACATCAAAATCCCCCAAGCTTACCTCTTACTCGTTCTCGAGGAAGACTAGTAAGAGGCGAAAAAGGGAGATGGATACAATGAGATGTGAGGCGGTGATGTATAAATAGAGATAAGGGGTTCAATCTTAAATTCAGAAAATATAAGAACCCAAGACGCAAGATCTCGTGAACACACGTCAATTTGAAATTAGGACACATATACACCCCAAATAATTGAATCTCGCTCAAATTAAAATATCGTGGATTTCAACAAATTTAATGAACTTGATAGGCAATAAAAAGAGATTAGAGTTATATCACATCATAGTTTATCATGCTATATACTAAGTTCACAGAAATGAAACCAATCACAACTCATTCTCTAAGCAGTATAATATGTCATGACCAAACATTTTAAAGCATGTGTGGTATTTTGTTATACTTCATGGAATGAATTTAGCAAATGCAATCAAGGTAAGGCATCACCACACTACGACCATTTCAAGACTCCTAGAACCCATCAACTTTGCCATGTCTTAGTTCTATAAAGAAATGGAGATAGTGATATGGGATTTTGTAGTTTTATATTGTTTTTGGCTATATGAAAATTTCATATGCATTTTTCTTTCTTTGTATACACGAGATAACTCAATATATACAAGAAGCGGCCTATGCATCCCAGACCAGACGGTCTTAGGGCATTAAGTTACGAAGAACCCCTAGGGCCTTTTATTCAAGATATTTGTTTGATTTTTGTATTATTGGGATTTTTGCAAACTCACGTAAACGCGATGGAATGCAAAGTATGATCAAAGATCATTTATTGGCTATTTTCAAAAGAAAAAGAAAAAGCATAGAATCTAGACATGGCTCAGTTTCAGGAATCCTAATCATCACTACTTTGGTTGTCGTGGGGTTATCCTATCTCTTTTGAATCACTAAACATCCATGAAGCACTAGAAATATCAATCAAATCACGCAGGTGTCAAATAATTTTCAGAGTTGATTCATTCATTTTTAACTTAACTGTTTCGAGAATATGGTTGTGAAACTATGTATTCAACTGTGAAAAAGCATATTAACAAAGATTCACTAATCAAGGAATTAAACTCTAATCTAACAGATATCAGAGTTCATAAAAAAAATAAATCCACGATATTTCATAAAAAATGAAGCATATGAGACATAACTATAAGAGTGAACATGGTTCATATGGAAAATACGAAGTGTGTTTCATGATAAAGCAAAGTGCGTGCACTATGCACTCTCCCAAGCTTAAACATAATGGTGAGAGAGGTGAAATAAACGCCAAACATAATGGCTCATTTATCTTTTGTACATCACATAAAATTGGGGAGAGAGGCGAAATAAACGCTAAATATAATGGTGGGCATGCATGATAAGTAGAGGGTTGGGTGCAAAAGATAAATGAGCCATCATATGGGGTGAATTTATTAAACTAAGAAAGCATATAAAATCCTATACGGTCCTCTCGCTGTCGAGAGGATTCGAGTTTATTGAAAGCATAAAATACTACACTACTAGATTGGTAGCACCTGTAGCAAAAGGCGGATCCAGAATCTTTGCTGGTGCAGGAAACTGCTCCAACTGCTCCTGCCGTGGCTCCGCCAGGTGCATGTGTCTACGTACTCCATCAGACTCTAGCAATGCGGCTCCCAGCATCTCCCCAAGGACTCCACCTGTACCCTGCAAGAGATGAGCCGCATCAATCTGATGTGGATAATTTTTCCCCAAAATAAATGTATTCCAGAGAGGGTCATTAACAATAGTATCTAAAATAGAAAATGGTTGACAACACTTCCCTGAAAATAAATCTCTACTCTGATGCACCACGTTGATCAACTCCTCGTTGTTTTCCTCTGGTTCCTCAGGTAAGTCTGGCATAATGGAGTGGGTCTCGTCAGGGTGCTCCTCATCATCGTCAGACTCATCCCAGCGCACCTCCTGATCATATTCAACAGCGTCCATGTGTGCTAACTCCTCGCCCTCCTCCTCGTATACGTCCCATTGTACATCTTGATCATATGTATGTGTGTCCTGCAAAAGGTGCAATGAGTCATTGAAATCCGAATCATAATAAACATCATACACGAGAGGGGAATCAAATGTAAAGGACGAGGAGGTGAAGAGATCTCCCTGAAGGGGAGCAGTAAGCTCTGGTGGGTGGTCCTCAGAGTCAGTGGAATGACGAGGCGGCTGCAGAAGCTCTGAAGGAGGAGGGTGATGCTCTGGATCCTCATGAATGGATGTGTCATCGTCCCGACGCACGACCTCCTCGGCAAAAGTATTTGGCTCTGCATGCAATATGTAAAATAAATATAGCTCGGCCTCCTCACGATGCACTGCTTCGGCCTCCTCCTCGGGTTCCTCTGGTATAATAGGCAAAGTGAATTTCATCTTCTCATTTCTACGCCTATGTCTTCGTTTCGGTCCTGGAACTCGAGGCACTGTATGTTGTAGCTTGGCCCTCTCCATGGTAGGTGCAGGTGGCTCTATGGGCTCCTGTATCTTGGCCACAGTATAAAAGTGGGTCTTGTGCCCCTCAACTAGAGCGCAAACTCCATCATCAATTGTCCCTGTGGAAGAGATACGATGAGTAATAAAATTTTGAAATCCAAGCTCAAAATGGTCACCTGCCGTTATCGTTAATGGACCGGTGCATCAAACTGCGTCCACGATGCCTCTCAATAGGTCCATATATGTGTCCTCCTCTGGCAGCTCAGATGTCTCTATCTGTGGAGTGTTAATCGTGTAAAGGTGGATGTGATCACCTTCAAGTGAAGCATACACTCCATCTATGATAGTACCTGCATCAGAGACATTAACCATAATAAAATCGATGAGCGCTTGGTCACGAGCCGGGCATGGTCACGAGCCTTGGTTGAATCCACTAACTCCATAATTAAATCCGTAGGATATTCCTTAAGCTAATCGATTCCACTGACCGTGGGCACGATCTCAGTACAAATTCTCCTAGGGATCTTGCTAGATCAACCAAAATACAACCCCATTTATAACCAATGCACCATAAAAATCCCAACTTTACATCTAAATCCTAAGATCCATGGGCTAATCCCTTAGCCCTAGAAAAGACTACTCAAGCATAACAATATCAATAGATAATATAACGCACAAAGAATTCATTGCATGCATCAAGAATGGATAAACAATAAGAAATCACAAAGAAATAATAAAAGAATTAAAAAGGGCAAAAATACTTATCTTGATACCAAGGAGAGGCCTAGGGCGTAGCCAAACTCCCCAAAAGATCGTCTCCACAAAAGTCTAAGAAAGATCTGAAAATTCTGTTTAGAAAAGTATATAAAAATCTCCCCCGAAAACTCTCTAAAACTATCCCTAAAACTCCTTACAAAAGTTTGTACAGAACTCCCCTCGGCGGCTGCCAAAAAATCACCCCAAAAACCATCCAAAACCTCCCAAAAAATCCGGCGCAGTGTAAAAATTGGTCCCACAGTGACTCGGTCCGAGCACATAGCTGCTCGGTCGAGTCGTTCAGCAGCTCGGTCGAGTCGTTAGGCTGCTCGGTCGAGTTGTACAGAGAGTCCACATCTTCCAAAATACATCGCTCTGCTAACCCGGGCTGATTCGGGCTGATTCGGTCGAGTCGAAGGTTGCTCGGCTGATTGGGACTAAAAACGCATTTCAGCCTCATTTGCACATGACTCGGGCCGAGTAGGAGGTGCTCGGGCCGAGTAGGTGGTTGCTCGGTCGAGTCGAAGGTTGCTCGGCTGATTGGGACTAAAAAACGCATTTCAGCCTCATTTGCACATGACTCGGGCCGAGTAGGAGATGCTCGGGCCGAGTAGGAGGTTGCTCGGTCGAGTCGGACACCAAAATGCACGACTCGGGCCGAGTAGAGTGCTACTCAACCGAGTAGGCTGCTGAGAACAATTTCAGCACTGAACCATCAACTTGCAGAAATTCCCCAGGGCTCATCCGACCTCCCATTTGTGCGTTCTTGGTGTCGTTGGAACCGTCATGAAGTCTACTACCTGGGAAAAATATTAGAAAAATAGTAAAAATCACAGGTGATAGCAGATTTAGAAATAGTGCACGCCTGTCTTGTTTTCAGCACTTCGGGTCGCTCGATTCCTTCGCCGCATCATAGCTCGATCACATGACTTTCTCTCTTGCCCCTTCCTTGCTCCAGTATTCTTCTTTGGCACCTTGAGCATGTCATCATGAGTCTCATTGGTGCTCTCACGTCGCCGATCGTCTTATCGACTCCAAATTGCTCCAATATCGCTCTAAATCCTTGAAATGGAATAAACGCTCCGGAAGTCATATTGTTCCAAATAATAGCGCAAAAGCGTATAAAATATGTAATTGAGCAATCATTTTGACGTGTAATCGTATCGATAAAATGTGGAATATAATGACACATCAGTAATCTTACGTCCCTTCCACCCGGAGATTTCCTTTAAACCCAATTGTAGCAACCCCTACAAGTGAAATCAAAACACACTCGATGTCCTTGACTTCCCCAACTTGCGAGCATGCAAACCACTCTCACAAACCGAGAGTTAATTTAATAACGAAAGATATGTAATATTGTAATAGCAACACTTACAATCACCTATGCTTTGAAGTAGAATTTGAAGGAGCAAGTGTGTTGTGTGTTGAGGTCTCTTTTGGAAGAGAGAAAAGCCCTTTCTCTTGTCATCACCAATTGCCTAGAAGATATAACTTTGATTCTAGGTTGGAGAGCAAGAGAGGAAAAGATTGGAATTCTATGGCTTTTGGAGTTGAGAGCTTGAGAAACTTGAAGATTAAAGCTTAGGGTTTTCAAAGAAGATGAGTCACCCCTCAATGGAACAGTATGAGCTATCTTTATAGGTTTTCCAACCCCCCCCAAACAGAATCCCCAAAATCCCCTTTGAAATGTGTGGAGAAAAAAACCAACGAATCGAATTACACAGTCAACAGTCGACTGTTGAACAAAACACAGTCGACTTCTGCACTGTGTCAGAGGGTAGGTGAGAATTCAAACGGTAACTTATCACGTGGGCAGTCGACTAATGAAGAGAAGACATGCGCCTGTAAAACTAACATGCGACTGTAAATCCTTTTACAGATGACTGGCCACAATAAGGGTAAGCTGAGAAAATCTCAGAAAGTTTTGGAAAGACACGACAGGCGACTGATGTGGAACACACAGGCGCCTGTGCCATGTGCAAGCGACTGTGAAACCAACATCAGTCGACTGTCACTAAAACCTGAAACTTTCCAGAGAGTAGAGCCTGCAGAGAAGTTTTATACAGACGACTGTTGAAGTATGGACAGCCGACTGTGCCATGGACAGTCGACTGTAAATACAACATCAGTCGACTGGCACTAAAACTTGAAATATTCTAGAGAGCAGATTCTGCAGAGGAATTATAGACATGCAACTGTTGAAGCATTGAAATTCGACTGTGCCTTGGACATGCGACTATCAATACAACATCAATCGACTGTCCAGATGAAAATGAAAGTGATCTTTGGGTTGAAGATAGACATGCGACTGGTTAACAAATCACATGTGACTGTATCTTGGACAGGCGCCTGTAATATGTGTAGCAGTCGTTTGAAGGAGTTAAAGGTTAGAAAGCCCAAAAATCAATTGATTAAGTATGTGCATAACAGGCGACTGTAGAACAAATCACAGTTGATTGTTTTGAGACAAGCAACTGTAAATCGTTCAGCAGTCGCCTGTTGAAATCACAACATGCACATTCTTGATAAAAATGAATTGGAGTCTAAGGAAATGTAATCTAATGATTTCCTAGTACAAAAATGAAGATGTGTGTGCGCTCCAACATAGTAAGCTACATACTAGAAGAGAATAAAAAGATCACATTTTGTAGAACTATCTATTCTATCCAAAGTATGAGCTTGAAGTCTTCTAGGCGCTTCAATCACCATCTTTGATCATCCAATCCACTTTTCTTGCTTTCATTGATCTTTGAGTGACATCCATTGCTAATTGATCTTCATGATATGCTTAAGCAATGGATTAACTGCAAATAGGGGATTAGTCACAAGTATTTATGTTTGCTCATCATTAACACCAAGTTGGGAAAAGTCCAATACTCAACATTCTCACACTTTTTGATGATGACAAATAAACAAAAACAAAAAAATAAATAATTGTGCTTAATGAAAATTTACTCCTCCTATATAGATGCTAATCAAGTTTGTCAATGAATATAGGGACATCTATAGATCAATTGAAGCAAGTATGTAAGATATAAATGAATGAAATGATTTTCTTGAAATCTTGAAATACTAGATTTAATAATCCAACTTCATTATATCTTACTCCTCCTGAATCTAAGGCAACTTCTATCTTAAATTCAAGTTTAAAATTAGAATTTACTTAGCACATAATTATGATATGTTTATTTCTCTTCCCCTATGACATTATCCAAATAGTGGGAGGAGAATAACAACAATATTGCTAAATAAGTACTAAAACAATAATGAGAGTCTACAGATAGGATGTATATTAAATGTGATGCCAACATATAAGCGGAGAAAAACTAATCACGAAGGTGCATCTCATTGATATATATACCAAAAACCCATAAAACACAAGAAATCTTAGTTGACTAAAGGAACGATAATCCAATAGCAACATTTCAAACCAAATGAGAAAAACGTCTCACATCACATCATGTATATGATATAGCATACAAAGAGAGACAATTTCACAATGTTCACACATATAAAAAAATAATTGTGAAGCAGTATATGAAGTAAAAGCACATGCATGCATGCATGCAAGTAAAATCCTAAATTAAAATGAGTACAAAATACAACGACAACTTCCAGTACATCCAAACAAAATGATCAACATACAAACATCATCCATCAGTACACAAAACACATCAAAAAATACAGACAGACACTCAAACCATAACAAAAAAAATCCTATGGTGAGTCGATGCAGAGCAGCATCAGTCAATCTGGATGACAGATGAGTCTAAATGGCGACCAGAACGATGGAACATCCATCTGGAAGAGCGACGAGTAGGGTACACACGAGCCTTCCGCTTTGGATGACGACGCACCAGCAGCAGGAGACTCCACGTGATCAAGCACAGATGGCAGTACATCAGTTGACAAAGGCACAAAGTCTGGAGGAGGAGGGACTATAGAATGGGGAGTATCCTCGGAAGGAGGAAACATGTCCTTGAGGGCGACCGGAATCGAAAAGCCGTGATGAAGAAACGACTTGTAGTGCAGCTCAAGTAGGAGCGAAAGCTTCTGATCTAAGTCGAAAACTTTCGTTTCAAGTGAAGAAACTCGCTCATACAGCTGAACGAGGAGAGCGTCATCTGACAACACTGTAGGTGGAGGGAAGAATGGCTGGGCAACAAACGCAGGAGAGTGTTCAGCTTCAGTAGCTGAAGGAAAATGATCAGCGACTGAAATTTCCAAATACTCCCCAGAGGACGGCAGACTCACTGGTTCCATGAAGATCGATCGACAGAAACAAGGGCACAAACAAACGATAGTCGAAGAAGATACTTAATCCACGACGATCGACGGAGAAAGAGACAACCAAAACTCTCGATCAGAAGAGGGAAGTGAGATTGGTGATTTAAGCTTCGAATCAATGAAGAAATCGATGGGAACCGTTGGAATTCGAAGGAAAGAGATGAGGGAAGTCGAGTCGGATGAGAGAGAAAATAACTGAACAAATCGACGGCCCTCGAGATTATATGATGGGGTCAAACGAATCTGGGCCGTTGGATCGATAAATCGACGGCTCAGATCAAGTTAAAGAACCACCACAGAAGTTGACAGTCGACTGATGAACAATCGTCAGTCGACTGGTCGATAGGATAGAGATCAGCTTGGGTTAACATATAGTCGACTGTTACTTACACAATAGTCGTCTGATAAGGAATCAAAAAAATTTGATGATAAAACAGAGACATCTCAAGATTTGGATAGGCGCCTGATGACCAAAGTGCAGTCGCATATCGCAGAGACAGTCGACTGGAAAATGTTCATCAGTCGCCTGTGCGAAAAATTCAGTCTGCTATAAGGAAAAATTGAGTTGGGCATGCGACTGTCGAAGGAATGACAGTCGCCTGTCCTGGTCTAAAAATGCACAGTGAGGTTAAAATCCAGAGGATTGAGACAACTCACCCCACAAATCTAATCAAGAAATCAATATCAATATATTGTAGATTAACGTACAAATCACGTAAATTAATCCAAACAATCAAAATCTCAAATACATCTCTTAAAACAAATATATGTGAAACATATAGTTTTTTAAAACAAGAGAAGTAAAAATGATGATATGAGTTCAAACATGATATAACATGAAAGTATGAACTCCTACAATTCAGATTCACCTATAATCCCTAATTCTCCACGCAACCTCACAAATGAATCTTCTTTACGAGGTTTAGTGAAGATGTCGGCGATTTGCTTTTGGGTTTCAATACACTCTAAGATGATGTCATTCTTAGCTACATGATCATTAATAAAGTGGTGTCTCACATCTATGTATTTGCTACGGGAGTGATGTACCGGATTCTTGGAAAGACAAATTGCACTTTAGTTATCTACCATGATATGGCAAGTATCACAATTGACACCATAGTCTTTAAGTGTGTATCTCATCCAAAGAACTTGTGCACATGCAAGACTCGCGGCAATATATTCCGCTTCAGTCGTGGACAATGATACCGAGTTCTGTTTCTTGGAAAACCAAGAAACTAGGGAATTTCTTAGAAAATGGCAAGTGCCACTAGTACTCTTACTATCGGATTTGCATCCGGTAAATTCGGCATCACTATATGAGATTAACTCATATGCGCTAGACTTAGGGTAAAGTAACCCATAATCTAGTGAATGATTGAGGTAACAAAAAATTCGTTTAACCGCAGTCAAGTGTGATGCTTTAGGTCTAGCTTGATATCTAGTACAAAGACATACGAAAAACATAATATCGGGCATACTAGCGGTTAAGTAAAGTAAGCTACCGATCATACCTCGATATAGACGAACGTCTACATCTTTTTCGTTCTCATCCTTGTGTAGATGGGTTGTCGTACTCATGGGAGTCCTTTTACTTGAAGATGATTCCATCCCGAATCGCTTGATAAGCTCCCCGGTGTATTTTGTTTGATGAATGAAAGTCCCATCCTTCATTTGCCGAATTTGTAGTCCAAGGAAGTAGTTGAGCTCACCCATATGGTCATTTCGAATTCATCCTTCATAGACTTAGAAAATTCTTGGCAAAGATTAAAGTTAGTACAACCAAATATAATATCGTCTACATTAACTTGAATTAATAGGATGTCATTTTCATAATCTTTATTGAAAAGAGTTGAATCAACTTCACCAATTTTAAAATCTAAATCCAAAAGAAATGTTTTGAGTCGATCATACCAAGCGCTAGGAGCTTGTCTCAACCCATATAACGATTTCTTAAGTTTGAAAACATGGTTTGGAATTTTTTCATAAATGAAACCGGGTGGTTGAGAAACATAAACTTCTTCATTAATAATACCATTTAAAATGGACTTTTAACATCCATTTGAAATAACTTCAAATTTTTATGGGATGCAAAAGATAAAAGCAATCTAATAGCTTCTAATCTAGCTACGGGGGCAAAAGATTCTTCGAAATCAATACCTTCCTCTTGTCGATAGCCTTGAGCTACTAGCCTTACTTTATTCCTTATGATGACCTCGTTCTCGTCGGTCTTGTTCTTAAAATCCACTTGGTCCCAATCACTTGGTGACAACTTGGAAGATGAACGAGCTCCCAAACTTCATTTCTCTCAAATTGCATGAGCTCTTCTTCCATTGCAACTATCTAAATTTATCTTCACATGCTTCTTGGATGTTCTTTGGCTCAATGGTAGAAACAAATGCAAGTGAGAGAATTCAATAATTCTTGACCTCGTTCGAACACCCACACCAATATCTCCAATAATTTGTTTATGGGGGTGATTACGAACGGTTGGATAAGCTTTGGGAATCTCTGCATCACTTGGAACATTTTCAACAATTTCATTAGTATTGTTAGTCTCAATAATAGAATCATTGATTTTTAACATTACTAAGAGAATCACATAAAACATCTACACCATCATCATCAACAAGAGGAAAATTAAAATCTTCATTAAATGATATGTGTAGTGATTCCTCAATCGTTGAAGATATTTTGTTGTATATCCGGTAGGCTTTGCTACGTGGAATATCCAACAAAAATTCCTTCATAGGATCTTGGCTCAAATTTATCTAAGTTACCAAAAGTGTTCTTTATAAAACATTTTGAACCAAAACACGAAAATATTTAACTTGTGGCTTTTTATCATAAAATAACTCAAAACAAGTTTTGTTCGTTCGGGGCCTCACTAGGATCCTATTAAGCACATAACATGCCGTATGCACCGCCTCCACCCAAAATTGTAGTCCAAGTGGCTATCATGGAGCATGGAACGTGCACTCTCAATTAGGATTCTATTCTTTCTCTCTACAACACCATTTTGTGGTGGTGCACGAGGAAAAGAATGATTGTGAGTAATCCCGTTGTCATCACAAAACTTGGTGAAAAATTCATTCTCAAATTCTCCTCCATGATCACTGCGAATAGTGATAATGGTGTATCCTAAGAAATTTTGAATCTTCCTTGCAAATATAGTAAACTCTTCAAAAGCTTCATTCTTATTGGTGAAGAATGAAACCCAAGTAAATCTAGCGAAGTCGTCAACGACAACTAATCCATAATGAGCATTACCTAAATAGGCGGTTCTAGTTGGCCCAAATAAATCTAGATGAAGTAATTCTAGGGGCATCTTAGAAGTTATGCCTTCTTTAAGTTTGAAAGATGATTTACTTAGTTTACCTCTTTGACAAGAATCACAAAAGTTTTCTTACTAAAAACAATTTTCGGAAAACCTTTTACTAGATTATGCTTAACTAACCTATATAAGTGCTTAAAATGAACATGTCCAAAACGACAATGCCATAATAGTTGTTTATTTGTATTAGCAACTAAGCAATGTTCTATGGTTTTAGGCAAGCTCAAATAATAAATATTTATATGCCTAATACCAGTAAATAAAATATGTGAATCAATATTTACAATTTTACACATACCCTCTCCAAAGTTAACCTTGTAACTCTTGTCACAAAGTTGACTAATGGAGATAAGATTATGATATAAACTACTAACTAAATAAACATTTGTAATAAGTGGTTTGGAAGGATTACCGACTTTGCCTACTCCAATGATGATTCTCTTTTGATTACCTCCAAATGTGACCGTTGCACCATCCTTGATGCTAATCACTTCGGAGAGCAATGTGGGATCTCCCGTCATGTGTTTGGAGCAACTACTATCGAGTATCCATCCTTTCATTTTAGAGCCAATATGACTTTTATTGCACTCTTTCTTTTTCTTGGGTACCTTCATGGTATACCATAAGCTCATGGTACCCAATTTTTGTTGGATCCAAGGGGATTAGCCCTTTGAAAGCCAAGTCCAACTAGACTTTCGATTTCCAACATAATAATTATCACTATTTATTATATCATTAAAATAGGAGCCAACATAAGCATTCCTATCAATTATGCTAGTGTTCTTAGGACCCCAAATTGTGTATGTTTTGGGTGTCTTTTTCCTAGTTGCATGCACAATTGATTGAGTTTTATGTGGTGCATGCTTCCTAGGAGCATGAGTTCTAGCATATGAAGATGGAGGTGGATAGGCATTGGACATATATGAGTTGTATAAAAACTTAGGAACATGCATGTTATATGCAATATATGGGGCATGCATAACATGAGGTGGATGAGCATACATGGAAGAATTATGTGTGTGAGCATATGAGCGTGTAGGTGCACGTGCATGAGTATTTCACATGTGTGGGTTAACACGTGTCCGTGTGTGTGGAGTACAAAAAGTGTCATTAGTGTCCACTTGTGAAGTAGGAGATTTCCTACATGGATGAAAGTTGGTGTACATATAAGCATGACCTCTCTTTTGCTTTCCACCCTTAGTGGGTTTCTTGCCAAAAGGAAGAGATTGTGAAGTGGTGGCCTTCTTGGTAGGTTTGCTACCAATAGTATTTTTGACACTACTTGTGGATGTACTGGAGGATGTCCTCACAAAATCTATAGTTACACCACTATAGGAGGTGCGAGCATTGGATGCATTTGCTTCAACATAACCAAATCCAACACGTTGTGTTGCCGAAAATTGGTTTACTAGCAATTCATCTAATTGTCCTATTCCTTTGTTAAATCTCTTAACGTGGGAGGACATGAGCTCATATTTCTCCATAAGAGAAGAAATATTGGTATCCAAGGTGGACACACGTGTTTTGAGCTCGTGCACTTGGGTTTTAAGAGAATCATTCTCAATACCCAATTGTGTGTTATGTGAAGGTAGATCAATACTATCCTTAGAATAAGTTTGATCTTGTTGAGATTTGAGGGAGTTCACCTCATTTCTCAAGATGTCATTTTGAGAAACCAAAGTGGCTTTTTCAAGTGTAAGTGTATCAACAATGGTGTCATTGTTGATAATGCATGGCATGGATGATTTGTAACTTTTGATTTCTTTAAACTAGTATATCTAAGCATAAGAGATTGATACTTAGAAACTAATTCTTCGTTAGCAATACGAAGTTCATCCATGTTTACCTTGGGTTCATCGATGTCACTATCATTCTCATCGGAAAGTGGATTTTCTCGGGCCATAAAACACATATGGGCACTTTCACCTTTTCATCCTCGGATTCACTTCAGAAATCTCCGCTTGAATCATCGAACGTCCCAACAAGTCTTTTCTTCTTATCCTTCTTGTATTTGTCGGACTTGTGGTATTTTGGAGCCTTCCACTTTTCTTTGTTTTTAAGCATTAGACAATCCTTCTTGATGTGCCATGTCTTGTTACACTTAAAACAAAGAGATGAATTGTTAGTGGAATCAAATTTATTTTCGGAAGGAAATTTACCTTTGTGAAAGAAGCGCTGGAACTTCTTCGCCATTTGTGCCATTTCTTCCAAGTCCATTTCGTTCTCTGATTCTTCGCTATTGGAGGATGAAGAAGTAGCCTTGAATAGCGACCCGACGGCCCCATCCATCCTCTTGCAGCGACGAAGACCTCGATGTGACTATTCGACGACGCCTCACGTCCTCTCTTTGGCGCAGCCATGTCCCCTCCGTCCTTCACACTCGTAAACGCAATCATCACCACGTTCCCTTCTCTTGTGAGCCCTTCGTCCTCCTCTAGGGTCCATCCGACCCTATAAACCCCTCCTTCTCCTCCATCTTCATACGGAGAACTCTGTAAGTATCATCTAGAAATTTGTGGAGATTAGATTCGGATTTCTTCGAGCTTGAAGTTATTTCTTTGCGGTGGTTTCTTGGAGTTTTGCTGTGGGCTTCGGATCTTGATTTTCTTGGTTCTTCGGCTTTGATTTCCGTAGACCCTATCTCTTTTATTTCAAATCTGATTTCAGCTTCTTTTGGGAAAGGATGATTTGGGGGTAGAATTAGGGTTTTATTGTCCCTATTACTATTTCGTGGGGTCGGATGCCCTCGCTTGCTTGCGTGGAGTTCCGGGGTTGCTGTTGGGGTTGTTTGGGGGGTTCAGTGGCTTCCTTCCTCGCTGTTTTGGTTTCGGTGGGGCTTGGTTACTGGTTGGGGCACCTCTGCTTGCTGTTTGGGCTTCCCCTGGCTTGCGGCTTGGACTTTTGCTTGCTGACTTGGGTTCTTGGGTCATGTAGGGGCTTGGCTGGTTTCTTCAGCTTCTGTTTTGGGTTCGGTTGGGCCCCTTGCTCGCTGTTTTGGGTTCAGTATGTATTACTTGGATTGTGAGCCCCGTTCCCCAACTGAATTGGTTGTTAGCCCTTAGTTCCTTACTAGAAACCCCGTGGACCTTGCCGTAGGTACGGGAACCCCCCACTGTGTGATGAGAAGGCCCCCAATCTGATCCCATGGCCTAGACCCTCTAGCGCCTTCGTGAGTCGACCTTTGGTCTTTCTCTACTTAAACAATTGTTATATTTTCTTGTTTCTTGGTCGTCGTGAGAATCCGTTAGTATTGCTTATTTTATGTATCAACTCAGCTTTGAATGTCTTGCCATGAGGAACATTCATGCTTTTACCTTGTCTCATTCCAGTTTCATTATCTTGTTGCCTCATAAGTTTATTAGTACCTTGTTAGTTTAATATTGTTAACTTGCGTAGCCTTGGGATGTTCTTATGCTGGTACGTTACTATGTTGATACTGGATGACTAGTGGACTATCCTGAGATTGGTTCTTGACTTGACATGTTACTATTATAGGTACGATAGTGGATCCCCATTGGCTACATATTTTAAGTAAAATTGAACTTGACACACCTCACGACACTAACAACTAATAAAATGGTTATTTTCTGCTTGACTCACCGGGTTTGGGGAAACTTATGATTGGGAAGTATGGGAGCGACTGGGACCTGATCAGAAGCCCCCGTGTTAGGGGGATGTCCATCATTTCGATGGGTCCTGAGTCTGGGGGCAGACGGGGGGGGGGGGGGGGGGGGGTCCATCTTGATGGGTCATGGAGCCACACTACAGGTCACAGTGTCACAGCTCTTAAAGTACGGTACTTCTACTTTTGGACTCTGCCCAGGGGTCGCACCCTCGCGGTCATGGTAGCTTCCAGATGCACATCGTATTCTCCCTCATAAGTCACAGCCTAGGACGGGTTCACTTTAGATAGTACCATCTTCACAGTAGTTTGTGCTCTTTTACCATCATGATATGTCTCTCTTCTGTACCCTTTCCACTTTCTACTGCTGTCACCTCACCTTTTGTACCTCCTTACCCTCCTGTCATGTGGGTTCGTGGATTACCATGTCAGGTTACTTCTTGTGCAGTACTATCATGCCTTTCGCTGTCTTGTTTCCTTTTGTACACATTTACTTTTCTTGTCCCTTGTTTAGATTTTGTCTACTTATTGAGCATGGTGCTACCTCTGTTGCCCACTAGGTACGACACACGGGACACATAGAGGTGTTTGAGCACGAGGAGTTGGAGTTTTCGCTACATGACCAAGAGAGGAGTCGGAACTCCCAGTGCAGGACTGTTTGAGCATTGACGTTGTGACAGGTACGTGTTCCAATTACGCTTCAGCAGTAGTGTAGCTTTTTTACTTGTCTCTTTCCTGTTCAGTACTGCCGTACCTATTTGTTACTATCTTTTCCTTATTTAGAACTGTGTTACCGGTCATCTTTAGAGTGTCCTCCTTACATCTGCACCGCTCCACATTGACTTCACTAGCATCCGCTTGACCTGCACCCTCATGTTTCAATCGTAGCTGCACCTGCCGGGAGGCGATGCGTTACATTGTACGAAGTCGGTGGAGAAATGTTGTTGGATGCCATAGTTATAAACCAACGCTCTGATACCAATTGTAAGGACCTGGCTATGAGCAAAACAGTAGAAGGGGGTTTGACTATTGTTTATGCAATTTAAAACGATAGTTATACCAAATTAAATTCCTAACCAACAATTAATGCGGAATGTAAATAAATGCTAAATTGAAACAATGCAAACACAAGGATATTTCAAGGGTTCGGATTACCCAAGTCAACTTTATTCCTACGTCTCTTCCACCCGGATACCACAGGATACTCAAGTTAAAACCCTACTTGAGGTTTCCTTTAAACCCACTTGTATCAACCCTACAAATGAAATTGAAATACACTCGATGTCTTTGACTCCCACAACTTGGAAGCAAGCAAACCACTCTCACAAACCGAGAGTTAATCTAATAACGAAAGATTTGAAATATTGAAATAGCAACAATTATAATCACCTATGCGTTGAAGTAGAACTTGAAGTACCAAGTGTGTTGTGTGTTGAGGTCTCTTTTGGAAGAGAGAAAAGCACTTTCTCTTGTCACTACCAATTGCCTAGAATATATCACTTTGATTCTAGGTTGGAGAGCAAGAGAGGAAAAGATTGGAATTCTAGGGCTTTTGCATTTGAGAGCTTGCGAAACTTGATGATGAAAGCTTAGGGTTTTCAATAGAAGATGAGTCACCCCTCAAAGGAACAGTATGAGCTCTCTTTATATATTCCCCAAAACCCCTAAACAGAATCCCCAAAACCCCCTTTAAAATCTGTGGAGAAAAAGCCAACGGATAGAATTTACACAGTCGACAATTGGTTGTTGAACAAAACACAGTCGACTGCTGCACTGTGTCAGAGGATAGGTGAGAATTCAAACGGTAACTTACCACACGTGGACAGTCGACTGATGAAGAGAAGATAGGCGCTTGTAAAACTAACATGCGACTGTAAATCCTTCACAGGCGACTGGCCGCAATAAGGGTAAGCTGAGAAAATCTCAGATAGTTTTAGGAAGACACGACATGCGACTGATGTGAAACACACAGGCGCCAGTGCCATGGACAGGCGACTGTGAAACCAACATCAGTTGACTGTCACTAAAACCTGAAACTTTCCAGAGAGCAGAGCCTGTAGAGAAGTTTTATACAGACGACTGTTGAAGCATGGACAGTCGACTGTGCCATGGACATTCGACTGTAAATACAACATCAGTCGACTGGCACAAAAACTTGAAATATTCTAGAGAGCAGATTCTGCAGAGGAATTATAGACATGCGACTGTTGAAGCATTGACAGTCGACTGTGCCTTGGACAAGCGACTGTCAATACAACATCGGTCGACTGGCCAGATGAAAATGAAAGTGATCTTTGGGCTGAAGATAGACAGGCGACTGATTAACAAATCACAGTCGACTGTATCTTGGACATGCGCCTGTAATATGTACAATAGTCGCTTGAAGGAGTTAAAGCATAGAAAGCCCAAAAATCAATTGATTAAGTATGTGCATAACAGGCGACTGTAAAACAATTTACAGGCGACTGCAATACAATTTGGCCGCACTGGTCGTGACGTGACGAAGCTTGGTTGGTGTTGGCAAGTAAAATTTATTAGTCGATTTTACTAATTATTTTTAATTTTTAGCTTTTTTTTGCAAAAAATGTCCTTTAATGAACACATCTAACTTAGAAAAGATATATATTAAAAAGATTCTAATCAAGTAAGAAATTCATTAATAAATCTAATTATAAAACAATTAATTAGATTGACTTTCTAGTTGATATAAATTATTATTCATTCAGTTATTTAAAAAACACTTCAAATTTGTACTTAACTTTCAATTGATATGTTTTTTAGAATTCATAGTAATTTATTCATAGTAATTTGATCTTAATTAGTAATTTTTGGTTATAATTAGATTTTTATTCGATCGGGTTTAAATTCATTAGCCTATTATAATTTCATGATATATTTTACTACTCTAAACAATATGACTTTTAATTATAATTGAAATTTAGTTTGATAAGTTTTCTTTTTAATAAGATAATAAGAAAAATAAATAAATTTTTTTTAAAACATTATAACATGTGGTGGGCATGTTATAAAAAGAAATTTTCAAAATTTTTCATTCTATTTAAATTATCTAATATGATTATTCAATCTTAGACAATGCAATACTCATGCGTGAAATACCATAATTGTCTTCTATCTTGTATACTTGGATGTATATTAGGATATTTGTATGGTTGACTATTGTATGAATATTTATACTGAATACTTTGAATGTTATATGTGTATATTGATATGGAGTTGTAGGGTCATTAGTATATAAGCTGTATATTATATATGTGAATATTTGGATTAAATAATTTGCATGTATGCCATTGTATTAACATATGGAAGTTGTGGGGTGAACTATTGATTTTGTATTAGTAAGTAGCTTGTATTTTTATTAGTGATCATATTGTATTGTATTAGGTATTGTTTGACATAATGGTATTTAGATTGATATGGATATGTAGTATATATGTACATGTGTTAAAATAAATGTATTGGATTATAATTTGGATATGTGTAGAGTATTTTGAAGTGAATATATATTCTTATGTTTTGGCATGGATAATGGTAATGAATATAATTAGATATGCATTAATTATTTGTTAGTGCTTGATTTGTTGTGGATTATGCAATGTGCCCTTATATATATGTGTAATAGTATATTAGTATGTGGATTAATGTGTGTGTTAGTAAGTGTCACCATATTGTAGAGTGTATGCCTTAAGGAGTTTTTGTAATTATTTTGTAATATTGTATCATAGAGGATGCTTTATGTAAAATGGGTTTTAGAGCTTGGTGAGAATTATAGAATTGTGTGAGGGGGTGTTTGTTTATTTGGTTGGAGTGATTATGTGTTTTTATTAGGGGATTGATTAGCGTCATTTGGGATAGGTCAGATGATGAAAGATCATGACACCTCACTTGATGACTCACCTTTAATATATATATATATATATATATATATATATATATATATATATATATATATATATATATATATATATATATATCTATCTCTCTCTCTCTCTCTCTCTCTCTCTCTCTCTCTCTCTCTCCCCCCCTCCTTCTTTCCTTTCTCTAGGCCGAGAGCCATGCCTCTTTTTTCTGCCATGTTGCTCTCTCTCTCTCTCTCCTTCTTTCCTTTCTCTAGGCCGAGAGCCATGCCTCTTTTTTCTGCCATGTTGCCGTGAGCATCCTATTACCCCTCTCATTTTCCTCTTAATTTCTTTCCAATTTAGCATGTCATTCAATGGAGATTATGAGAAAGAAGTAGAAATAGAGGAAGGAGGAATTAAATGAGAAGAATTAAAGGAAAGGAAAGGAGGCTTTAAAGGAAGACAAACTAGGAAAGCAAGTTGACTCTTGAAAGGAAGATAACACCTTTTGGTAGGAATCTAACTTTTACATGGAATTTTACTTTTATCATGTAGTTTACATGTTCTTTTAATTGAGCTAAATATATGTTTAATACACAAATTGTTTGTTCACTCTTTAATTGTACTAATAAATGATGATGTAGTTCTTAAATACACTTACTTGTTAGCCATCATGATCATTCTTAATTTACATGTCATCTTAATGAATGTTATATGTTTCATATGCTTTGTTGTTAATAGTATTGTTATTGATATTCATTGTGGAAACTAGTTATGATTAATACTAACTTTCATGTTATCATTCTTGCAAGCTAATGAGAATTATGTTTCATTTCCATAACACTTCTTGTGACACGAATAATTACTCTTATCATGATGTAATATTTCAACTATGATGGTTAAGAACAAATTGTGACAAGAAATGGATATAGAAGTGTGGCTATGGGTGTTGTGATGTGAAGGAATTTTGTGTATTCTCTTGTGATATCATCTTTAGCACAGAAGGATAGTATGAAATGTGATTTTATTGCCATGGATAAGTTGGCTATGGTAGGAGGTTGGCATGGATTTTTAGGTCTATGTGTGATGGAAAAAGGGGTGCACAAGGAGATGCATGACCATATGAGAATGAGTAATGAAATTTGAAAGAAAAAAAGAAAAGATTAGGAAGCCATACCAGAGCACTCCTTAGCACTTTGTCCATGACGATATCATTTCATTTTCATGTCCATCATTAATATAACCAAATTAATGAATGGACCAAGTGTTTTTGTTATTAAGATCATTCATGAAATTGTTACCATTTATGCTCACTTATTAAATTATTACCATTTATGCTCACATGTTCATTGCAATGTTCCCATGATTATTTATGTTCACTTAATATGCCCATTTAGTTGTCTTTTTAATTCAAGTTAACGTGCATGCTCTATTGTTTATATACCTTCAAGTTACTCTTGCCACTCGCATCATGCATGTAAGGGAAAATAACATTCCATATAAAGGTGTAGTATTCCTACTTGGGCACATTGTGACGTGCTCCTCCCCGTGGGTTTTCAGGTATATCAGAAGAACTTTCCAAGAGAGTGTAGTTGGTATTGTGGGATGTTGTGGTATTGGGTTGAACCAAATGAGTTGAGTTGTATGTTTATGATGAGGGGTATGTGTTGAGGTGTGGAGTGGTATATTGAGTTTCGGGGTATAATTGTTATTAAAGTTGTATTTTGGGAAAGTTGTATGTAAAGTTGTTGTAAACATTGTTTTATTTATATAGTATGACTGATATTATTCCTTTGTATATTGTCTTGTGTTGTCTGAGTTGATTCTGAGTTTGGAGCATTGTCCGTACTTTTCAGCACGTGCGTTGTGGCCTGCTGGTTCTATTCTTCGTAACACTCGCTGTTCTGGGATCACCTGGAACGGATTCGTACTTTCCGGATATCCTGGGTAGCAGGGCATTACAGACAAACATTGAAAGTTAACATTAGATTTTTATTTGATAGTGTTTTGAATCAATTAAAAAGTCATAATCTGTTAGTCTAGTGCAATAAATAAAATACCTAATCAATCGTAACTAAATTTCAGCTTAAAAGATATTATATCCTAATTGAAATGATGTCGCAGTGCACAGTTGGGCCCATGTTAACTCTCCATCGATCTATCAAATAATCACGTGATTTGCACACCACAACAGGCAAAAGTATTATCGAGTCAAATCCAGTAGGAGTACTAGCTTCAACTTCTCTGACGTTTAAATGAGAATTTGATAGAAGATATGAAATATGCAAAATAAGTGAGAGAGTTTGAGAAGGAGAATGAGCACACTTCCTCCCAAAATGGGAAACATATATATAAGATTTTGTGAAGGTATTATAGTAAGTTAACTTCATAGATGAGCATTACACCTTCTAGGTTACGCCTACTGGGTTTGTAATGTTTCCTGAGCCTTTGGGTCGTTATAGGCTTGTGGACATCTAAATGGGTGGCATATCATCACTAATTAATTAAGAATTTTATTTTTATTGTTAGACTCGAATTCAAATTTAATAAAATCAAATAAATAAACATTATAAATTCACGTCAACAAATAGTTATGTTGTTGGAATTTTATAAAGCCGAATTTTTTCATCCTATTTCAGTTATCCGATGTGAAGTGACACACATCAAACTTTATAACACTGGATTTCTCTTTAAATCTATTTTCAAACACCTTTTATTTCATTTTAATCGGAGTTATGTAGCAACTAGCTTGCACTAATATCCAAATACCGCATTTTGCGTAGAAATCCCTAATTACAACCTTTTTGGGTTCGGTTGGATTCATCCAAAGGAATCTGAGTCAATATTTTTCTCTAGGCAGACCCATCAAAATTGACACACCAATAGAGATAAAATCACGCGTTTTATATTAGTACGTGAAATAACCCGTGCAAAGTGCATGGGGCAAAAAAACCCATACATAGGATGTGCACACGCCCAACCGAAATGGTGTGAAAAGTGTGGATGTGGTTGTGGGTCAAGGTGTTATTTTTGGCCCGGGGCCCGCCAGGCCCGGCGGCCCGGCCCGGGCCCGGGTTCCTAAACCCGGGCCGGGCTGCGGCCCGGGCCCGGCACCGGGGCCGGGCTGGGCCCCCCCTCAGGCCCGGGCCCGGCCCGGCCCGGGGCCGGGGCCGGGGCCGGCAACGGCTACTCTTGTAGCCGTTGCCGGCAACGGCTACTCTTGTAGCCGTTGCCAAACGGGCAGATTTCTGCCCGTTTGGCAACGTCCAAAACATTTTTTTTTTATTTTTTTTTAAACCCTAAATTTCTTCTATAAATACCCTCCTCCCCCTCTCTTCTTCTCTCACAAAATCTCTACATTCATCTCTTCCCTCACAAAATCTCTAAACTCTAATTTTCTAAATACCTCTCTACGGCTCTACCCGGTGTTCTACAACTCTCGCTACTACCGTCTCTACGGTTGTCAATCTCGCGGCTATCGTCAACCGTCTCGCTACTCCAATTCGCTACTCCAATTCGCTACTCAAATTCGCTGCTTCCGGTCTCTACAACTCGGGTCATCTTCAAAGGCGCAAACAGGTTTCTGTAGTATAAAGTTTAGATTAGCACAATGTCAAGACCGCCGCATAGGAAGATAAATATGAATTTTAATATAGATGATGAGACTAATACTGCCGATTTTGAATATTATGCTGATTTACTACGTGGTAACGTAGGGGGTGGTTTTAATCCTGATATAGCCAATATTGAAACACAAGAACCAGATAACTTTGGGGCTAGTAATAATCCTAGCCCCGTCATGCCACCACCTGCACATTCACCTTTCTCGCATGCTGCTCACACGTACACAAGTTCACCGGCACAAACATCTACCCCTGCTTCACATGCTGCACCTTCTACACAAACCCAAAAGAAAGGACCAAAGTCCGGTGTTTGGGAGCACTTTACACGTGAAATTGTAAAAGACAGTAATGGCATCGACCAAATTCGTGCATTCTGTAAGATTTGTAGAACTAGTTTTGCTGCCGCACATACTGCCGGCACTTCGCATCTGCTAAGACACATGAAATCGCATGTTAAAAAAGATGCTAGACAACAAACATTAAATTTATCTTCATCATCTTCCTCTCTTACTCCTTTCTCATATTCTGTTGAAAATATGAGAAAAGAGATGGCGAGATTTGTGTTATGCAGAGAGCAACCTCTAAATTTTGCTGAACACCCAGACTTTGAGCGATTAGAGCAAAATGCATTTAACCCTGCATTTAGAAAATTATCTAGGCACACCCTTAGAAAAGATTGTATGAGCATGTTTCATGAAGGACAGGCAAAATTGTATCAGATTTTTCTTAATTTAGAATCTAGAATTTCTTTGACTTCTGACATATGGACTACAAAATGGGGTTCATCATACTTGTGTCTTACGGCCCATTTTACAGACGATGATTTTATCATTCAGAAAAGAATTATAGGTTTTAAGGTGTTAGAGTATGCGCACAAGGGTGCACACATTGGTAGAACTTTGCAAAATATTTGTCATGATTATGATATTGAGAAACAAATTGTATCAATTACTTTTGATAATGCTTCGAATAATACTTTAGCCATTTCTTATTTGCAACGTCTATGGAACCCAGATCTAGATGGTTTAATTTTTCATCAACGTTGTGCATGCCATGTTTTAAACTTAGTAGTTCAGGATGGGCTAAAACTTACTTCTGTTTATCTGGAAAAACCTAGAGCCCTTATGCTTTTAATTACAACTAGTTCACAAAAAAAGAGAGAATATAATCAGTTTTGTCGTAATAACCAACTGCCGTATAGGGCGTTTAAATTTAGTGTCCCCCATAGGTGGAATTCAACGTATCTAATGATACGTTGTATTAGACAAAATAGAACCCAACTTACTGAGTTTGCAAGTGCATACCTTGCAAATGATAGTGACTATGAAATTAGTGATTATGAGTGGCTTATTATTGATGAACTTTATGAATTTTTTGAAATTTTCTACTTGACAACAAACAAGTTTTCTGGTATGTATTACTCTACTTCAGTTCTAGGCTTAGACTAATTAGCGGTGATCTCTGAAGTAATACAAAAACATAGAGATAATGACAACATTAGGACTCCAGACCTTAGTGCAATGATATAACAGATGGAGATTAAACTCCGTAAGTATTGGAATCCCGTTCCTTTGCTATACACTATAGCGAAGGTTTTAGATCCCCGGTTTAAAGAGGATGTAGTACTTGACTTCTTAGATACCTATTACGAAAACATGAACCTTCAAGATGTAGCAGAACAACACAAAGCTAGTTTTAAGAATAGCTTAAGATCACTTTTTACTGTATATGAGACACGATATGGTAGTTCTACACAAACATCTAATGTTCAAGCATCTTCAAGTGCTCCAAGCAGAGTCCGCCTTCTTATGTGCAAGAAGAAGCAAAAAACATCAGACACAGCTAATGAACTGTCTAGGTATTTGTCAAGTTCTTTTGTATTTTCTGAAGAAGACTTGAATAATGAGGGTTTTGATGTTCTGTCATGGTGGAAACAGTCTAAGAATAGTTATCCAATTCTTTCCATGATGGCTCGTGATTTGTTAGCCGTACCCATATCCACTGTTGCTTCGGAGTCTGCTTTTAGTGCAGGTAGTCGTGTTCTTAGCAACAAGAGGTCACGACTGAAACCAGATATAGTAGAAGCGTCGGTTTGTGCGAAGGATTGGTTCAGGGCTGAATCGAGAACCCAATATCAGACCGACCTGTCTGAAGACTCTGAAGAAGAAGAGGTAGAAGAAGCAGCAGAGACTTGATATATTTACTTACTTGTATTAGCAGTTTATAACATGTATTAGTTTCTTTTTTTGGCCAATGTATGAGGGGTTAGGCTGGCCAACGTATGTCCCCCCCTCAAAAAAATTTCAATTAATAAAATTTAAAGGTTCAACCCGGGACCTTCGCGAATTTCGAGATAAAAATTTTTCTGAAAAAATTTTAGAAGTGTTCAAAAAAATTTTAGAAGTGTTCTAAATTTTTTTTGGAATTTTTACATGTTTAAAATAATATTTTAGTTTTTTTGTTATTAGAATTTATGTTGTATAAATTTTTTTTAATCATTTTTGAAAAAATTTTTTTGATCATTTTTTTCAATTATTTTAACTTTTTAAAAATTTTAGTTTAAATTTTTAAATTTTTTTAAAAATAATATCATTTGTTTGATAATAGTTTTTAAAATTTTATGTTGTAATTTTTATGTTGGATTTTTTAGAATTTTAATGGGTTTTAAAAAAAATTTTTTTTATTTTATATTTCCGGGCCGGCCCGGCCCGGCCCGCCTTGGCCCGGCCCGGCCTAGCCGGGCCCGGGCCGCCGGGCCGGGCTGGGCCTGGGTTTGGCCAACCCGGGCCGGGCCGGCCCGGCCCGGGTATACTTTGAGCCCGGGCCGGCCCGGTGGGCCGAATTAACATCCTGAGTTGTGGGTGTATCATCGGAGGCAGTGGGCATTGTTGGATATTTCTTTAAATTCAAAGCCTACTTTAGTCCCATATTGGATGGGAGAACTCACTTGGATGGGTTTATAAGAGACTTCTTTCATATGGGCTATTGGACTTGTATATGGGCTAGGAATAAGGGGAATCTAGCGGGCGCATGAGCCCAAACTGGAACCGAGCCCAAATCGGATTGGGCCGAATGGAAAATGTGTGTGACGGATCCGGAAACCCTTAGCGTGTGTGCGCTGGCGTCGCGCCTGCACACAGGGGGTTCACAGGTGCGCGCGCGGAGTGCCCGAGTTTTGCCTCGTGATTTTTTGCCGTTTTATTTTCATTTAATCTCAGTTTTAATTTCGCAGCAGTCATATTCTGAGTTAATGGCTGAATTAAACTTTTCTATTAATTGTGGAATCCCAACAGTCACAATTTTGCTCTATATAAACTCAGCCTTTCTATAGTTCTTGTACTACGAAAAATTGTTCTTCCTCCTCAAGAAAAATAAATAGCTGCAGTTGGTTTTTTGGTTTCGCCTGTTTGCCTCTCCGTCCACACTAACAGCAAATCCTATGCTGTTCCTCTTCTTCTTCTTCCTGAGAGATCGAAGAACTGTTGCTGCTCGCAGGAGCCTTGTATTGTGAGTGCACACTTACAAGGCCGTTGCCGTTGAATCCTGGAGGGTAGCCGCTGGACCTGACTTGCACCGAGTTCACACTCTGAGGGGTAGAAATCTACTCTTAAGGACAGTGCCTAGCACGCCTCGGCTAACCGATAAGTCTATTCTTTCTCTATTTTAATAGCACCATCCTCTTAAACTCTGTTTTTTCTCCAACAATCTTAAAAGTAGATAATGGATGCTCCTATTGTGACTGCTAAACACCTGCCTGATTGTAACGACCACATTCCGGATATACGTATTTTCGTATGTATCTCCTTGTTATAGTGGATCGTGTTTATGTTTGCTCTCCGATTTTATCACTACTTCCTTGACTCGTACCTGCGACCGGACTCCGTATTCACGATCCTCTCGGAGGCGCGATCGCTCCTGTATTTTCTCTACAATTTTTGGGCGTCGAGAGACCAATTGCGTATCTCCTTACTAATTTATAAAATATTTTCCTAAATAAATTTAAGTTCTGCACGTTCTACTTTTTGAAAGCTAAACATATAAGTATTATTAAACCTGTTAGTAGTAGGTTTAGTTGTTTTGATTATAAAACCAATCCTTACTTGACCTATAATTTTTCCATGAACTAACTATTATTATTATATCAAATCAAATAATATCTTTAAGGTAATCAGTTTCCATCTTAAACTATTAATAAGTCAAAATCAAAACCCATTCGGTTCTTATCCTATCTGACGTCCTCCCCTACGATTCTATATTAAAAAAAAGAGGAGATCTTAACTGTTGATTGAGTCTCATCTAGTTGCAACCGTACCCATGATTTCCTCTCCCCAAATCAAACCATCACACACGTGAATCCCTTATCACCAACGTGGCCTATCCCCCACGTACTGCTCCCTCACCCAATGCTATTAAACCTACCCTAGTGTTTCACGAGAGGGGTAATAGCAGCAGCCTACTTCATTTCTTTTTAAACTCCTGTTCTATTTTCGCTCTCCCCCCCTCTCTCTAGCTTCTTGTACCCAACGAAGACGCCCGCTCGAACGGCAGCCTCCCCCTACCCCGGCATCTTCACTCGACACCTCGCTAGCCAAGCCCTCGCTGCCGCCCGAAGTTCCACCGGAACACCCCGCCTTCCTCCTCCCTCCGACAACTTCGACCCAACCACCACCGGGCTTGCCTCAGCCCACTCCGATCAACGCCTACCTCGGAGCCCGCCACCTGCACCGCTGAACTGCCAGCTCCCAACACCCCCGCTCAACGGCGCAACCAAACCCAGTCCGCCACAAACCCAGGCCACCCTCGCGGCGACAGCCCCCTAGTCCTTCGACCTCGTCTCGCCCTTCCGCCGACGCCTCCGACCCTGAGAGCCCCGGCCTTCCGCCCGCTTGCACCCTCGTCTCCGTTCACCCGAGCTTCGACGTCCGCCGCCTCCCCGAAAAGCCCCGATTGTATCACCACCGTCGCCCGCTCACGCCTCCTTGCACATCCCCACGAACTCGCCGTCATCACCTCCTCGAGGCGCCACGCAACCCTCTTTCAGTCTGACTTTGCACCGCACCGACGACTGAGGCAGCAACTCCTCCGATCTGTGCCCTCAGCGCTGTCATCGACCCCCTCTGTTTCCGTCTCGAAACAGGGCAAACCCTCCGCCCAGTCGCCGCCCGCCGAAGCCATCTCCGCCCCCGTACACCCGTTCACCACCTCCAGCAACCCGCACGTCCGATCGCCACAGCAATACGCCTCGCTGCTCCGACACCCCTGTCACCGACGCGCCATCCGCCGCTCCACGCCATCGTCTTCGCCGTCGAGACCGCTATTGCCGACCAACCGCGCCACCAAGCTCGCACGTCACCGCGCCCGCATGCCTTGCTGACGACGTAACGAAGAGGTGAGTTCGTTTGTGATATGTGTTTTAAGATAATTATATTAGTAGTGTGTATTTTTATACGATAGCTGCATGATTGATTGCGTGTTAAAGGTGCCAGCGTTTAAGTGTGTAGGTTGTATTATAAATAAGTGATTGGTTAGTGACAGTGTATATTATAATTCACACTGTTGATGCCTGTTACAGTCTATATAGTTTAGTTTATCTAATTTATAGTACGGCTATAACTTTATGATACGAATGTTGGTACATTCCAGATTACATATGATATACCAGTAGAACTTATAGGGTAGATTTAATGTCATTGGTTGGGGGCTGTTAGTTTAATACTATGCATCCTTTAAACACAGATATATCCTCGCCACTTATACGATCACGTGGGCATCCAGAATCATCTCCCTCAGGCAAGTATTTACTATTGCAAGTAAATTACTTTCTACAAACTTTTCTATTTACTATTGCAAGTAAATTACTTTCTACAAACTTTTCAGAGACGCATGTATTTTTATCGTATTCAAACTTTCTAAAATAACGTACATCGCAGTAACGTCAAATAACAACTTTTATAATCGAAATGGTTTTAATGGATATCATTGATGTGCTGGTTTGTCTAGTCCCTTGACCATTGTACACGAAATGCTATCTTCCCTTGTCATTCCATTTACTTTTGATGTGCACCCTAATGAAATGTGGTAATGGGCCTTCGGTCATTTTATGGAATATTAGGTCTTCGGACAATTATGGAACTTTGTGCCTTCGGGCAAATTACAGACATTGGGCCTTCGGGCAATTACGGACTATTGGGCCTTCGGGCAATACAAATATGGGCCCGCGGGGCATTTACGGAATGTTTGCCATACGGCGGAACTACGGATTGGCTTTTGGACACTTTGGGTGGGGTAGTCTAGTGTAGTAGAGGCTGGAAAGCTGGATTACACTCTAGTGGTGAACTTGACCGACACCTGGCCGGGTCGGTGAGTAGAGAGTCACGGGTAGCTCCCGTTGACTATGGTGTAATGTTGATCACCTCCCCCTCGGACACTGGGCTTGACACTAGATTAAGTACAGGTTGGCATTCTTGTTTGTTTCAGCTACTAGCGTGATTGTATAAACCGTTGACTAAGTTCATATCATGTTTTACTTTGTACATCACAAATGCAGTGTCTTTACTTTGTGCATCACAAAAGCCATGTTTGCCACTTGTTACTTTATGCACTACACGTGTCACTACTTTTACTGTACACACTACACTTGTCACTACTTTTACTGTACACACTACACTTGTCACTACTTTTGATGTGCACACTACACTTGCCGTGCTAGTTACTTTACACACTACACCTTGCTGTGTTTGCTACTTGCACACTACACTCCGCCTGCTCACTACTTTGCACATTACACATTGTTTATGCTCACATGTGTCAATATATTACTATGTTTCCCTCTTGTTGAAATCATGTTGTGCCCCTCATCTCCTAAAGCTTTGTAACATTTTTAAATCTTGCCGAGGGTCATTTTATTACTAATGTTTTTTTAAATCTTGCCGAGCGACCCTCGCTGACGTATATTTCCTTGTCTGTGAAATATACGTTAGGTTTTGAGCAGAGTTCATAGTGAAGTTCACTTGGAGATTGAAGAAGGTGACCAAGGATTATCAGGAGCACGCGATCCACTGCTGAAGACGACAGACACATGGCAGCTTGCTAGAAGTTTACTATTTGTTGTTGTATTTCATTCAGGTGTACTTTAAATTCTTTGTAACTGTTTGTAATGGCCATGCTAGGCCTTTAATTCTTTTGCGTACTTGTAATCTGGAAGTCAAAGTTTTAATGATGACACCATATTTGTGTTGTTCCGATTGTTCGCAAGCAAGAACCTGACAAGTAGTCATACACAGACGCTTATTGGGTTGGGGCTTCACCGCTCTAGCCCAAGCGGGCCCGCTCGCGTCCTCGCTCCCAAGTCAATGGGAAGCGGGGCGTGACACTGATCTCTCCAAAATCGAACTTTTTTCTGGTTCTTTCTTTAAGCGTTGCCAAGAAAAGTTTTCAGCACTCTAGATGTCACTGGCTTTGCTTTCGCACTTACTGAACTTAAACCTACAGAAGAAAAAGACCTTGCTGTCTGGGACCGAGCCAACAAAATTTTTCGCCATACAATTCTTCATACCCTCTCTAATGAACTATTTGATCTCTACTGTCCTACTAAAATTGCTTCTGAAATTTGGACTAGCCTAACTAAAAAATATATTCTAGAAGATGCCGGTACCAAAAAATTTGCTATAGGCAATTTCCTTCACTTCGCCATGACCGAAGATAAGACTGTTTCCACCCAAATCCATGACTTCCATGTTCTTATTGATGATCTTAAAAAAATGAAAACATCATTCTCCCTGATCCTTTTGTTTCTGGGTAATGAAAACATCACTCTTCCTGATCTTTTTGTTTCTGGCTCACTTATTGAGAAACTTCTTGAATCCTGGAAAGACTATAAAAACAGCCTTAAACACAAACGAAAACAAATGTCCCTTGAATATGTAATCATCTATATTAGGATTGAGGAAAAGAATAGGGAAAGAGAGAAAACCAATTCTGCTAAAGAACTTGTCTCCAAAGCTAATCTAGTTGATAGCAACTCTTCCTTTCCTCCTTCACATCCTAAGAAACATTTCAAGAAGTTTAGACCCAACCACAAACAAAATCAGAGATTTCAAAAGGGCCAAAACCACACTACCTTCAAGAAGAAAGGAGACTGTTTTATTTGCAAAAAGCCTGGACACTATGCAGCTCAATGTCGCTTCCGGAAAGACGCTCCTAAACCAAATGCAAACTTGGTAGATGGAGATATTATTGCTGCAGTGATCTCTGAGGTTAACATGGTTGCATATGCTAAGGATTGAGTGATTGACTCCGGGGCAACTCGGCATATCTGTGCTGATAGAGGAGCTTTTACCTCCTATGTTCATATCAGTTCTGGTGAGGAGAATGTGTACATGGGGGATTCAAGACCCTCACCCGTAATCGGAAAAGGGAAGGTTCTTCTCAAATTAACCTCAGGAAAAACCCTTTCTCTTAGTGAAGTGCTCCATGTTCCAGATATCCGTTGGAATCTGGTTTCTGTCTCTCTTCTGGGAAAAGTGGGGTTTAAGGTTACTTTTGAGTCTGATAAAATTGTAATGACCATGAATGGTCAGTTTGTGGGAAAATGGTATTGTAATCAAGGTCTTTTCATTCTGAATGTACTCGATGTCATGAATAATAATGCATCCTCTTCTTCTGCTTACTTGATTGACTCTTTTGATACCTGGCACTATAGACTAGGTCATGTGAATTATTCTTACATTAAGAAAATGAAAGAAATTGGTTTGCTGAATGCTTCTTCTTCTTCTAATGACAAATGTGGAGTGTGTGTAGAATCAAAAGCTACTAAGAAAACTTGTAAATCTGTACATAGAGAAAGTGAATTGCTTGCATTAATTCATAGTGATCTTGGTGATTTGAAAAGCAATATAACTAGAGGTGGTAAGAAATTCTATATTACTTTTGTAGATGACTTCTCTAGATATACTGAAGTATATTTGCTTAAATCTAAAGATGAAGCTTTTGATATGTTTTTGAAGTATAAGACTAAAGTAGAGAATCAACTCAATAAAAAAATAAAAAGGGTTAGATCAGATAGAGGAGGGGAGGTTACATCTTTTATTGAGTATTGTGAAGAACATGGGATTATTCATGAAACTACACCTCCTTATTCTCCCGAATCTAATGGCATGGCAAAAAGGAAAAATAGAACTTTAAAAGAGATGATGAATGCTTTGCTTATTAGTTCGGGTGCACTAACCTATGGAGAGAAGCTATTCTCTCTGCTTGTCATATTCAGAATATAATTCCCTATAAGAAATCTGGTAAGACTCCTTATGAACTTTGGATAGGTCACTCTCCAAACATTAATTACCTTAAAGTGTGGGGATGCCTAGCTAAAGTACTTTTACCAGAACCTAAGAAAAGGAAATTAGGTCCTAAAACCTTTGATTGCATGTTTATATGATATGCTCATAATAGTGCTTCATATAGATTCCTAGTGATTAGAAGTGAACAAAATATCATGGAACCTAACACTATTGTTGAAACCAAGATTGCTGATTTCTTTGAGCACATATTTCCAATGAAAATAGATAATGTTAGGTTGACTTCTACACCTCACTCTTCGCACCCTTCTGATGCACCATTACATGATAATGATGATGAGATAGAAGTAAGAAGGAGTAAAAGAGTTAGGAAGGATACTAATCTAGGTGATGGCTTTTTCACTTTTCTTATTGATAATGATCCTCTTACATACCATGAAGCCATCACATCTCCTGATGCAACATTTTGGAAAGAAGCAATCAATAGTGAACTAGAATCCATTATGTCAAACCACACTTGGGAACTTGTTACATTGCCCCCAGGAGCTAAAACTATTTGGTTGCAAGTGGATATTTAAAAGGAAGCTAAAACCTGATGATTCTATTGACAAGTTCAAAGCTAGATTAGTTGCTAAAGGCTTCAACCAAAATAAAGACATTGATTATTTTGATACATTTGCCCCAGTCACCAGGATAGCTTCTATTCGTGTCTTGGTTGATTTAGCATCTATACATAGTCTTGTTATCCATCAAATGGATGTAAAGACTGCCTTTTTGAATGGAGATTTGGAAGAAGAGATTTATATGGAACAATCTGAAGGTTGTATCTCTCCTGGACATGAACATAAAGTATGCAAACTTGTTAAATCTCTTTATGGTTTAAAACAAGCTCCAAAATAATGGCATGATAAATTTGATTCTGTTTTGCTTTCAAATGGTTATCATATTAATGATGTTGATAAATGTATTTACACAAAGTTTGATAATGATGTTGGTGTTATTATTTGCTTATATGTTGATGACATGCTTATTCTCGGCACCAACCTAGATGTAGTAAATGCAACAAAGTCATTCTTGTCTTCTAAATTTGATATGAAAGACATGGGTGAAGCTGATGTGATCTTAGATATTAAATTAACTAATACATCTAATGGCATTATGCTTTCACAAGAACATTATATTAGTAAGATGCTTGAAAAATTTAGATATCATGATCAAAAACATGTAGCTACTCCATATGATGCTAGTTTACATTTAGCTAAAAAATTTGGTGAATCTGCTTCACAAATTAAATATGCTTAGATCATTGGTAGCTTGATGTATTTAATGAATTGTACTCGCACTGATATTGCATATGCTATTAGTAGATTGAGTCGTTACACTCAAAATCCTAATAGTGATCATTGGAATGCATTGTCAAGAGTTAAGAGATACTTGAAAGGAACTCTTGTATATGGATTATTTTTTAGTGGCAATCCATCAATTTTAGAAGGTTTTACTGACGCAAACTGGATCTCTGATTCAGATGAGCTTAAATCCACAAGTGGTTATGTTTTTACACTTGGTGGAAGTGCTGTGTCTTGGAAATCATCCAGGCTAACTTGTATTGCTCGGTCTACTATGGAATCCGAGTTTATTGCTTTGGAGAAGGCATGTAGTGAAGCCGAATGGTTTAAGAACCTTCTTGGTGATCTTCCCATTTATGAAAAACCGGTACCGTCTGTGTCTATCCATTGTGATAGTCAAGCTGCAATTGCAAAGGCCAAAAATAAAGTTTTTAACGGGAAGAGTAGGCATATACGCCTAAGGCAATCTATTGTGAGGCAGCTGCTAAATCATGGGATAGTATCACTTGATTATGTGAGGTTAGAGATGAATTTGGCAGATCCTCTGACAAAACCACTAAGTAGGAAGTTAGTGGAAAGTACATCGAGGGGAATTGGACTTATACCTAAAACTTAGGTCAAGAGATGGTAACCCAACCAATGTGATTGATAATCTCATGAAGTAGGTTCATATGGGTAACAACAAGTCACTTGTTGATCGTGAGGAGTACTATCATTATGTTCATGTCCCTTTCCTATGGTGTAGATAGTGCTATCGACGATGAGAGAGGATGAGCATATGGCTCTTAATGGAAACCATAGCCCTTGTTGGGTGGTGTGCATAATTGTCGAGCATACTTGATGGGTCCACCTATATGGCTGTGGAAGTGGGGCCGCTTCCTATGCGAATTTGGGTACATTCGCTAGAGCACTCATGAAAATCCAGGTATGGCGCATGGCCGAAACGTGCCAACCCGTAAGAGCAAGCAACTATTCATTGATGATTCAATATTGGTTGCGAGTGTTTTACAATAAAGGAGATTGGTTTATAGAAACTTTATGTTTCACCAACTTCTTGTAGAACACACTTTCATTCCCTAAGTAATGGTTCATAGACCGAAAGTCACCATTGCTAATGTATTGAATTGTTGTATTCGATCTCACATCTTTTTTTCCTCATCTTGGATTCTTATATCCTTACCTTTGAATTTTGAAATAATGGGGGATTGTTGGATATTTCTTTAAATTCAAAGCCTACTTTAGTCCCACATTGGATGGGAGAACTCACTTGGATGGGTTTGTAAGAGACTTCTTTTAAATGGGTTATTGGACTTGTATATGGGCTAGGAATAAGGGGAATCTCGCGGGCGCATGAGCCCAAACCGGAACCGAGCCCAAACCGGGTTAGGCCGAATGGAAAATGTGGGCGACGGATCCGGAAACCCTTAGCATGTGTGCGCTGGCGTCGCGCCTGCGCAGGGGGGTTTATGGGTGCGCGCACGGAGTGCCCGAGTTTTGCCTCGTGATTTTTTTGCCCTTTTGTTTTAAAGAGTTTAAAGGCCCATTACGGTTTTTATTTTTTCCCAACAGCCATATTCTCCTTAAAGCGTTGTTTAATGTCTCAATAGCCATATTTTTATTTAATCTAAGTTTTTAATTTCGCAACAGTCATATTCGGAGTTAATGGCTGAATTAAAATTTTCAATTAATTGCGGAATCCCAACAGTCATAATTTTGCTCTATATAAACTCAGCTTTTCTATAGTTCTTGTACTGCGAAAATTTGTTCTTCCTCCTCAAGAAAAATACATAGCTGCTGTTGGTTTTTTGGTTTCGCCTGTTTGCCTCTCCGTCCACACTAACAGCAAATCCTCTGCTGTTCCTCTGCTATTCATCATCATCTTCTTCCTGAAATATCGAAGAACTGTTGCTGCTCGCTGGAGCCTTGTATTGTGAGTGCACACTTACAAGGCCATCGCCGTTGAATCTTGGAGGATAGCAGTTGGACCTGATTTGCACCAAGTTCACACTCTGAGGGGTGGAAATCTATTCTTAAGGACAGTGCCTAGCACGCCTCGGCTAACCGATAAGTCTATTCTTTCTCTATTTTAATAGCACCATCCTCTTAAACTCTGTTTTTTCTCCAACAGGTATAAGGTGGTAAATAAACCAATACACAGGATGTGATGCACGCACGCAACCGAAAAGGAAAGTGTTGGGGGTGTATCGTCGGGGTGGAAGGCAAAAAACTAACACACATGATGTGATGCACATGCGCAACCGAAAAGGATTGAGAAGTATGCATGGGTGGATGGATATAGTTTAGGGATGGAAGGGGGAAAATTAGTTGTTATTGCAAAAAACGTTTTTTTTGTTTTTTTTGGGGGGGGGGGGGGTTAAGTGCATAAATCACAATGGCATACCTGTAAAATAGGTGGGAGATGGAGGTTTATTTGGCGAAGGCAAGCTTGTAATTCATGGGAATGTGGTCTTCTCTTTGGGTGCTCCACAACAACACCCCAAACCACACCCAACTCCCCATCCACCTCCAAGTGGGTCCCACCATGATGAGGTGGCCAAACTATGGACACCTATCTAACCATCCTTTTGTTTTAGTAGGCCAAACATCACATCATCATCCATCTTTTGTATAAATGACTAGAAATAAACCCGAGTACAGAGTGTACGGGGGCAAAACAAACCCACACATGATACGGTGTACGTGCACAATAGAAAAGGAGTGTGAAGTGTTGGTGGGTGTGTGCGTATCGTCAGGGGGACAAAAAGAGGGAAAGCAGGGGTTAAATTGTAAAAAACCGTTGGGGGGGGGGGCAAAGTGCATAAATCCCAATGGCATTCCCGTAAAATAGGTGGGAGATGGAGATTTATTTGGTAATGGCATTCATGGGAATGTGGGGCCTTTTCTTTGGGTGCTCCACGATAACACCAAAAACATCAACTAAACCCACACCCATATCCGAGTGGGCCCCACCATGATAAGGTAGCCAAATCATGGCCACTACTATATCCATCTTTTGTCCTAATGAGACAAATGCTATGTTTTGTATAAAGGACTAGAAATAACTTGTGCACATAGTGCATGGTGACGCAAGAAAAAACCCACACACAGGATGTGGTGCACGCACATAATCGACAAAAGAGCGAGAAGAGTCGGTGTTTGTGTAGGTATCGTCGGGAGGAGGCGGGACGCGCACAATTGAAAAAGGGAGAGAAGTGTGTGTGTCGATATCGTCGGGGCAAAAGGGGTAATGTGCATTAATCCCAACCAAAACCACATGGGTAAAAGGGAGAAAAGCAGGCGTCAAAGTGCAAAAAATGCAGGGGGTCAAAAAAAGACTGATGGCAAACCCGTAAATATGTGAAATAAGGAGGGGCATTTGGGTTTTATGAAAAAATAATGGCTAAACGACAATTGGGTAAACAGGGGGTCAAAGTGAAAAAAGATCGATGACAAACCTATAAATATGTGTAATAGGGAGGGGCATTTGGTTTTTATTAAAAAGCAACGACAAGCTTGCAAATAATGGGAATGATGTGGGCATTTAATCCAACTCCACACAACAACACCCAAATTGAACCCACGCTCTCACACTTCACCCAAGTGGGCCTCACCATGATGAGGTGGCCAAACCTAGATCACATCTTCATAACCCTCTTTGTCTTAATAGGACAATGTCATTGTTGCAGATTAGGTCTTTTATAGATTAGATAGATGTGTGTATATGCACATATGTTTGTGGATACATTCGTATTGTACATATGCACGTGTGCTTGAGGTGAAAAATGTAACATCTATGGGACCTGAAAGTCTCGTTTGGTAGGGAGCGTGGAAGCTGGAGTTAATACGATTTTTAAGGAAAGAACCATCTCAGGGGGTTAAAGAGGGCTGTCAAGTGCTTTGCCAATTGCCAGCAACAGCCAGCCATACAGATGGGGATGGTGTTATGCACTTTGCCATCCAAACGAGGAGGCGAAAATACATGATATTTCTCAAACAATTCTAACGTCATCATTTCTTTTTTCCAACTCTGGTCACTGACGATCAAACGGGCCAAGACCTAGCACGGTGGACTCAAACGTGTTCTGGTAGGATGTGTACTCTTCGAATTGCATTCAAAAGACAGACAGGTTGTTAGCACACGGCTCTCTCCTTGCAGTTTGCTCCAAATTAAAGAGTTGGCTCTATCAGTGGCTTCTAAGCTAATGTGCTTTTATGCTTCTTTAGGCATGTTGTCACTGTTTTGTGTGTTGTGCTTATGAAAGAATTTCATTTTACCATGCAACTGTAATGCATGCTATAGAAGAAGGGACCCAATTCTCATTTTTCCGGAAAGCTTTTTACGCTAAATCAGTGGCTTTTTTTGTTCTTTTAATCCTTTTCTTTAACTCTTGAATTGAAGGGTATACCTTACGTGATTGGCATGCTTGTATTCCTTCAAGCTCGGTGCTATACTTTGCTCCATATTGATCGCAACGCTCGATCATTTGCTAACATCATCCTATGCCAACCTAGCATCCTAGATGAAGTTTTCCTTCGATGTTTGATGTTGTTGCTCCCTCATCGCATCCTTGTCATTGTTTCACCTGGTGTTGCGCTTCCCCACCTTAGGGGGGCCGGGGATCCCTTTGTTGGAATATGGATTTCCAAATTCGTGTTTTGATAATGAACAAATATTGTTTTGTGGTCTAACGAATTTCATTGAAGTATGATATGTTAGATTAGACAAAATGATTCGCTAAATATTGCTCAAGCATAGAGGATTATGATCTCATAAAAAGCTTTACAAATGATGGCGGTGTGACTCCAAGGCAATGAACTGAAGAGAAAGAATTCAATGACAAGCAGATGAAGAACATGCTACAACAACTTGAAAAGTATTTTAAATTGTTGTAATTTTTGTTCTTGTCATTAAAATTCATGTAATGTCATGAAGATGTTACACACATATGAAACCATAGGTAAACAATTAGAATTAATATAGATTTAATTGATGGTCAAAAATCTAGGTTTCATAATCAGAAATCCATGCATCAAAGTTGTAGTCGACCAGTTTCAGTTATATGGTTGACCAATGCTCTCGGATTCTCTGGCAGACTGCATTGGTCGACCGCAGTTGTCCAACTGGTCAACCAGTGAGTCAAGAGTTGACTAATGGATGTACTTCGGTTTACTAGTGCCTTGCTGGTAACCCCCAACAGTCATATTTTGACTAACCATTGGAGAGACGTTATGAGTGGCCTTATGAAGGGTTTTTATACCAATTTTCACCTCCTATAAATGTGAATGATCTTAGAACATTTGGTATGGATTGAACGATCTTTGACTCCATATTCAAGTGCTTTAACCTTGGGCAATAAAGATATGGTTTTTATTTGTTATAAAAGGTTCTTATTTATTTTCTTGTCATGGGCAGTTGCACATGGTAACTTCTACACAGTTCCGCCCTAGGGTACCGTTTTAAAGTGCTTTGTTGTTATTCAAACGCTCTAGATAAATCGACTTATGAATTTGCTGAGGCAGCTTTCGTTCCAGCAACCAAGTAACTCATGGAGCCATGTTTATTTTTGAACTTCAAAATGAAGGCATAGTTGAGAGGTAATGCTGCAAATCTAACCTAAGGTACCTACAGATTCTTATTCTTTCCATTTTCTCCTTTATTTTGAAAAAAACACCTACTACTTACTTAGATAATGATAGTTTCACATGGCAAATGAGATATATTTATCATATATAGTATAAAAATTTACATATGTCAAGGAGAAATTGCTCCAATGACGCCTCTTCCAAACTGTTGGATGGAGCCCGCAACACTTTCCGCTAAGGGCCTGTTTCTTTTGTTTACTTTGGCTTGAGATTTACTGTTGTGAATAGTAAATCTTGGTGGAATCTTGACGTGGGGTCCACAGGTTGGAAAGTTGGTTTGAGAATTGTATGTGTGCTCCACACAACTTTCTTGTGTTTAGTGTGTTTCTTTTGTTGAGAAAGTTGTATGAGAAAGTTTGATGTGAGGTCCACTAATTAATTAATTGCAATTAAAAAGGAGGAAAAAATGGCGGGAATTGCTATAATTGGACAAAACAAAGGAGAGAGAGTGAAGTAGGACCCACACCCCTTGCTTTCTCATCTCAAAGCAGCGAAATCCCCGCAAAAAGCGGGGATTACGCAGACGCCGGATGCTCGACTCCACGTAAGCTTCGCTTGCAAAATCGCGGTTTCGTTTTTTTGGCATGTGAAACACAAATGAGGAAAGCTGTTTGATTTGACAACAAATAGTGAAAAAATTCACTTTCCTCCACCCTTTTCTGCAAAAGAAACCGGCCCTAAATCAAAAAAATAAAAATAAAAATAAAATTAGATGTGGCATATTTTTTATCACTTATTACTTTGTACCGGAGAATGCATCACATCGGATAGGTGATATAACAACCATTATTCTCAATTAGTTAATTCAAAAGGTTAAGGACACTCGTCCCCACAATAGCAATAAACTATTAGCACGTGGCTTTGTCTTATTTAGCATTTTGTGGATGATTTTATTGATGAACTCAAAATACTAAGAAGTCGTTTAACTCGTGAATGCATGTTTAATTCGTGATAAATTAAATGCATGCATCCAAGATTCTCATTCGAAGTAAAAAGTGCGGACAATTCCATCTTTTATGTCAGCTTCCATTGCCACATTTTGCCACATTTAAGGTCATTTGAGATTGGAAGGGCCTAGGACGAATAAAAGTTTTTGTTTGAAAAGTTTTTGTAATGCACTATTAACAAATGAGAAAAGAACTAGTATATTTCACTCTAACAAATGAGAAAAGAACTTGGATATTTTACTCTCCCCCTTCGTTCCTTATAGCATCTCCAACCACACTGGAAAACGCCAAAAATGGCGTTTTCCCTCCTCCTACCACCCTCCAAAACCAGCAAAAATTTTGGAGTTTGCCACAGTGGCCCTCCAAATTTGGAGGGTCACTGTAGCAACCTCCATTTTTTCCATGTGAGTGGGATAGCTAAATGTACATGGTTTTAATGCCTATACACTACATTTTGATGTTAGCTTGGGTATTTTTAAGTGTTAGAAATTGCTAAATGCGTGTGTTTATCAATTATGGAGGGTTGGGTTGGAGCTCCCTCCATTTCTCACCCTCCATATATGGAATATTCTCAGAATATTCCAGACCAACCCTCCATTTATGGAGGGTTGGATTGGAGATGCTCTTATAAGCCCAGATAAGATTGAAGATAGGATCCATGTGCTCTGGAACTGTAGTTTTACTGTCAATTTGTGGAGGTCATTACTGCCTACTCCTATTCCACTTTCTTTCTTTAGTGAGCAACTTAACCAATGTATGAAATCTAACTTAAATAATGCATATAATATTAGAGGGCATACTTCATGGCCTTTCATGTGGAGAGTTGCAATCTGGAAATTATGGATAGAAGAAATCAAGTTATTTTCGAATTACAATCAAGCCATTATCTTCATGCTGAGAGCATTCAGTCCAATGCTTCAACGATTCACAAGGCTTCTGATACAAATTGTTGGGTTTAAAACCACATAATCTTTGGCGAAAACCATCACCACAATACATGAAATATTCATTTTAAATCAATGAAAAATACAAAAATATTATGCGAAAGCATACTTGACTCCATGATGATTGATATCTTAAATATGCGTGGTTGGCCTTCCAGATCAACATGAATCTCCGAGAAAATTCCTTTAGTTTTCTCTAGCTCTATAACTGCGGTGGGATCTCAGTATAGAATAGAAACTTTGTTCATGTGATCCGGGGACCATGACCATTATATATAGACAATAATCATGTAGTCATGGATTCCTATTTTAGTCCATCAATAAAATAGAATACTCATTAAGTCTCTACACATTAAAGGCACACACCCTATTAGATACATTAAGCCCATATACGCAAAACCGAAACAGATCACTTTTAATTGGGCTTACCTTAATATGACAGCCTGCAATATATAATTATTTATCATTTAAGTCCAACATTAGATTAATGATCCAACGCCTAATCCTTCTGAGCTCCCGTCGAACCAAATATTAGATACAAATAGCTTGGGAGCCTCCTGTTGAGATATTAAGTCCCACCTCGTGTTTTTTTTATTATGAACAAATATTGCATCCAACATCTTTGAGTGTGTTAGGAAATGTATGCTCGTGAGGCTAATTATTTGTAATTGGGACATCTTGTTCAAATAATAATATGATGTTTGATAATGCTTATCTGAGTATTATTATAAATGTTGCTCTGCATTTTATACTTATATAAAGTTCTGAGACTTAATATGAGGTCGAACATGTATCGAGATGAGGATCACGATCATGAAGAAATGTTTCGACCATTTGTAGCGTAAGTCTAAAACTAGGCGTAGTCGTAGATGCATCGAGAAAAGGCATCGATGTATCAGATAGACTGTTGTATGCTCTATCTTCACCAAGTATTGGTGGCGATGATATCATGATTGTTCGCTTTGGAGAAAATCGGAGATGAGACACATGTGCTCATTGGAGAATGAATTCACTGAACAACCCAACGAGAGCTGCTACATAGAATGCACATACCAAACTGTCAATGGTAGCTCTCAAGTGATGATATGCAAGTTGGTCCTTTGACTTGAGGTCATTGTACGAGCCTATGCGTGAATGGTGTCACTTAGATCTCTGACCTAGCTTCGAGGAAGGGCCTGTTGAAAGGTCTTTGGGCACTTGAAGCGTACTAGAGGAGTATTGGCCAAGAGAGGATTCTTTATTTTGTATGTGGGAGTTAATGTCGTAGAATCAGTATAGTCCTTAGCAAAAATCCTTGACCGAAGTGTGTTGGATATGATCCAACAAAGACAAGCTAAAATCGAACAATGTTGATCAAATCACAAGGCTATTAGGGTTGACAGTTAACCATCCCATAGGCTTCGCAGTGGCATAGTGTTGATGAAGAGATTAAAAGTACGGAATTCATCACAGACATAGCCAAGGGTGGTCCTGATAACACTCCTGTCAAGGGGCAGACCACGTAATGATGATACCAAACCAGGGACGTCAACTGCTACTTGTGGTCACTTTCGTCAGGGGCTATGAATCATACCTGTAATAAGGTCAGGCTGTAGGGTCTCACACAGGTTGAAATCATAGTCAAAGTAATAATATGAATATGCATATGATGCATGGAAACTAATATCATCGTAATTGGTTGCGAAGAGGATTTCGGTCACATATAATGTGATGCGAAAATCGAGCCCTGAAATAGCATATAAAATACCAAAATCGGGATCCAAACATGTCCCGGACACAGCTATCTTGACCCGAACCCGAGCTTTGGCTTGGGCTAAGCCCAAGCTTAGGGCTCGAGCTAGCCTGAGTGCAGCTTGGGCTATGCCCAAGCTTTGGGCTCGGGCACGCCCATGCACCAGTCTGGGCATGCCTGTGTGCTTGCTCTGGGTTCTAGCCGGAGTGCAACTCGGACTAGGCCCTTACTAGGATCGGGCGGCCCAGGCTTCTGCCTAGGCACGCCCGGGTGCTGGGTCAGGCAATCGCCTGAATCAGGCGCATGCTTGAACCGGGCACTAGCATGCTCATGCGGGCCCGGACTTTGAGCGCATGCCCAAACCCGAGCGTGCCCGAACCCGGGCGCTAGCCCCGTTCGGGTGGAGCTGGTTTGCAGGTGCACACCCGAACCCAGGCATGCCCAAGCAGTAGCTTGGGCACACTCATGCGTTGGAGGGTATGCAGATCCATTTTTGGGACAGATTTTGAGGTAAACGTTGACGACTCGTTTGAGGGGTAAAAATGTAGGCCTAAGTTAGTCCTCTAACTGAAACCAAAACTTGATTTTGATGATGCCAAACAAGTCATTTGGATCTAATATGTCTATCCAGTAAGTTTCAAGTCAATCGGAGGTCAAACGACAATGATTATGTGCAAAAACAGGGGTTGCACGGGCAGTGCTATCAGCAGCACAACCGTGCGTATTAGAATATGAAATGTGCATGAAGGGCCAAAGCTAACACAGCCAATGCGAGAGCTGACATGGCCATGTCAAAAATAAACAGTAACATGGAAGATTTCCTGTAGACTGCAACACGGTCGTGCTAGAACTGACACGGCCGTATCAAAAATAAAACCGCAACTTGAAAGATTTCCTGCAGACTGCAACACGGTCGTGCTAAAGCTGACATGTCCATGTCAAATATAAACAGTAACTTGTAAAATTTCCTGCAGCTGGTCACACGGCCGTGCCGGATTTACAAATTCTACATGAAGGTCAGAGTTTAAACAGCACGGCCGTGCTAAATTGGCACACGGTCGTGCAAGTTGTAGAATCCCTATTAAAGGTAGATTTGACCTGATTGACCGGTCAAATGCACAGGTTTGACTTCAGTCAATTTAGAGGAGTTTCTAAACTATTTGAAGACATATCCAAAGAGGAATTTCCAAATTATTTAGGCCTACCAAACCAATGAAGATTGGATTGAAGATTTGAAAGAAGATTAGAAAATCAAGCGTTCTAAATTGAAGAAAACTCTGCATTCCTTATAAAAGAGAGATCCATCCCTTAGAGAAATTTTTTGAAGCATCTAACAAAAAGTTCCTAAGATTTTTCATCCTTGCTAGTTGGCCTAGATCCTCCATCCATTAAAGCTTCAAATGCTCAAGGAAGATGAAGGAGAAGATTTGCAGAAAAGGCGACAACTTTCTCTATGCACATCAGAATTGAGTACGATTTGCACCTACGCGTTTGTTGAGGGACGAACTATACCACGGTGACTTCTTTTAGTTTTTATTTTGGTGTTAGATTGTATTTTTGAATAGCTTTACTCAGAAGCTATATTTGTGCTTAGATTCTCAAACAATATCTTGTACGATGTGATCACTACACGAATGAGTGATCGGGTTTGTTTTTCTCTTTTTGGTTATAAAAGAGTGTGAAAGCCTCAAAAGTTTGGGGTCAGAGCAAAGGCGGGAAGCCATGGCAGGGAGCCACTCTGTTGAAACATCATTGCTTGCCTTATTCTGTGATTTGGGTTGGTTGGTTTGCGATTGAATTGTTAATTTGTACCTACACCTTATTCATATACAACCCCCTCTATGGTGTGTTTTTTTAGTTGGTATCAGAGCGGGATTTTAATTGGACTCAAAGTCTAGTGAAATTTCGATCCAATGGCACAAATTCCTTACATATATTCCAATGAACCTCATAACCAAAAAGAATGTCAATCGTACCTTAGATCACCATTTTTTGATGTAACAAATTATAACTATTGGAAACAAAGGATGTCTATTCACATCAAGGTTATTAATATGAAATTATGGAAGATAATAACTGAAGGTTTCACCCTAGTAGATAAACCAATTCCTGAGCAACTAAAAGAAAATAATCGGTTAGAAAGTTTAAATGCTAAAGCCATGAGCATATTGTTTTGTGGCCTTCATAATAATGAATATAACTGTATCAGCTTATGCACCACTGCTAAGAAAATATGGACTAGGTTAGAAGTCACGCATGAGGGAACAACTGAAGTAAAGAAAACAAGAATTTGTATGTTTTTACCAAAATATAAGAATTATTCTATGCTTCCTACTGAAACCATTGACTCTATGTTCTCTCGTTTTGCAAATATTGTAAATCTATTGAAGGCACTTGGAAATGACATTCCAGAGGAAGAATTGGTTGTCAAAGTTCTATATTCACTATCTGGAGAATGGATCCAAAAGAGAACTGCCATTAACGAAGCACACGATCTAGAAACAATCTCTTTCGAGCAACTCATGGGAAAGTTGATGGCATACGAATTTCAGATAAAGATGATAAGTGTTGAAGCACCAAAGGAGGAGAAGCCTCCTAAGGTGGAGAAGAGAGAAAAGGATCTTGCATTCAAGGCAATTAAGTGGCTCCAAGATGCAACAAATGATTCAGACGATGATGATATAGCCCTTGTTGTCAAAGGATTCTCCAACTTTCTTCGAAACACCAAGAGAAGAACCAACAATATGTGGAAATAACAAGAAAGATGGAGATAATGAGGAAAGCTCCATCCCAAGGTGCTTTAAGTGCAATAAATAAGGACACTTGAAGGCAGATTGCCCTCTTCTAACGAGCAAAGGAAAAGAGAAGGCTGGTGATGGAGGAAAGAAGGCTATGAAGTGAGGAATGATGACGATGGGGTGGTAGTGATGCCGAAGAACTTTCTGATGACGATGCTTCCGATGACAATGGAACTTGCTTTATGGCGGGCGGTTCAAAGGTAAATTCTAACTTTAGCAAGTTCAATTTTGATGACAATATGCAAATAAATGAAGGCATGTTTTCCGACATGGAAGAGACTTATGGATATCTAGTTGAACTCTTTAAGGAAGTGGCCCCTAGATAGGTTAAACTAAAAAAATTGCGTGATTCCTTAAAAAAGCAACTAGGTATTATGACACATGAAAGAGATGAGCTATTCATTAAATGGAAGGAACAAAAAGAGATTATAAATAGCTTTGATGAAACCAAATTGAAGACTAAAATCTTAGAACTAGAAGATGCTAATAGAAAAGTTGCTAAGTTAGAACTTGATAAATCCAATCTTGCCAAAGACTTGAAAGAAAAAATTAGCACTCTTAGTTCTATAGATTCTGAAATAATATTTTTAAATCACAAGATATCTAGCCATGAGGAAAAATTAGAATAGGTTGAAAAAGAAAAATCCAATTTACTAAAAGGCAAAAACATAGCTAGTGATTTGGAGACTAGTGAGAAAGAAAAAAGATATAAGGCTATGATTAGTGAGCTTGAAAATCAAAATCAAAATCTTAGCTCTACCATAAAGAAATTCACTAGTAGCTAAGAGAGCTTCAACAAAATGATTAATGGGCTTAATGATAATTCTAGTAAACATGGTCTAGGGTTCCAAAGAAAATAACCTTAAAAATCTAGAAAGACCATGGAGAAGCATTTTGCTAGACACATGAGCTCTCCATATTGCATACATGACGATAGCATGTCTTCTACTCATACACATGCCAATGTTACATGTTTCTATTGTAATAAAAAGGGCCATGTTATGTATAATTGCTCTGCTAGATATTATTCTAAATATTCTTTATGGGTTCCAGAACATCGTACTAACAATTGTGGATCCAAGATTTGGTTACCAAAAGGTGCATCTTCTTTTGTTAGTGCATCTTCACGCTCCGGATGATAGCTCATGGTACATTGATAGTGGTTGCTCAAACCACTTGATGGGCAACGAATCCATCTTCACTATGCTATCAAGAAAAGATGGAGGGACGGTAACTTTTAGCGATGGGAAGACATGCAAAATTTTGGGCAAAGGTAACATTGGTAAGCATCCACTTGTAGTCATTGAAAATGTTAATCTTGTAGATGGTTTAGCACATAATTTGTAAAGTGTGGGTCAACTATGCTCTATAGGCTTTAAGGTGCATTTCGAAAATGATGAGGTAAATATTTTGGAATGTGATGATATTCTTTTCAAAGGCACATCATATAATAACATCTACACTATTAAACTTAGTGATTCAAATAATCTAAAATGTTTAGCGGCATCACATAAGACTAGTTGGCTGTAGCATCGAAGGTTAGGCCATGCCGGTATGGACCTAATCTCAAAGCTTGCTCGTAAGAAACTTGTGAGAGGGTTACCTCAAATTGGCTTTGATAGCGACAAGCTTTGCAATGCATGTCAACTAGGTAAGCAAAAGAGTAGTTTCAACCTTAAAAACTGTCACGCTCCGCTCTCCAGAATACCCGAAAAGTACAAATCCGTACCAAGTATTCCTAGAGAGTCGAGGGTGAAGAGAGAAGAAGAGAGGGAGAGAGTGTACAAAGAGACTCATACTACTTCACACATGCTGGGATAGTACAAGTATGCTCCAATAACACCCCCCAGAGACAACATAGAAATACTCAGAGAATAATTACAATAGAAAACCATCTCATACAGATGTAACTAACAATGTTCAAAATACAACTTCATATACAAAAAAAATCATCACTCACACTACATCACAAAGTCCCAACCTTATCCCAATGTACAACTCACACCCTAAGTCACCCACATCTCCAACTCCAAGTTACTAACACCTGAAGGTCCACCTGCACTACCTATACCTCCGGTGGAAAAGAGGGGAGGACACATCAAAGCGTGTCCAGTAGGGATGCCCAAATCATATGGCATATTATTCAAGAGGTTATGCAAATTATAACGAGTGACACTTTATGGCATTATGCGATGATTATAAATGGAAACATAGAAGCTACAAGAGTGGCATAAAGGAAAATGGAACATAAAGGTCTACATAGGAGGGAACAACACAGTCATGGCCAAAGATACATAATAACAACTACAACAATTAAAGGGAATGACAATAAGTGTTTTGTACTAAATTTAACATCTTCATTTATTGACGTTTATTTGGAACCCTAGGTAAACGCGGGACATAAGGACATGGACCTCACCCCCAAGATGGGGTGGCACTCAAAGTACCCCGTCAGTGGTACACGAGCACTAATTAACTTTAACGGGGCCTCTCAAACTCCCCCGTCCCTGGAAGGCATGAGAATGTCCTCCACATCATCACACGTATCAGATAACTAGTCACTCCCTGTAAGGAAGAGTGAGAATAATCACCACAACTACCATGAGTCACTCCACTCCTTGCAAGTTAGTCGGTGCCAAGAATATCCACCTCCTAGTCCAGTCCTTATGGCTGCCTTTACTTGGGTATTCCTCCAAACCCCATCTTGGATGCTCACCCTCTTTAGAGAGGATTGAGACATTCCGAGAACATTTTATAGTCAATCTTATTGTAACATGCTACTTATTATTGGAGTCATGTTGTCATGGCTTCACAGTTTATCACCTTTCATTTCTGGTACATATCTTTCTTTAATAACAATAAGGGTCATGCCACTATATGACATGTCATTTACCATAACCACATCAACTCCACAAAACATAACATATAAGCCCATGCCACACATGCCTCCCATATCATTAATTCATAAATTGGCCCGTGGCCTAAACATGAAAATGGGCAATTCTCATATTTTTTTCAACTTGCTTTCATATGAACATTTTCACAAACACGTGATGGGCATTATAACATGGACATTAATTTCATTAGGAAATAACATAAAGGAGCTTTTGACGTGTGTTTATATTTCATATGTTCACGCACGTTTTCTTTTGTGTTTTTCCGTTATTTTCCGCCGTCTCGTATCCGTTTCTCGTATTTTCTCGTTTTCTTTCACTTTTCCTTGTATTTCCATGTTTGCAGGAGATTGTCCGCATAGGGGACATTTAATGAAGATATCATAAGTCCACGGAGCAACGGAAGGAGTCACGCGTGACCCAGGGGGTCAAACGACGAAGGTAGCATATTTCAGCTCCTCACCCGATCGGTTGATCATCTTCAACCGATCGGGTGATGCACGCGTGCACCACCCGGACGCAGCTTGGAGCTCACAAGAAGTCACACGGTCGGTTCAGTGACCGGGTCAAAAGCCCAAACTCTCTGGAATTCGAAGCTGATTGCCAACTGATCGGGTGACTTTCACCCGATCGGTTCACCTATAGCTGAATCTCCAAGGCCAAGACACGAAGATCCAACCGGTCTCCTCACCCGGTCAGCGCCAAGATCCAACCGATCACATCCACGCTTCAACCGACCGGTTCATCCTGACCGGGTGAAGTCATGCATCTCGCTGCCGAAGTTTGGTTCTGATCACCCGACCGGTTGACTTGTCAACCGATCGGGTGATATCTTTTCATATATATAGAACCCTAGGTTTTCCAGAAACGGAAGTTGGTTATTTTTTACTGTTTTCTTCATTTTGTGACGGCTGTAATTTCCCAGTTTTTGTAAGTTTTCAGATCTTTGTCAAACTTTAGTATTATCTTAATTGCTTTACTACCATTGCATTTCTATTGTCTGATCATGATTTTTACGGTCGATTTCTGTTTAGATCGCTTTTTACTAAATATGTGTGAGTAGTTCCCAAATCTGGGATTTTGGCAGAAACCCCTTCGTGGGCTTTTCCCGATGCGTCCATAGGTCTAGGAAATCGATAGGGATTAGGAATCTAACGGTTACGCGGGGTGTTTTATTTTCATCGGCGGGAAAAAGACCGCCTTTGACCGTTGGGCCAAGGGGGAATAAACTTGGCGGTTGACTCCCTAGCCATAGCTCACGCCCTTAGCATAGACGCCAAATCCTAGCGCGCGGGAGGGGCATGATGAGACGTTGAGAGTTATCGTTGCGAGCTTAGTGCTCCCGGAATCGATCAGTGTTAATGGAAACGGGAGTGCCCACTGATCGAACCCGGGAAGTCCGGCGTATCATCCTGGGCACCGACCGTAATATCGGGCCCATGGGACGCCGGTACCACTCTTAGAGGCAACGTCTCACCATTAGACCCTAATTCCGATCGCTATCCTACCCGTAGGCCGTATCGGCGAGAGTCGCGCGATATGGTGGAAACCAAAGTCCCAAGGTTTTTCCTTTATATTGTCTATACCTTGCATTCCTTTTTACCGTGACAAACCATCATTTGATCCGGGCTAGCTCGCCCATGGGGTGATTTTGATCCTCTTTGACACAAGCACATCCACGCCTCCCTGAGTTCGACCCCCAAGCCACACTACAACACCGTGCGCTTGCGGTTACAAATATTTAAATCTCACGGCCCCAATCGTATTATTGCACACCTATTGCACGCAGATCCGGGGGGCGTCAAGCTTTATGGCGCCGTTGCCAGGGAGGCAACGTGCTTGTTATTTTTGAATTTCATGAACCCTTGTGTCTAGCTCTCATCCCTACCTCGCGATAATTTTCGCATTATTCTTTTTCCCTTTTTATTTTCTTTTTTTTATTTTTTATTTTTATTTTTATTTCTTATCTTATCTGTTTCTTTCCCACTTTTCGTTTCACGGGTGTTTGTTGTTTTTCATGCGCAGGAGTTCAAGAAGACTCGACGATGTGATCCCCGTTGATCCAGAGATAAACGCCACCTTAAGGCGTTTGGCCGCCTAGAAGCGAAGAAGAGAGGATCCTGAAGCCATGGGGAGAACACCCCGCCTCACAAGTCCATGCTGGAGTACTCGATGCCTTCCATCGAGTCCACCTCCGCCATCCGTCCTCCAGCTAATACGGCCAAAAGCTTCGAGCTTAATCCATCTTTGGTGACGTGGATCCAGCAAGATCAATTTTCGGGTACACCATGGAGAGCCCGATTGAGCATTTAGACTCCTTCTTGGAGAAATGTGACACCTTCCGGATAAATGGTGTCACAACTGAGGCGATCCGACTGAAGCTGTTCCCCTTCTCTCTGCGAGATAAAGCCAAGCTGTGGCTTAGGGGGAAGGACCTGAATACATTCAACACCTGGGAGAAGCTCTCAAATGCTTTCCTGACGAAGTTCTTTCCTCTGGGGAAGACCATGAAGCTGAGGAGTGAGATCTCATCCTTCTTCCAGGCCAGTCACGAGTCCTTGCATGAAGCTTGGACGAGATACAAGGAGATGCAGAGAAGATGTCCCCACCATAAGCTCCCCAAGTGGCAGATCATAAATCTGTTCTATAATGGGTTGAGGGACGATTTAAAATCTTCCATGGACGCCGTGGCTGGAGGGTCCTTTATGTCGAGAAGCGAAGAAGATGCCAGACAGATTCTTGAAAATATGGCATCCAACAATGAGCGGTGGTGTGACGAGAGAGCCACACCTAGATCTGGGGGCATCCATAGGGTCGAGGACATCGACAAATTGTCAAGCAAGTTTGACTTGCTGTCGACCCAGATCTCCGCATTGATGGTAGGCGCCGGTAGCTCCGGTTCATAACAGATTGCTGCGGTAGAGTCTGAAGTTTTTGGGGAGTTCGACGGTGGTGACATCTCACCACCGTTGGATCAGGCAAGCGCATTATTTTACAATCCTATGGGGAATGCGCCTTTTCCACAACGAACCAACTCCAACCCAGCATACTCTCTAAACAACCGGAATCATCCCAACCTTAGCTACCGAGCGCATTATCAACAGCCGGCTCAGCAACAACAGCAGATATATCAGCCAGCTAGGCCTCAGCAGCAGTTTCAGCAGCAGCAGTTTTAGCAGCAACAACCATCACAACAGTACCAACAGTATGCTCCTAGGAATTAGCAGCCCACCCAGCAGCAATATGGCCAGCAGAGGGCCATCTCTCCGGTTGAGTCCCTCTTGACTCAATACATCGCCAACTAGGAGAAGATCAATCTGAAGCTGGAGATGGGACAGAGAGTCCTCACTGATCAGGTGACCCAGCTGGGGTTGCAAGTGGCAAACCTTCAGAGGCCGCAGAATCTACTACCACCACAGCCTGAGGTGAAACCGAGGGGGGTAAATCGGACCTTGGCGCTCACACACGAGCATGAGAACGTGTCCGCCATCGTTTTGAGGAGCGGAACACAAATTCCTACTAGAGTGCCACCCAGGGAACCAGAAGCACCACTGGCCGTTGAGCGGCCAATTGAAAAAGCTAATGATGACGGTGCCCCGTCGCCAAAGATTGTGACTCCGGAGAGAGCCCCCCAAGAAGAGAAGAAGAAAGGAGAAGAAGGGAATTTGAGGGTGTTCAAGCCCGTTGTGCCCTTTCCACAACGTCTGGCCCAAGCGAAAATCGACGAGAAGTATGGCAATTTTTTTGCCATGGTCAAGGATTTAAGCCTTCAAATCCCCTTCCTAGAAGCTATCGAGACGATCCCCTCCTATGCAAAGTTTTTGAAAGATTTAGTGACAAGGGGATCCAGAAAGGAAAAGGTCGTCCTAACGGCGGAATGCAGCGCTCTCATTCAGAGAGCAAATCCACCGAAGCTTAAAGACCCAAGAAGTTTTTCCATCCCTTGTTCGATTAGGGAAGTGCGAATCCAGAGGGCGATCGTCGATCTTGGAGCGAGCGTCAGCTTAATGCCCATATCATTGTACAAGAGAATAGGGATGGGAGACTTGGAGCCCACCGGCATGACATTACAACTTGCTGACCATTCGGTCAAATACCCGGTGGGAGTAGTGGACGACCTCCCAGTCGATGTGAGAGGAGTACAAGTACCTGTTGATTTTGTGGTGATGGACATCCCAGAAGACAAGCACACTCCTATTATTCTGGGACGACCCTTTATGGCAACCACCGGAGTTTTGATAGACGTGAAGAATGGGAAGCTTTCCCTCAACGTCGGCCAAGAAAGAGTCGAATTTGACTTAGGCTTGTCGATGAAGCACCCAAACCCCCCGGACTATCCTAGTATCAGTATGCTAGAGAACGAAGAAGATAGAGCTGTTGAAACAAATGCCTGGGAAGTACTCTCGAGGAATCCCCCCGATAGCTTGGGGGACCTTGGAGAGCAAGTTGGCTCCCCAAAGAATGAAGTTGCTAATGAGGCGGTCGCGCGACATGTGATTCCTCCGGGATTCCCGAAGGCTCCTCCTACGAGGAGGAAGGGGAAAGAACCCATGGACCTCACCGGTGATAAGGTCCGGATCTTGAAAAAGATGGCGGTAGACGCCAATTTGAGGGAGAAGCCCCCGATCCTGTCGACAAAGGGAGGGTAGTTGAGCAAATCTTCTTACAGCCACCGACTACGCCAATAGCCACAAGCTCTGGAGTTGAAGAGATGCCGGATTTTGGGCATCACCCGTATCGCCCACCATGAACATCATCAACGGGCGTCAAGCTAAACGACGTTAAACAAAAGCGCTTCATGGGAGGCAACCCATGCTCTAACTTTTGTTTTACTTTTTAGGATTATTTTTAACTTTATTTTATCTATTTTTATAAATAAATCCAGCCGCAAGAACTTCCGTTGTGGAACTTAGGCGATTTGTGGGTTTTTGCAGAAAACAAGGCCCCAGTCGATCGGGTGATAACTCAACCGATCGCTTGGGATGTATCAGCTAGCGGCCGTGTCTGCCACCAAATGAACCGACCGGGTGAGTAAAGAAGAGACCGGTTGGCAGACCGGGTGACCTGGGAGAAACTCTCGGGAAAATCTCAGAATTTGTCAACCGATCGGGTGACAAGAAGCGAGACCGGTTGAGGGACCGGGTGAGACACTCTGAATTCTCGGGAAAATGTGTGGAGCGGTCAACCGATCGGGTGACAACTCACCCGACCGGTTCACCTATAGCAACTCCTCAGCAAAAATTTTCGACCACTAAGTCAACCGATCGGGTGACAACTCACCCAACTGGTTCGACTTAAATCCCTATAAATGGCCGCCCCCGCCCGTTCGATCCGCCCTCGCCCGATTTCGAATTCCAGATCGATGCTTCGACTCCCCCTCTTGCGCCTGACCTCGTTCTTCCCCTAAATCAACCCCAATCGATCTCCCCACTCTCCCTATCCATCTCTCCATCAGTTTCTCCCCATCCTCCTCGATTTCACCCGCACACAAAACCCTAACTTTCACCCATTCTCCTCCAATTTCGAAACTTGCTGAAAGGGTTGCCGCGGCTTCACACGTGCTCCTGTCGAGTAGCATTGGGGCGTCTACGAGCAACGATCTTCATCTCATTTGGGTAAACTCGCTCCTTAGCTCAATTTTTATTTTGCCCTAAATATTCCATTTTGCTCGTTGGCCGTGTTAGTGTGTATTCATAGTCTTTTGCACACACACACACACACATGACTCCTGCACAATGCCTCCTCGCGATGCTAAGCCCACCGACGTCAGCTCTTCCAACCCTAGGCCCACCCGTCGCGCTCGTCGCACACAACCCCCCACTCAATTCACCACCACCAATTCATCTACCACCCCACGCACCACTTCCCCCGCTTACATTGGCGATGCCGAATTCGGGGTGTCATTCCAAGACGACAACCAATCCGACCGATTCGTGGCCATGATCCTCCTAGCTGGACAGGGTGGTCGGGCAACTCAGGAGTCCGTCGACCGAGACCTGCCCTTTCTTCAAAGCTTCATTCGCCACATTCGCACTGACCCACCCGGTGTCTCTGAGCTTCACATCCCACCCCCCCACCACTACTGGTCCCCTGCACAGGCCCCCATCACCACCCCCAGAGGGTGGTGCCTCTGCTTGATATTTTCCCATCCCGCTTTTGTCCCCCCTATTTTTAGTGCCCATCTGTCTTTGCGGGGCCCTGCTTTACCACTGCTAGGGGGAGGACCCATTCACGTGTCGAACGCTTCATTTTTATTTCTATTTCCTTTCTTTTCTTTTATTGACATCCCCCTTGCATATCTCTGCACTTTCACGATCATATCTCATTGCTAGCATTGTCATGTCCAGCTTGGGGGAAGTCTATTTTACTGTGTCGTCGTGTTTTGTCTTCTTTATGTGTGTGCTTGTTTTATTTGTCGTGTCGTATCATTTTCTTTCTTTCTTTTTCTATTTTTATGCCGTGTGGTTTGATTTTGATTTTTCTTTATTTTCAGTTTCGTATCTGTGTTTTCCATGTTTTTCATTTCTTTTTGTGTCATTGCGTATTCCCTCTCCCATTTTCATTGCCCTCCCGTACTCACTCTTATTGCATTGAGGGCAATGCAAGCTTCAGCTTGGGGGAGTCGCACTTTGTGCGTCATTTGAGTCTTTCTTTTTCGTTTTTGTGTCGTTTTCATCGTGTTTTAAATTTTTCTTTTCTTCTTTTTATCTCTTTCTCCTAGAGATGAACCCTATGATGAATTGCCACAAAATCACACACACCTAGCATGGCATCGATAATTACACTCACTAGCCCTAGGATATCGAGCCCCCCTGCATTTCACGCATCGTGGGTCCACTTAGCTTTTTGTGAGTCGTGTGTCGTGCCTAGCTGTTTGGTGTGCTTCTACTTTGTGATTTTACTTTATATACCTGTCCAGGAATGACCCCTAGATTATCACTCTTCGATATGAATAATGCGGTATTTGCTTCTCTTGTCTGTTTCTGTGTGCATGATTATATATATCGTATGCTTCATTTCGCATGTGTCGGGATCCCACAATTAAGGACTAGGATAACCCATTTAGCCCATGCTCTAATTAGCAAGAATAGTTTCCTTTGCCCAAGTGTTCAGATTCCGATTTCTTTTTTGTTTTACTTGGTGCAAATCCCCTCGTCGTGTACCGTTCTCCCACTTGGGAGAGTACACATGTGTATAGCCAAAAACCCAAAAATCAAAAACAAAAAAAAGGGAGAAAAGAAAAGAAAAACCCAAAAAGAAAAGAAAAGAAAGAAAAAAATTGTATAGCCAAAAATCCAAAAAAATATACAAATACCCAAAACCCAAAAAAATTCCCGTGTGAATATATTTTCCTACTTGTCGAGAATAAAGGGAAGGCGAGAATTTGCACCGAGTGTTCTTCTCCACATCATCTCAACCCCTATCGGTTTCGAAAACACTTGGCTTAGGAACTTTTTAGCTATTATCTAGGCTTTAGTGTGGTGATTTCCTTAACCCTACTTGTGGAGTCCTTGACGCATGATATGTTTCGGTTCTCTCTCTATTCTCATGCATGCTTGAACTACATATATTCACCGCTTTATTCAATTCGAATCGATATTTGGGTCATTTCCTGGATTTGTGTATATCGAGCTTTATTGCACATCGTAGATAGTGACACGGACTGCTAATGCACGACCACACTCACTCGCGCTTCACCGCGTGGGCCCACGACACTTGTCTGGACTCGTATTCCTTGGTTTAGTGATGTGATTTGGCGTTTGCTTGCTTGGTGTGTCGTTTTCGATTTTGTTGGCCCTGACGGGTGATCTAGGATATAGAGTTTTCTTTTTCTCTCTTTCTCTTTATTTTCCCTCTCCGAGCTCCTACTCTCACTCGTCTTCCTCGAGGACGAGGAAGAGTTCAGCTTGGGGGATTTTGACGTGCGTTTATATTTCATATGTTCACGCACGTTTTCTTTTGTGTTTTTCCGTTATTTTCCGCCGTCTCGTACCCGTTTCTCGTATTTTCTCGTTTTCTTTCACTTTTCCTTGTTTTTCCATGTTTGCAGGAGATTGTCCGCATATGGGACATTTAATGAAGATATCATAAGTCCCCGGAGCAACGGGAGGAGTCACGCGTGACCCAGGGGGTCAAACGACGAAGATAGCATATTTCAGCCCCTCACCCAATCGGTTGATCATCTTCAACCGATCGGGTGATGCACGCGTGCACCACCCGGACGCAGCTTGGAGCTCACAAGAAGTCATCCGGTCGGTTCAGTGATCGGGTCAAAAGCCCAAACTCTCTGGAATTCAAAGCTGATTGCCAACCGATCGGGTGACTTTCACCCGATCGGTTCACCTGTAGCTGAATCTCCAAGGCCAAGACACGAAGATCCAACCGGTCTCCTCACCCGGTCGGCGCCAAGATCCAACCGGTCACATCCACGCTTCAACCGACCGGTTCATCCTGACCGGGTGAAGTCCCGCATCTCGCTGCCGAAGTTTGGTTCTGATCACCCGACTGGTTGACTTGTCAACCGATCGGGTGATATATTTTCCTATATATAGAACCCTAGGTTTTCCAGAAACGGAAGTTGGTTATTTTTTACTGTTTTCTTCATTTTGTGACGGCTGTAATTTCCCAGTTTTTGTAAGTTTTCAGATCTTTGTCAAACTTTAGTATTATCTTAATTGCTTTACTACCATTGCATTTCTATTGTCTGATCATGATTTTTACGGTCGATTTCTGTTTAGATCGCTTTTTACTAAATATGTGTGAGTAGTTCCCAAATCTGGGATTTTGGCGAAAACCCCTTCGTGGGCTCTTCCCGATGCGTCCATAGGTCTAGGAAATCGATAGGGATTAGGAATCTAACGGTTACGTGGGGTGTTTTATTGTCATCGGCGGGAAAAAGACCACCTTTGACCGTTGGGCCAAGGGGGAATAAACTTGGCGGTTGACTCCCTAGCCATAGCTCACGCCCTTAGCGTAGACGCCGAATCCTAGCGCGCGGGAGGGGCAGGATGAGACGTTGGGAGTTATCGTTGCGAGCTTAGTGCTCCCGGAGTCGATCAGTGTTAATGGACACGGGAGTGCCCACTGATCGAACCCGGGAAGTCCGGCGTATCATCCTGGGCACCGACCGGAATATTGGGCCCATGGGACGCCGGTACCACTCTTAGAGGCAACGTCTCACCATTAGACCCTAATTCCGATCGCTATCCTACCCGTAGGCCGTATCGGCGAGAGTCGCGCGATAGGGTGGAAACCAAAGTCCCGGGTTTTTCCTTTATATTGTCTATACCTTGCATTCCTTTTTACCGTGACAAACCATCATTTGATCCGGGCTAGCTCGCCCATGGGGTGATTTTGATCCTCTTTGACAGAAGCACATCCACGCCTCCCTGAGTTCGACCCCCAAGCCACACTACAACACCGTGTGCTTGTGGTTACAAATATTTAAATCTCACGCCCCCAATCGTATTATTGCACACCTATTGCACACAGATCCGGGGGGCGTCAAGATTTCTCCTTTGTAGCAACAATGATAACTAGTAACAAGAGCAACATAAAAATAAAACATAGCATGAATTATGCTACTAACATGCAAGAGTGACAACTTCATGGCATGAATCAACAACAACCACCTTGCCACCACAATTGTAATTAGAATTTGATATAGGTTTCTAAACAAAAGTTGTAGATAATTTAGTTATCTTTCCATAGCAACAAGAATTGTAATTTTAGGATATCTAGATTAATAATTATGCCTTGTATTACAACGGGTGCAAAATCTATCCTAGAACTGAATTATTTAGCTGTAAAGATCAGTTAATTTCAATTATTAACAGTCAGAATCATGAAAATGTCTCATCGTGAAAAATGTAGATATTTAAGTTATGATTCCAGATTGTTTTAGATTAAGTAATTTAGACAACTAGAGTGAAGGTTTAACTTTGTTTACTAACATGGTACAGAATCTACCAGAATTTGACACTACTATACATATTGACAATTTTCGTATAGTTGCTGTCAAAATTTAAGTTCAGTCTCTAAATGAAAGTTGTAACTAACTTGATAAGCTTTCAAGGGTACATTAATTTGTAATTTTTGGGTGATTAGAGAGAAAGTTATGTGTATTACAAAAACAGGACAGAGAAGGGACATCAACAACATAAACAAATTCATGGGAAAAAGCTAAAGTTGTATAACATGCCCTAGAATTTAGGATCCCTACCTCCAAGGTGTCATCTTTTACTATGAACCATGCTCTCCTAGCTCTAACTCCTTCTTTATAGTGTCAAGTTCACATCTATCATCTTCCCGCTTTATGAACTCATCACCTCCAAGTCCCCTTCTCTAAAACTTACTCCAAATCCCATGTAAAATTTTCAAGCTATTACCTTGCATGGAAAGGAGACCAAACATGGGATTTAGCTAAGAAGATGGAGGGCAAAGGGACATGGGGTGGAGAAAAGGAGATGTGAGTTAACTCAAGGAACATCTCCTATATTTTTCTTCCTCTTCTACTTCCTTTCTCTTCTTCTCTTTTCCTCCTCCTCTTTCCTTTTCCTTCCTTTTCCTTCCTTTTCATTTATTTATTTATTTATTTATTGGCTAGAAGAAGTTCGGCCCGAGAGAGAGAGAGAGAGAGAGAGAGAGAGAGAGAGAGAGAGAGAGAGAGACCAAGAGGGGCAAAGAAAAATGAAAAACAAAAGAAAAGAAGATGAAAGGATAATAAAAAAGGGGAGTCCCCTTGCAAATTCTTGAAGCTTCTTCCCTTCTCATCCAAATATCCATGAGCTTACTAAAATACCGTCACCTAATATGACAAATTTCTCATGCACCAAAGATCTCTAACTTTGCCCTTCAACTTTGGGTATTAATTACAATTCATGCCATATAATGAAAGATAATATAAATACCCATCTCTTTGAGGTATTATTTACAATGTATGACATCCCTTAATCTCCTACAAAAAAGCCCTCAACATAGGGTGAAGATTACAAGCTATGCCATTTCGATGGACAAAACTCATACTAAGACAAAGGGTATACAAAATACCGTATACAAAGGGTATTTTACACATTGGAATATTACAAAAATGGTGTCTCTACTACTAAGCCATTGCAACTAACACATTTGGATTTATTTGGACCTATAAAGGTTGTTAGTTTAGGTGGTATGCATTATTGCTTCGTTATTGTCGATTATTTTTCCCGATTCACTTGGGTTTATTTCTTGAGACAAACATGAGACTTTTAACATTTTCAAAATATTTTGTAAAAAGGTTGAAAATGAAAAAGATTTTTCCATAGTCAAAGTTAGGAGTCATGGTGGCGAGTTTATAAATGCTAGCTTTGATTATTTTTTGTACTTCAAAAGGTTATTCACATAATTTTTCTGCCCCGAGGACACCAGGAAAAACCATACTTTGTAAGAGATGGCTAGAACCTTGATTCATTATTATAAATTGCCATTGTATTTTTGGGTCGACGCCATACATACATCTTGCTACATTTTGAATTGTATGTCAATAAGACCCATTTTAAGAAAACACATTATGAGCTTTATAGAGAGTTGACTCCTAACTTATCACATTTTAAACCATTCGGAAGCAAGTGCTATATTTTGAAAGAAGGTAATAACTTGGATAAATTTGAAGCTAAATCCGATATGGACATTTTTGTTGGATATTCTCCACATAGCAAATTATATTGAATATTCAACAAAAGGACCCTTACTATCCAAGAGACTGTGCATGTTACATTTGATGAGAAAAGTGATATTAACAATTCTTCTAGTGCTATAGAATCTCCTGAAATTGTAGGTGAACTTGAAGGCTTGGAGTTGAACACTAGCAATCCGATGAGAAAAGGGACAACAATGATAATGCACCAAGAGAGGAAGACAAAGATGCTACATCATCACAAGATCTCCCTAAGGATTGGCGCTTCAAGAAGGATCATCCTAAGGACCAAATCCTTGGAGACGCTTATATGTATGTATGTATGTATGTATGTATGTATGCATACATACATACATATATGTATGTATATATGTGTATATATGGGTAAAGTGTTCCTAGGGTGAATCCTTAGATGAAATCTAAGGAGTCGTCCCCCATTTCTCCCATATCCCACAGTTTTGTTTGAATTTTATTTTTCATGGGGGTTGTTGTTCACATCATGGATGATCAACATACCAAAAATCAAGTCATTCCAATACGTGCCTTCGGCTTTTTTAGGAGGATATGACGAGAGCCCGGTCGAGACTATGCAAACTGGGGGTGACCGCCGTGCCCCCAACGGCCCCCGGGTTAGTTCGAGAGGGGGTTGGGGATTTTTCTGGGTTTTCAAAAAAAAAACAAAAAAAAAATATATATATATGGTAAATGGAGGAGTGCTGACATCGCTGGAAATTTTTCCAGCGCTGTCAGGGATCTGGGCACCCTACACATTTTTTTGCAATAGTTAGATAAACTTGTTACCTAGCTCCCCACAAAATTTCATGTCAATCCAACACCGTTTGAGCCTCCGTTCATCGAATTTAAAAACGTTGCGCAAAACTGTATTTTGTGCAACGTTTTTGAAATCGATGAACGGAGGCTCAAACGGGGTTGGATCGACCTGAAATTTTGTGGGGAGCTAGGTAACAAGTTTATCTAACTACTGCAAAAAAATTTTAAAAAATGTGTAGGGTGCCCAGATCGTTGACAGCACTGGAAAAATTTCCATTGCTGTCAGCACTCCACCATTTTTCACACAGACACACACAGACACACACAAAAGAACCTAAGAATGTTGATAGTTCTTTGAAAGATTCTTATTGGATTATGACAATGCAGTAGAATCGTCATAATTTGAGGGGAATCAAGTTTGGAAACTTATTCCCAACCCCAAACACCAAACACCAAACATCATATGAACTAAATGGGTATTTAGAAACAAACTTGACGAATTGGTCAATGTTATTCGAAATAAAGCTAGATTGGTTGCCCAAGGATATAACCAAGAAGAAGGGATTGACTTTGATGAAACATTTGCTCCCGTCGCAAGATTGGAAGCAATTCGGATGCTTTTAGCAATCAATAGTTTCATGAAATTCAAACTCTACCAAATGGACGTCAAGAGTGCTTTCTTGAATGTGGTTTTATCAGAGGAAGTCTATGTCAAACAACCTCCTGGGTTTGAAGACTCCATCCACTCGGATTATGTATTCAAGCTTAAATGTTCTTTGTATGGGCTCAAACAAGCTCCTAGAGCTTTGTATAAGCGGCTAAGTAAATTTTTGCTTGAAATAATTTTTTCATGGGAAAGGCGAATAAAACCTTATTTGTTAAATATCAAAATAAAGATCTACTAATAGTGCACATTTATGTTAATGATATTGCTTTTGGTGCTACTAACAACTCTCTTTGTGTGGAATTTGCTAGGTGAATGTCTAGGGAATTTGAAATGAGCTTGATGGGAGAACTCACATTCATACTTGGATTGCAAATCAAACAATGTGAGGATGTGATTTTTATCAATCAAGAAAAATATGCATGTGAATTGGTGAAGAAATTCAGGCTTGACAATGCAAAGGAATGCTCTATCCTAATATCAACGACGGCCAAAGCGGACGAATTCGAAAAGGGAAAGAAGGTGGATGAGTGCATGTATCAAGGTATGATAGGTAGCCTATTATATTTGACATCTTGTAGGCCCGATATAATGTTTAGTGTGTGTCTATGTGCTCGGTTTCAATTATGTCATAAAGAGTCTCATCTTTCTTTATTAAAACGAGTTATTCAGTATGTTAAAAGAACTTTAGATTTTGGTCTATGGTACCCTTGTTCCACATCTTTTGAGCGTGTTGGATATTGTGATGCGGATTTTGCGGGAAGTAGGATCGATCGTAAGAGTACTACGGGCACTTGCCAACCACTAGGTATGTATATAGTCTTTTGGTTCTCCAAGAAGCAAAACTCCATAGCTTTGAGTACACCCGAAGTCGAATATGTTATTGCGGGTTGTTGTTGTGCTCAAATTCTACGCATTAGACAAACCCTCAGAGATTATGGTCTTATTTTCCAACCAATAACCATTTGGTGTGATAACAAGAGTGTTATAGACCTATCTAAAAATCATGTTCTACACTCTAGAACTAAGCATATCGATATTCGTCATCACTTTCTTCGAGATCATGTTGATAAGAAAGATATCTCTATAGAATATGTTGACACCGAAAAACAACTATGAGCCATCTTCACCAAACCCATAGATCAAAAACAATTTTGCTTTATTCTAAGGGAGTTGGGGATTATGTCACTAGTAGAGATTTAGCATGCTTATCCATGCACATACACATGCTTAAACTTTGTCTCTAGCATCTACACATTGCTTACTATTTTATGTCACACTAGGCTAGTTCATCTTTTGTATGTGCATGCATGTCTATCGTTAATATTTTTTAACATTGTTAAGTATTTGATATGAACCATACCAGACATCCTAGAAACATTAAACATGATTTTGATGATACGTCTCTTATTTATGTAATATCCCCATACTTTGTTGGCCTATTTAGTTCACTAAATAGGTCATATGAGTAAATTTTGATGATAACAAACATGTCGTGTAACTAACGTCTTTCATTAAGAGATTTAGGGAGCAAAATGCATCATAAATTTTGTTTGCAAGAGAGAAAGTATATGTGGACATTGGTGCAAAAAGGAAATTCAAAAGATCTATTGTCGAATTCACATCTCAAATTTGAACTCTTCTCTTATCCAAAACTGGCGCAACAAACCGAAGCAAAAGATTTTTTAAAACGTGTGCAAGTGGAGACGCACACAAATCTCTTAACATAATTGTTGAATGGCAGCATATCTCAACTGATATCTTTTGAATCATAAATCCCCTTTGAAAATTAGGCCACATATAAGTGGACTTACGAAATTTTTTTCATAAAAAAGGGAAAACAGATCACCATCGATTTAAAGAGGCAGCTTCCTTTTCAACAAACAACAAATTTCTTTCAACAAAAATTAAGTCTGCATCATCCTCGTGCGATCCCAGTGCGCATCATCTTCCTGCGATCATCTCCGAGCGCTTGCCAGTGCTGCGCATCATCTTTGAGCTCCCAGTGCTGCGCATCATCTTCGAGCCCATGTGCTGCGCATCATTTTCGAGCAATTTCCAGGGCTTCGTCACCTTCCAGGGTTTCGACTCACGGCGACTCACAGCGATGCACGACGATGACTCGCGGCGGCGATTCACAGCAGCTACACACGACGGTGACTCACAGCAACATGAAGGCGGCTGCTCCGACTTCCTACGGTGACTCCAGTGCGAAGGCAAGGGCGATGATCTCATCCAGCAACACGAAGATGGCGAATTCGTCTTCCTCAGCAACTTGAAGATCACAATTCGAATCATAACAAACTCTGTTGCTTCTCCTCAAGTCACGAAAGGCACACAGATCTGAGTTTTGCATTTGACTAATTTGGAAAATTGCTTTACATACAGCTTGCCATCCAAACAGAATCATATCAAATTTCTTTGCGCACAGCACATCAACAACTGGCCTTGAACAATGAACTTCAACAGCACATATCTTCCAATCCAGACATCAGATTTGCGATCGGATTGAGCCTACGTGACCCTGATCTCATAAACTTCATCACGATGATATTTTTCCAGAGCTTTACTAAAGTATTAATTTGGATATACTATTTTTTAGGCGTATTGTGAATAGCTTTATTCAGAAGCTATCTCTGTGCTTAAACTTGACAAACTATGTCGGTGTACGGTGAGATCACTGCCCGTAAGTGTGATCAGTTTTTATTGAGTGAAATCCTCATAGGTCTTGGGGTAGGAGTTTTGGCGGGGAGCCACTCCGTTTAAATTTTTTTTGTGATTGTGATTGTTTTTAAAATTTGTGCCACACACCCTATTCACCCCCCTCTAGGGTGTTTTTCAATTGGTATCAGTGCGGGATTCCTTTTAGACTCAAAGTCTAGTGGAATATCGATCCTATGCACAAATTTCGCACACATACTCATTTGACATGCACAATCAAAGAGAAGGACAGTCGTATCTTAGATCACCTCTATTTGATGGTACGGACTATAGTTACTGGAAACAACGCATGTCCATACACATCAAGGGTATCGTTATGGCATTATAGAAAATAATCCGTGAAGAATTTACTCTATTTGATAAACCCACTACTGAGTAGGAAAAAGAAAATGATCGGTTACAAAATCTAAACTTTAAGGCCATGAGCATCTTGTATTGTGGTCTTAGCAAAACTGAATTTAATCGCATTAGTTCTTGTTCTACTGCTAAGGATATTTGGAGGAGACTTGAAGTAACTCATGAGGGAACTAGTGAAGTTAAGAAAACTCGTATTAGAATGTAATTACAGAAATATGAAAATTTTTCTATGATGCCTAATGAGTCTATTGATGCTATATTTTCTCGTTTTGCAGATATCGTCAATCCATTGAAATCCTTAGGGAAGGACATTCCAGAGGAAGATCTGGTTGGAAAGATTTTATACTCTTTATCTGGCGAGTGGACTCAAAAGAGAACATCGATTGAAGAAGCACATGACTTGGCAGATATCAGTTTCGAGATGTTAATCGGAAAATTAATGGCTTATGAGGTTCAATTGAAGATGGCCAATGATAGCACACCAAAGAAGGAAGAGAATTCTAAGAAAGATGAAACAAAGGAAAAGAATTTAGCTTTTCAAGTTTCCAAAATGCTCAAGTAGGAGATGAATGAATCAGATGATGAAAGCATGGCTCTTGTTATAAGGAAATTTGTGAAATTCATGAAAAACAACAAAATAAGGACGTGAAGCATTTGGGGAACTAAGAAAAATGAAGAGAATGATGGAGAAAGTTCTGCACCTCAGTGTTTCAGATGCAACAAGAGAGGGCACATGAAAGCAGAATGTCCACTTCTGAAAGGAAAAGGAAAGGAAAAGACAGGTGATGGAGAAAAGAGGACATCAAAGCGAGGAATGGTGGCTACATGGGGAGAAAGTGACGCGGAGGAGCTCTCCTCAGATGATGACTGGAACGACAACACTGGAACTTGCTTTATGGCTGGAAATGAAAAGGTAAAAATTACTGTCTTGTTCAAAGCTTTGATGATATGTTCTCTAGCATGGAGGAAGCTTATGAATTTCTTGTAGAACTCCTTCAAGAAATGGGTCCTAAATTCCTTAAACTAAAAAAAGTTCGTGATTCATTAAAAGAGGAACTAGGGAGCATGACAAGAGAGAGATGAGCTATTTGTTAAGTGGAAAGAACAAAAGGAAATAATATACAATTTTGATGAAACCCAATTAGAAACAAAAACCTTAGAGCTAGAAAATACGAATAAAAAGTTGGCTACGTTAGAGCTTGACCACATTAATTTAGCTAAAGAATTAAAAGAGAAAGTTAGCATTCTTGGCTCTAAAGACTCTGAAATAAAATTGTTGAACCTAAAAGTGGCTAGCTATGAAGAAAAATTGGAAGATCTTGAAAAAGAAAAATCTAATTTAATAAAAGGAAAACACATAGCCATCGATTTAGAAACTAGCGAAAAAGAAAAAAGATAGGAGATTAAGATTAGTGAACTTGAGAATGAAAATCAAAATCTTAGCTTGACATTAAAGAAATTCACAAATAGCCAAGAAAACTTTAATAAGATGATAAATGGGCTTAATGAACAATCTAGTAAACATGGTCTTGGCTTTCAGAAAAACCAATCTAGGAAAAAAACTAGGAAGATCATTGAAAAGAATTTTGCAAGAGACATGAGCTTTCAACATTGCATGCACACAAATCATATGTCATCTACTAATAAGCATTTCAATGTTACATGTTTTTATTGGAACAAAAATGGGCATGTTATATATGATTACTTGGCCAGATATTATCCTGCATATTTTATATGGGTTCCAAAGCATCGTACTAACAATTGTGGATCTAAAATTTGGTTACCAAAGGGTGCATATTCTTTTGTAGGTGCATCTTCAAGTGGAAAATGACAGCATTTGGTACCTTGATAGCGGTTGCTCTAATCACATGACGGGCAACGAATCCCTCTTCACGACGCTATCAAGGAAAGATGGAGGGACAATTATTCTGGGAGATGGAAAGAAGTGCAAAATCTTAGGTAAAGGTAACATTGGTAAGCATCCTCTTGTGGTCATTAAAAATGTTAATCTTGTTGATGGTTTATTACATAATTTGTTAAGTGTGAGTCAGCTATGCTCTATAGGCCTTAAGGTTCATTTTGAAAATGACAAAGTATATATTTTGAAAGGTGATGATATTCTTTTCAAGGGTACATCTTACAATAACACCTATACTATCAAACTTAGTGATTCAAATAATCTAAAATGTTTAGTTGCATCACATGAGACTAGTTGGCTTTGGCATCGAAGATTAGGCCATGCCGGCATAAACCTAATCTCAAAGCCTGCTCGAAAGAAACTGGTGAGAGGTTTACCTCAAATTAGCTTTGATCGGGATAAGCTTTGCGATGCATGTCAACTAGGTAAACAACATAAGAGCAGTTTCAATCCTAAAAACGTTGTAACTACTTCTAAGGCATTGCAACTACTACATTTGGATTTATTTGGACCCATAAAGGTTACTAGTTTAGGTGGTATGCATTATTGCTTTGTTATTGTCAATGACTTTTCACGTTTCACCTGGGTTTATTTTTTGACACACAAACATGAAACTTTTGATGTTTTCAAAATGTTTTGTAAAAAGGTAGAAAATGAAAAAGGGTTTTCAATTGTCAAAGTTAGAAGTGATCATAGAGGAGAATTTGTTAATACTAGCTTTGATGATTTTTGCATTTCAAAAGGTTATTCACATAATTTTTCCGTCCCGAGGACACCACAACAAAATGGGGTGGTTGAGAGGAAAGATCGCACTTTGCAAGAAATGGCTAGGACCATGATTCATGATTACAAATTGCCTTTATATTTTTGGGCTGAAGCTATACATACTTCTTGATATATTTTAAATCGTGTGTCCATTAGACCCATTTTGAAGAAAACACCTTATGAGCTTTATAGAAAGTTGACTCCCAACTTATCACATTTAAACCCATTTGGATGTAAGTGCTATATTCTGAAAGTAGGCGAATATCTGGATAAATTTGATGCTAAATCCGATGAAGGTATTTTTGTTGGCTACTCACCACATAGTAAATCTTATCGAGTATTTAACAAAAGAACTCTTACTATTCAAGAAACTGTACATGTGAAATTTGACGAGAAAAGTGCTATTAATGAATCTTCTAGTGCTGTATAATCTACAGATATTGCAGGTGGCTTGGATGGACTGGAGATAAACACTAGCAATTCCAATGAGCAAGGGAACAATAATGATGGTGTACCAAAAGAAGCAGAAGCTACTACGTTATCACAAGATCTCCCTAAGGATTGGCGCTTTAAGATGGATCATCCAAAGAATCAAATCCTTGGAGACACGACAGAAGGTATACGCACTAGAAGTAGCTTTAATTTGATGGTTAACTTTGCATTTATATCCATTTTAGATCCTAAAAATGTTGATAGTGCTTTAGAAGATTCTTATTGGATTATGGCAATGCAGGAGGAATTGTCACATTTTGATAGGAATCAAGTTTGGGAACTTGTTCCTAAACCAAAAAGTCAAACAATTATAGGCACTAAATGGGTATTTAGAAACAAACTTGACAAGAGAAATATTGTGCGTAATAAAGCTAGATTAGTAGCCCAAGGATATAACCAAGAGGACGGGATTGATTTTGATGAAACCTTTGCTCCCGTCGCAAGATTTGAAGCAATTAGGATGCTTTTAGCATTCGCTAGTTTCATAAAATTCAAACTCTTTCAAATGGACGTCAAGAGTGCCTTCTTGAATGGAGTTTTATCTGAGGAAGTTTATGTCAAACAACCTCCTGGGTTTGAAGACTCCATCCACCCGGACTATGTTTTCAAGCTTAAACGTGCTTTATATGGGCTCAAACAAGCTCCTAGAGCATGGTAGGAGCGACTCAGTAAATTTTTGCTTGAAAATAATTTTTCCGTGGGAAAGGCGGATAAAACTCTATTTGTTAAACAACAAAGTAAAGATCTACCTGTAGTACAAATATATGTTGATATCGTTTTTGGTGCTACTAACAATGTACTGTGCGAGGAATTTGCTACATGTATGTCTAGGGAATTTGAGATGAGCTTGATGGGTGAACTCGCATTCATGCTTGGTTTGCAAATCAAACAATGTGAGGACGGAATTTTCATCAATCAAGCAAAATATGCAAATGAGTTAGTAAAGAAATTTGGACTTGAAAATGCTAAGGAATGCTCTACTCCTATGTCAACGACGACAACGATGGATAAAGACGAAAAGGGAAAGAAAGTGGATGAACGCTTGTACCGAGGTATGATTGGTAACCTATTATACTTGACAGCTAGTAGGCCTGATATAATGTTTAGTGTATGTTTATGTGCTAGGTTTCAATCTTGTCCAAAAGAGTCCCATCTTTCTTATGTTAAACGAATAATTCGATGTGTTAAAGAGACCTTAGATTTTGGTTTATGGTATCTTTGTTCCACATCATTTGATCTTGTAGGATATTGTGATGCGGATTTTGCGGGAAGTAAGACCGATCGTAAGAGTACCACGGGCACTTGCCAACTACTAGGTATGTCTCTTATTTCATGGTTCTCCAAGAAGCAAAACTCCATAGCATTGAGTACAACCGAAGCCGAATATGTTTTAGCAGGTTGTTGTTGTGCTCAAATTTTATGGATGTGACAAACCCTCAGAGACTACGATCTTACTTTCCAAACCTACAACCATTTGGTGTGACAACAAGAGTGCTATAAATCTATCTAAAAATCCTATTCTACACTCTAAGACAAAACATATTGATATTCGACACCACTTCCTTAGGGATCATGTTGATAAGAAAGATATCTCTTTAGGATATATTGATACCGAAAAACAATTAGCAGACATATTCACCAAACCCTTAAACCAAAAACAATTTTGCTTCATTCGAAGGGAGATGTGGATTATGTCACTAATTGAGCATTAGCACACATATCCATGCACATACACATGCTTAAATATTGTACCTAAGCTACACACATTGCACACTATTTCATCTTAACGTGGGTTTGGTCATTCTTTGTAAGTGCATGCATGATCGTCATCACTATTATTGGTTTTAGTTGATAATTTAATATGAACCTTGTTAGACATCTTAGAAACATTAAAATGTTTTTTATGATGATGCACAATATTATTGTAAAATCCCCATGCTTGAATTATTAATGAAAAAGTGAAACTCGTAAGCATGCCAAATTATACGAATCAAATAGATTCATTGAGTCTTATAAACTATGGAGACAATTGGATGTGCTTAGATTCTAAAGTTTCTGAATTTATATTTTACCCTTACAATTGTGTGCGCTTAAATCCATATGGAAAATTATTTGGTAGGAGCCGAATATATTGATGCCTTCATGCGTCACTATTCTGAGACACCAACATTGTAATTAAAAAAAGGAAAAATGCAATGAGCATTCATATATATATATATATATATATATATATATATATATATATATATATATATGGAATATCAAAACATGTTCAAATATGCTACATTTGATACCGGCGGCTAGTAATCGGATTTCGGGGGTTTGTTAAGCAATGCGTATGAAATATGTAGATGAAGTAACCACTTAGCGCATTTCAATTCCAAAGGACCCGAAATTTAACATCATGGTATTCCTTGTTTGGTGTCTCCCTACACATTACTTATTAATTATTCCATAGCAACGAAGGCTCACAAATTGTATTAGATAATCTTATATTTTGATCCCTTAGTTTCTAAGTACCATTCATATTGTCAAAGTGTTTCATAATACAACATCTTCTTGTTATATTTCTTACAATGACCGTATGCTTTCAATGCTCATGACATTTGTTATACTTTAAGTTTGGGAAAAAGCATTAATATGAGCATCGTCATCAATTTCTTGTTTCTTCGATATGCTAAACTTGTTTCATGTCTCACTCTTACCCTCTTCAATATCTTTTTGTGATCTTTTCGATTAATGGCAAAAGGGGGAGAGTATTTAAAAAAAATATTGCACAAGGGGAAGAGATGCACATTTTGAGGGGGAGCTTGTCACAACTTCTCATGAGAGCACATTGATAGGGGGAGCTTTGTATGATGTTATTATCTTGTGCCTATATAACATGTTCCTCAATATTGTCTCTAAATATTTTTTTCTAGGCTTGTTTGCCATCATCAAAAAGGGGGAGATTGTTGGCCTATTTAGTTCACTAAATAGGTCATACGAGTTAATTTTGATGATAACAAACATGTCGTGTGACTAACATCTTTCATTAAGAGATTTCAGGGAGCAAAATGCAGCATAAATTTTGTTTGCAAGAGAGAGTATATGTGGATATTGGTGCAAAAAGGAAATTCAAATGATCTATTGGCGAATTCGCATCTCAAATTTGAACTCTTCTTTTATCCAAAACCGGCACAAAAAACCGAAGCAAAAGATTTTTTAAAACATGTGCAAGTGGGGACGCACACAAATCTCGTAACATAATTGTTGAATGGCAGCATATCTCAACTGATATCTTTTGAATCACAAATCCCCTTTGAAAATTAGGCCGCATATAAAGGGACTTGTGAAATTTTTTTTCGAAAAAACGGGAAACAGATCACCATCGATTTAAAAAGGTGGCTTCCTCTTCAACAAACAACAGATTTTTTTCAACAAAAATTAAGTCTGCATCATCCTCGTGCGATCTCAGTGTGCATCATCTTCTTGTGATCATCTCCGAGCGCTTCCCAGTGCTGCGCATCATCTTCGAGCTCCCAGTGCTACGCATCATCTTCGAGCCCCTGTGCTGTGCATCATCTTCGAGCAATTTCCAGGGCTTCGTCACCTTCCAGGGTTTCGAGTCACGACGACTCACGGTGATGCGCGACGGCGACTCACGGCGGCGATTCACAGCGGCTACACACGGCGGTAACTCACAGCAACACGAAGGCAGCTGCTCCGACTTCCTACGACGACTCCAATGTGAAGGCAAGGGCGACGATCTCATCCAACAACACGAAGATGGCGGCTTCGTCTTCCTCAGCAACTTGAAGATCACAATTCGAAACATAACAAACTCTGTTGCTTCTCCTCAAGTCACGAAAGGCACATAGATCTGAGTTTTGCATTTGACTGATTTGGAAAATTTCTTTACGTACAGCCTGCCATCCAAATAGAATCATATCAAATTTCTTTGCGCACATCACATCAACAACTGGCCTTGAACAACGAACTTCAACAGCACATATCTTCCAATTCAGACATCAGATTTGCGAACGGATTGAGCCTATGTGACCCCGATCTCATAAACTTCATCACGGTGATATTTTTCCAGAGTTTTACTAAAGTATTAATTTGGATATACTATTTTTTTGTGAGGTTGTATTGTGAATATCTTTATGCAGAAGCTATCTCTGTGCTTAAACTTGATAAACTATATCTGTGTACGGTGAGATCACTACCCATAAGTGTGATCAGTTTTTATTGAGTGAAATCCTCATAGGTCTTGGGGTCGGAGTTTTGGTGGGGAGCCACTCCGTTAATTTTTTTTTGTGATTGTGATTGTTTTTAAAATTTGTGCCACACACCCTATTCACCCCCCCTCTAGGGTGTTTTTCATACTTGGCATATGAATAATCAAGTGTTACTTGTTAGTATGCCAAATTGCTTGAATTTGATAAGTTTATTGAGTTATATAATCTATGGCGAGAATTAGATGGTGTTTAGACCCTAAAGAAATCGAAACCTTGATTGTCGATATACCCATTGTGCACATAACTCTCTTTAGCTGAATTTGAGTAGTATGAGTAGAATATGTCGCTGCCTTCAAGCGTCACTATTTCAAGACACCAAAGTAAGAAAGAAAGACATGAGTAAGATAAAGAAAGAAAATAAAATTGAAAAGAAAAAGAGTTTGGCAAAAGAAAAACAAAGCAAAATACGTAACATGGTGCTTTTTCTTTTGTTGCCGGTGGCATGTCACCGAATTTCAGGGGTTTGTTGAGCAATGCGTGTGACATATGGTAGATAAAGTTATTACTTATCGCAGATCAACTCCAAAGAACCCGAAATTTAACACCAAGATATCCTATGTTGGGTGTCTCCCTGCATTTTGCTTAATGATTATTCCATAAGAGATGAATGTTCACAATTTGTTTAGGACAATTATACGTTTTGAATTCTTAGTTTCTAAGAATTATCCATTTGTTAACATATTTTATTTGATTATTTCTCCTTATTTGTTCATGTAATGGACGTATATTTTCAATGCTCATCACATTGCTCGCAATTTAAGCCCATAGGGAGAAAAACATTCATATGGTCATTATCGTCAATTTCGTGTTTCTTTGATATGCTAGTATTGATTCATGTCTTATTCTTTACTACTTCAATGATAGTGATGACCTTTTTGATTGATGACAGAAGGCGGAGTAGAAAAATTAAGATATAAAAATAGCGATGCATTGATCAAGGGGGAGAGGTAGACATTGAGATGCTTCGTATGAGGGGGAGCTTGTTATAAAATTCATGAGAGCACATAGATAGAGGGATCTTTGAATGATTATCCATGAACATGTGCACCATAATGAATTGCTCTATATTTTTAAATCTGAATTTCTATATGTTTGTTTGTCATCATCAAAAAGGGAGAGATTGTTGGCTTAAGTTAGTCCTCTAGGTGAAGCCAAAACTTGATTTTGATGATGCCAAACAAATCATTTGGATCTAATATGTCTATCTAGTAATTTTCAGGTCAATCGGAGGTCAACCGACAATGATATGTGTAAAAGCAGGGGTTACACGGGCAATCCTACCAGTAGCATGGGCAGTGCTACCAGTAGCACGGCCGTGCGTACCAGAATATGAAATATGCACGAAGGGCCAAAGCTGACATGGCCAGTGCAAGAGCTGACATGGATGTGTCAAAAATAAATAATAATCTGTAAGATTTCATGCAGACTGCAACATGGCCGTGCTAGATCTAACACTGCCATGTCAAAAATAGAATAATAACTTGAAAGATTTCCTGCAGACTGTAACACGGCCGTGCTAGAGCCGACACGGCCTATCAAAAATAAACAGTAACTTGTAAGATTTCTTGCAGGCGGTCACATGGCCGTGTAAGATTTGCACATTCTACATGAAGGCCAGAGTTCAAACAACGCGGTCGTGTCAAGTTGTAGAATCCCTATTAAAGGCAGATTTGACCAGTTTGACTAATCAAACGCATAGGTTTGACTTGAATCAATTTAGAAGAGTTTCTAAACTATTTAATGACCTATCTAAAGAGGAATTTCCAAATTATTGAGGCCAATCAAATCAATGAAAATTGGATTGAAGATTTGAATGAAGATTAGAAGGTCAAAAGTTATAAATTGAAGAAAACTCTGCATCCCCTATAAAAGAGAGAGTCATCCCTTGGAGAAAAAAACTTTGAAGTATCTAAAGTTCCAGAGATTTTTCATCCTTGCTAGCCGGCTTAGATCCTCCATCCATCAAAGCTTCAAGTGCTCGAGGAAGAAGAATAAGAAGAATTGCATACGTGGATCTATGTCACGCCCCGTTCTCCCAAATACGGAAGACACGTAACTGAGTAGGCTGTCGTAGTATTCAGACACTAGGCTTCGATCCCCTAATGTCCAAATACTACTAGGCATTAATTGTGATTTAGATAAATTATTTATGTATGCCACTACGACATAATGGAATAGTACAGAAGTAAGGAAAAGAACAATGCTCCAACAAAATTAAGTCCACAAGTACTGAAAAGGAAATACTAAACCACATCATATCACAGAAGTACATTATACAAACTCCAACTGTACATGGGTACTAAAGTACAAAAGTGGGGAATAATAAAAAGAAAACCCCAACTCTTAAAAAGAAACCAAAAGGGGGCCACACCCGTACAACACACTCCATAGTCTACCCCAGGGAAATCTAAATGCGCAAGATCTACATCTGTCTCCATCTGCACCTCTGATGGTGGAGTGACCTGTTGTACACTAGTCTGCTCTTTCGTCTCTAACTCTGAACCTGAAAAACGTAGATAGGACACGTCAATGCGTGACTCAATAGGATACCTAACTAAACTAGTTATGACCCAGTTTCAGAACCGGACTACCTATTCAAAAGGGCGATATACAAAAGTAAAGGGGTCCACAGAACATGCATAAGTGGCAACATCATAATATGGAAATGTTGAAAGAAAACTGAGGAACATGTCACCATGAGATAGCAACATTTATGAGTTGATGACAATTATATTAAAGCTATCAGTTTACATGTTCAGGAATCCGTGTAAATCGTAGGACAGTTAAGGAGCTGGACTTCACCTAGGGTGGGTGAAAAATGGTACCCCATACTGTGACACAAGCACCGTAGGGGCCTCTCGTAAATCCTTTTGTCGAGAGTGAGAATCCTCGATTTTTGTGGAAAACGGAGCAAACCATCAATTACTGCAATGGTGCATCACGAGTACATCATCGACCTCCCTAACCCTGTCTACTCCCCCTGCTGGTTGACGGGAGTGTGGATGAGAATCAATATATGTATCCACTCCTTAACGCCTACTTTTTACACGTATTCCCCCCAAATCCCATATCTAGATCTTCACCCATTTTAAAATGGATTGAAGACTCCAGACTCTTTTTCTCATCTCACTCTTAGTTGTAATATTTCATGATACTTCACATTTTGGCGATTTCATTATTCCTTTCACATTTCACATTTACTTTTCATCATGTTATATGAATATCTCCATTCAACATTACCATTCAATTACTTTCATTTCTAAATCTCATATGAAGTTCACAAAGGAAATAATCATACTTGTCTTTCTTGCATATACAATTTGAATGATACCATGTCATTCACACATTTTAACATGGATTTCTTAGTGTATAATTGAATCTACTCATCACATGAATTACATCTATGGCATGAAATTTGAATAACATATGCATCAGTAAAAACAACAAAACCAGATTCTGTTAAATACTGGAAATCAGAGGCCACACGGCCGTGTGGTGCTTTCCATACGGTTGTGTGGGGGTAACATTGATGGATTCAGGAAAGTATCCCACACGGTCGTGTGGTCTCGTCCACATGGCCGTGTGGTGCTGAGTGTTTAGGAACTCACACACGGTCACATGACGTTTAGCCAAACTCACACGGTCGTGTGAATATAGATCCACATGGTCGTGTGGTAATTTAACACAATCATGTCGGTTGAATTTTTCTCGAATGATCCAACTGCATCTAAGTCGACACAATTTAGGGTGACATGGCCGTTTCCCAAGGCGACACGACCGTGTCGGTCATGTGGAGCTATATTCGTTCATTCATCGTCTAAGTCAACGTAGTTCAGTGATTCGAGGGATGACACGACCATGTCGAGCTTCGACATGGTCGTGTATGGCCAAAAGTCAAGACATGGTCGTTCTACGACTGTGTGCTACTCCTATTGGTCGAACGACCACCACACGTTCATAAAACGACCGTGTGGTCCATAACAAGGCCATCACACGGCCTAGATTCGGCTGTGTGGTTTCTTCCTAATATCGAAGTCTGCTATGGATAAATTTAAAATGCTACGATTCTAAAACTAATCCTAACTAATTTATTTAGGATCCTCCCTCAATAGTCCTTAAGTTAAATCTGGGCCCGTATTCTCCTTGATGACCCTCTAAGCTTACTTCTCCTTCTCCCCCCTAGAGTTAGGGTTTGGATTAGGCTGCGATGTTTTGCCTTAGCTAAGAGGAAACATCAACAAGGGGCTGATGATGCGCATGAACTGGGCAGGGAGAGGGAGAGATCTCTTTCAATTTTTCTTTTTTTCTTTTTGATTGCTCCCCCCCGAATTTCCCTTTTAGATTTCCTCTTAATCTTAGTCACCCCCTCCAAATCCTCCTATCATGCCACATACTCCCTTGTTAGGTGGGGATTAAGTGGCTAATGCCACCTATGTGTATGAAGTGTCTTCATATAAAAATTTTGGATTTTCTTTTTAAGGAAAATAAATATACCCCCATAATACCATATATCACCCCATATACGAGTATTTCCAACCATATACTTCACTTATTAAATCCAAAGATGTCATAAAATTATTTTTAAAAAATAATTTTTGACTTCACAAAAATTAGGAAAAATCATGGAAATACTCAAGGATTTTATACGTACACGTACGTCCCAAAAATACATACTAATGCACGTATATTCACATCTGGGTTATTACATCCTATCCCATATAAAACAAATTCCGTCTTCGGAATTTCAAAATAAGGGAGAACCCATTCTATGCATCATCTTATATGTGTCTTAAAACAAAAACATCATTGTACAAACAAGTAAGGGGTTTTTTTTCTCTCATTTCATCTTCGAGTTCCCAAGTGGACTCTCCTGGAGGCTCACGGTGCAACATGACCCTCACAAGGTTAATAGCCTTCCTTCTTAATGATAAGTTGTTTTTATATATAGTTTTTACGTTCATTTCATTCACGTTTTATTCCACTTCTACTCGTTTTTCATGCCATTTTATCGCTTTTGTTCCTGTTTACGCTTTTGGTCTCCCTCGGTGCATTTCAGGTGAAATTGGAGAGTTTTGGAGCTTAATGGCGAGATTTTAGCATTTTGGCTTGGTGGAACACATTGGCTTACTGGAACATGCTAGATCATGATCAAGAGTGTTGAGTATGGGAGATTGATCCCTTGTAAAGTGCCTGGAGTTGTATAGCTGAGCCTTGGTGGGGCATTCTGGAGCTTATGAGCTTTGGCCTGGAGCATTGATGCTTGGAGGGGATTTGCACTAGGAGGTGGAGTTCGTGTTGTGGACTTGGAGAGGGATGGAATTAGAGAAGACAAAGCATTGAAGAGCATTGCAGATGGGTGATCGCGTCGGGATGTACTCCCAAAACAATGTAGGTTTAGCGCAAGTGCACAGTTAAGTGGTGAGCGGGTATCGAATCACGGGGAGGAACTATTGGTATCTATATTAATTACTTGACAGAGGTGAAACGATGATCAAGACATGTTGGTGTCACAGTCGTGCAAAGTATTGTTTATGAATTCAATTAATAAAAATGCCTAGGGCTTGGAAATCCCCACTATAGATCTCAAGCATCAATGTGAAATATGAATCTCCATATCACTACTCTTGGGTTAAGATGAACTTGTCGCAACTAGGTTGTGAACCAACGCATGCTCTCATGCTACGCAAGTCTATAGCAATCTAAACTAGAGCCTCGCTCTTGCGCAAGCTTAGTTCAGGCCACTAGAATTAAGATCGACAATATTGTTCAATGCCAACTCAAGCTCGCTCTCGCGCAACGTGAGTTTGGATCTAGATCGTGATGGTTCATATTTGTTTTACCGTCGTACAAACGTATATAATTATAGAAATATAATAAATATGCTAGCTTTGGTCGCTCTCGTGCACCAATTCTAGGGAATTTCGATTATAGATCTAGATCGAATATCTAGGGCTTCCCATAGATCAAGATCTTATCTCGAGCTCTCAAGAATGGAAGTCCCTAGCTACCCGTAGTAAATCGATCACAATCTAACCTATTTACAAGTTTAGCAACATGGGTCTTCATTAGATTTCACATATCAAACCCTAGATCCATAGGGTTCATCCCTTTGCCCTAGAGTACGGAGATTACTCATGATTCATCATAGAAAAAGCAATAGAATTGAGAAGTGCAGGAGAACTCATCATAGAAATCAGATCCAAATAGAAATTTAACATAAAAATAAGAGCTTGAAAAAGTTTAGACAAACCAATGATGCTCAAGCTCCAAACAATAAGAAAATTAAGATCTTGCACTTCAATCCTCTCGCGAAAATAAGATAGAACAAAGGTAAAGAAATATAGCTGTCATCTTCCTTTGACAGCTCTCAAAACTAGCTATTTATACTAACTCAAAACGTCCAAAAAATCCTGACAAAAATACCCCCAGACGGATGGAAAACCCGTAAGTCGAAACTGGGTCGGTAGCGCACACGGCTGAGTGGAAATGTCACTCGGTCGAGTGGCTCTTCTATGGAAAATCTGGGAAAATCGGCCTTCGGTAAAATCATCATTTAAACGTTAAATTCACGATATGAGCAATCGTTATGGCATGGAAAAATGAAAAAATAAAGTGTAAAATATTAGCATATCAATGGGGAATTGTTTTGGGCTGGAGCACTTACCTTTAGAGCATATGAATGTGGAGCTAGAGCATTATGCTGTAGGATTGGAACTGGAATGCTGTGGGGTTTACTCTTGTAAGTTGGAGCACATGAGATCTTGGATGCATAAGAGGAGAGATGAGAACTGGGGTACTGAGCTTGATGATAATGTGAGCTTAATAGAATAATTGGAGCTGGGATGGAGCTTGATCAGTTGATGGAGCATGGAGTTCTAGATGGAGGGATGTAGAATTTGCACCGGGAATGAAGAGTAGCAGGACCCCCTCTCCCACACAGCTGAATGATTCACCCCATACAGCCGTATCATCATGACTTCACCTAAGCAGCAGCAGGAGCAATCAAAGTCTCACACGACCATATGGACTAGCTCCATACGGCCGTGTCATTTTCACTTAAAGCGACAGTGCAGAAATTGACACGACCGTATGAACCAAATTCGTACGGCCATGTATTATTCCTCTCTTAGCGACAACAATAGCAGCAAGAGAACGATGCAGCCGCGTGGTTCTACCACGTCACCGTTTGAAAATGGGCCTGTAGCGAACCCGTTAGACTTTAGGGTTGGTATTTAAGGAACAAGGCACTGTCTTTTGGAGATAGCCGAGGATTCTGTTCTATTGCTTTTTTAGGGTTAGTTTTTGATTTAGATTAGTTTTAGATATATTTTTGGGGGTTCCCTCACGAATTTGTAATGGAAACTGACGACTTTTTTATAGATTAATGAGATGAGTTCTCCATCCTCTTTTCCTTATTATTATTGTTATTATTCTTGATTATTTGCTGTTTCATCTCACCATCTTGCCTATTATCTTGATTGGATTGGTTATATTAGTGATTGCATACTTCATTTGCATTTCCATTTTGTAATCTTCGTTGAACCCTGTAATCTGTGTTTTCCCCCTTCTATTCGATTAACATAGCTAGCACAAAACCCCAAATCGAGCTAGTACTCGATCAATCCACCTCCCTGCAGACTACCCGTTAAGCGCTACGACGACGCCGTGCGCTTGCGGTTTACAAATATTAAAACTCATAACAAGTTCTTGGTGCCGTTGTCGAGGAGGCACGGTTTGATTGATATTAGTAAGATTAGGGTTCGCTAGACTACGTTTATTCATAAAAATTATAAAAATCTCAATAACGAAGTTTTTCCCACCACCGACATTCGATTGTTTGCAATTCTCTTGTGCAACTACGTGCTTACCTTAGCTTCAATTTTCATATTTCAGGTGCTATTTGGAGAATATGGGGATGCCCGATGGATCCTACGTGGAGAGTTTTAGTTATTTATTCTCACGAGATGATTAGATAGGAGGTTACAATCATGTTCCACGGGTTGCAGCGTTTTGTATAAGATGTGGGATGCAGAAGCATGTATTTACCCAATGCCAAAACCACACATACCCCTACGACCCACCATCATTTACCCACAACCTATCTCATGAACCCATATACCATAACCCTCCTCCACCACCATAAAAATCTGATCTAGAGCTGGTTTTAGAAGACCAACTCCGAGACGAAGCTCAATGGCTCGAAACCCAAACCAATGCACAAGCCCAACTCTATGAACTTACCCTGAGTGTGAACCAATTGGTCATATCACAAGGGGAGTCACATTTGCTTGGTAGGGACTCGATTGCTCTACAGACATCGTCAGGAGGGGATAATCTTGATGGAGGAGCCACCTCCACCATCGAGATTCAGGCAAAGCAACTACACACACCACGATATCGGATTTCCACTTTTACCCAACTCGCTGACGAGACGCTTTGGCAAGCTTGGGGGAGATTCATCAAAATGGTGAATGGATTGTCAAAGCATGGGATAAGCACACACGAGCCCCTGTGCCTCTTTAGTGGAGGACTCCACTTTGACTTGCAGGAATCCATGATGAAGATGAACGGCGGACAATTCTTTGACATGCCACCTGAGGATGCATAGGAGTATATGGAGATCATAGCCACATCTCACGTATCGATGAAAGGTAACTCATATGATTCGAATTTAAAATTTTTTGATATGAGTTTATTTTTCCATGCAGATACCATAACCGAGGCCCACGTCCATCACCACACCCCAGACGATATATCTCAAATGGATGATGAACCACGCATCGGCCCATGGGTGGATATGATTTTTCTTGGATAGCTTGGTAGTGAATAAGGACCACGCCACACCACTGTTGACCTTACGGAAGACGATGATATCGATGATGGGTCTTTTGTACGAATTGTGGGGAATGCCATTCACCATTACTCCACCACAGAGGACGAGAGTGAGGTGTACTTGGGCGACAACATGATTTTAGACATCGAAGAACCTAAGTCGCTCTTCCTATTCGATTACATCCCCCACTTCATACCAAGCGAGAGCATCGAGGAGACTGTGGGGGATGACCACATTGACGAGGAGGATGAGAGTGAGAGCACTCCGTCATCATCTCCACAGGACACTCCAAATCCACCAGAGACATCGCATCCACCAGAGCTCACCGCTCCCGTTCAGGGAAGTATTTTAAACTCCACTTTTGAATCATTTAGTCCACTTCATAACTCTTTTGATTCAAATACTATTGACTAACATACCCCTCGCAGGATACGGATTTTCATTCAACGGAGGTGTGTTGGTCCATGTCTGCACTTGAGGAGTATGTATATGGGATTAGCGAAGAGACAATAGCGTCATCGTCAAGAGATTGCAATCCATTTTCAGGGAGTTTTCGTCACCACATTCCATGCCTTTTATTTCATTTCGACGATTATCTCTGGAATACATTTAATTTGAGAAAATTTTCATCACCACGGACTGATGCTCCCTTTCTTTTGCAGGATATAGGTGGACGTCCTCGAGAAAATCTATTGGGAGCCTTGCTAGGGTTCGTTGGTAACCATGGCACCATGACGTTGGCGGAGCCACAGACAGACCAATGTGAGCAACTTCCTGCTCCAAATAAAGTGTTAGATCCGCCTTTTGAAATCAGGTGTACCCAACCCAGTGGTGTGGATAATTTTACGTTTTTCTAGGATCCTAATAAACTCGCATCCTCTCGATAGCGAGAGGAGCGTATTACAACTTAGATTTTTCTTAATTTTATAGATTTTCATTCCCCATTTAATTAATCACACTCTCCCTCGCTTGTCGTGCCCCCAAAATTTTTGAACCCTAAGTCCCAAACTTTAAAATTCTATTGGCTCCTAAGCCCAAAGCTTAATGCCATTAAGCTCAAAGTTTTCAAATTTTGATGACTCTCATCCAACTTCTAAGCTTAACTTATTGGATTTTCAATGACCCATCTGTAAGGAATTTTTAATGCTCTCTTTGTTGGTTTCTCATGTTGCAGATCAAGGCAAGAGGGGAGAGTAACTAAGAGCATAGGAGTGGGAGCTTGAGAAAGAACTAAAGGAGGAAGAGCGGAAGAGCAACTTGAGCAAGAGATGAAGGGGAGCAAGTGGGCCAAGGAGGAGCAAATTAAACCCATGCAGACGTCTGGTTTGAAACCATACTACCATACCAAAACTTCACTCCCCCCTCTTTTGAAGCCAAAACGACACAGCCATTTGGAAAAATCCAAACAGCCCTCTATCACCAGGAAAAATTTGAAGAAAATGAGGGTTCTTACAGGCTTTACATGGGTATTTCGGTTTATTGAAACGATCGCGTCGATCTGCCTCTAAACCCATATTTTCGCGACCGTTTGGAATTCCTCCAAACGACCGCGTCACCGACTTTGCATGCATCTATTCGATTTGATTCTGCCACGGCCGTATGAAATTCTTTCATGCATCCGTATCAATTTTCCTCCCTTTCATCCACTATAAATACCCAACCTCTCATACGATCGAACAACTTATAACATTTTCGACGCCGTTGCAACTTCCTTCTCCTTCACCCACGACAACTCTCCTTCGGCGACCCTCCAGTCTCTCTCTATCCCAAGCATCACCTCCACCATTCCATATCTCTTCACCTCCATCATCGACAACATAGCCCCCTCCTTCTCCCTCGCAAACCCTAACTAACCGATGCAAAGGAGCTCGATGGGCACGATTGAAAGCTAGGGCTCAATTTGAAGAAATCGGCAGTTAGGGCAATGATCTGAGCTCAACCATCTTGCATTCGTAGTGATTATTGCTAAATCACTTGGGTAATCTCTCCCCTTGCCTCAAAATTTTTCAACTCCAGCTCGTTGCACACAAATTTTTTGGTCTTGTTGTCGTGCTTCCACACATACACACACTTCACTCACCCACATACCATCTTCACCTTGCACCTACACATTGCCCTAACACATAACATCCACCTTCAAAAACCCTAGTTCATCATCCCCACTGCATTACACTTGCACACCACATGCACATACTCTTCATCACACACTGCACATACTTCCCACACTTCTCCACACTTCACCATTTCACATACCCACATTCACTCATCCACACAGTACTTCACACACTTTCCACTTCATCTGCACATACACATCCAACACCCACACTCACCCCACCTTCATGGCTTCATGCAAATCACACTCACTCACTCCACCGAAGACATCATGCCTCCCCGCATGAAACACCCATGCCCACCACCCCACGACTCCCAACTAGTGAGATCTTCGCAACAACACAATTCAGACCAACCATCCACGTCTGCACACCCTCCAACACCTCCTCCTGTGACCCCTCCACAGATAGACACTTTGGAGATTGCATTCGCTTCTGAGGCCCAGAGGACCATTTTGCCACCCTCTCTTGGTCGACCCTGCTCACCACGAAGTTCGCGAGTATTACCGCTCTCGACACTTTAGGAGCCGACGAGGGTGTTAGATGCCTATATACCAATATAGGGTGGCAAGATTTCCTCGGTTTCCAAGCCCTGACTTATTAGCGACTCACACTTGAGTTTCTCAGCTCCCTGAACGTCGAGGGTTCCTGTATAGAGTTCAGGATCTTTAATACTGATTATACCCTCTCTTTTGACGTCTTGAATTCTGTTTTCCATTGGCCTGCTGCCACGGCAGATGCCATCATCCACCATTTACCCATCTTCCTTTAGAGCCTCCCATTTTTGGAACTTGATTACTGGGTTGAGTCCCTTTCCTCACACGGTGGGAAAGGCGTCTTGCATCATTCACCCATCCTTACGCCTTGCCCACCGTATCATAGCGAGCACACTCTTCTGCAGAGAGGACACTGGCACGGTCACACGACCTGAGCTCCACTTTTTATGGGCCATGACCCAACCTGTGGTTTACCACACCATGGATGCTGGTGTAGCATACCGTGCCCCACGCAGACTTTCCATGCGGGCTCATGGCTTGCTTATAGGCTTAAGAGAATCGCCACCTCCTCCACAGGCAAGATTTGTTGTGGCGGTCTTATCACACTTATACCCATCAGCCTCCCCTCTCCATTGATTTGGATGACTGCACTGACCCCATCCATGGCCCTAACTCTTTGGATCTCTCAGCTTTAGCTCATATGCATATGATCAAGGTAAACTTGAGAGATCAGATAGTATGGCTTTATGGGCCAGAATGTACTCCATATACTACCTTGCCAACCTATTACACACAGAGGTCACCAGGCTTACACAATGGACATTTCAACCTGATCCTATCTGTCCTATCCCTGCTGTCACACCCCGCTTCCCAAAAAGACGGAGGTGAAGCGTGACTGAGCCCGCTTAGGCCGGAGCTGTGAAGCTCGGACCCAATAAGCGTCTGTAGGGGTACCATTTTTAAAAATCTCCAGGTTCTTGCATTAATAAAATTCAGAACAATAGGAAGTACAGAAAGGGAATGGCATTCATTAAATATAATTTAATATCCAGCGAGTACGAAGTCTAAAAAGAAGCCTAAGCATGGCTACAAACTATCGAAAAAAACGAACTAAAAGTAGTAACCTCAGAAGGTGGCGACCGAAGAAGTCCTCCAGGTCTGGTCATCGTCCGCACGTACTCTGTGGTGACATCCTCGGGCTCCACGTACTCTGGTAAGTCTGCCTCGTCCACGAACTCTGGCTGAACACCTGACGTACAACACCCAAGAGAAAGGAACTGTACGTCAGGTAAAGTCTACAAGAAAGGTTAGACTTTACCGCAAGTGCACCGAACTTTAAACAACGGTTTACTGGTTGATTAGCATGCTGAGGTTCTTTTACACAACAGTTTACTGGTTGATTAGCATGTTGTGGTTATAACATAATAACACGAAAGGAAGTAACGCAGCAGGAAAGTAAAACGAGACAGGTAGTAGTCGTAGCGTGTGCTACCAACCATGGGACTAACCTAACCGGTGTCAAGACAAGTCGGGACGTGACAGGACAAGACAGGACAAGACAAGACAAGTGAGACACGAAAGGGTTCACGCCTTACGGTTTGAGGGGGATCAGACCCTCTTGCCGTGCGCACGCTGAACCCAACCCCAAACCCCAAGTATGATAAGATAAGACAATCACGACAAGGGATCACTCGCTCTAGCTTGGCGAGTGCCCTATTGCCCTCTGGGCTGTGTAACAGTACAATGGATCACTCACTCTAGCTTGGTGAGTGCCCTATTGCCAGCAGGCTGTGAATCAGTACAAGGGATCACTCTCTCTAGCTTGGAGAGTGCCCTATTGCCCGCAGGCTGTGCAAGACAAGACGGGACGTGACAGGATGGGAAAGGTTATTCTAGGGTGTCCACACACACGCACACACATGATAGCCCTACAATGTCAAAAGTTGTTGTTGTCAGGCTCAGACTTCGTCGTCAAGTCTGAGCCATCAAGGGTCTTCCCGGACGCTATCATTTCACGTCCGGTTCTATTTGTTCACAGTTATCAGTTCTAACCAACTAAGGCCTAAGCACGGCCAAAAGTGCAAGTGGATACACTTGCCTGCGATGGCGAGTGTGTCGTCCTTCCGAAGCGTCTCGTCCGCGGAAGTCCGTCTGAAATAGGGGCACGTCGACGGTGTCAGGCCTCGTTTTCAATAAATCCTATTTAGGTTCGTTTCTAGGTTGTCGGGACTACCCTAATCGTCAAGGTCACGATTTTGGTGTTTTATCAACCTAAATCGACCACTACCCTATGTGCACAGAAAATTTGTCCGATGGTCGATTTCTACGGTGAGCAGTGTTTTACTGGTGCGGAAAAGTAAATTTAATTATTGTTGTCCAGTTTTAGTTAAGGTTCAGTTTGCTACAGTATGGGTTTCGCTACGAGTTAGGGGGCTAACCTGGTTGGAGGAACGTGCACAAATTTGGCGTCGGATCTGGGAACGGTGGCGGTGCTCGTGTCCCCGACTGCGGGTAGCGCAGTGGAGGTCGTCTCGGGATCGCCTCAGGATTGTGACGGCTGCGTGTAGCGCATCCGAGATGTCACAGCTACGGTTACGGTGTCGGGATTGCTTCGATTGCGGGTAGCGCAACGAAACGTCTCAGGCAATGGTAACAGGGATGAGTCCCGACGTCAGGAGGCCACATAATCTGCGGCATGCAAGGGGCCAGACGTGGGTGGAAGAAAGGAATGGGCGGCTGTCAACGGGAAGATCTGCGGTGTCAACGGCGTCTCGACTACGGGTAGCGTAGTGAGACTCATCCGGGCAACGGACAAAGTGCGGCAGTGTGTACGATCAGCCTGACGGCAAGAGCCGGGGTCAACAGAAACAACCACGCCTTGAGAAGGCGCGGAACAAAGTAGTCGCGGTGGCTCAAAGGAACAACAGCAATCCACGGGCTGTTGCTCTCGCTGATCTTCATGCGGAGCGGCCACCGGCGGCACAGTGGCGGCGGGAGAGCGCTGGGAGGGCGTTGCGCGACCCGCGGGGTCACAGCGACAGGGGAACCGCGAGAGCGGCGCTCGGGGTCGCTGTACGGGGATCGGGGCGGCGGCTGATGCGAAGGCCGTGGAAGACGTTGCTGTTAGAGGGGGGTCTGCAGCGACGGGGAGATCGGACGGGGTCGGTGTCAGAAGTCGACCACGGCGGTCGAGGAGGCGGCGCAGCGGATCGTAGCGCGGTGGGGTCAGGCGGATGGCTGGAAGAGCGGGGGAGGCACGCAGTGGTGGCGGGAGATCTGTACAGCGGCGGGGGCCGGGGAAACTGTTGCGGCTGAGAGCAGTGCACGCGGCGGCGCTGTAGTAGGCGAGGAGCGATGGGCTCGGGCGGATGGGGATCGGCGTCGTGGGCGGAGCACAACGACGATCGGGGCTCGGGGGTCACGGCGGAAGGCGTCGGGAGGCGCTGAGCGGCGATCGTAGGTCACGACGGTCAGATCGCGGCGGTCGAGGGCGAGAGAGAGAGACGGTGCCGGGGAGTGGCCGAGGAGGCGGGGCCGGCGATCGGGATGGCGACTGCGGGCGGCGATCTCGCCGTGAATGAAGGGGAGAGGAGGAGGCGGCTGCGGATCGCGGACTGCGGCGGCGGCCTCGCCGCGGATGCGAGAGGGGAAACGCCAGAGTGGGGGATCGGGGGTGGCGTGCGGTGAGGGCTAAGGCGACTTGTGGCAGGCAGCGGGTTGGCCGTAGGTGCTGTCACGGAGGGGGGTTGCGGCTGTGCCGTGAGGGAGAGAGAGAGCTGAGGGAGAGATCGGGGGTTTTGCGTTTTGGGGCCGGCGGCTGTGCGATATGGGTTAGGGTTAGATTAGGGTTAGGGTTAGATATTATAAATAGGGTATTGGCTAGCTAAAAAGACCTAAATTAAGGGTTAAATGGGTGAGGGGCAAGGGATAGGGGTGTACAGTTAGGGGTAAGTCAAGGGGACGATAGAGAGACAGTTAAGGAAAAATTTTTGAAACGATTTAAAAAGGGGTTTAGCCAGATTGGCTAACAATTTTCGAAATTTGAATCTGGTTGGGGAAGGAATCGACGGTCGAGGATAGTCCGGGTGATATCTCGTAATCCGGGCGTCAGAAAAATAATCCGAAAATACCAGGACGATCGCGGAGACGAGACGCATAGATCTACAGAGCCCGATCGTGCGTAACGCCTACCAAGAATTTATGTAAAATTGGAAACGTCGTTTTGAGTCAAATGACTAAAATGCCCCTATCGTTCAAATTCGTTTTGCGAGAAGACGAGCCGTGAAACGACGCTCCCAAAAATTACAATAAAGTCCAACACCCCGAAACGATCGCAACGGCATATCACATCGCATATGCCGGAGCTCAGAAATAACCAAGTAAAATACGTGCACGATAAAGCACGTGCACGCAGAAAATACGAACGGTCGGAAAGCGGTCGTTACACCTGCGCAGTCCCAGCAGCCTGAGCGTCAACCTCAGCCTTAGCCATCCACTTCCACCCCACACACCACCGCCATTCCTGTGACCACCGTGGAGCCTGTCATCGCACAGATTCTACTTATCACTGATGGCTCTAGACCATCTGGTCCCCCTCCTCCTCTTGATGATTACACACGTCTTCTTATTCTAGAGGAGATGATTCGGGGATTTTAGGGTCGTATGGATACCTTTCAGGAGACACAGAGCCAGATCTTGAGATATGTCTTCGACATCCATCGGCACCTTTTTCCACCACCCCCACCCCCACCTGAGGCTGGCACATCTAGTTCTCTTCCATCTTCCTCCGCACCCACCGAGCCTGCACCCTAGCTCCACGCTAGCTTGGGGGAGACCTTTCCTTTTTGTCACTCCCACCACACAATTCTTTCCTCACACTTCATTGTTTATCTTGCATTGAGGACACTGCAGATTTTAGCTTGGGAGAGTAGCGTTTACAGTTTTTGCTTTTTTATTTTTGTTTTCCATTTCCTCCTCCACCTTTATGTTTATATCTGTTCGTATATATCGTGTTTTCCTTTGTTTTTGCTTTCGTTTCCATGCATCCTGCATCATGTTTTATTTTATTTTACTCTTTCTCTTTGTTTTACATGTTCATGCATCATATTTCCCTTTATGTATATAAAAAAAGAAGAAAAAAATCAAAAATACAAAAATAATTGCATCGCATCATGCACCTTGCATTAACATGCATCATTTGTATATACTTGTTGGATTTTAAATTCGAGCTATATATGCGTGGTTTTCAGGTAGGATTTCATTTTCTATCTTTTACGCTCGATTTCCTCGATATCGGTTTGACTATAAAACTAGGACAGATTTTTAGTCTCAAATCCCATCTAATATGCTTGTTATGATCATTCTCATATCCTCTAGGATAGAAGTACTTGAAACTGACCTAGGCCTCCTAGAGATCCACTTTATGCATGAGCCTTTGAATTGATAGTTGAGTATAATGGTTTATAACCCACCGAGACTTGGATAACAACATATTAGCAAGTACAGAGGAGTGTCATCACTTTTGTATTCATGCCTTCAACAAAAAAAGCCAAAAAAGAAGTATATGTATATATATGTATATATGAGAAAAAGAATAAAGCATACACCGTTCCCACAGCAAAACTGAGTAACCGGATCCCCACGATAGAAACCATCGGGGCCTCGCGTCAAAAGGTTTAGGTTGGGGGAGTGCATGAGAATAAGGATGATGATTGGTTCGAGCTAGTAGGTCTGAGGGGTCCTTCTTGGCCTGATGCCCTATGGTCAGATGACCTAGGAGTCATCGACCCAATGCTCCTTACATGAACCAATGAGAATCCAATTGAAAGAAAATAAAGAAAAAGAAGAAGAATAAGAATAAAAAGAGAAAAAAAGAGAAAAAGAGAGAGAAAAGATTTGAGAGCATGAATAGATTGTTGATTTCATGAATCATGGAAAGTTGAGGTGTTGTGAGAGCCACTTCTTTGATGGACCAATAACCAGTTGTCTCATGTTTATCACTTCCTTGACCATTGCATAGCTTAGATCCCTTTGTTTTTGGCCTAAGGATGAGTTAGAGGAAACATCCTAGGTTTTGAGCTTGATCATGACGTAGTATATTAATTGGCGATTTGAGTTAAAAACAGTGTCCTAGGGTTAAATTCTAATCTATAGTGAGGAGTTAGCGTTTCAGATTTTCATGAATTTGAAACTCCTACTTGTCCATGTATATGTGCTCGAATTTGTAAATTTCTCGAAACTCATATCATCATGTGCGTGCTTGATTGCATACCACGTCCTTTACTCTTTCTTCGTCTTCCTCGAGGACGAGGAAGAGTTTAGCTTGGGGGATTTTGATAGGTTATTTATATATTAGTTTTTACGTCCATTTCATTCACGATTTATTCCACTTTGCCTCGTTTTCTGTGCCATTTTTTATCGCTTTTGTTCCTTTTTACGCTTTTGGTCTCCATCGGTGCATTTCAGGTGAAATTGGAGAGTTTTTGATCTTAATGCGAGATTTTAGCATTTTTGGCTTGGTGGAACACATTGGCTTACTGGAACATGCTGAATCATGATCAAGAGTGTTGAGTATGGGAGCTTGATCCCTTGTAGAGTGCCGATAGTTGTGTAGCTACACCCTTGGTGGGGCATTCTAGAGCTTTGGGTCTGGAGCATTGATGCTTGGAGGGGATTTGCACTTGGAGCTGGAGTTCGTGTTGTGGATTTGGAGAGGGATGGAATTGGAGAAGGTAAAGCCTTGAAGAGCATTACAGATGGGGAATTGTTTTGGGATGTAGCACCTAGCTTTAGAGCATATGAATGTGGAGATAGAGCATTATGCTAGAGGATTGGAACTGGAATGATGTGGGTTTACTCTTGAGAGTTGGAGCACATTAGAGCTTGGATGCATATGAGGAGAGATGAGAACTGGGGAGCTGAGCTTGATGATAATGTGAGCTTAATAGAATAATTGGAGCTGGGATGGAGCTTGATCAGTTGATGAAGCATGGAGTTCTAGATGGAGGGATAGATAATTTGCACCTGGGAATGAAGAGCAGCAGGACCCCCTCTCCTACACGGCTGAATGGTTCACCCCATACGGTCGTATCATCATGACTTCACCTAAGCGACAGCATGAGCAATCAAAGTCCCACATGGCGATATGGACTAGCTCCATACGGCCGTGTCATTTTCACTCAAAGCAGCAGTGCAGAAATTGACACGGCCGTATGAACCAAATTCATATGGCCGTGTAGTTTTCATCTCTTAGCGACAACGTCAGCAACAAGAGAATGACACGGCCGCGTGGTTCTACCATGCGACCGTTTGAAAACGGATCTGTAGCAAACCCGTTAGACATTAGGATTGGTATTTAAGGAACGAGGCACCGTCTTTTGGAGAGAGCCAAGGATTAGGCTCGTGTTAGCCCTCTTTTACTGTTCTATTGCTTTTCTAGGGTTAGTTTTAGATTTAGATTAGTTTTAGATAGATTTTTGGTGGTTGTCTCATGAATTTGTAATGGAAACTGACGACTTCTTTTATGGATTAATGAGAGGAGTTCTCCTTCCTCTGTTCCTTATTACTATTGTTATTATTTTTGATTGTTTGCTGTTTCATCTCACCATCTTGCCTATTATCTTGATTGGATTGGTTATCTTAGCGATTGTATACTTCATTTCCATTTCCATTTTGTAATGTTCGTTGAACCCCGTAATCTGTGTTTTCCTCCTTCTATTCGATTAACGTAGCTAGCACAAAACCCCAAATCGAGCTAGTACTCGATCAATCTGCCTCCCTGCAGATGACACGTTAAGTGCTACGACGACGTCGTGCGCTTGCGATTTACAAATATTAAAACTCCTAACACTTAACATCTTCTGTCTTTTATCCTAGATGGCTACCGGTTGTTATCATATATTAGGTCTGGTCGTACTTCAATCTCAGAGAAGTCGACAACATGATTAGGATCTCCAACATATTTCCTGAGTTGGGATATTTGAAACACATTGTGTACTCCTTCAAGAGATGGTGGTAGTGAAATCCTATAAGCCACCTTACCGATACGAGGCAAAACATCAAATGGTCCAATATATCTCGGGCTCAACTTCCCTCATATGCCAAAATGGATCAATCCTCGTGTAGGTGAGATCTTCAAAAAATACCTGATCACCTGACTGAAAATCCATGTGTCGTTTCTTCGCATCTGCCCAATGCTTGTAACGGTCTTGGGCTATACGAAGGTTGTCTCTAATGATTCTTACCACATCAACCGTCTCAGCAATCATAGCTAGTCCCAGCAATTCACGGTCGCCAACATTGTCCCAACGAAGAGAAGATGGACACTTCCTTCCATATAAGGCCGTAAATGGCGACATGCATATGCTCGCTTGGTAACTGTTGTTGTATGCGAAACTCCACTAAATGTAAGTGTTCATCCCAAGATACCCTTGAAATTCAGTATACAAGATCTCAACATATCCTCCAAGATTTGAATAGTCTGCTTTGACTGACCGTCTGTCTGTGGATGGTATGCAGTGTTGAAACTTAATTGAGTTCACAAGCTGACCTACAAACTTCTCCAGAAATGTGACGTGAATTTGCTGTCAGAGTTGGAGACTATGCATACAGGCACTCCGTGAAGTCTCAGGATTTCCTCCATATATCTCCTAGCAAGAAGGTCGATCGACTGACCAACTTTAAAGGAATAAAATGAGCCGATTTGATAATTCGATCAACAATCACTCAAATAGCATCATGTCCTTGAGGAGTACAAGGTATACCAGTCTCAAAATCCATCGTCACGTGATGACCGTTCCATTCTGGTATGGTAAGGGGTTGTAGTAATCCAATCGTTCTCTAGTGTTCTGCCTTCACATACTGGCATACGGCTAAGGCATCAGGTACGACATTAATCATCCCATGATCCAAATTGATTGTCCGCGAGGTGTGTACAATCCAAGTAAGATGCACACGCTCGCCTCCCAATGGTAGGAGTGTCAGATGCAATATAATCCCGTGAGTACGGGGTCGAATCCACAGAGACAATTCGTTTCACAATTCACAATCTCAATTGATTAAGGAATGCTAAAGGCATTGGTACAACCAACTAAACTAACAAGTGTAGTGTGGAGTGTGGTGGTAACACGGTCGAGCCAAGCCCAAGGTAGGTAGGATGGAGACCAAAGTGTGGAGCTAGTCAAGCAAGGAGAAGTGTGTGGAATGGGATATCATTAAGGTCCGGGGTTGATTAGCAATACGTTCATTCCAAATGAATCAACCCTCACATCCATTTCAAGGTATGCGAGGTTGTGCACATAGGTAATGCCCTTAAGGCACACCGCCGTTCTGCGGCCCCCTCCAAGGGTAGTGCACGATTCATTGATGTGTTGATTAGTGGGTTGGAATCCCTAACTTAAGCTCGTGAGTCAATCCTTGCATCCGTGTCAATAGAATGCAAGGATGGTGCACGTAGGTGTGACCCTTAAGGTACACCACCGTTCTACGGTCCCGCCAAGAGTGGTGCATGACTCAATTAAACCTATGGCACAACCCATCAAGCAACACTACTAGCATCCAATTTCAAGGCATGCTAGGTCTATTAAATGCAAGAGATGAATAATTACTAATCAACCACACAAGCCCTAATTAATCCCAATCCACACACAAATGGCTCTAGGCCTTCATAATGAAAACAAAATGATAACCATTCGAAATGGAAACACACATCTTCATCACAAGATATTAAGCAAACAATTATCCAATGATTCTCACCATCATTCAACAATCATTTACAAATTAAGAAATACAAAGCAATAAATCCAAATGTTACAAGAGAGGAAAGAGATCACCAATAGAAGCCCTAGAAATGCAGGTTCTCCCCTTCCTTGAAGCTCCTCCAAGCTCTCCTAGCCTCCAATGGCTTCCAAGCCCTAGCCCTAGCCCTTGGGAAGAAGATGGGGGTCTAAACCCCCAATGGAATAGTAAAAACGTCCCCTTGGCCGAACTCCCCCATTACATCAGAGTTTAGGGGTTTTAAAACCCTAGGGCAATGCATCCTAACCCTCCAAAGAAGCATCCAACGGCTTACATCAACTGGGGAGAAATCGGGTTAAGAAAAACCCGTTTCTCGTAACCTAAATCCGACTGGAAAATCCCGCGACAGGCGACTGCTGAACAAACGTCAGTCGCATGTCTTTGGTCAGGCAGCGTAGCTTCTAAAGGAGGGGCAAGCAACTGTCTTGAAAATCACAGACGACTGTGAATGACATAGACGACTGTCTTTTGTGCTTCAGTCGCCTGTTGCAGAAGTTTCAAATCGACGGAGAGTTGGATTTGCTTTGCCCTTCAGGAGGAGATGAAACAGTCGACTGCTGAAGAACTAACTGTCGGCTGCATAGTGGTGCAGTCGACTGTCAATCCTTCTGCATGCGACTGTGTTGCACTTTGGCTTGCTCCAGGTGACTGTCGAGATAACAGGCGACTGTCGTTGCAAGGACAGTCGACTGTCCTGGCCCCATGTTCACTTCTCCAATTACTTGATTTTGTCCCCTTCCGGACTCCTGAAAAATCCAGAAAAATATGTGAAAGTACAATTCATGTTTATAAAGATTTGGAGAGTGAAATTGTGCTGAAATAAAATCATATGCTCACAAGATGATGAATTGGTGAAAATATAGTTAAGTGAGCATGATTCAATGAGTTATATGCACAAGATGGGTGTAGTTAGGGTGTATAAATATACACTTTTCACAATGAATCACACCCCCAACTAGCATTTTGCTAGTCCCTAGCAAAACAAGAGATTAATTCGGATGAAAAAACATGCACCAAACTCAAGATATCATCATGGCATAACGCATATGTTATTTTCAATTGATTTCAAAGCCAATATACACAATATATGAAAGTAAACAATAAAAGATATTCCCCTCAATCCAATTCCAAGCACAGTAAGAAAATAAGCACCTCACATTCTTTGGGAAGATGCGCACATGGCAAAGTTTCTAATTTTCATGGAAATGGCCAAAACCAAAAGAATTTCCTCAAGTGGTGGGAGATGAGATTGCATCACTCATGTTGCTTATTCTTTCATTTATTTAATCATTTTTTTCCTTTTCTTTTCTTTTTCTCTCTTTTTTGTATTCTTTTTGTTTTTAGTATGTTTATGTTTATGTTTTGCATTCACACAATAATGCTATGAAATTCAAACACCGCCACCTTTGCATACACGCGATGACGCTATATAGGCAAAGGGATGGAATGATCCCCTAGATCTCATCTTTGGCGTCCTCCCTAATGTTTCGTGGGGGCACCGGCTACTCAATTTGATTAGAAGAACCATTCACTTATATTAACTCTATATCTCATTCTAAACATGAATTATCAACTTATCCACCACTCCTTAGGAGGAAAACAAAACATAACCAATGGCCACATCCTATCCAATCAAAAACTAAGTCATTCATCCCAATTCATGCAATCACTTACACCAAACTATTCCCGAATTATTTCAAAGAGAGTATCACAACATATAAAATCGTTTCATACATGGCATATTAACATTTGAATCCAAAATGGAAAAGAAATTAAAACACGACATTCAAACATCTATAAATTTGATACCAAAATAATAATACCAAAAAAATTGCATGGCATTAAGCATGTAGGGACTAAGCAAAAGAAATGTGATGGAAGCAAGGATGGAGGCATCAAAATGATATGCTCAAAATGAATGAATGCTGATGATGACGAGTGAGAATTTTTTATTAACATCAAAAAATTTCAAAACTACCCAAAACTAGCATCCAACTTTAAAGTTCACTCCTCCTAACTAGAAATGAGCATTGTCCTCAATGGTTGAAGTGAAACTAGATATTATTCAACGATGCTAGAGGGAAAACACACATACTAAAGCAAACATGCAAAAACAAACTAAACTAAAAAGTTTATTTTTTTCTTTTTTTACACTAGGTAAAGGAAGGAATACACCTTAGCAAAAGGCGGATCCCGAATGAGTAATGGTGGAGGCAGCTGCTCTATCATCTCCTTTCGTTCCTCAGCTAGCTGCTTTGGAAACGAAGCTCCTCCAGCTTCCTTGGTTCCTAGCAACACAGCTTCCAACATCTCCCTAGAATATACTCATATGTCCTGCGGGAGATAAGCTGTGTCAATCCAAGGAATATAAGTAAGACTTCCAATGAAGAAAGTCCAAATAGGGTCGTCATAATAAAAATAAGGATATGAATATGTATGATGACAATCTGAATCTAATATATATGGAAATGAAGATTGAGATTCAGAAATAAAGGGAAAAGTGAGATGAGAACTTCCCTGAATGGCGATGCTATCGCCTGGCTGATGTGAATCCTCATGAGGAGGGTGAAATGGCTGCAGGGGCAAGTGTGGAGGAGAAGTCAGTGCAGGCTCAATGTAGATCATCTCATAGTCACTGTTGCTTGCTGCATCCTCACCATCGAAGGTAATGGCCTGTGCAGTCATCCATGGACTCTGTGGTCCACCCTGAATATCAGCGTCTTGGATGACGGACTGATGCATGTCCTGAGGTGTCTGAAGTGATGGCTGCTGAACTGAATCTGTAAGGAGGGAGGGCTCGGGCTCCAAAATAGTCTGTAGGCTGTATCCTGTGCACTCATCCTCCTCAATATCACCATAGTAAACCATCTCAGCAGTCCATCCAAGATGCTCGTACAACTCCAGCTGTGGTAGTGGATCAGATAGGCAATGTGACTCAGGCTCTTTGATGTCATCTATCTCACTCTTGCCTGGACACATTTCCATCTCATCATCACCACCAACCCAACAAAACTGCATCGTGTTTCCATCATAGGTGACACACACTCCATCATCCATCTCCTCCTGATCCTCTGTATGTAATCTCTCAATATCATCTACCTGGCTTTCCTGCAACCCATCATTTTGCTCTGCTAGATATCCCATGGGGTCGCAAGAAAAAGAGCCCAAAGGCGGCTCCTCAGACTGGTACTGGACCTGTTGCTCTGCATCCTGAAGTAGAAACTGGGACTGACCATCATCCTCATTGACGTGCGTTTATATTTCATATATTTACGCATGTTTTCTTCCGTGTTTTTCCGTATTTTACCGCCGTCTTATATTTGTTTTCTCGTGTTTTCTTGTTTTCTTTCACTATTCCGTATTTTTCGTATTTTACAGGAGTTTACTGGCATAGGGGACATAAAACGACGATATCGCAAGTCCCCGGAGCAACGAGAGGAGTCACGCGTGAACCAGGGGGTCAAACGACGATGATATCATCTTTCAGCCCCTCACCCGGTCGGTTGGTCATCTTCAACCGATCGGGTGATGCACGCGTGCACCACCCGGACGCAGTTTGGAGCTCACAAGAAGTCACCCGGTCGGTTCAGTAACCGGGTCAAAAGCCCAAAGTCTCTGGAATTCGAATCTGATTGCCAACCGATCGGGTGACCTTCACCCGATCGGTTCATCTGTAGTCGAATCTCCAGAGCCAAGACACGGTCAGCTCAATCGGCCTCCTCACCCGACGGCACCAAGATCCAACCGGTCACATTCATATGTCAACCGACCGGGTGAAGATGACCGGGTGAAGTCCCGCATTGCGCTGTAAATGAGTGAAGCAGGTCACCCGATCGGTTGACATGTCAACCGATCGGGTGATATCAATTTCTATATATAGAACCCTAGGTTTCCCAGAAACGGGTGTGGGTTATTTTTTACTGTTTTCTTCATTTTGTGACGGCTGTAATTTCCCAGTTTTTGTAAGTTTTCAGATCTTTGTCAAACTTTAGTATTATCTTAATTGCTTTACTACCATTGCATTTCTATTGTCTGATCATGATTTTTACGGTCGATTTCTGTTTAGATCGCTTTTTACTAAATATGTGTGAGTAGTTCCCAAATCTGGGATTTTGACGGAAACCCCTTCGTGGGCTCTTCCCGATGCGTCCATAGGTCTAGGAAATCGATAAGGATTAGGAATATAACGGTTACATGGGGTGTTTTATTGTCATCGGTGGGAAAAAGACCGCCTTTGACCGTTGGGCCAAGGGGGAATAAACTTGGCGGTTGACTCCCTAGACATAGCTCACGCCCTTAGCGTAGACGCCGAATCCTAGCGCGCGGGAACGGCAGGACGAGACGTTGGGAGTTATCGTTGCGAGCTTAGTGCTCCCGGAGTCAATCAGTGTTAATGGACACGGGAGTGCCCACTGATCGAACCCGGGAAGTCCGGCGTATCATCCCGGGCACCGACCGGAATATCGGGCCCATGGGACGCTGGTACCACTCTTAGAGGCAACGTCTCACCATTAGACCCTAATTCTGATTGCTATCCTACCCGTAGGTCGTATCGACGAGAGTCGCTCGATAGGGTGGAAACCAAAGTCCCGGGGGTTTCCTTTATATTGTCTATACCTTGCTTTCCATTTACCGTGACAAACCCTCATTTGATCTGGGCTAGCTCGCTCATGGGGTGAATTTGATCCTCTTTGACACAAGCACATCCACACCTCCCTGAGTTCGACCCCCAAGGCACACTACAACACCGTGCGCTTGCGGTTACAAATATTTAAATCTCACGCCCCCAATCGTATTATTGTACACATATAGCACGCATAGCTGGGGGGCGTCACGCTTTATGACGCCGTTACCGGGGAGGAAACATGCTTGTTATTTTAGGATTTCATGAACCCTAGTGTCTAGCTCTCATCCCTACCTCGCGATAATTTTCACATTCTTGTTTTTCCTTTCTATTTTCTTCTTTTTATTTTTATTTCTTATCTTATCTGTTTCTTTCCCACTTTTCGCTTCACGGGTGTTTGTTGTTTTTCATGCGCATGAGTTCAAGAAGTCTCGACGACTTGATCCCCGTTGATCCAGAGATAAACGCCACCCTAAGGCGTTTGGCCGCCGAGAAGCGAATAAGAGAGGATCCTGAAGCCATGGGGAGAACACCCCGTCTCACAAGTCCCTGCTGGAGTACTCGATGCCTTCCATCGAGTCCACCTCTGCCATCCATCCTCCAGCTATTACGGCCCAAAGCTTCGAGCTTAAACCATCTTTGGTGACGTGGATCCAGCAGGATCAATTTTCGGGTGCACCCATGGAGAGCCCGATTGAACACTTAGACTCCTTCTTGGAGAAATGTGACACCTTCCGGATAAACGGTGTCACAACTGAGGCGATCCGACTGAAGCTGTTCCCCTTCTCGCTGCGAGATAAAGTCAAGCTGTGGCTTAGGGGAAAGGACCCGAATACATTTAACACCTGGGAGAAGCTCTCAAATGCCTTCCTGATGAAGTTCTTTCCTCCAGGGAAGACCATGAAGCTGAGGAGTGAGATCTCCTCCTTTTCCCAGGCCAGCCACGAGTCCTTGCATGAAGCTTGGAAGAGATACAAGGAGATGCAGCGAAGATGTCCCCACCATGAGCTCCCCAAGTGGCAGATCATAAATCTGTTCTATAATGGGTTGAGGGACGATTTAAAATCTTCCATGGATGCCGCAGCTGGAGGGTCCTTTATGTCGAGAAGCGAAGAAGATGCCGGCCAGATTCTAGAAAACATGGCATCCAACAATGAGTGGTGGTGTGACGAGAGAGCCACACCTAGATCTGGGGGCATACACAGGGTTGAGGACGTCAACAAATTGTCAAGCAAGTTTGACTTGCTGTCGACCCAGATCTCAGCATTGATGGTAGGCGTCGGTAGCTCCGGTTCACAATAGATTGCTGCGGTGGAATCCGAAGTTTTTGGAGAGTTCGACGGTGGTGACATCTCACCACTGTTGGATCAGGCGAGCGCACTATTTTACAATCCTACGGGGAATGCGCCTTTTCCACCACGAACCAACTCCAACCCGGCCGACTCTCCAAACAACCGGAATCATCCAAATCTTAGCTACCGAGCGCCTTATCAACAGCCGACTCAGCAACAACATCAGATATATCATCCGGCTAGGCCTCAGCAGCTGTTTCAGCAGCAGCAATTTCAGCAGCAACAACCACCACAACAGTACCAGTAGTATGCTCCTAGGAATCAGCAGCCCACCCAGCAGCAATATGGCCAGCAGAGGGCCATCTCTCCGGTTGAGTCCCTCTTGACTCAATACATCGCCAACCAGGAGAAGATCAATCTGAAGCTGGAGATGGGACAGAGAGTCCTCACTGATCAGGTGACCCAGCTGTGGTTGCAAGTGGCGAACCTTCAGAGGCCACAGAATCTACTATCGCCACAGCCTGAGGTGAACCCGAGGGGGTAAATCGGACCTTGGCGCTCACGCATGAGCATGAGAATGTGGCCGCCATCGTTTTGAGGAGCGGAACACAAATTCCTACTAGAGTGCCACTCAGGGAACCAGAAGCACCACTGGCCGTTGAGCGGCCAATTGAAAAAGCTAATGACGACGGTGCCCCGTCGCCAAAGATTGTGACTCCGGAGAGAGCCCCCCAAGAAGAGAAGAAGAAAGGAGAAGAAGGGAATTTGAGGGTATTCAAGCCCGTTGTGCCCTTTCCACAATGTCTGGCTCAAGCGAAAATCGACGAGAAGTATGGCAAATTTTTTGCCATGGTCAAGGATTTAAGCCTTCAAATCCCCTTCCTAGAAGCTATTGAGACGATCCCCTCCTATGCAAAATTTTTGAAAGATTTAGTGACAAGGGGATCTAGAAAGGAAAAGGTCGTCCTAACGGTGGAATGCAGTGCTCTCATTCAGAGAGCAAATCCGCCGAAGCTTAAAGACCCAGGAAGTTTTTCCATCCCTTGTTCGATTGGGGAAGTGCGAATCCAGAGGGCGCTCGTCGATCTTGGAGCGAGCGTCAGCTTAATGCCCCTATCGTTGTACAAGAGAATAGGGATAGGAGACTTGGAGCCCACCGGCATGACATTACAACTTGCTGATCGTTCGGTCAAGTACCCGGTGGGAGTAGTGGACGATCTCCCCGTCGATGTGAGAGGAGTACAAGTTCTGGTTGATTTTGTGGTGATGGACATGCCGGAAGACAAGCATACCCCTATTATCCTTGGACGACCCTTTATGGCAACCGCCGGAGTTTTGATAGACATGAAGAATGGGAAGCTTTCCCTCAATGTCAGCCAAGAAAGAGTCGAATTTGACTTAGGGTTGTCGATGAAGCACCCAAATCCCCCGGACGATCCTAGTATCAGTATGCTGGAGAATGAAGAAGATAGAGCTGTTGAAACAAGCGCCTGTGAAGTACTCTCGAGGAACCCCCCCGACAGCTTGGGGGACCTTGGAGAGCAAATTGGCTCCCCAAAGAAAGAAGTTGCTGATGAGGCGGTCGCACGACATGTGATCCCTCCAGGATTCCCAAAAGCTCCTCATACAAGGAGAAAAGGCAAGGAGCCCATGGACCTCACCGGTGATGAGGTCCGGATCCTGAAAAAGATGGCGGTAGACGCCAATTTGAGGGAGAAGCCCCCGGATCCTATCAGCAAGGGGAGGGTAGTCGAGAAAATTCTCTTATCGCCACCGACTGCAACAAAGGGAGAAGCTTAAGCGATGTCGCACTTTGGGCATCACCCCTATCGTCCGCCTTGAACATCATCAACGGGCGTCGAGCTAAACGACGTTAAACAAAAGCGCTTCTTAGGAGGCAACCCATGTTCTGAACTTTTGTTTCACTTTTTAGGACTATTTTTGCCTTTATTTAATCTATTTTTATAAATAAATCCAGCCGCAACAACTTCCGTGGTGGAACTTAGGCGATTTGTGGGTTTTTACAGAAAACAAGGCCCCAACCGATCGGTTGATAACTCAATCGATCGGTTGGGATGTATCAGCTAACGGTCGTGTCTGCCACTAAATGAACCGACCGGGTGAGAGAAAGAAGAGGCTGGTTGGCAGACCGGGTGACCTAGGGTAAACTCTCGGGAAAATTTCAGAATTTGTCAACCGATCGGGTGACAAGAAGCAAGACCGGTTGAGGGACCGGGTGAGAAACCCTAAATTCTAGGGAAAATGTGTGGAGCGGTCAACCGATCGGTTGACATGTCAACCGATCGGGTCACATGTATCAACTTTTCAGCCGAAATTTTCGACAACTAAGTCAACCGATCGGGTGAAAACTCACCCGACCGATTCGACTTAAAACCTATAAATACCCCCCGACCCACCCGTTCACATCGCCTCGCCCGATTGCTTTCTTCACCGTCGTTTCACCTTCTCTCCTCTCCCAACGGCCAAAAACTCCTCTCCCACGTCCTCCACTCCTCCATTAGCCTCTATCTCCACCTCCCCCTTCCATCTCTCCATCTCTCTCTCTCTCTTTCACTCTCCTATTTCACAATTTTCTAGCCCTAATCCGCAATATCCACCCCCACTTTCGAATTTTTGCTGAAGAAGAGTGCAGCGGCTCCACACTTCTCCCATTGCACGGCATTGGGTCAACTACAAGCGAAGAACTCGAATCGCTGCTGGGTAACTTCGCTCCACTTCTCAAATTTCAATTTTTACCCTAGATATTTAATTTGCTTGATTGTTCGTGTGTGTGCACTTCGATAGTATTTTACACTCATTTGCATCACTCACACGCACACATGGCCCGGGATAGAGATAAGGGGAAGGGTATCATGCGGGAGGAGGAACCGTCTAGAAAGAGACGGAAACAAACACGTCCTCCTCCCCACACACGTGAACTGACACTAGCCCCTCCCCCACCTATTATCCCCCCTGAGGACCCAATGTTGGGCCCGCATGGGTACCTATTTAGGAACCAAGAGCACAAAGACTTTTATCATAGACTTGATGCTCGGGGGCATCTTTCGACCAAGTTCGCCCACGCCCAATCGCTTATCGACCTCGGTGTCTTCACCGAGGTCGAGACTCTTTTTGCTAACTTAGGTTGGTTGGCCTTCCTGAATGCCTCTGCTGTATCCTACCCGTCACTCACCCTAGAATTTCTTTCCTCACTCGTTTGTGAGTCGGGGTCGACTGTCATTTTCCGGGTGCGTAATAAAACCATCCGCACCAACCTGGATACGATCAATCGTATATTTGGTTTCCCTATTCTAGGGAATGACGCTATCCGACACTACGGATACCCCCCCGGAATTTGACGTCGATAACTTTTGGTTCCGCCTCACTATACTCCCTCGCTATCCCCGAGGTAAGGCCAAGGCCTCCTCCATCATCCATCCAATATTTCGTCTGGCCCATAGGATCATATCCTCCGCATTTTTCCCCAGGGACGATTCAGGCACCGTGACTATCCCTGATCTTTTTATTCTCTGGGCCATGACTTTCCCCTTTGTTCGTGATGATGATGGGATTAGCTTTAGGGCCCCTACTGTCCCTGTACATGCCGGCGATTGGCTTGTTTACAAGCTTCTCGAGATTAGCAGGGCCGGGAAGGGCAAGATCTGTTGTGGGGGCATTATCACTATTATTGGTTCTTACCCCCGGTTTAATATCCATATCCCCTGTGGTCTTCCCATCGCCGCAGGACCTCACGTCTAGATCTTGACGTCCTGCGGCACATTCATATGATTAAACCATGCCCCGATGGTCGTTTCGAATTCAATTACGGCCACCCCCCTCGCCCCTACATTATTCTCCCCAACCCCGCTCGCATGACTGTCGCTATCGTGGCGGATTGGACTTTTCCGCCCGATCCCGAGTTTCTAGCGGGGTTGCACCTTCCTTTCTTTCCCCCAGACGCACGCAGACCACCTTCCCCTGCCGCCCACTTAGTAGTGCAGGATATTCCTGCGTCCCGGGGAGATATCGGGGCTAGCCCGAGTCACCCTGTTTCTGCTCCTGGCCCTATCCCTTCAGTGGGCCTTTCTCAGACCACCTTAGGCCTTCTGTCCAGTGCCGGCATGACCACTGCCGCCGGCACTACTTCCACATCACTTGCCGGCACCACTTCCGCTTCACGTCAGTCCACTTCCTTTGGTCGCCGCCAGGTCTCTGCCCGTCTTGCTCTTGAGAGAGAGGTCTCAGCCCTCCGTGATCATGCCATGTCCTCTGTCCCCTCGGACCCATCACCATCCTCCTTTCTCACTCACCCATGCTTCCTCGCACTTGAGAGCAACGTGGCCGCCATCCTTCGCCTTCTCACTCACCTCCACGGACCACCACCACCCACACCACCACCCTCACCACCACCTTCACCACCTCGACGATCTTCTCCTCCACCCTCACACACATCCCCACCTCCTTCTCCTCCATCCCATACATCCCCACCTCCTTCACCCCCACCTAGGCGATCATCTCCCCCACCCACATCTATTCCCATCCCCGTATCCACTTCTCCTCTCACGACCACTTCTGTCGCCCCTCCACCACCTCCTCCCTCCTACACTGTCACTGGATATGTGCACCGCAAGAAATTGCAGGTGCGCTCCAGATCTCTTCCACCACCACCCACTGCAGTCACCATCACGTCTTCTCCCCCCATTTCTATCCCTTCTACCACCGCCTTGATCGCCGTACTTCCACCACCACCCACCTCCACCGACACTCTACCCATCGTTCACACCGCCACTACACCTATTCCCCCACCTCTGTCCCCACTTCTCCGCACACCCCCCGCATCCCCCGACCACCCAGCCACACCCTCTTCCGAGGAGGGCGAGGATTCCCCTTCTGCTACTTTTTGATTTCCTTTTTGTTTATTGACATCCCCCTTGCATATCTCTGCATTTTCACGATCATATCATTTTGCTAGCACTGTCACGTCTAGCTTGGGGGAGTCAACTTTTTTTTGTGCTGTCGTGTTTTGTTTTCTTTGTGTGTGTGCTTGTTTCATTTGTCGTGTCGTATCATTTTCTTTCTTTCTTTTTCTATTTTTATGTCGTGTGGTTTGATTTTGATTTTTCTTTATTTTCAGTTTAGTATCTGTGTTTTCCATGTTTTTCATTTCTTTTTGTGTCAGTGCGTATCCCCCCATTTTCATTGCCCTCCCATATTTAATTCTATTGCATTGAGGGCAATGCAAGTTTCAGCTTGGGGGAGTCGCACTTCGTTCGTCATTTGTTTCTTTTTCTTCGTTATTTGAGTCGTTTTCTCCATCTTTTTCTTTTTCTTTTTCTTTTCTTCTCTTTATCTCTTTCTCCTAGAGATGAACCCTATGATGAATTGCCACAAAATCACACACACCTAGCATAGCATCGATAATCACATTCACTAACCCTAGGATATCGAGTCCTCTTGCATTTCATGCATCGTGGGTCCACTTAGCTTTTTGTTAGTCGTGCGTCGTGCCTATCTGTGTGGTGTGCTTCTACTTTGTGATTTTACTTTATATACCTGTCCAGGAATGACCCCTAGATTATCATGCTTCGATTTGAATATGCGGTATTTATTTCTCCTGTCTACTTCTGCATGCTATATATGTATCGTATACTTCATTTCGCATGTGTCGGGATTCCACAATTAAGGACTAGGATAACCCATTTAGCCCATGCTCTAACTAGCGAGAATAGTTTCCTTTGCCCAAGTGTTTAGATTCCGATTTCTTTTTTTTGTTTTACTTGGTGCAAATCCCTTCGTCGTGTACCGTTCTCCCACTTGGGAGAGTACACATGTGTATAGCCAAAACCCAAAAATCCAAAAAAAAAAGAGAAAAGAAAAGAAAAACCCAAAAAGAAGAGAAAAGAAAAGAAAGAAAAATTGTATAACCAAAAATCCAAAAAATATACAAATACCCAAAACCCAAAAAAATCCCCGTGTGAATATTTTTTCCTCCTTACCGAGAATAAAGGGAAGGCGAGAATTTACACCGAGTGTTCTACTCCACATCATCTCAACCCCCATCAGTTTCGAAAACACTTGGCTTAGGAACTTTTTAGCTATTATCTAGGCTTTAGTGTGGTGATTTCCTTAACCCTAGTTGTGGAGTCCCTGACGCATGGTATGTTTCAATTCTCTCTCTATTCTAATGCATGCTTGAACTATATATCCACCGCTTTATTCAATTCGAATCTATATTTGGGTCATTTCCTGGATTTGTGTATATCGAGCTTTATCGCACATCGTAGATAGTGACACCGTCTGCTAGCATATGACCGCACTCACTCGCGCTTCACTGCGTGGGCCCACGGCACTTGTCTGGACTCGTATTCCTTGGTTTAGAGATGTGATTTGGCGTTTGCTTGAGTGGTGTGTCGTTTTTGATTTTGTTGGCCCTGACGGGTGATCTAAGATATAGAGTTTTCTTTTTCTCTCTTTCTCTTTATTTTCCCTCTCCGAGCTCCTACTCTCACTCGTCTTCCTCGAGGACGAGGAAGAGTTCAGCTTGGGGGATTTTGACGTGCGTTTATATTTCATATATTTGCGCACGTTTTCTTCCGTGTTTTTCCATATTTTACCGCCGTCTTATATTCGTTTTCTCGTGTTTTCTTGTTTTCTTTCACTTTTCCGTGTTTTCCGTATTTTGCAGGAGTTTACTGGCATAGGGGGACATAAAACGACGATATCGCAAGTCCCCGGAGCAACGGGAGGAGTCACGCGTGATCCAGGGGGTCAAACAACGATGATATCATCTTTCAGCCCCTCACCCGGTCGGTTGGTCATCTTCAACCGATCGGGTGATGCACGCGTGCACCACCCGGACGCAGCTTGGAGCTCACAAGAAGTCACCCGGTCAGTTCAGTGACCGGGTCAAAAGCACAAAGTCTCTGGAATTCGAAGCTGATTGCCAACTGATCGGGTGACCTTCACCCGATCGGTTCATCTGTAGCCGAATCTCCAGAGCCAAGACACGGTCAGCTCAACCGGCCTCCTCACCTGACGGTATCAAGATCCAACCGGTCACATTCATATGTCAACCGACCGGGTGAAGATGACCGGGTGAAGTCCCGCATTGCGCTGTAAATGAGTGAAGCAGGTCACCCGATCGGTTGACTTGTCAACCGATCGGGTGATATCAATTTCTATATATAGAACCCTAGGTTTCCCAGAAACGGGTGTGGGTTATTTTTTACTGTTTTCTTCATTTTGTGACGGCTGTAATTTCCCATTTTTTGTAAGTTTTCAGATCTTTATCAAACTTTAGTATTATCTTAATTGCTTTACTACCATTGCATTTCTATTGTCTGATCATGATTTTTACGGTCGATTTCTGTTTAGATCGCTTTTTACTAAATATGTGTGAGTAGTTCCCAAATCTGGGATTTTGGCGAAAACCCCTTCGTGGGCTCTTCCCGATGCGTCCATAGGTCTAGGAAATCGATAGGGATTAGGAATCTAACGGTTACGCGGGGTGTTTTATTGTCATCGGCGGGAAAAAGACCGCCTTTGACCGTTGGGCCAAGGGGGAATAAACTTGGCGGTTGACTCCCTAGACATAGCTCACGCCCTTAGCGTAGACGCCGAATCCTAGCGCGCGGGAGCGGCAGGACGAGACGTTGGGAGTTATCGTTGCGAGCTTAGTGCTCCCGGAGTTGATCAGTGTTAATGGACACGGGAGTGCCCACTGATCGAACCCGGGAAGTCCGGCGTATCATCCTGGGCACCGATCGGAATATCGGGCCCATGGGACACTGGTACCACTCTTAGAGGCTACGTCTCACCATTAGACCCTAATTCCGATCGCTATCCTACCCGTAGGCCGTATCAGCGAGAGTCGCTCGATAGGGTGGAAACCAAAGTCCCGGGGTTTTCCTTTATATTGTCTATACCTTGCTTTCCATTTACCGTGACAAACCCTCATTTGATCCGGGCTAGCTCGCCCATGGGTTGAATTTGATCATCTTTGACACAAGCACATCCACACCTCCCTGAGTTCGACCCCCAAGCCACACTACAACACCATGCGCTTGCGGTTACAAATATTTAAATCTCACGCCCCCAATCGTATTATTGCACACATATAGCACGCATAGCTGGGGGGGGGCGTCACTCATATCCAAGTGACGCTCTCCAGATGGCGTAGTCTACTCCCACTCTGAAAGGTCCCTCAGGTACTGCCATGCATCATTTGTATGCAAAGAAATCTCTACTACTGCTCATCTGCACAAAGTCCCGTGTCAACGGCTGCAACCCTGTGTAGAAAATCTGAAGTAGATCCTCTGCGCTGAAAGTATGGCATGGACACCCAAGCACTAGTCCATCAAACCTCTTCAAAACCTGACAGTAAGTCTCACCGTCAAACTGGATAAAGCTCTCCATTTGTTGCTCAAATGCCTGGCGCATGTGTACCTGATTCCTGTAATAAATAAGAAAGAAAGCTCGAAGGAAATCAGTCTGAAAAGAAAGCCATGTAGAAAAAGAATCTCGAGGATAAGCATCAAACCAAATCTTAGCATAATCTCTCAAAATATGATGGAACACTTTAAAATAAACAAAATCTACACAAGTGGTCTCATCAAACAAATCCCAAAACTCTTTTCTACACAATTTTTCAAACTTTGGCATAAATGAACTAGGATTTTCCAACCCCATACCGTGAAAGAACGGTGGGAGTTGGGAATCCTCCACATAAGCATCGCTAAAGTTTGAAAATGAATCCATAAGAAAAAATTTATACAAAAGATTTTTAAAATAAAAGAAAGAAAGAAAGAAAAATGACTCAAAAAAGTATAAAACAGACAACCAAAAAGACTCAACACTAAGCTGGAAGTACTACAGCTAAAGTGTCCAAAACCAACCAAAAATGTGAGTGTGAAAACCGTTATCTCCGGCAACGGCGCCAAATTGATTGACCGCGAGGCGTGCACAATCCAAGTAGGATGCACACGCTCGCCTCCTAAGGGTAGGAGTGTCAGATGCAATATAATCCCGTGAGTACAGGGTCGAATCCACAGAGACAATTCGTTTCACAATTCACAATCTCAATTGGTTAAGGAATGCTAAAGGCGTTGGTACAACCTGAAGGATCCTGCCAAAACAGAGTTAGGATCGATAACATGAAGTTTAGACTTACGCTTGCGTACGCGGCACGGTAGTCTACGAACTTCGCCTTCGGATTCGCCACGACGGATCGAGTCTACTCACGAACGGAGTAAGGCTACTAATCCCACAATCTAAATCTCTATTTTAGATTAAGAACTTGGATGGAGGGAGAGGAAATATTTCTGCAGAGCTTCGCTATGAAGAAGATGCATGCATGAATTTCATGCAAAATGTGTTAAGGAAAATGGCTACCCTTGGGTCTTATTTATAGCCCCCAAGGTAGTTATTTTAGGGTAAGTTGTTCCTTTGGAACAACTTAATTAAGGTGTACCATGATACATGGCACATTATAAGCTTAAGTTGTACCATATGCATGGTACAACATAAGCTTAAGATATTCCCCCTTTATTAGCCATATGTCGCATGCACTTATGCATATATAATGCGACTTTCCCGCTCATACAGAGATCCTCTCCGCAAGGGAACAGATTCCCTTTGCACATGACTTCGTGTGCGCGACGTTCGAGGTCCGTATTCCCTCGTACATCCCCCACAAGGGTGTACAAACGTCTTCCATATCCAACATCTCCCACTCACACTTGAGGGGATTGTAAGAGAACGTCTTTCCCTTAGTTCTTTCATCTATCATACCGAGAAATAGACCGTGCGACCGTCATGCGCGTAGAGTCTGTTGTTGTGCACTTGTTAGAGATACACAACGACCTCGAAGGTGCAAAGTTGAGTAGTTCAACGCATGCTTTACCCTAGATTATTTCTTCACATTTCTTGTACTTTATATTCAACAATTGAATCCCATCTGGATTACAATTGGCTGGCCAGCTTTGAATCACTAAAGTCCAAATGCGAATATGGAATCAATCTTCCTCTTCTTGCGAACCTTCTGATCTTGACTTGATTCGCTTTTCTAACGTGCCCCGCCGAGCCGAATTACCATAGCCCATTAGTAACACGCTAAGATAGCGATCATCTCGTCAAATCTAAAGGAACCAATTGGAGTCCTTGAGGGTAAGAGTTAAGACCCATATGGCCTTTGAGTCTCACATAATAGCAAACACTATTGCTACTAACTCAGTGGTCGAAATGCATACGTGGTATGAACACGTATTACAACATCACTCCTTTCCCAGGGAGAGTATGTCTTAATGATGTTGTACGGATGAAAGATCAGACACCACAGTGCCTATCTTTTGAGTCCCCTTACTACTCAGGAAATATTCCCGGACTCTCATCCTGCATAAGACAGATAGGATATAAAATCCAATGAGATCTTTTTATCCTTGTGATACAGATCTCAGATCTTTTGTAAGCATCCATATGATGCAGATCTTTCATTCGACTATCTTTGTTAAAGTCATGACTCTAAATCATTCGTCTAATGATTTTGACTTTAAACTAGTCTCATCTCTATCTTATCCATCTGATAAGATAAGGCGGTTGCTCATGTGAGAGAGCCAACCTTAATCTGTCCGACATACACACAATTCAGCTGAGATTTCAAAAATGTACACAAACATTTCTTAAGAAATTCATATGCAATGTTGGAAAAAGAACTTATTCTTTTATTAATTTTGATCATTTCTTAGACATGGGAATATATATTTGGTACAACTCAGCCCATACGCAATCCTTGAGATGATAAGTGTTTATAAAACACATTTCTGGGGATTGCTTTCGTAAGCTGATCCTCTATCGTCTCATGCGTAGATATGTACCTTATGTCTACCTTCTTGGTTTTATCATAGTCTTTTGCAAATCTGCAGTTCCTTTAAGATACTGCATTATCCTCTTAACCGCTTTCCAGTGTTCTTGCCCTGGGTTGGATTGGTAACAGCTTACCATTTCCAACGGTAAAACAGATGTCCGGTCTCGTACACACCATAGTGTACATAAGACTATCAACTGCACTGGAATATGGAACTTTTTCCATAATTTCCTTTTCCTTTTGGTTCTTTGGACACGATTCCAGATATAAGTTATCGCATATGCTTATATGAATATCAATGGACTTGCAGTCCTGCATATTAAATCGTTCTAGGACCTTCTTTATATAAGTCTCCTGTGAAAGAGAAAGAAGTTTCTTCGAACGATTCCTTGAAATCTTAATTCCAAGGATATATGCGGCTTTTCCTATGCCTTTCATCTCAAATACTGATGAAAGCCAAGCCTTGATACTCATTACAAAGCCCTTGTCATTTCTGGCTATTAAAATGTTATCTACATATAGATACATGATAATATACTTGCTTTTAATCCTCTTGATATATACTCAGTTATCTTCATCAAGCATGGAAAAAATCCATTTGATAAGACAACTTCTTGAAATCGTATATACCATTGCCTCGAGGATTATTTAAGACCATATATGGACTTACGAAGTTTACAAACCTTATGTTTGTTTCCTTCTTTTACAAACCCTGTTGGTTGTTCCATATAGATCTCCTCGTCCAATTCTCCATTGAGAAAGGCAGTCTTTACATCCATCTGATGTAATTCGAGGTATAAGCAAGCTACCATTGCGAATCAAGGTAAAACGCACAACAGGTGAGAAGTTTTCTTTGTAGTCTATCCCTTCCTGTTGCGTAAAACCTTTCGCGACAAGTCGAGCTTTATATCTATCTATAGAGCCATCAGCCTTATGCTTGATCTCGAGAACCCATTTGTTCCCAATTGCTCTATGTCCTCTGGGTGAGTTTAACTAAGTCCCAGACTTGGTTAACTTTTATGGATTTCAATTCCTTCTTCATCGCTTCCATCCATTTGTCTTTTGCAGGGCATGATGTGGCATATTTGAGATTCTTCAAGTCCTTGTTGACTCGAATTTAGATCAATTCTAATATCACTCCCACTTGAAATGTTGTTAGAATTGCTCCCACTTGGATCATTATTCCCGTATGGAATAGGATAATCGTCATTCGTATAATCCATTGGTGAAGGTTGAAAAGTATTTTCGTTTTCACCAAGAATTCTCCCACTCGAATGAGGTAATCCTTCTTGATCACAAATCTCAAATAGAGATAAGTCCTGACTTATCTCGCCCTGTCTTGGAAACTCGTTTTCCAAGAAAGTGACATCCCTCGACTCAAACTCAATTAGCACACCATTGTCTTCCTGACTAACAAAAACATAACCTTTGGAGTTTAATGCGTATCGTTTAAAGATACATTTCCTTCCCCATGGCCCAAGTTTGCCATACTTATGGGAGGAAATATGTGCGTTGAATGCACAAACTCAAGGTAAAATGTTTAAGTTAGGAGACCTTTGGTTCCACAACTCATAAGGAGTGGAGCTAACTGATTTCGAGGGTACGCGGTTTAAAATGAAAACGGTTGTCAATAATGCATCACCCCAGAAGGTGATTGGCAAGTTAGCTTGCGCCATCATTGAACAGACCATTTTTCATTAAAGTCCTATACCTCCTTTCTGCAACACCAATTTGTTGAGGAGTATAAGGCATAGTTACTTGATGTACTATGCCTTTTTCATCACAAAGTTCCTTTAAACTTGTTGATTGATATTCACCGCCCCTATCGGTTCGCATGACCTTAATCTTGCGATCTAATTGATTCTCCACTAAACTCATATAGTTTTTAAAGCAGGTTTAGTGCTTTCACTTTTGTGGGATATCAAATAGATATTACCGAATCGGGTGAAATCATCAATTAAAAGTGATGAAATAGGACTTCCTGCGTCTTGTCTTGACATTCATCGGACCATATATGTCCGAATGGATAAGCGGTAATGGAACCTTGGCCCTTGTGCCGGTTCCAAACGGCTTGCGACAAGATTTCCTTTCAAGGCAATGTTCGCAGGTCGACGTTTCAACCTTTGAAACATTGGATAGAAGGCCACGTTTGGCAAGTCTATCCATACGCGTTGGTCTAATATGACCAAGCCTTGATTGCCAACAAATTATATTAGACTCATTAGTCAAAGAATTTGTCATAAGGAAATGAGAAATCATACATTGTACTTATTACAATGAATCCTTTAAATACATAACCCAGAACCAATAAAGGAATTATTACAAAAATAGGTCCATATTACAAACATGAAGGAACCAACCATTAACCAAGACCCAATAAATTGACCACAATTTTAATATTCCTTTGAATATATGGAATGAAGAGAACATCATGAAGTAGGATAGTGCGGCCGTTGTCCAAGACAAGCTTGCGAGTCCCAACGCCTTTCACTTCAACACGTGTGTTGTTTCCTACATTGATCCACTTCATTCCTTGAGTATCCGGTGATACTCCACGAAGGACCGTCTGTCCTTTGCTATGTGGTCGGTGGCACCTGAATCAATTATCCCAAAATGGATTAGATTCCACAAGAAATAGTGAACTAGAAACACATATGTAACTAGTATTACAAGTTACCTCGTCACTTCCACTCGTACACGAACGAGCATAGTGACCGAGCTTGTTGCACTTGAAGCACTTGATTCTTTTCAAGTCTTTCTTCTTGTGCCATTTCTTGTGTCCACCCTTATGTTTGGGTTCCTTGGTAGACTCAGGTTGCTTATTACGTTCATTAGAAGACTTCGAACGATCTTTACGTTTCTTTCCCCCGTGTGAGGAACTAGCAACCATGTGCACTTCTGCACCTGGCTTGGCAGCCGCAAGCCGCTCTTCCTCTAATTCGAGGTGCTTGGAAACATCGTTGAAGGTCTTGATGCTCTCATTATGAGTGAGATGCATCTTCATCTGATCCCACCCATTTGGTAGGGAACGTATGACTGCTTGGATTTGTTGCTCATCTGTGAGCACATGACCTGCGTCCTTTAACTCCGAGATAAGGTTTGCCATATGTCGCAGATGTTTCCCTATGGAATGATCTGGACGTTTCTTATATGTATCGAACTTTATAGTTAAGGCGCGAAGTTTGGACACCGATATGCCACCGAACTTCTCCTCTAGCTTGGACCATATGTCCATAGCTAGGTCATGTTCTCGGAAGATGCACATTATGTCATCAGCCATACTGCTTAATAACGTAATGCGCGCTATCTTATTCTTCCGAGACCAAGCATCAAAAGCTTCCTTGTCTCTTCGGTGTTGGGCCGTAGTGCCCAACTCGGGTTCAATCATTACGTTCTTTAGAGTTTCGAGCACTTCTTGCTCCTCTAAAACGTATTGTATCTTAATGGACCAAAGTTTGTAATTATCGCCGTTGAGTTTTTCACCTTTGTTTAACTCAGCGACGATATTCTTTGAAGCGGAAGACATTTTACTTTTAAAATGCTGCAAAAGACACAAAACCGAAGGTTCGATCAAAAACATTGCATAAAAAATTCTTAAAATATAACTCCCACTTGAAATGATAATAGAATATCCCATTTGGATAGTTCTAAAATTCAAATCCCACTTGGAATTATATTATATTTGATAAGTTACTTTCGAAAAATATTGAAGGTGTTGTTCTAGAATCGAAAAGGTCTCTATGATTCCAATCACCATCTAGAACAACTTTCAATATTCCCCCATCACTTATCAAACTATAGTACTCTTATAGTACTAGCAGCGGAAAATAAGTATTTGATAAGTTACTTTCGAAAAATATTGAAGATGTTACTCTAGAATCGGAAAGGTCACTATGTTTCCAATCACCATCTAGAGTAACTTTCAATATTTCTCCCACTTTATCAAATGTTAGTACTCTTATAGTACTTAGCAGCGGAAAAGCGTTTTTGAAAACGTATTTTTCAAAACGAATATAAAATACATTGGCTAATCTCCGTAGAGTAGAGCACAACGTCATAAGTTCATTGGCTAATCTCCGTAGAGTAGAGCACAATGACATGGCTAATCTCGCATGAAGTAGAGCATTACGGCTAATCTTCAAGGAGTAGAGCAAAATTTCATAAGTACATTGGCTAATCTCCGAAGAGTAGAGCACAATGACTTGGCTAATCTCGCATGAAGTAGAGCACTATGGCTAATCTTCAAGGAGTAGAGCCCAAGTTAAAAACTTCATTCAAACGTTAGTCCCGTATGAACTAGTCGGCACTGTGGTTAGCCCCGTATGGGCTAATCGACACATTCGAGTTTGACCAATGCCTTTTGTCACCCCGTATGGGTCATTTGGCAAGTTTGCAATCGACCCAGACCATCTGTCGGATTGGTCGACCAAAAACACAAAATTGGTCGACCAATATTCGAACTGCAACTTCTCCCGGCCAGGGCCTCTGCCCTGGCCGGGGCTTGGCCAATGGCCGGCCAGGGCCTCTGCCTTGGCCGGCCAGGGGGCCTGCCCCCCTCGGCCAGGGCCGGCCAGGCCACTGGCCGGGGCCAGGGCTCCTGCCCTGGCCTCGGCCAGGCCCTGGCCTGAGGCCAGGGCGCTGCCCTGGCCTCTTGCCAGGGCGCTGCCTTGGCCTCTTGCCAGGGCGGCCTGGCCGCTGGCCGGGGCCAGGGCTCCTGCCCTGGCCTCGGCCAGGCCCTGGCCTGAGGCCAGGGCACCGGCCCTGGCAGTGGCCAGGGCCGGCAGGCCGGCCAGGGCCGGCCCTGGCCACTGCCAGGGCCGGCCTGGCCGGCAGGCCCTTGGCCAAGGCCGGCCACTGCCGGCCCGGCCTTGGCCGGCCACTGCCGGCCTGGCCATGGCCGGTCATGGCTTGGCCATGGCCGGCCATGGTCAAGGCCTTTCGGCGTTGGCCGGCCATGGCCCCTTTGGCCATGGCCGGCCACCCCCTTTGAATGGGGTTGCCGCACTTTCTCCTCCCCCTTGATGGGGTGGTCGCCGGTGGTTATTGGCCGTAGCCAACCCCCTCCGCATGAGGAGAGGGGGTGCATGGCCTTCATGGCCCATTTGGCCATGGTGCACATGCACCAAATTTTCCTCTTACCCGATGGAAATAACTTCCATCATCTTCCTCGATGAAGCACCCGTTCGTCGATGAAGCACCCGTTCGTCGAGAATTTAGTTATTTTCTAATGGCCGTGTGCCAAAAATGAATAACTTACTACGTGAACGGTCGGTTCTTCCCGTCACGGAGAGTTCCTACCATATCCATAATGATAGGAGACCCTAACGTGAAAAGAACAACCGCTGCGTTCTCTTCGTCACGAAGCGTTCCTACTATATCCGTAATAGTAGGAGACCCATTCGTGAAAAAGACAACGACTCGTTCGTAGTTTCGACGGGGCGATGGTTTGACCGGGGCGAACCCATATGGCTCTGATACCAATGAAGGATCCTGCCAAAACAGAGTTAGGATCGATAACATGAAGTTTAGACTTACGCTTGCGTACGCGGCACGGTAGTCTACGAACTTCGCCTTCGGATTCGCCACGACGGATCGAGTCTACTCACGAACGGAGTAAGGCTACTAATCCCACAATCTAAATCTTTATTTTAGATTAAGAACTTGGATGGAGGGAGAGGAAATATTTCTGCAGAGCTTCGCTATGAAGAAGATGCATGCATGAATTTCATGCAAAATGTGTTAAGGAAAATGGCTACCCTTGGGTCTTATTTATAGCCCCCAAGGTAGTTATTTTAGGGTAAGTTGTTCCTTTGGAACAACTTAATTAAGGTGTACCATGATACATGGCACATTATAAGCTTAAGTTGTACCATATGCATGGTACAACATAAGCTTAAGATATTCCCCCTTTATTAGCCATATGTCGCATGCACTTATGCATATATAATGCGACTTTCCCGCTCATACATAGATCCTCTCCGCAAGGGAACAGATTCCCTTTGCACATGACTTCGTGTGCGCGACGTTCGAGGTCCGTATTCCCTCGTACATCCCCCACAAGGGTGTACAAACGTCTTCCATATCCAACACAACCAACTAAACTAACAAGGGTAGTGTGGAGTGTGGTGGTAACATAGTCGAGCCAAGCCCAAGGTAGGTAGGGTGGAGACCAAAGTGTGGAGCTAGTCAAGCAAGGAGAAGTGTGTGGAATGGGATATCATTAAGGTCGGGGGTTGATTAGCAATACGTTCATTCCAAATGAATCAACCCTCGCATCCATTTCATGGTATGCGGGGTTGTGCACATAGGTAATGCCCTTAAGGCACACCGCGTTCTGCGACCCCCTCCAAGGCTAATGCACGATTCATTGATGTGTTGATTAGTGGGTTGGAATCCCTAACTTAAGCTCGTGAGTCAATCCTTGCATCCGTGTCAATAGAATGCAAGGATGGTGCACATAGGTGTGACCCTTAAGGTACACCATCATTCTACGGTCCTGCCAAGAGTGATGCACGACTCAATTAAACCTAGGGCACAACCCATCAATCAACACTACTAGCATCCATTTCAAGGCATGCTAGGTCTATTAAATGCAAGAGATGAATAATTACTAATCAACCACACAAGCCCTAATTAATCCTAATCCACATATAAATGGCTCTAGGCCTTCATAATGAAAACAAAATGATAACCATTCGAAATGGAAACACAAATCTTCATCATAAGCTATTAAGCAAACAATTATCCAATGATTCTCACCATCATTCAACCAGTATTTACAAATTAAGAAATACAAAGCAATAAAGCCAAATGTTACAAGAGAGGAGAGATCACCAATAGAAGCCCTAGAAATACAGGTTCTCCCCTTCCTTGAAGCTCCTCCAAGCTCTCCTTGCCTCCAATGGCTTCTAAGCCTTAGCCTTAGCCCTTGGGAAGAAGATGGGGGTCTAAACACCCACTGGAACAGTAAAATCTTCCCCTTGGCCAAACTCCCCCATTACATCAGAGTTTAGGGGTTTTAAACCCCTAGGGCATTGCATCCTAACCCTCCAAAGAAGCATGCAATGGCCCACATCGACTGGGGAGAAATCGGGTTAAGAAAAACCTGTTTCTTGTAACCCAGATCCGCCAGGAAAAACCCGCGACAGGCGACTATTGAACAAACGTCAGTCGCCTGTCGCTGGTCAGGCAGCATAGATTCCAAAGGAGGGGCAGGCGACTGTTTTGAAAATCACATTCGACTGTGAATAACACGTGCCACTGTCTTTTGTGCTTTAGTTGCCTGCTGCAGAAGTTTCAAATCGACAGAGAGTTGGATTTCCTTCGCCCTTCAGGAGGAGATGAAACAGTCATACTGAAGAACTAACAGTCGGCTGCACAGTGGTACAATCGACTGTCAATCCTTCTGCAGGCGACTGTGTTGCACTTTGGCTTGCTTTAGAGACTGTCGAGAAAACAGGCGACTGTCGTTGCAAGGACAGTCAACTGTCCTGGCCCCATGTTCACTTCTTCAATTACTTGATTTTGTCCCCTTCGGGACTCCCGAAAAATCCAGAAAAATATGTGAAAATACAATTCATGTTTATAAAGATTTGGAGAGTGAAATTGTGCTGAAATAAAATCATATGCTCATAACATGATGAATTGGTGAAAATATAGTTAAGTGAGCATGATTCAATGAGTTATATGCACATGATGGGTGTAGTTAGGGGGTATAAATATACACTTTTCACTACGAATCAGTGGTACTGAAGATCAATATCATAGTATGCCATCAATTCAAGCCATCTGCACTGCCTCAAATTAAGTTCCTTCTGAGTGAAAACATACTTCAAATTCTTATGATCCGTGTACATCTCCACACGCTCACCCAGAAGAAAGTGTCTCCACAACTTCAATGCAAATATCACCGTGGCCAACTCCAAATCATGCGTAGGATAATTTCGCTCATGCGTCTTTAATAGTCTGGAGGCATAGGCTACTATCCAACTCCCAATCCTTTGTCCGACGCTTCACAGAATGTCTCCAATCTACCGGAGTGATTTGGAATCGTCAAGACAGGTGCAATGATCAATCTCCACTTCAGCTCATCAAATGCCCGCTGACATTCCTATGACCAATTATAATCAACATTCTTCTTGATAAGTTGAGTCAATAGTGCAGCTATCTTGAAAAAAATCATTGATGAACTTTCTGTTTTACCCAGCCAATCCCAAGAAACTCCTATTTCCGTGACTGACTTAGGAACTGGCCACTTCTCGCTTGCAACAAACTTCTCTGGATCCATTGCTATTCCATCTCCTGATATAATATGTCCAAGAAAAGAAACTTTAGATAACCAGAATTGACATTTGATATACTTGACATATAATTGATGTTGCCTCAGAGTCACCAAGACTGTCTTCAAATGTTCAGCATGGTCTTCCGCAGTCTTCGAATATACCAAAATATCATCAATGAAGACTATCACAAACTTGTCAGGTATTTATGGAAGACTTGCTCCATCAACCTCATAAAAGTGGTTGATGCATTAGTAACGTCGAAAGGCATCACTAAGAACTCGTAATGATCGTAACGAGTACAAAGTGCAGTCTTTAGAACTTTAGGCCCTCTGGCTTTCACCTAGTGGTATCCACTTCTCTAGTCTAGCTTCGAATACACTCGTAATCCACCAAACTGATCGAAGATATCATCAATACGAGGAAGAGGTTACTTGTTCTTCATTGTAACCTTATTCTTCTCGTAGTAATCGATGCACATCCTTCGTGATCCATCATTCTTATTCACCAATAGCACTGGTGCTCCCCACAGAGACACGCTAGGTTGAATCAACCCACGTTCTGCCAAATCATTCAACTGATTACGTAGCTCAAAAATTTCTGGAGGAGCCATACAATATGGAGCCTTTGCAATCGGTTGGGTTCCTGGAATTAGATCAATGGTGAATCCCAAGGATTTGCCTGGAGTAAGTCCATAGATATCATCTGGAAAGACATTAGGAAAATCTCAGACAACCTTTACTGGATTGGTCTTAAACTCCACTTATTCGAGTAAGTTACTATCACTAATGAATTCAAACTCCGGTGATCAAGAATCTAGAATACTACTCTCTGGAGTCTACATTCTATAATGGCACAGAACATTCCTAACCAATCCATTCCAAACACAACTTCAAAACTAGACATCTCTATTGTTACAAGATCAACACATAGTTCTTGCCCACAAATTTCCACAGGATACGGACGACATCCTGAAGAACTAGAAGGCACTCCATTTCCTATTTGGATATTTTGGCTAGTGGCAGAAGAAGCTACCACTTTAGAATGTTTAGCCACACGTCGTTAAAATAAGAAACAATGAGATGTCTTTGAATCGAAAAGCGATAAGGCAGGAAAGGAAGCAATTCTAATAATGCCTAAGGGGATAATATAAGGTTAAAATAAAAGTCTAACATCCTAATCATAACAAATAACATGCAAGGCTAATACAAGGGTGAAAGAATAAGCATAATCTTAAGGATGTGTTGGAGAAATACCAGTGGTATCCTCAGTCTCCTAAGCGATCATGGTAGAGGTCAGACGCTTTGGAGCTGCTTTCCGATAGGTCTGCCACTGAGTAGGTAATGGTGGTCCTCTAATGGTTACGGCATTGGGACCTGATGGCGATAGGAAAGGAAACTTCTGCGAAGCAGACGAAAAGGTCCTCTGCTACGTCGGACTAGTCATCATAGGTGTCACTGATCATATAGGTTGTCTCTGCTGTGGACATAATCTACTAATATACCCGATTATACCATAGGTGTAGCACTGCTTGGCAAGAATTCTACAATTCCTCTTCACATGCCCTAGCTTGCTGCAGTGTTGGCAAGATACTCATTGTTGCGGTGTTGATGGAGCTCCAGGTCTCCTAAACTAAGTGGACTGTACTGGCCTCAGGAAACTCCATTGTTGTCCAGTAGGGCACCTCTCTGCGGTTGCTAGCGCCTTCCTGACACTCTCTAGATATATTCAAAGTACCATGGCCGCTTTTAGTACGGCTTCATGTGCAGGTAGATTCGGGTAGGCACAGCTGCTTCGGACCGTCTAAAATCTCTCGTCTCCTGAGCCTGGATACTAGTCAACATCTCTTCTTGTTGAATTAGTTGCTCTAGTAGACCCATCAGAACCTCCGCTATCTGAGACGACTCAGATGAGGTCATGTCAAAGGCTGATGTTCCGTTCCCAGACATTATATTCCTGCTATCCATATTGCGGGAAGGAATAAAGGGAATGGAATTCAGTACAAATATAATGTATTATAATGTTGGAGCTTCATCTGTACTACTCTTTCATATATTACAGTGTAAGCGGACCTGCATGGGCCACCATAAAAACCTGTCACGCCCAGCTCTCCCAAATACAGAAGATGCGTGGCTGATTAGGTCATCGTAGTATTTAGACACTGGGCTTCGAGCCCCTAACGTCCAAATACAACTAGGCATTAATTGTGATTTAGATAAGATTAATCATGTCGGCCACTAAGACATACTGGAATAGTACAGGAGTAAGGAAAAGAACAATGCTCCAACAAAATTAAGTCCACAAGTACTGAAAAGAAAATACTAAACTACATCACATAAGAGAAGTACGTTATACAAACTCCAATTATACGGGGGTACTAAAGTACAACGGTGGGGAATAACCAAAAGAAACCCCTAACCCTTAATAAGAAACCAAAAAGGGTTCACACAACAACGCACTCCCTAGTCTACCCCCGGGAAATCTAAATGAGCAAGATCTCTATCGGTCTCCGTCTGCACCTTCGAGGGTGGAGTGATCTGCTGTACACTAGTCTGCTCTGGCGTCTCTAACTCCGAACCTGAAAAACATAGATGGGACACATCAACGCGTGACCCAGTAGGTTACCTAACTAAACTAGGTAGGACCCAGTTTCAGAACCAGACTATCTATTCAAAAGGGTGGTCTACAAAAGTAAAGGGGGTCCGTAGAACAAGCATAAGTGGCCACATCATAACATGCAAGTGCTGAAAGAAAACTGAGGGACATGTCAACATGAAATAGAAACATTTATGAATTGATGAAAATTATAATAAAGTTATCAGTTTACAAGTTCGGAAATTCGTGTAAACCAGAAGACATTTAAGGAGCTAGACTTCACCCAGGGTGTGTTAAAAGTGGTACTCTATACCGTGACATGAGTACCGTAGGGGCCTCTCATAACTCCTTCTGTCATGAGTGAGAATACTTGGTTTTTATGGAAACTGAAGCAAACCATCAATTACCATAATGGTGCATCACAAGTACACCACCGGCCTCTCTAACCCTGTCTACTCCTCCTGTCGGCTGTCGGGAGTGTGAGTGAGAATCAATATCTGTGTCCACTCGTTAACATCTACTTTTTACACGTATTCTCCCAAAACCCATATCTAGATCTTCACCCATTTTAGAATGGAATGAAGACTCCAAACTCTTTTTCTCATCTCACTCTTAGTTGTTCATGATACTTCACATTTTGAAGATTTCATTATTGCTATCATATTTCATATTTAATTTTCATCATGTTATATGAATATCTCCATTCAACATTACCATTCAATTACTTTCATTTCCAAATCTCATATGAAGTTAATAAAGGAAATAATAATACTTGGCTTTCTTGCATATATAATATGAATGATACCATGTCATTCACACATTTCAATATGGATTTATTAGTGTATTACTGAATTTACTCATCACATGAATTACATTTATGGCATGAAATTTGAATAACTTATGTAGCCATAAAAACAACAAAACAAGATTCTGTTAAATACTGGAAATCAGAGGCCACACGGCCTTGTGGTGCTTTCCACACGGTCATGTGGAGTAACATTGATGGATTCAGGAAAGTATCCCACATGGTCGTGTGGTCTCGTCCACACGGCCGTGTGGTACTGAGTTTTCAGGGACTCACACACAGTCACACGACCATTTAGCCAAACTCATACGGTCGTGTGAATATAAATCCACATGGTCGTGTAGTAATTTAACACAATCATGTCGGTCGAATTTTTCTTAAATGATCTAACTGCGTCTAAGTCGACATAATTCAGGGATAAACGACTGTTTCCCAAGGAGACATGACCATGTCGGTCATTGGGAGCTAGATTCGTTCATTTAGTGTCTAAGTCGACGCAGTTCAATGATTCGAGGGACGACACGATCGTGTCGAGCTTCATCACGGCCATGCGTGGCCAAAAGTCAAGACACGGTTGTTGTTCTATGACCGTGTGCTACTCTTATTTGTCGAACGACCACCACACGGTCATAAAATGACTGTGTGGTCCATAACACGGCCATCACACTGCCTAGATTTGGCAGTGTGGTTTCTTCCTGATATGGAAATCTGTTGTGAATAAATTTAAAATCCTATGATTCTAAATTTAATCCTAACTAATTTAGTTACGATCCTACCTCAATCAGTCCTTCAGTTAAATCTGTGGCCCGTCTTCTCCTTGATGACCCTCCGAGCTTACTTCTCCTTCTTCCTCCTAAAGTTAGTGTTTGGATTGGGCCGCGATGTTTGGCCTTGGCTTAGGGAAAACGACAGTAATGGGCTAGTGATGTGCGTGAACTGGGAGTGAGAGGAAGAGATCTCTTTCAATTTTTCTTTCTTTCTTCTTTTTTTTCCTTTTGATTTTTCCCTAGAATTTCCCTTTTAGATTTCCTCTTAATCCTGGTCACCCCCCTCCAAACCCTCCTATCATGCCACATATCCCCTTGTTAGGTGGGGATTAAGGGGCTAATGCCACCTATGTGTATGAAGTGTCTTCATATAAAATTTTGGATTTTCTTTTTAACGAAAATAATTATACCCTCATAATACTCTATATCACCACATATACGACTATTTCCAACCATATACTTCACTTATTAAATCCAAAGATGTCATAAAATTATCTTTTAAAAATAATTTTTGACGTCACAAAAATTAGGATAAATCATGGAAATACTCAAGGATTTTATACGTACACGTACGTCCCAAAAATACGTACTAATGCGCGTATATTCACATCCGGGTTGTTATAATCTAAAAAGGCGACAACTTTCTCTACGCACGCCAGAATTGAGCATGGTTTGTGCCTACGTGTTCGTTGAGAGACGATCCATACCATGGTGACTTTTCTGGTTTTTATTTTGGTGTTAGATTTTATTTGTGAATAACTTCACTTAGAAGCTATCTGCGTGCTTAGATTCTCAAACAATATCTTGCATGGTGTGATCACTTCCTGGAAGTGTGATCGGGTTTATTTTTCTCTTTTTGGTTATAAAAGAGGGTTGAAGCCTTAAAGGTCTGGGGTCGAGCAGAGGCGTGAAGCCTGGGCGGGAAGCCACTCCGTTGAAACATCATTGCTAGCTTTATTCTGTGATTTGTATTGGTTTGTTTGCTATTGAATTTTTTAATTTGTGTCTACACCCTATTCACCCCCATCTAGGATGTGGTTTTTCAAAAATGAACTTGAAATTGAGTGCCATCAATTTTTATGCGATCTCTATTTGAAGCTCTTCGAAATGATATGTCATTTTGTTTATTGGGCTTACTGGAGAGGGATAATCAATTACTCAAAATTTAGTCCTTAAATGGAAAAACTTGAGTTAGTTTGGATTCTAATTTTTAGTACCATACCGTTATGTTACTGATCTGAAGGCTTAGATTACCCTATAAATAGGCCATCATCTTCCTCCTAAACGTACATCAAGACTTGATCAAGGGAGCTCATCCTAACTAAGTGAGCAAACCTAAATAAAAAGACGACAAATTTTTCCCCTCTTTTTCCTCTTTATTCCATCTTTTAGACTCTAGCAAAACTTGAAGGGAATTCGGATTTTGATCTGAAGCTTGAGACATGGGTTCCAACTAAGGTGAAACTTTCTGGGGCAAGTGGTCAGCTCTGAGATGGGGTGTTGCGAACGCTTCAGGACATCGCCCTAAGGATATTGTTTTTGCGATTGCAAAAACAAAGGCATGTTATTTTTAGCATGTTATTTTATAGTAGTTAATAATAGATCTATCATTATGAGGTCGATTTGCCTCCCTCCTTAGATAGTAATGGTCCTATAGAAGGTTTTTATTCCATAGGGGTTTTCATAAAAAAAGTGGTTTTAAGATTTTTCTTCTTCCGCTGCTTCCCACGTCTACTAAGCATATGGCTAAATGATGGGAAAAGCCCTATGGAAGCCTCCTCAAAACCTCACAGAGTGCAGGAGCATACGACAAATCAAATGAAGCCTCAATAGAGTAGTGATGATCTAAGCATGGCCATGGATCAATTGTAGCAAGACAAAGAGCTTAGGAAGCACGAATGCATCAACGGACTTCACTGTAAAAAATGTAATTGATGTATTTTTCTTTTGTATTAGCTTGTTAAGCCTTGCTAGAAGTTCACACGCACATAAAAACACCATAAAAATGATTTAAAAATATTTTAAAAGTTTTTCCATGTCATATCCTATGTATCAATGTCGGGAGTCGACAACTCTTTGAATAAGAGTCGACTACCATCGATACATAGAATATGACAGTCACTAACTACATAAAGTAGTCGACTACAGTTGTTGGAGTCGTGGACTACTTTAACAACAATAGTTGACTACCATCAGCCCAATAGACAGAAAACACATTTCATGATTTACGGAAAGCTGTCTTTTTGATCCGTTGTAGGATTGTTTTTGGAAATGATTTTTAACGATTTTACCCATTTATATGCTGAGATTGCTAAGGCTTTAGTAATGAAATTTTTGAGCAAAAATTACGTTTTAAAAGCTTTTTTAAAAAGTCCTCAAAGTTTTCTTGGCCTATGTTTAAGAGATTTTAGAATCTTTCTTGGCCAAAGTTTCTTGATCTCCCAAAGCTTTCAACTTCATCATCCTTTGGAGATCAACACTATAGCCATCACATCTACACAAAGTTTCAAGGCAAAGCTATAGGTAAAAGTGTATTCATTCTCAAAGGATAAGTGAAAATCTTCAATTGTGTGAGGTGGTAAGTTTTCTCTTGAAAAGAAGTGTTGTAAGATATTTCTCTTGAGAAGAGATGTTGTAACTATTTGGGCAATAGTGGATTTAGCAGAGTGAGACTTATGTGGCTGGATGTATGATAAGTCAGGTGGGACTTGGGTATCTGAACTAGGATAATTCTCGTGTTTGCGCTTGCTCACTATTTTATGTGTTGCAATTATTTATTTATTGCACATTCAATTCCGCTACATACTCTATTGCTTGAGATATTTTTGTTTATTAAGTTTAATTTGGATAACTCCATTTATAAACTTAGGTAGATTATCTAAAGAAACTTGTATAGACTAATCACCACCCTCTAGTGTCTACTTTTCATCATCATGATGATCCCAACTGTCACGCCCCGCTTCCCAAAAACATGGAGGCGAAGCGTGAGAAGGTCCGCACGGACTTGAAGCTGCAAAGCCGCAAGTCCGATAAGCGTCAAATAAAACGAAGTAGCAGGTCCATGTATTGTGATTCAGAACAACAATAACAATAATAGGAAAAAGAGAGACAATAATATAACATTATTCCAACTCATAGTCCAACAAAAAGTCCAACAACCAGAAATGCCACCAGGCAACAAAAGAGTCAAAAGCAAAAGGCCTAGCATGGCCAACAGAATCTAACAAAACGGTGCTACTCACCGACAACCACAGCTAACAAAGGAAGAGTACGAAAGATCTCTAAGATTGATCACCGGTGTCCTCGTACTCCACGTCACCAACGGGTTCGGGCACGAACTCCACGAACTCGTCACTCTCCGCAACTGTCTCTGGCTCAGCAACTAACATGCGTCACCCAAAGAGAAGGGGCACATGTTAGCAAGTCTAAAAAGACTTGTGCAAGGAAACTATAAAAGTAAAGCAACCTAACAGTTCTAAAGTAAAGTATGACATGGATATAAAATGACAAATGACATGGCATGGCAATTAAACAAGTAAAAGACAAGTACTGGAATTGTAATCACGTCGTGCACAGAGATTCCGCCCTTTGGCTAGAGTGGCTGTACGGGCCAACTCTTACGCTCAAGTGACCGTTTATCCCTACCCCTCCACGTGTATCGAGCCAGGGCATTACCCCCGAACACGGAATGCTCGCTTCTGGATCACGAGCCAGGAAGTGTTTTTAACACGGATGGCGTAGGGTTATGCCCGCATAACGGGTGCCTAGCCGGTAACACGGAAACATGGATTGTACAAGTAGTGTAGCGTGTGCTACGATGCAAGTTTAACTAGAATGACATGTACGATGCAATGCATGGCAGTTAACAATTCAAATGCGTACAGTTAAGGAATTTAAAACATGACAGATATCAATGCATAAATGATATGGCAAGGTGTCGGATCTAGCTTCGTTGTCAAGCTAGATCACAAAGTTGCGCCTAGATCGCTATCATTTCACGATCTAGTCTCTTTCACGCTAGTACAAGGAATTGTCCTAAAAACATGGCCTAAAGAAGTGTTGGCAAGTTTCACTTGCCTGCTCCCGGTGATATCGGTTGACGTGGATCCGTACGGAAGGCGCGATTGGTAGGGTACGACCGATTCTCTGTTTCGATTAAATATATCTGAATTAGTCTCACTCCAACATATTTAAATAATAAGTCATTTTATTAGGTTCTCTAACCTAGGGATGTTCATGTCATATCATTCATCATCAAATATTACCGTATAAGTATTTAACTTAGGACATGTGCTGTTATAACATATAAAATTACCAAAAATAACTCATTTGTGATATGGTCTCATATATAAGTCATTTTCATATAGGAACTAATAACTAGGCTAATTAGTATTATGCATCTGTGAACTAACTAATATAATTTCCGATATTATAGGTTGACATAAAATTTTATATAAACTAAAATACTAACAATCTAGTTACAAGTTAACTCATAGATACGTAGCTAGCCTTTAAACAATTATCTTCTACAGTCACCGCAGATACCAGCAATCAGCACTAGCAACTCCTAGTCCTAGCATGAATATGTTTGCGGAATTGAATGTGAAGGACTCAGAGGACTGAGTGAGTACTGATGATTAATTAAGGTGGGCGGCTCGATACTGAGAAGAAAACTCCCCACACTCAAAGTTTCATGTCATCCGTTTGGTGCACGTGAATGGAAAGGCCAAGCATGGGCAAAAGAGCCAACCCACAATGAGATGATGAGCCTGGTTAGTGATTACATCTCCTTGTTCCTTACGTTATACCCATCTAGTTCAATGATTGAGGTGCATGGTCTCTTATCAACTCTCATGTTCAAACTATCAATTCTCCCTTGAAACTAACAGTGAACCCCATGCAAGATGGGCTCCTCATGATGTCAACCATGGAGAGGAGGGCTACTAACATGAGTCAGATTAAAAGATAATTAACCTCTCAGAATATAAGTTACTAGTACTAGAACATGCTGTCAATTTCAAATTGTTATTAACATGTTTATGATTTTATCACCTCACTACACTTTATATAAAAAGAAACCCAAGCCCATCTTCTGCTGTTTAACTTATAAAAGAAAATATATGCACAACTCACGTGTTTGACGATGGTTATTCTTTCCCGTTTGTGATTTGCAGGTGAGAGGCGACGGTATGCATGGAGGAAGGCAGGCTTGCGGCGTGAGTTCGCCGTAAGGGCGGAGCAAGGTTGAAGGAGGCGGGAGGAGAGCAGAAAGGGCAGCGGTGCCTAGCGCTCGACGACTGCGGGAGAGGGGAGAGAAGGCGGCGGTATCCGCGTGTGTAGCTGGTCGGAGAGGAGGGAGGCGCCGTCGGCGTTTGCGCGCGGGTGGTCGGAGGGATGAAGGCTGGGCGTGGGAGAACTTTGGATGCCCGGAGTTAAGGCGCGCGTGGGGTGGCGCACGGTTGACGGGGTGTTGGCATGGCTGAGAGATAAAGGGAGGACTGGGGGTTTTAAATTGAAGAGTACGTTTTTTTTTCTTTTTGTTTGCTTGTGCGCAAGAAACAGGGGCCTCCTGCTAGCCCTTTTGTAGGGAGTTGTTAGGGGAAGCTTCACGTGGGGAGTGGGTTTCATGACGTGGGAGAGAGAGGGGGAGGTGGAGGTACGGTTGGGAGAAGGGATAAGATGTGGAGTGTTTGTTAGGATTTGATTTCATCCCTTCATTTTTTAATTATTATAATAATAATGTTTGATTCACCGACCTGTGAACTTAGTTAGGTCTCATTTGGAAAGTGACTCCATTAGGCTAGGTCTTTTAATAATTATTAAATGTTTATAAGATTTTATACGTAACCCATCAATTCCATTTGAATTGCAATAATAATAATAATAATAATAATTAATAATCATTAATGATGTTATAGTAGATTGGCCTCTCGACGCCCAAAAATTACAACGAAAATACCGGAGCGCTCGCGCCTCCTAGAAGATCGTGAATACGGGGTTTGGTCGCGCGTCTGAACTACGGAAATCAGTAATAAAAATCAAATACACAAAACGCACACGAAACACGGCTACGCGCTAAAATACACACGGTCAGAAAGTGACCGTTACATCCTACCCACCTTAAGAAAAGATTCCGCCCTCGGAATCTACATCAACTACAGCTCCAGAAATAAGTGTGGGTAGCGCTCTCTCATCTCTTTCTCACGCTCCCAGGTAGACTCCCCAGGTGAACCATGACGCCACTGCACTCTAACCAAGTCGACGGTCTTATTCCTCAGCTGTTTCTGTCGTCTGTCCAGAATCTCAACTGGCTGCTGATCATAAGTCAGATCTGGACGAACTGTGATCTCTGAGAAATCCACAGCATGGGACGGATCACTGACGTATCGACGTAACTGAGATACATGAAATACGTCGTGAACTCCCTCCAGTGACGGTGGCAATGCCAAGCGATAAGCCACCACTCCAACTCTCTCCAGGATGTCAAACGGCCCAATGTACCTCGGACTCAGCTTGCCTCTATTTCCAAATCGGATAACTCCGCGGTTCGGAGAAATCTTCAGAAAGACATGGTCTCCAGGCTGAAACTCCAGAGGTCTCCGTTTAGCATCTGCCCAATGCTTGAAACGGTCCTGCGCGATCCTCAGCTTCTCCCGGATGTTCCTCACAACATCCACAGCCTCCACGATCATCTCTGGCCCTAACAGCTCCCGATCTCCAACGTCATCCCAGCTCAGTGGCGATCGACATTTCCTCCCGTATAGTGCAGCGAATGGTGCCATGCCAATACTCGCCTGGAAGCTGTTATTATAGGCAAACTCAACAAGGTGGAGATGATCCTCCCAAGAACCCTTGAAGTCCAACATGCACGCACTCAGCATGTCCTCCAAAATCTGAATCGTCCTCTCGGACTGGCCATCCGCCTGTGGGTGGTACGCCATGCTGAAACTCAGACTCGTACCCAAACTCTTCTGCAGACTCTGCCAGAACTGAGATGTGAATCTCGTGTCTCTGTCCGACACGATACTCACAGGGACTCCGTGAAGTCGTACGATCTCCTGCACGATTCATGTTACATCACTATCTAAACTAGAGAAAAGGAAATAAAATCGGAGAGTAAAAGGATTTACCTCCATATATCTTCTCGCTAGCGTCTCAGTGGACTGTCCTACTCGGAAGGGAATAAAGTGCGCGGATTTGGTCAATCGGTCTACGATCACCCAAATCGCGTCATTCTGCTTCGGACTCCGAGGTAGTCCAGTCACGAAATCCATAGTGATGTGTTGCCACTTCCACTCCGGGATCGGAAGCGGTTGTAGCAACCTCGCCGTACGCTGATGCTCTGCCTTTACCTGCTGACAAACCAAGCACTTGGCCACACTCCGAGCCACGCTCCTCTTCATCCCATGCCACCAGAAATTCAAACGAAGATCCTTGTACATCTTGGTCCCACCAGGATGCACAGAATACGGCGAACTGTGTGCCTCCACCAACAACTCCTCTCTGATATCTCCCGCAGGCACACACAACCTGGCTCCAAACCTCAGCGAGCCATCCTCGTGAATCACGAAATCAGTCCGCAGACCGGCTTCCACCTGCTCCCGAATCCTCACCAACTTTGGGTCTCCAGCCTGTCCAGCCTTGATCCTATCCACGATCATCGACTGTATCTGCATACACATCAACGAAGAAGCCTCTCCAGGAAGGACAATCTCAATACTAGACTCGCAAAAGTCCTGCTGCAATCTCCACTGTGCAGTCAACATCATCACCGCTGGAAGTCTGCTCAGCGCATCAGGAACCACATTCACTTTGCCGGGATGGTACTGCAAGTCGATCTAATAATCAGCCATGAGCTCCAACCATCGACGCTGTCGCATGTTGAGCTCCTTCTATGTAAAAATGTACTTCAAGCTTTTGTGATCGGTGAAGATCTTCACCTTCTCACTCAGCAGGAAGTGCCTCCAAATCTTGAGCGCAAACACGACAGCATCCAACTCCAAATCGTGTGTCGGGTAATTCTTCTCATGAGCCTTAAGCTGACGAGAAGCATACGCAACCACGTGCCCATGTTGATGCAACACACATCCAAGACCTTTGCCAGAAGCATCGCAAAAGATCTCGAATCCTCCACTTCGGTTGGGCACAGCAAGAACAGGGGCAGTCGTCAATCTCTCCTTCAGAACACCAAAGGCTTTCTCACAACCATCAGACCAAACAAATGGTACCTCCTTCCGCGTCAGTCTGGTCATCGGCTCTGCAATACGGGAGAAGTCCTTAATAAAGTGCCGATAGTAACCTGCAAGACCAAGGAAACTCCTGATCTCAGACGCAGACTGCGGAATCGGCCACTCTCTGATAGCCTTGATCTTCTCCGGATCCACAGATATGCCATCTCCCGAGACCACATGTCCAAGAAAAGCCACTCTATCCAGCCAGAACTCGCATTTCGAATACTTGACATACAACCGATGCCTCCTCAGAATCTCCAATACCGTCCTCAAGTGCGACGCATGCTCCTCCTCTGACTTAGAATAGATCAGAATGTCGTCAATGAAGATAACGACAAACTTATCTAAATAGTCATAGAAGATCAAGTTCATCAGTTTCATAAATACTGCGGGCGCGTTGGTCACACCAAATGGCATAACCACGAACTCGTAGTGACCATACTTCGTCCTGAACGCCGTCTTCGGAATGTCCTCCTTCCTCACCTTCAGCTGGTGATAACCACTCCTCAGATCCAACTTAGAGAACACCCTCGATCCTCCAAGTTGATCAAACATGTCATCGATGCAAGGCAATGGATATTTATTCTTGATGGTCACAGCATTCAGCTCCCTGTAGTCCACGCACATGCGACGCGAACCATCCTTGGTTTTCACCAGCAGGACCGGTGCTCCCCACGGAGACACACTGGGATTTATGTAACCCTTCTGCAAGAGCTCATCCAGCTGCTTCCGTAACTCCTCCAATTCCACCGGAGCCATACGATAAGGTGCCTTCGAAATGGGCTGCGCTCCCGGAATCAGGTCAATCGAAAACTCTAGTGCTCGATCGGGCGGCAGACCAGACATCTCCTCGGGGAAGACGTCATCAAATTCACGCACCACAGCAGGCCTACCCTGCTCCATCAGCATAGCCACAGCCTCCACCGGCTTGGGTCGAAACCTGACCGGACCAAGCGAACTGCTACCACGGCTGAACTCAAACACTGGATGTCCGGGAATCTCGAACACCACCTTCTTCCTCCGACAGTCGATCGTAGCGTAGAAGCTCGCAAGCCAATCCATCCCAAGCACTGCATCGTAATTGATGATGTCGTGGACAATAAAGTCAGCATACAGCTCGTGTCCACAGACCACCAACGGGCAAGAATTGCACCCACGATGCACCGAAATCATACCATTCCCTGTGACGATGTTCCAACTCTGGGGAAGAGAGGAAGTCGACAAGGAATGCCTCTCCACGAAGCTCCGAGAAATGATGCACATGGATGCACCAGAGTCGAAGAGAACTCGTGCAGGAAAAGCGCAAACCAAAATCACACCTAACAGACAGTCTAACAATCAAATTCTATTCTAGCAATCAAACATATGCAAATAACTAATCATATCTAACAACCACTAACTAAGAAAGGAACAGCTAGATAGAAAGTTACATGCGATAACCTCATCCAGCGTCTCGGTCTCAGCAGCAGTCATTAAAAACTCCTGTCGTTTCGGCTGGACATCCTGCTGAAACGCCTGCCTCTGTGGAACGAGAGGCGCTCCACGACCAGCAGGAACAGGTGCCCTCTGCTGCAGCGGCTGAGCTGCAACAGGTGCCCTCCACAGCTGCTTCGACCTCGGGCAATCCTTCATGGTGTGCGCAGGGTCGCCACAAACCAGACACTGCCCCAGCATCTTCCGACACTGATCCTTGATATGCCCAGTCTTGCCACAGAAATTACAAGTCTTCAAAGTAGGAGGTCCTCCGGGCCTCTTGAACTGCACCGGCTGGTTGGGCCCGTGCCCCGGTGTCACCACTGCTCTGGCCTGCTCCATAGGCCTCTTCCCAGTGCCAGAAATCTGTCCCCTCTTCTGATTCACAATCCTTTCCTGCCTCTTCGCCGCAATCAGGACCTTCTAGTAAGTCTCCGCATCGGAAGAAGTGACATAGCTCTGCAGATCCAACGAAAGCCCCTTCAGAAACCTCTGGTCTCTCTCCTCAGCATCATGCACCATCTTCAGTGCAAAACGACTCAGCCTCGTGAATTCCTGGTGGTACTGATCCACCGTCAAATTTCCCTGCTTCAAGTCAATGAAGCGTTGAGCCATCTCCCTCCTGGCGGCCTTAGGAAAATACTCCTCATCAAATCTGGACTTGAAGGTAGCCCAAGAAATCGGCTCCTCCAGTAACTCCTCCTCGGCATCCCACCAGTTTCGCGCGTTGTCCTTCAGCTGCCGCTTTGCTAGATCAACCCATCCAGTCGGGTCGACCTTCGACATCTTCAGATTATCTTCCATGTTCATGGTCCACTCATCTGCAGCCAGGGGTCCCTCGGTCCCATCGAAGTAAGCGGGACCCAGCTCCCGAAATTGCTTCGCTCCGGGCTCGAAGCGAGGGGCAGCCTGGATAGCCGGCGCTGCACGAGCAGGCGGAACATTCCGGACAGTCTGCAGAATTCCTTGCTGCACCTGCATCATCTGATGCATCATCCTCATCATCTCCCCGGTGGTGGGCTCTCGGTCCGGCTCCTGGTCGCGAGGGGGCACACCACCACAAGCACGGGTATTCCGTCTCCCAGCCATCTATTGACACAGGAAAACGAAACAAATCAGACTCTTTGCCTATGACACGGTGTTGAATTTTGTTTATTGGACTTGCTATAATTCTTATTGTCATTCCGATTAAGTCACAGTTACAGAAAAATTGGACCTGCATGGGCCACCAAAGAAACCTGTCACGCCCCGCTTCCCAAAAACATGGAGGCGAAGCGTGAGAAGGTCCGCACGGACTTGAAGCTGCAAAGCCGCAAGTCCGATAAGCGTCAAATAAAACGAAGTAGCAGGTCCATGTATTGTGATTCAGAACAACAATAACAATAATAGGAAAAAGAGAGACAATAATATAACATTATTCCAACTCATAGTCCAACAAAAAGTCCAACAACCAGAAATGCCACCAGGCAACAAAAGAGTCAAAAGCAAAAGGCCTAGCATGGCCAACAGAATCTAACAAAACGGTGCTACTCACCGACAACCACAGCTAACAAAGGAAGAGTACGAAAGATCTCTAAGATTGATCACCGGTGTCCTCGTACTCCACGTCACCAACGGGTTCGGGCACGAACTCCACGAACTCGTCACTCTCCGCAACTGTCTCTGGCTCAGCAACTAACATGCGTCACCCAAAGAGAAGGGGCACATGTCAGCAAGTCTAAAAAGACTTGTGCAAGGAAACTATAAAAGTAAAGCAGCCTAACAGTTCTAAAGTAAAGTATGACATGGATATAAAATGACAAATGACATGGCATGGCAATTAAACAAGTAAAAGACAAGTACTGGAATTGTAATCACGTCGTGCACAGAGATTCCGCCCTTTGGCTAGAGTGGCTGTACGGGCCAACTCTTACGCTCAAGTGACCGTTTATCCCTACCCCTCCACGTGTATCGAGCCAGGGCATTACCCCCGAACACGGAATGCTCGCTTCTGGATCACGAGCCAGGAAGTGTTTTTAACACGGATGGCGTAGGGTTATGCCCGCATAACGGGTGCCTAGCCGGTAACACGGAAACATGGATTGTACAAGTAGTGTAGCGTGTGCTACGATGCAAGTTTAACTAGAATGACATGTACGATGCAATGCATGGCAGTTAACAATTCAAATGCGTACAGTTAAGGAATTTAAAACATGACAGATATCAATGCATAAATGATATGGCAAGGTGTCGGATCTAGCTTCGTTGTCAAGCTAGATCACAAAGTTGCGCCTAGATCGCTATCATTTCACGATCTAGTCTCTTTCACGCTAGTACAAGGAATTGTCCTAAAAACATGGCCTAAAGAAGTGTTGGCAAGTTTCACTTGCCTGCTCCCGGTGATATCGGTTGACGTGGATCCGTACGGAAGGCGCGATTGGTAGGGTACGACCGATTCTCTGTTTCGATTAAATATATCTGAATTAGTCTCACTCCAACATATTTAAATAATAAGTCATTTTATTAGGTTCTCTAACCTAGGGATGTTCATGTCATATCATTCATCATCAAATATTACCGTATAAGTATTTAACTTAGGACATGTGCTGTTATAACATATAAAATTACCAAAAATAACTCATTTGTGATATGGTCTCATATATAAGTCATTTTCATATAGGAACTAATAACTAGGCTAATTAGTATTATGCATCTGTGAACTAACTAATATAATTTCCGATATTATAGGTTGACATAAAATTTTATATAAACTAAAATACTAACAATCTAGTTACAAGTTAACTCATAGATACGTAGCTAGCCTTTAAACAATTATCTTCTACAGTCACCGCAGATACCAGCAATCAGCACTAGCAACTCCTAGTCCTAGCATGAATATGTTTGAGGAATTGAATGTGAAGGACTCAGAGGACTGAGTGAGTACTGATGATTAATTAAGGTGGGCGGCTCGATACTGAGAAGAAAACTCCCCACACTCAAAGTTTCATGTCATCCGTTTGGTGCACGTGAATGGAAAGGCCAAGCATGGGCAAAAGAGCCAACCCACAATGAGATGATGAGCCTGGTTAGTGATTACATCTCCTTGTTCCTTACGTTATACCCATCTAGTTCAATGATTGAGGTGCATGGTCTCTTATCAACTCTCATGTTCAAACTATCAATTCTCCCTTGAAACTAACAGTGAACCCCATGCAAGATGGGCTCCTCATGATGTCAACCATGGAGAGGAGGGCTACTAACATGAGTCAGATTAAAAGATAATTAACCTCTCAGAATATAAGTTACTAGTACTAGAACATGCTGTCAATTTCAAATTGTTATTAACATGTTTATGATTTTATCACCTCACTACACTTTATATAAAAAGAAACCCAAGCCCATCTTCTGCTGTTTAACTTATAAAAGAAAATATATGCACAACTCACGTGTTTGACGATGGTTATTCTTTCCCGTTTGTGATTTGCAGGTGAGAGGCGACGGTATGCATGGAGGAAGGCAGGCTTGCGGCGTGAGTTCGCCGTAAGGGCGGAGCAAGGTTGAAGGAGGCGGGAGGAGAGCAGAAAGGGCAGCGGTGCCTAGCGCTCGGTGACTGCGGGAGAGGGGAGAGAAGGCGGCGGTATCCGCGTGTGTAGCTGGTCGGAGAGGAGGGAGGCGCCGTCGGCGTTTGCGCGCGGGTGGTCGGAGGGATGAAGGCTGGGCGTGGGAGAACTTTGGATGCCCGGAGTTAAGGCGCGCGTGGGGTGGCGCACGGTTGACGGGGTGTTGGCATGGCTGAGAGATAAAGGGAGGACTGGGGGTTTTAAATTGAAGAGTACGTTTTTTTTTCTTTTTGTTTGCTTGTGCGCAAGAAACAGGGGCCTCCTGCTAGCCCTTTTGTAGGGAGTTGTTAGGGGAAGCTTCACGTGGGGAGTGGGTTTCATGACGTGGGAGAGAGAGGGGGAGGTGGAGGTACGGTTGGGAGAAGGGATAAGATGTGGAGTGTTTGTTAGGATTTGATTTCATCCCTTCATTTTTTTAATTATTATAATAATAATGTTTGATTCACCGACCTGTGAACTTAGTTAGGTCTCATTTGGAAAGTGACTCCATTAGGCTAGGTCTTTTAATAATTATTAAATGTTTATAAGATTTTATACGTAACCCATCAATTCCATTTGAATTGCAATAATAATAATAATAATAATAATAATAATAATCATTAATGATGTTATAGTAGATTGGCCTCTCGACGCCCAAAAATTACAACGAAAATACCGGAGCGCTCGCGCCTCCTAGAAGATCGTGAATACGGGGTTTGGTCGCGCGTCTGAACTACGGAAATCAGTAATAAAAATCAAATACACAAAACGTACACGAAACACGGCTACGCGCTAAAATACACACGGTCAGAAAGTGACCGTTACATCCTACCCACCTTAAGAAAAGATTCCGCCCTCGGAATCTACATCAACTACAGCTCCAGAAATAAGTGTGGGTAGCGCTCTCTCATCTCTTTCTCACGCTCCCAGGTAGACTCCCCAGGTGAACCATGACGCCACTGCACTCTAACCAAGTCGACGGTCTTATTCCTCAGCTGTTTCTGTCGTCTGTCCAGAATCTCAACTGGCTGCTGATCATAAGTCAGATCTGGACGAACTGTGATCTCTGAGAAATCCACAGCATGGGACGGATCACTGACGTATCGACGTAACTGAGATACATGAAATACTTCGTGAACTCCCTCCAGTGACGGTGGCAATGCCAAGCGATAAGCCACCGCTCCAACTCTCTCCAGGATGTCAAACGGCCCAATGTACCTCGGACTCAGCTTGCCTCTATTTCCAAATCGGATAACTCCGCGGTTCGGAGAAATCTTCAGAAAGACATGGTCTCCAGGCTGAAACTCCAGAGGTCTCCGTTTAGCATCTGCCCAATGCTTGAAACGGTCCTGCGCGATCCTCAGCTTCTCCCGGATGTTCCTCACAACATCCACAGCCTCCACGATCATCTCTGGCCCTAACAGCTCCCGATCTCCAACGTCATCCCAGCTCAGTGGCGATCGACATTTCCTCCCGTATAGTGCAGCGAATGGTGCCATGCCAATACTCGCCTGGAAGCTGTTATTATAGGCAAACTCAACAAGGTGGAGATGATCCTCCCAAGAACCCTTGAAGTCCAACATGCACGCACTCAGCATGTCCTCCAAAATCTGAATCGTCCTCTCGGACTGGCCATCCGTCTGTGGGTGGTACGCCGTGCTGAAACTCAGACTCGTACCCAAACTCTTCTGCAGACTCTGCCAGAACTGAGATGTGAATCTCGTGTCTCTGTCCGACACGATACTCACAGGGACTCCGTGAAGTCGTACGATCTCCTGCACGATTCATGTTACATCACTATCTAAACTAGAGAAAAGGAAATAAAATCGGAGAGTAAAAGGATTTACCTCCATATATCTTCTCGCTAGCGTCTCAGTGGACTGTCCTACTCGGAAGGGAATAAAGTGCGCGGATTTGGTCAATCGGTCTACGATCACCCAAATCGCGTCATTCTGCTTCGGACTCCGAGGTAGTCCAGTCACGAAATCCATAGTGATGTGTTGCCACTTCCACTCCGGGATCGGAAGCGGTTGTAGCAACCCCGCCGTACGCTGATGCTCTGCCTTTACCTGCTGACAAACCAAGCACTTGGCCACACTCCGAGCCACGCTCCTCTTCATCCCATGCCACCAGAAATTCAAACGAAGATCCTTGTACATCTTGGTCCCACCAGGATGCACAGAATACGGCGAACTGTGTGCCTCCACCAACAACTCCTCTCTGATATCTCCCGCAGGCACACACAACCTGGCTCCAAACCTCAGCGAGCCATCCTCGTGAATCACGAAATCAGTCCGCAGACCGGCTTCCACCTGCTCCCGAATCCTCACCAACTTTGGGTCTCCAGCCTGTCCAGCCTTGATCCTATCCACGATCGTCGACTGTATCTGCATACACATCAACGAAGAAGCCTCTCCAGGAAGGACAATCTCAATACTAGACTCGCAAAAGTCCTGCTGCAATCTCCACTGTGCAGTCAACATCATCACCGCTGGAAGTCTGCTCAGCGCATCAGGAACCACATTCACTTTGCCGGGATGGTACTGCAAGTCGATCTCATAATCAGCCATGAGCTCCAACCATCGACGCTGTCGCATGTTGAGCTCCTTCTGTGTAAAAATGTACTTCAAGCTTTTGTGATCGGTGAAGATCTTCACCTTCTCACTCAGCAGGAAGTGCCTCCAAATCTTGAGCGCAAACACGACAGCATCCAACTCCAAATCGTGTGTCGGGTAATTCTTCTCATGAGCCTTAAGCTGACGAGAAGCATACGCAACCACGTGCCCATGTTGATGCAACACACATCCAAGACCTTTGCCAGAAGCATCGCATAAGATCTCGAATCCTCCACTTCGGTTGGGCACAGCAAGAACAGGGGCAGTCGTCAATCTCTCCTTCAGAACACCAAAGTCTTTCTCACAACCATCAGACCAAACAAATGGTACCTCCTTCCGCGTCAGTCTGGTCATCGGCTCTGCAATACAGGAGAAGTCCTTAATAAAGCGCCGATAGTAACCTGCAAGACCAAGGAAACTCCTGATCTCAGACGCAGACTGCGGAATCGGCCACTCTCTGATAGCCTTGATCTTCTCCGGATCCACAGATATGCCATCTCCCGAGACCACATGTCCAAGAAAATCCACTCTATCCAGCCAGAACTCGCATTTCGAATACTTGACATACAACCGATGCCTCCTCAGAATCTCCAATACCGTCCTCAAGTGCGACGCATGCTCCTCCTCTGACTTAGAATAGATCAGAATGTCGTCAATGAAGATAACGACAAACTTATCTAAATAGTCATAGAAGATCAAGTTCATCAGTTTCATAAATACTGCGGGCGCGTTGGTCACACCAAATGGCATAACCACGAACTCGTAGTGACCATACTTCGTCCTGAACGCCGTCTTCGGAATGTCCTCCTTCCTCACCTTCAGCTGGTGATAACCACTCCTCAGATCCAACTTAGAGAACACCATCGATCCTCCAAGTTGATCAAACATGTCATCGATGCAAGGCAATGGATATTTATTCTTGATGGTCACAGCATTCAGCTCCCTGTAGTCCACGCACATGCGACGCGAACCATCCTTGGTTTTCACCAGCAGGACCGGTGCTCCCCACGGAGACACACTGGGATTTATGTAACCCTTCTGCAAGAGCTCATCCAGCTGCTTCCGCAACTCCTCCAATTCCACCGGAGCCATACGATAAGGTGCCTTCGAAATGGGCTGCGCTCCCGGAATCAGGTCAATCGAAAACTCTAGTGCTCGATCGGGCGGCAGACCAGACATCTCCTCGGGGAAGACGTCATCGAATTCACGCACCACAGCAGGCCTACCCTGCTCCATCAGCATAGCCACAGCCTCCACCGGCTTGGGTCGAAACCTGACCGGACCAAGCGAACTGCTACCACGGCTGAACTCAAACACTGGATGTCCGGGAATCTCGAACACCACCTTCTTCCTCCGACAGTCGATCGTAGCGTAGAAGCTCGCAAGCCAATCCATCCCAAGCACTGCATCGTAATTGATGATGTCGTGGACAATAAAGTCAGCATACAGCTCGTGTCCACAGACCACCAACGGGCAAGAATTGCACCCACGATGCACCGAAATCATACCATTCCCTGTGACGATGTTCCAACTCTGGGGAAGAGAGGAAGTCGACAAGGAATGCCTCTCCACGAAGCTCCGAGAAATGATGCACATGGATGCACCAGAGTCGAAGAGAACTCGTGCAGGAAAAGCGCAAACCAAAATCACACCTAACAGACAGTCTAACAATCAAATTCTATTCTAGCAATCAAACATATGCAAATAACTAATCATATCTAACAACCACTAACTAAGAAAGGAACAGCTAGATAGAAAGTTACATGCGATAACCTCATCCAGCGTCTCGGTCTCAGCAGCAGTCATTAAAAACTCCTGTCGTTTCGGCTGGACATCCTGCTGAAACGCCTGCCTCTGTGGAACGAGAGGCGCTCCACGACCAGCAGGAACAGGTGCCCTCTGCTGCAGCGGCTGAGCTGCAACAGGTGCCCTCCACAGCTGCTTCGACCTCGGGCAATCCTTCATGGTGTGCGCAGGGTCGCCACAAACCAGACACTGCCCCAGCATCTTCCGACACTGATCCTTGATATGCCCAGTCTTGCCACAGAAATTACAAGTCTTCAAAGTAGGAGGTCCTCCGGGCCTCTTGAACTGCACCGGCTGGTTGGGCCCGTGCCCCGGTGTCACCACTGCTCTGGCCTGCTCCATAGGCCTCTTCCCAGTGCCAGAAATCTGTCCCCTCTTCTGATTCACAATCCTTTCCTGCCTCTTCGCCGCAATCAGGACCTTCTGGTAAGTCTCCGCATCGGAAGAAGTGACATAGCTCTGCAGATCCAACGAAAGCCCCTTCAGAAACCTCTGGTCTCTCTCCTCAGCATCATGCACCATCTTCAGTGCAAAACGACTCAGCCTCGTGAATTCCTGGTGGTACTGATCCACCGTCAAATTTCCCTGCTTCAAGTCAATGAAGCGTTGAGCCATCTCCCTCCTGGCGGCCTTAGGAAAATACTCCTCATCAAATCTGGACTTGAAGGTAGCCCAAGAAATCGGCTCCTCCAGCAACTCCTCCTCGGCATCCCACCAGTTTCGCGCGTTGTCCTTCAGCTGCCGCTTTGCCAGATCAACCCATCCAGTCGGGTCGACCTTCGACATCTTCAGATTATCTTCCATGTTCATGGTCCACTCATCTGCAGCCAGGGGTCCCTCGGTCCCATCGAAGTAAGCGGGACCCAGCTCCCGAAATTGCTTCGCTCCGGGCTCGAAGCGAGGGGCAGCCTGGATAGCCGGCGCTGCACGAGCAGGCGGAACATTCCGGACAGTCTGCAGAATTCCTTGCTGCACCTGCATCATCTGATGCATCATCCTCATCATCTCCCCGGTGGTGGGCTCTCGGTCCGGCTCCTGGTCGCGAGGGGGCACACCACCACAAGCACGGGTATTCCGTCTCCCAGCCATCTATTGACACAGGAAAACGAAACAAATCAGACTCTTTGCCTATGACACGGTGTTGAATTTTGTTTATTGGACTTGCTATAATTCTTATTGTCATTCCGATTAAGTCACAGTTACAGAAAAATTGGACCTGCATGGGCCACCAAAGAAACCTGTCACGCCTCGCTTCCCAAAAACATGGAGGCGAAGCGTGAGAAGGTCCGCACGGACTTGAAGCTGCAAAGCCGCAAGTCCGATAAGCGTCAAATAAAACGAAGTAGCAGGTCCATGTATTGTGATTCAGAACAACAATAACAATAATAGGAAAAAGAGAGACAATAATATAACATTATTCCAACTCATAGTCCAACAAAAAGTCCAACAACCAGAAATGCCACCAGGCAACAAAAGAGTCAAAAGCAAAAGGCCTAGCATGGCCAACAGAATCTAACAAAACGGTGCTACTCACCGACAACCACAGCTAACAAAGGAAGAGTACGAAAGATCTCTAAGATTGATCACCGGTGTCCTCGTACTCCACGTCACCAACGGGTTCGGGCACGAACTCCACGAACTCGTCACTCTCCGCAACTGTCTCTGGCTCAGCAACTAACATGCGTCACCCAAAGAGAAGGGGCACATGTCAGCAAGTCTAAAAAGACTTGTGCAAGGAAACTATAAAAGTAAAGCAGCCTAACAGTTCTAAAGTAAAGTATGACATGGATATAAAATGACAAATGACATGGCATGGCAATTAAACAAGTAAAAGACAAGTACTGGAATTGTAATCACGTCGTGCACAGAGATTCCGCCCTTTGGCTAGAGTGGCTGTACGGGCCAACTCTTACGCTCAAGTGACCGTTTATCCCTACCCCTCCACGTGTATCGAGCCAGGGCATTACCCCCGAACACGGAATGCTCGCTTCTGGATCACGAGCCAGGAAGTGTTTTTAACACGGATGGCGTAGGGTTATGCCCGCATAACGGGTGCCTAGCCGGTAACACGGAAACATGGATTGTACAAGTAGTGTAGCGTGTGCTACGATGCAAGTTTAACTAGAATGACATGTACGATGCAATGCATGGCAGTTAACAATTCAAATGCGTACAGTTAAGGAATTTAAAACATGACAGATATCAATGCATAAATGATATGGCAAGGTGTCGGATCTAGCTTCGTTGTCAAGCTAGATCACAAAGTTGCGCCTAGATCGCTATCATTTCACGATCTAGTCTCTTTCACGCTAGTACAAGGAATTGGCCTAAAAACATGGCCTAAAGAAGTGTTGGCAAGTTTCACTTGCCTGCTCCCGGTGATATCGGTTGACGTGGATCCGTACGGAAGGCGCGATTGGTAGGGTACGACCGATTCTCTGTTTCGATTAAATATATCTGAATTAGTCTCACTCCAACATATTTAAATAATAAGTCATTTTATTAGGTTCTCTAACCTAGGGATGTTCATGTCATATCATTCATCATCAAATATTACCGTATAAGTATTTAACTTAGGACATGTGCTGTTATAACATATAAAATTACCAAAAATAACTCATTTGTGATATGGTCTCATATATAAGTCATTTTCATATAGGAACTAATAACTAGGCTAATTAGTATTATGCATCTGTGAACTAACTAATATAATTTCCGATATTATAGGTTGACATAAAATTTTATATAAACTAAAATACTAACAATCTAGTTACAAGTTAACTCATAGATACGTAGCTAGCCTTTAAACAATTATCTTCTACAGTCACCGCAGATACCAGCAATCAGCACTAGCAACTCCTAGTCCTAGCATGAATATGTTTGCGGAATTGAATGTGAAGGACTCAGAGGACTGAGTGAGTACTGATGATTAATTAAGGTGGGCGGCTCGATACTGAGAAGAAAACTCCCCACACTCAAAGTTTCATGTCATCCGTTTGGTGCACGTGAATGGAAAGGCCAAGCATGGGCAAAAGAGCCAACCCACAATGAGATGATGAGCCTGGTTAGTGATTACATCTCCTTGTTCCTTACGTTATACCCATCTAGTTCAATGATTGAGGTGCATGGTCTCTTATCAACTCTCATGTTCAAACTATCAATTCTCCCTTGAAACTAACAGTGAACCCCATGCAAGATGGGCTCCTCATGATGTCAACCATGGAGAGGAGGGCTACTAACATGAGTCAGATTAAAAGATAATTAACCTCTCAGAATATAAGTTACTAGTACTAGAACATGCTGTCAATTTCAAATTGTTATTAACATGTTTATGATTTTATCACCTCACTACACTTTATATAAAAAGAAACCCAAGCCCATCTTCTGCTGTTTAACTTATAAAAGAAAATATATGCACAACTCACGTGTTTGACGATGGTTATTCTTTCCCGTTTGTGATTTGCAGGTGAGAGGCGACGGTATGCATGGAGGAAGGCAGGCTTGCGGCGTGAGTTCGCCGTAAGGGCGGAGCAAGGTTGAAGGAGGCGGGAGGAGAGCAGAAAGGGCAGCGGTGCCTAGCGCTCGGCGACTGCGGGAGAGGGGAGAGAAGGCGGCGGTATCCGCGTGTGTAGCTGGTCGGAGAGGAGGGAGGCGCCGTTGGCGTTTGCGCGCGGGTGGTCGGAGGGATGAAGGCTGGGCGTGGGAGAACTTTGGATGCCCGGAGTTAAGGCGCGCGTGGGGTGGCGCACGGTTGACGGGGTGTTGGCATGGCTGAGAGATAAAGGGAGGACTGGGGGTTTTAAATTGAAGAGTACGTTTTTTTTCTTTTTGTTTGCTTGTGCGCAAGAAACAGGGGCCTCCTGCTAGCCCTTTTGTAGGGAGTTGTTAGGGGAAGCTTCACGTGGGGAGTGGGTTTCATGACGTGGGAGAGAGAGGGGGAGGTGGAGGTACGGTTGGGAGAAGGGATAAGATGTGGAGTGTTTGTTAGGATTTGATTTCATCCCTTCATTTTTTTAATTATTATAATAATAATGTTTGATTCACCGACCTGTGAACTTAGTTAGGTCTCATTTGGAAAGTGACTCCATTAGGCTAGGTCTTTTAATAATTATTAAATGTTTATAAGATTTTATACGTAACCCATCAATTCCATTTGAATTGCAATAATAATAATAATAATAATAATTAATAATCATTAATGATGTTATAGTAGATTGGCCTCTCGACGCCCAAAAATTACAACGAAAATACCGGAGCGCTCGCGCCTCCTAGAAGATCGTGAATACGGGGTTTGGTCGCGCGTCTGAACTACGGAAATCAGTAATAAAAATCAAATACACAAAACGCACACGAAACACGGCTACGCGCTAAAATACACACGGTCAGAAAGTGACCGTTACATCCTACCCACCTTAAGAAAAGATTCCGCCCTCGGAATCTACATCAACTACAGCTCCAGAAATAAGTGTGGGTAGCGCTCTCTCATCTCTTTCTCACGCTCCCAGGTAGACTCCCCAGGTGAACCATGACGCCACTGCACTCTAACCAAGTCGACGGTCTTATTCCTCAGCTGTTTCTGTCGTCTGTCCAGAATCTCAACTGGCTGCTGATCATAAGTCAGATCTGGACGAACTGTGATCTCTGAGAAATCCACAGCATGGGACGGATCACTGACGTATCGACGTAACTGAGATACATGAAATACTTCGTGAACTCCCTCCAGTGACGGTGGCAATGCCAAGCGATAAGCCACCGCTCCAACTCTCTCCAGGATGTCAAACGGCCCAATGTACCTCGGACTCAGCTTGCCTCTATTTCCAAATCGGATAACTCCGCGGTTCGGAGAAATCTTCAGAAAGACATGGTCTCCAGGCTGAAACTCCAGAGGTCTCCGTTTAGCATCTGCCCAATGCTTGAAACGGTCCTGCGCGATCCTCAGCTTCTCCCGGATGTTCCTCACAACATCCACAGCCTCCACGATCATCTCTGGCCCTAACAGCTCCCGATCTCCAACGTCATCCCAGCTCAGTGGCGATCGACATTTCCTCCCGTATAGTGCAGCGAATGGTGCCATGCCAATACTCGCCTGGAAGCTGTTATTATAGGCAAACTCAACAAGGTGGAGATGATCCTCCCAAGAACCCTTGAAGTCCAACATGCACGCACTCAGCATGTCCTCCAAAATCTGAATCGTCCTCTCGGACTGGCCATCCGTCTGTGGGTGGTACGCCGTGCTGAAACTCAGACTCGTACCCAAACTCTTCTGCAGACTCTGCCAGAACTGAGATGTGAATCTCGTGTCTCTGTCCGACACGATACTTACAGGGACTCCGTGAAGTCGTACGATCTCCTGCACGATTCATGTTACATCACTATCTAAACTAGAGAAAAGGAAATAAAATCAGAGAGTAAAAGGATTTACCTCCATATATCTTCTCGCTAGCGTCTCAGTGGACTGTCCTACTCGGAAGGGAATAAAGTGCGCGAATTTGGTCAATCGGTCTACGATCACCCAAATCGTGTCATTCTGCTTCGGACTCCGAGGTAGTCCAGTCACGAAATCCATAGTGATGTGTTGCCACTTCCACTCCGGGATCGGAAGCGGTTGTAGCAACCCCGCCGTACGCTGATGCTCTGCCTTTACCTGCTGACAAACCAAGCACTTGGCCACACTCCGAGCCACGCTCCTCTTCATCCCATGCCACCAGAAATTCAAACGAAGATCCTTGTACATCTTGGTCCCACCAGGATGCACAGAATACGGCGAACTGTGTGCCTCCACCAACAACTCCTCTCTGATATCTCCCGCAGGCACACACAACCTGGCTCCAAACCTCAGCGAGCCATCCTCGTGAATCACGAAATCAGTCCGCAGACCGGCTTCCACCTGCTCCCGAATCCTCACCAACTTTGGGTCTCCAGCCTGTCCAGCCTTGATCCTATCCACGATCGTCGACTGTATCTGCATACACATCAACGAAGAAGCCTCTCCAGGAAGGACAATCTCAATACTAGACTCGCAAAAGTCCTGCTGCAATCTCCACTGTGCAGTCAACATCATCACCGCTGGAAGTCTGCTCAGCGCATCAGGAACCACATTCACTTTGCCGGGATGGTACTGCAAGTCGATCTCATAATCAGCCATGAGCTCCAACCATCGACGCTGTCGCATGTTGAGCTCCTTCTGTGTAAAAATGTACTTCAAGCTTTTGTGATCGGTGAAGATCTTCACCTTCTCACTCAGCAGGAAGTGCCTCCAAATCTTGAGCGCAAACACGACAGCATCCAACTCCAAATCGTGTGTCGGGTAATTCTTCTCATGAGCCTTAAGCTGACGAGAAGCATACGCAACCACGTGCCCATGTTGATGCAACACACATCCAAGACCTTTGCCAGAAGCATCGCAAAAGATCTCGAATCCTCCACTTCGGTTGGGCACAGCAAGAATAGGGGCAGTCGTCAATCTCTCCTTCAGAACACCAAAGTCTTTCTCACAACCATCAGACCAAACAAATGGTACCTCCTTCCGCGTCAGTCTGGTCATCGGCTCTGCAATACAGGAGAAGTCCTTAATAAAGCGCCGATAGTAACCTGCAAGACCAAGGAAACTCCTGATCTCAGACGCAGACTGCGGAATCGGCCACTCTCTGATAGCCTTGATCTTCTCCGGATCCACAGATATGCCATCTCCCGAGACCACATGTCCAAGAAAAGCCACTCTATCCAGCCAGAACTCGCATTTCGAATACTTGACATACAACCGATGCCTCCTCAGAATCTCCAATACCGTCCTCAAGTGCGACGCATGCTCCTCCTCTGACTTAGAATAGATCAGAATGTCGTCAATGAAGATAACGACAAACTTATCTAAATAGTCATAGAAGATCAAGTTCATCAGTTTCATAAATACTGCGGGCGCGTTGGTCACACCAAATGGCATAACCACGAACTCGTAGTGACCATACTTCGTCCTGAACGCCGTCTTCGGAATGTCCTCCTTCCTCACCTTCAGCTGGTGATAACCACTCCTCAGATCCAACTTAGAGAACACCATCGATCCTCCAAGTTGATCAAACATGTCATCGATGCAAGGCAATGGATATTTATTCTTGATGGTCACAGCATTCAGCTCCCTGTAGTCCACGCACATGCGACGCGAACCATCCTTGGTTTTCACCAGCAGGACCGGTGCTCCCCACGGAGACACACTGGGATTTATGTAACCCTTCTGCAAGAGCTCATCCAGCTGCTTCCGTAACTCCTCCAATTCCACCGGAGCCATACGATAAGGTGCCTTCGGAATGGGCTGCGCTCCCGGAATCAGGTCAATCGAAAACTCTAGTGCTCGATCGGGCGGCAGACCAGACATCTCCTCGGGGAAGACGTCATCGAATTCACGCACCACAGCAGGCCTACCCTGCTCCATCAGCATAGCCACATCCTCCACCGGCTTGGGTCGAAACCTGACCGGACCAAGCGAACTGCTACCACGGCTGAACTCAAACACTGGATGTCCGGGAATCTCGAACACCACCTTCTTCCTCCGACAGTCGATCGTAGCGTAGAAGCTCGCAAGCCAATCCATCCCAAGCACTGCATCGTAATTGATGATGTCGTGGACAATAAAGTCAGCATACAGCTCGTGTCCACAGACCACCAACGGGCAAGAATTGCACCCACGATGCACCGAAATCATACCATTCCCTGTGACGATGTTCCAACTCTGGGGAAGAGAGGAAGTCGACAAGGAATGCCTCTCCACGAAGCTCCGAGAAATGATGCACATGGATGCACCAGAGTCGAAGAGAACTCGTGCAGGAAAAGCGCAAACCAAAATCACACCTAACAGACAGTCTAACAATCAAATTCTATTCTAGCAATCAAACATATGCAAATAACTAATCATATCTAACAACCACTAACTAAGAAAGGAACAGCTAGATAGAAAGTTACATGCGATAACCTCATCCAGCGTCTCGGTCTCAGCAGCAGTCATTAAAAACTCCTGTCGTTTCGGCTGGACATCCTGCTGAAACGCCTGCCTCTGTGGAACGAGAGGCGCTCCACGACCAGCAGGAACAGGTGCCCTCTGCTGCAGCGGCTGAGCTGTAACAGGTGCCCTCCACAGCTGCTTCGACCTCGGGCAATCCTTCATGGTGTGCGCAGGGTCGCCACAAACCAGACACTGCCCCAGCATCTTCCGACACTGATCCTTGATATGCCCAGTCTTGCCACAGAAATTACAAGTCTTCAAAGTAGGAGGTCCTCCGGGCCTCTTGAACTGCACCGGCTGGTTGGGCCCGTGCCCCGGTGTCACCACTGCTCTGGCCTGCTCCATAGGCCTCTTCCCAGTGCCAGAAATCTGTCCCCTCTTCTGATTCACAATCCTTTCCTGCCTCTTCGCCGCAATCAGGACCTTCTGGTAAGTCTCCGCATCGGAAGAAGTGACATAGCTCTGCAGATCCAACGAAAGCCCCTTCAGAAACCTCTGGTCTCTCTCCTCAGCATCATGCACCATCTTCAGTGCAAAACGACTCAGCCTCGTGAATTCCTGGTGGTACTGATCCACCGTCAAATTTCCCTGCTTCAAGTCAATGAAGCGTTGAGCCATCTCCCTCCTGGCGGCCTTAGGAAAATACTCCTCATCAAATCTGGACTTGAAGGTAGCCCAAGAAATCGGCTCCTCCAGCAACTCCTCCTCGGCATCCCACCAGTTTCGCGCGTTGTCCTTCAGCTGCCGCTTTGCCAGATCAACCCATCCAGTCGGGTCGACCTTCGACATCTTCAGATTATCTTCCATGTTCATGGTCCACTCATCTGCAGCCAGGGGTCCCTCGGTCCCATCGAAGTAAGCGGGACCCAGCTCCCGAAATTGCTTCGCTCCGGGCTCGAAGCGAGGGGCAGCCTGGATAGCCGGCGCTGCACGAGCAGGCGGAACATTCCGGACAGTCTGCAGAATTCCTTGCTGCACCTGCATCATCTGATGCATCATCCTCATCATCTCCCCGGTGGTGGGCTCTCGGTCCGGCTCCTGGTCGCGAGGGGGCACACCACCACAAGCACGGGTATTCCGTCTCCCAGCCATCTATTGACACAGGAAAACGAAACAAATCAGACTCTTTGCCTATGACACGGTGTTGAATTTTGTTTATTGGACTTGCTATAATTCTTATTGTCATTCCGATTAAGTCACAGTTACAGAAAAATTGGACCTGCATGGGCCACCAAAGAAACCTGTCACGCCCCGCTTCCCAAAAACATGGAGGCGAAGCGTGAGAAGGTCCGCACGGACTTGAAGCTGCAAAGCCGCAAGTCCGATAAGCGTCAAATAAAACGAAGTAGCAGGTCCATGTATTGTGATTCAGAACAACAATAACAATAATAGGAAAAAGAGAGACAATAATATAACATTATTCCAACTCATAGTCCAACAAAAAGTCCAACAACCAGAAATGCCACCAGGCAACAAAAGAGTCAAAAGCAAAAGGCCTAGCATGGCCAACAGAATCTAACAAAACGGTGCTACTCACCGACAACCACAGCTAACAAAGGAAGAGTACGAAAGATCTCTAAGATTGATCACCGGTGTCCTCGTACTCCACGTCACCAACGGGTTCGGGCACGAACTCCACGAACTCGTCACTCTCCGCAACTGTCTCTGGCTCAGCAACTAACATGCGTCACCCAAAGAGAAGGGGCACATGTCAGCAAGTCTAAAAAGACTTGTGCAAGGAAACTATAAAAGTAAAGCAACCTAACAGTTCTAAAGTAAAGTATGACATGGATATAAAATGACAAATGACATGGCATGGCAATTAAACAAGTAAAAGACAAGTACTGGAATTGTAATCACGTCGTGCACAGAGATTCCGCCCTTTGGCTAGAGTGGCTGTACGGGCCAACTCTTACGCTCAAGTGACCGTTTATCCCTACCCCTCCACGTGTATCGAGCCAGGGCATTACCCCCGAACACGGAATGCTCGCTTCTGGATCACGAGCCAGGAAGTGTTTTTAACACGGATGGCGTAGGGTTATGCCCGCATAACGGGTGCCTAGCCGGTAACACGGAAACATGGATTGTACAAGTAGTGTAGCGTGTGCTACGATGCAAGTTTAACTAGAATGACATGTACGATGCAATGCATGGCAGTTAACAATTCAAATGCGTACAGTTAAGGAATTTAAAACATGACAGATATCAATGCATAAATGATATGGCAAGGTGTCGGATCTAGCTTCGTTGTCAAGCTAGATCACAAAGTTGCGCCTAGATCGCTATCATTTCACGATCTAGTCTCTTTCACGCTAGTACAAGGAATTGGCCTAAAAACATGGCCTAAAGAAGTGTTGGCAAGTTTCACTTGCCTGCTCCCGGTGATATCGGTTGACGTGGATCCGTACGGAAGGCGCGATTGGTAGGGTACGACCGATTCTCTGTTTCGATTAAATATATCTGAATTAGTCTCACTCCAACATATTTAAATAATAAGTCATTTTATTAGGTTCTCTAACCTAGGGATGTTCATGTCATATCATTCATCATCAAATATTACCGTATAAGTATTTAACTTAGGACATGTGCTGTTATAACATATAAAATTACCAAAAATAACTCATTTGTGATATGGTCTCATATATAAGTCATTTTCATATAGGAACTAATAACTAGGCTAATTAGTATTATGCATCTGTGAACTAACTAATATAATTTCCGATATTATAGGTTGACATAAAATTTTATATAAACTAAAATACTAACAATCTAGTTACAAGTTAACTCATAGATACGTAGCTAGCCTTTAAACAATTATCTTCTACAGTCACCGCAGATACCAGCAATCAGCACTAGCAACTCCTAGTCCTAGCATGAATATGTTTGAGGAATTGAATGTGAAGGACTCAGAGGACTGAGTGAGTACTGATGATTAATTAAGGTGGGCGGCTCGATACTGAGAAGAAAACTCCCCACACTCAAAGTTTCATGTCATCCGTTTGGTGCACGTGAATGGAAAGGCCAAGCATGGGCAAAAGAGCCAACCCACAATGAGATGATGAGCCTGGTTAGTGATTACATCTCCTTGTTCCTTACGTTATACCCATCTAGTTCAATGATTGAGGTGCATGGTCTCTTATCAACTCTCATGTTCAAACTATCAATTCTCCCTTGAAACTAACAGTGAACCCCATGCAAGATGGGCTCCTCATGATGTCAACCATGGAGAGGAGGGCTACTAACATGAGTCAGATTAAAAGATAATTAACCTCTCAGAATATAAGTTACTAGTACTAGAACATGCTGTCAATTTCAAATTGTTATTAACATGTTTATGATTTTATCACCTCACTACACTTTATATAAAAAGAAACCCAAGCCCATCTTCTGCTGTTTAACTTATAAAAGAAAATATATGCACAACTCACGTGTTTGACGATGGTTATTCTTTCCCGTTTGTGATTTACAGGTGAGAGGCGACGGTATGCATGGAGGAATGCAGGCTTGCGGCGTGAGTTCGCCGTAAGGGCGGAGCAAGGTTGAAGGAGGTGGGAGGAGAGCAGAAAGGGCAGCGGTGCCTAGCGCTCGGCGACTGCGGGAGAGGGGAGAGAAGGCGGCGGTATCCGCGTGTGTAGCTGGTCGGAGAGGAGGGAGGCGCCGTTGGCGTTTGCGCGCGGGTGGTCGGAGGGATGAAGGCTGGGCGTGGGAGAACTTTGGATGCCCGGAGTTAAGGCGCGCGTGGGGTGGCGCACGGTTGACGGGGTGTTGGCATGGCTGAGAGATAAAGGGAGGACTGGGGGTTTTAAATTGAAGAGTACGTTTTTTTTTCTTTTTGTTTGCTTGTGCGCAAGAAACAGGGGCCTCCTGCTAGCCCTTTTGTAGGGAGTTGTTAGGGGAAGCTTCACGTGGGGAGTGGGTTTCATGACGTGGGAGAGAGAGGGGGAGGTGGAGGTACGGTTGGGAGAAGGGATAAGATGTGGAGTGTTTGTTAGGATTTGATTTCATCCCTTCATTTTTTTAATTATTATAATAATAATGTTTGATTCACCGACCTGTGAACTTAGTTAGGTCTCATTTGGAAAGTGACTCCATTAGGCTAGGTCTTTTAATAATTATTAAATGTTTATAAGATTTTATACGTAACCCATCAATTCCATTTGAATTGCAATAATAATAATAATAATAATAATTAATAATCATTAATGATGTTATAGTAGATTGGCCTCTCGACGCCCAAAAATTACAACGAAAATACCGGAGCGCTCGCGCCTCCTAGAAGATCGTGAATACGGGGTTTGGTCGCGCGTCTGAACTACGGAAATCAGTAATAAAAATCAAATACACAAAACGCACATGAAACACGGCTACGCGCTAAAATACACACGGTCAGAAAGTGACCGTTACACCAACAATTGGTATCATAGATTGATATTTGGATGGCGTCAACAAGTGATATGCCTTTTGGAGATAATACAACGAGACCCTCAATGTTTGACAACAATTCTTATCGTCAATGAAAGTTTTGAATGAAGATCTACATCAACTCCATTTATTGTGATATGTGGAGTCTTGTGGAGGAACTTTATCACAAACCCACCAGATGCATCTTTAAATGGCCAAATAAAGAGAAAGGAATGGGCATTCTTCATGATGAGGTAATGGAAATTTTGATTTCCTCTTTATCTAACAAAATTTTGAGTAATGTATCAGGATCTACTAGTGCAAATCAAATATGGCACACGCTCGATTGTTTTGAGGAATGCAACATTGTCTCAACTAATGAAGAAAAGGAACAACCAAGGGAAAGGGCCATTGTGTGTCTCACGACACAAGAAAAGGAAAATGAGGTAATCTCTAACTCAATTAATGATTATAATGACTTAGAAGACAAATATAAGTTATTACAAAATAAATTTAGTTCATTAGAGCTTGATCATGAATGCTTAAATGTTAAGTATGATTCTTTAATGCATGATCATGATATTTTATGTAGTGAGCATATCATTTCTCTTTCAAAATTAAATGATGCTAACTTGTTGATAGAAAATTTAAGACTTGATAATGATAGATTAGTCGTAGAAAATTCTTTGCTCATAAATGAATGCAAAAGCATTAATGCTAGAATTGATATGATCTTTAGTGATTTATCTTTAAGCAAGCAAAAGCATGATGAATGTGTTTGTATGCTTGGTAATTTTAAGAGTAATGCTAGCTTGAGTACAATTTCCTCGTGTAGTAATGATTCTATGCATGATGATGTTGAATCATGTTAACTGTTTACATGCTAAAAGGAAAACTTATGTGTTTATGTATAGCAAGTTTGAATGCAAGAAGAATGTTAGAACTAATGCTTTGCATCATGTTGATAAATAATTTAAGATGCATCATAAATATTTTGTGAAACCACATATAATGCATTATGCTAGAAATCGTATGATTTATATGTGGGTTCCAAAGAATACATGTGACTTGGATAGAAATTCTTATATTGATAATTTTGTGAATAATGTCCATCATTCTAGAAATTACATGCAAGTTGGTTCTAGGAAATATAAACCTAAATGGTCTTGTGTTCATTTTAAGTGATTATTTGTGTGAACCCACCTATATTGAGTATCTATCGTTAATGTCTATTTTTTGATACTCTTTGGTTTGACCCCCAAACTAACCACATGGACTCGAAAGCAAAGAGTACCAGGAATTTTGAATTTCAGGTACTCAAATATATTTGTAGGGATTTGAAGATTCTGTGCCACCAAAATTCAAATTTTGCATAATTTCAGAGGGATGAATAAAATTAATGGGAATATTTGCAAGGGGAGCTAAGCATTTGGTAAGCATTTGGTAAAATTATTTTTCATGCTTAAAACGTAGTATATTATCATGCCTTATCTTTTAGATATTGAGTCACACTCTTTCTTTGGACTCATGCATATATCTAAGGGGAGAGATTTGAATGTGGGGGAGAATAATTTTAAAAAAATAAATGTTTTTGTTATAAACGGGATTTTGTAGGCCCATTTGTATATTGGGTATCCACCCATTATGTAACCCTACTTCTATAAATACAGGGCTACGGGGTTCCGTAGCCGTCAGAGTTTACAACACGTTATCAGCACGCTCGTCAGCTGAGCCGAACCTCTGCCGACGGACGAATCACGACGTGAAAGGGCTTGCTTCACCGAACGTCGCTAGATCCGGAGGGTAGGATCTAGAGGTAATTTTTTAATCCCTAGATCTAAACTTTTATGCTCATACGATTGGATCATTGTTTGTTTGGTATAAGATCAAATTTTAATCTCAGATCTACATGATAAGTCAACCTTTTTTAAATGATAAATCGACGTTTTATCTCTAAAAATCAAATTTTTATGATGAAAAACGCTGTTTTGAAGACTAAAAATAGATTTTTTTTAATAAAAATCATGTTTTTACCGTCTTCTTCCCCAAAATTTTGCAAACCCTAGAGGGGATCTTTCGTCGCAACGCGGCCAGCGGCCGTGCACGTAAAAAAACCCCCCACACGATATACCCGCCGCCTGAAGCGACGACATACGACTGCCGCCTCCGGTGGTAGGGCTGTCGCCCGAAGCGGCAGACGCTGTTGCCGCCCCCGGCGGTAGCAGGCACCACCGCCCGAAGCGGCCGGCGCTGCCGCCCGACGCGGCAGACGCCGTTGTCGCCCCAGGCGGCAGCAGGCGCCGCCGCCCTCGGGCGGCCGACGATGTTGCCGCCTCGGGCGGCAGTAGGCACCGCCGCCCCACGCGACAGACGCCACTGTCACCTCGGGCGGCAGACGACACTGCCACCCGACGCGGGGCAGCAGAAAAAACCCCCTCCCCACGCGCGCGAGACGCAAACCCTAGCCGCCCGTAGCAGCGACGCACGCGATGAAACCCTAGCCGCCCGAAGCCGTGATGTGCATGACGAAATCCTAGCCGACCGAAGCGGCGACGTGCGCGGCAAAACTCTAGCCGTCTGAAGCAGTGGTCCCTATGGCGCAAAATTTTCCCGCCCACACGGGGACGCACAAACGATCACCTTCAAAAACCCTAACTAGGGTTTTTCCCCCAAAAAAACTTCATTTTTACAAGTTCTTTTTCAGTTTTAATTAAGTTTTTCTTCGTTAAAATCTGATTAATGCCTTCATTGCATTTTTTTGGATTAATTGATTATTATATGTTTAATAATTAGGAAGATCATGCGACCGCTCAGTCGTTAGTTAACTAACCTAACGGTGTATGACGTTGCCCAGTGGTACAATAATTATTAAACGAAAAATTTTCATTTCCATTATAAAATACATGTGATAATTAATTGCATGTGATGATTAATTTTCTGCGATGAAATTAGATGCCTGCTGCATTTTTTTGCGATGGGATGTTGTATATTTTTATTGCCTCTAGCATGAATTTACACTTAAACACTACAAATGCATGTGTAGAAAATTATATGCCTGTTGCATATTTAATGTTCTGTGATGAACATTTTATTTAGCATGCTAAAATCTCTATGATATATTTTTAATGCATGTAGCATAAATATATGTTTGAGATAAAATTATTTATATGCCTGCAGAATATAAATAACATGTGTATATGTTTCAATTCGTGTTAGCTGAGCATACATTCTTAAGCCCACATGCTTGACTTATTTGCAATGATAATTTCATTTCTTTCAGCTAATTTATTAAGCATAACTTTTAGCTTACAAGCTTCATATTATGTGTATGATAAATCATTAGTTGTTGCATTTTGCACTCTTATATGATCATCCCTTGCTCATACTCATGCTCATGATATGGCGATAATTTATGACAACAAACCAATCATGATTTCAAAAAGTTTAACATCATATCCACTTTGACAAAATGAACCTGAAGTTCAAAATAAAATCAAAAGTCAACACCCTTTCACCCTAATAAAAATTAACAAATATGATGGATTATGTGAAAATCATTTATGTGATTTCTTTTAGAGATACACATGTTGTGGTAAATAGATCTCTCAGATCTATGGTTTGTATAAACCAATATTGACACCAGCAGTTGTCATAACACTACTAAACTCTTTTAGAGTCCTCTCACTCTACAAGGTATGATTCTTGAATCTAGCCTTATTTTTAAGCGTACGCCCGAAGTCGTGACTTAATAGATAAGTGATAAATTATAAATTTCGTAACCACGTATTTGTTTTCCCTTGAGCATGATTCTATATCCACACAATACTTGAATGACTCAATAAATATGGCATGTAGACCATACTTAAGCATTCAAATAGACTTTTAAAAGTCTCTCATAAATTAGAAAATTGGAAATATAGAAACTAACTCATTTCCCTTGTACATGTCTACTTCGTAAGACCAATATTCATTCTTCCTTATAAACGACAATAAGGAAGACTGAAAACAGGGGAAGTCTTGAATAAAATGAGAAAGGGAAGATATGATATACCTCGACATGGAGTATGCAATGGCAACCCAATATCAGACCAGAAGTTCTGATAAGACCCATTATGCTTTTTGCAATATGAATGGGCATTAACCTATGCCATATAAAAATATATACATATATAGTCTAAACGACGAAAGTCAAATTGACCGTATGTATATTTAGCTACTCCCCGAGGATAAATAAACTTTGAAAACAAATTTGATCTGTTGTCATAATATAAGTAAAAAATGAGCACAATTGTGGACGTATGTTTTCTAAAGCACACATCATACTATGAAACTTGTTGCTGTAACATAATTATCAGTAGTATTCTCTTACAGTATATATGTGTTTAAATGCATTACTACAATACTTATTATTGATTTCATGCTTTTTACACATTTTATTTTACTGTGAATGATTTGTTATCCTAAATACTCCTAAAAATGAGGATGACATTTACTCTCTGAAAGTTTCGATGGATATTCGTTAAAACGAAATCCCTAATGACTCAAGAAATCAATGAAGCCTGAAGCTTTGTCTCATAATGATCCGCATAATAGTCAATGTGAAGATGTAATCATTCACAATTTGAACACAGTTCACCTATTATCGGACAAAATTAACTTGAGCATTTTAATGGACTTTCAAAAGTCCCACATAAATTCTAACAGAGCAATTAATTTGGAACACCAGAAGTGTCCATAATTGACCAACGTTGGAACGATGTCATCCTGGATTGATGATGCAAGATCATTAGTCAATCCTGTAAATTTGACGAACCCGAAGATTCTTCAAAAAGGGTGAAAATTTCATTGTCCCATTCAAAAGGGAAAAATGATTACGAGATCATCTACATTCACGTGGACATTGAGTCTCCTTACTTCTTCAAACGAATTTAAGATGATACACTATCTTCATTAGAAGAATGAGACCTTTTGGCCTCTTGAGAGTATTTGAGGGATAAAAGTGGACTCACACACTCCCTACATATGGCTGATGATGTACCTTAGAGTACTCATATATATATATATATATATATATATATATATATATATATATCCTCTTAAAATGGTCATAATCAAAACCTTGTTATTCAACCGCAGTCCAGCTTATTATTAATCACAACGGACATATTACCTTACTGGGATATTGGTTGGGCTTTTACTTACCCTCATACCACCCTCAAAAATGTCGCAGTGGAACTTATTCATCGGGATTAACCATCCTGGATGAATATATTCCGAGATCCCCAAACGGGGGAGGCATTACTGCACATCTTATAGATCGTGCCTTGACGGGTTCATATCCCCAGATCTATGCTCAACTTCGTTGAAGTCGAGCTAATTGCGGATTTTTTTGGATAACACTGGGAAATCAATTATATTTAACAACTGGAAGAAAATTGAACACCCTGAAGTTTTGTGTTCACACCCAGAAATGGGTTATATGTAAATCATTAAAATGATTTAAACGAATTACTTATCCATTAAAAATCCAGTTGTAGGTGACCATGCGGAACATGCAATTACAATGCAAACCATCAAAACGCCTCCTTAGAACCTATTTACATGAGCCTGATCACCTCATATAAACAGTCTCCGAGAACCCCTAACGGGGGAAGCGTTTAGAGCACATCTTATCGATTGTGCCATGATGAGTATACATCCCCATGTCACCATTATAGACCATCAAAACACAGACCTATTTATCGGAAGTAATTACCCCAGATAAATAGATTTTGAGCACTCTGAATAGGAGAAGCATTTAAAATCACTTCTCCTAAGATGTGCATTGATGTGCCCTTTTTAAAGACTTGATGAGATCCTGAAGATCCTTCATAACTTTAATTCCCCAGCATTAGGTTCAACAAAAATACTATAATCATCCATGAGCCTGAAGCTCAATTTGACCATTTAAAACATTAACACATATGATCTGATTATCATAAATTGTGATGAGATCCTGAAGATCCACACTTATGAAACTGTTAAACAGTTATCAGACATATCTACTGACAATATAAATATTTTCAAATTCACACATCCCTGCTACTAAAAATCCAGCTAGGATTGACATACCAAATATAATGGATGCAATCCACCAGTAGCAGGAGTGGATATCCTCAATGGATGAGAGGACATACCACGACGCTCCAAAGCGAGAAATAACTCCTGGAGACCCTAAAACAATACCACCACAGGAAAGTGAGCTCATCTCCATATCCTCTCCCTTTCCAGAACCTCCAGAAGATATGAATCTGGAATAAATTGAATAATATACGTACATGGAGAGGTATTTGGATAAAACACACTGTCGACAATTACTCACATTTCATTTTGACATAGATATCGTTCCCAATCTCCGTTTCCTGAAGCAAACGCAGAGACTTGGCCAGATTATGTGGAACGAGGCAATAATAAGTTGAGCTGGACTCACTTATGAAATGTGAAGTGTTTGGACCCGAAGTCCTGATATCAAAAGATGAAACCTGTGGGTTACCGAGTATTGTATAAATAAATAAAATCGTATGCTATAAGCAAAACGTTATAGCATTAGAGGTTAATTTCGTAGAAACCAGGAAGTAACCATGTAAGATGAGCTTAACTCACTTACAAAATTATTTAAACTAATGCATCAGGCTCCCCGGTCATGTTGTAAAAACCATGCGATTGGCAAAGAAAATTTTAGGCTATGTTGCTATGGATGATGTGACAACATACCCTTACGAATTATCATCCTGAAGATGAAACCATCATCCTGAAGATGAAACTATCATCCCGAAGATGAAACCATCATCTAGAAGATGAAACCATCATCTAGAAGATGAATAATCATCCAGCAGATGAATAATCATCCAGCGGATGAATAATCATCCAGCGGATGAAATTATCATCCAATTGATGAAGAAACATAGCTAATCGCAATCCACTAATACACCTACTGGTTGTATGGATGCACATTAAGACCCCTTCCGTTCGCTGGAAGAGGGGAAGGATATCCTAGGTCCTGAAGTGCCTTACTCAAGTGTCTTTTGTACACTCCTTTATCTAGTTAACTGCACGCGACTCTAGACAGCATTGGCAGTAAACCCTTTAACCAGATACAGTGCAGTCCATGCAGCGCACCACTGGACCAGAGATATGTAGCTTCTGCGCTACCTCCAAGGGTCAAGGATCATCCAACATGTTAAATGTATTTGCAGATACAGGTTACAGATCATCGTGATGATTACAACAAAGGAACGACGAACTCTTGGAGACCAGCAAAGCATGCTTCTAAGGCAACATCAATCCCACCATCCCGAGAGGCTCATCGATCCAAGAAGCAAATCATAAGTACGCACAGCCAAGTCATGCAGTACCTCACAGACACAGTGACGACTGGGTCAGAGACGTGGTTCTACCTACCGAGTCTGCAGACCACTCCTCTTCAAAAGAGCTCCCTCAGATTCAGTAGCTGTTATAGATGAGCGATGCCTTGTACTTTGCACTTATTATCGGAACACTGTAAGAGATTGATGTATAGTTTCCTAGGAGATATGCAAGCCTGCAGCTTGTACAGATCAGGGGGAGTCAAATGTAGTGTTGTACTCTTTTCCCTTGGCTATTAGTTTTTCCCACTGGGTTTTCCATATCTAAAGGTGTTAACGAGGCAACCTCATTGACTCTGGATCCAGAAGTATCCACCCCCTAAATACTTCCACTAATCAGGGAAGTTATGGAAAACTGTACTCTTTTTCCTTGGCTATTGGTTTTCCCACTAGGTTTTCCATAGCTAAAGGTTTTAACGAGGCAGTTACCCCTAACTTAGGATCCAGAAGTTTCCACCTCTAATGATATCTATCGATCATGGGAAGTTATAGAGACTTGTACTCTTTTCCCTTAGCCACTGGTTTTTCCCACTGGGTTTTCCATGGCAAAGATTTTGACGAGGTAAGAACTCTTAACTTAGGATCTAGAAGTATCCATACCCCCTAGTCAGATAAGCTCTATGAATCCTGAAGCGCTCATATACGGCTTACAACAATGGATGGATAAGGGGAAGTGTTATAAACGGGCTTTTGTAGGCCCATTTGTATATTGGGTATCCACCCATTATGTAACCCTAGTTCTATAAATACAAGGCTACGGGGTTCCGTAGCCGCCAGAGTTTACAACAGTTTTTCAATAGGGGAGAGAACATTTTTTTTGAATATTTTTTATTGATAACAAAAGGGATGCGATATTAGATGTCAAGTATAATAACATATGTTTACAACACTTACACATGGTATAATGATGTGTTGTAAGATAGGTAATTGTATTTTTGGTTATTATGCATGCATTGTTTGTCATCATCAAAGGAAAGAGAATGTTGAGATATTGAGTCTCATCCTGTGCGGTTTTGATGATGAACAAATGTTGCTTCTAATATATTTGAGTGCAGGAGCTTAACACAAATCAAATGTAGCACTCAATGGAGTAATGATGAGCTAAACAATACTATAGATCAATTAGAGCAAGATAAAGAGCTTGGGAAGGAAGAATGCATCAACGGACTTCATTGTAAAAATGTAATTGATCTATTTTTATTTTATCTTAGCTTGTTAAGGCCTTGCTAGAGCTCTCACAAACATATATATGAACACCATAAAATGATTTTAAAATATTTTAAAATGTTTTAAAATGTTTTTCATATCATATCATATGTATCAGTGTCAGGAGTCAACTACTTTTTGAATATGAATCGACTACCATCGATACAGAGAATAGGACAGTCGCTGACTACAGAAAATAGTCGACTACAGTTGTTGGAGTAGTTGAATACCTCTATGATAATCGACTACTCCAACAACATTAGTCGACTACCATCAGGCCAATGGACAAAAAAGACAGCTTCGAGATTTACGAAAAGATGTATTTTTGATCAATTGAAGCAGTGTTTTTGGATACAAGTTTCAACGGTTTTCATCCTGAAATATGCTAAGATAGCTGAGGCTTTAGCAATAAAATTTTTGAGCAAAAATTAAGTTTTTAAAAGCATCTCTAAGCTCTTTCAAAAAGCCCTCAAAGTTTTCTTGATCTATGTTTTAAAAGAGATTTTCAAATCTTTCCTGGCAAATATTTCTTGATCTCCCAATGATCTCCCAAAGCTTTCAACTTCATCATCTATTGGAGATCAATACTATAGCCATCACATCTACACAAAGCTTCAAACCAAGACTATATGTAGAAGTGTATTCATTCTCAAAGTGTAAGTGAAAATCCTCAATTGTGTGAGGTGGTAAGTTTTCTCTTAAAAAGAGAAGAGTTGTAAGAAATTCCTCTTAAGAAGTTTTGTTGTAACTATTTGGGAAATAATGGATTTAACCGAGTAGGACATGGGATAGCTGGATGTAAGATAAGCCAAGTGTGACTTGGGTATCCAAAACATGGTAATTCTCGTGTTTGCGCTTGCTCACTATTTTTTGTGTTGCAATTATTTATCTCTTGATCAGTCAATTTCGATGCATACTTTATTGCTTGAGATATTTTTGTTGATTAAGTTTAATTTGAGCAATCCATTTGTAAACTTTAGTAGATTATGTAGATGAAATTTTATACAGTAATCATCCCCTCTAGTGTCTAGTTGCCATCCACATGAGGATCCCAACACCTTCTGGAGATGGATGGATTAAGATGAATTCGGATGGTGCTGCAAATGCTGATGCTTCAGCCTATGGAGCTTTATTGCATGATTCCATTGGGCACTGAAAGGGTGGTCTAGTTCGCAACTTAGGAACCTATTCCCCAGTTATTGCTGAGTTGCAGGGGATATGTGAAGGGTTGAACCTGGCTTGGATGCAAGGTTTTCGTAAGGTAGAGGTTAATGTAGACTCTTAAGTGGTCGTCTCAATGTTGTCAAAAAGTTTACCTGTGATTCCTCATGAAACCCTTTTAGCCAAAAGATGTAAGGAACATTTACAAAGAGATTCGAAGATCTCCCTAAAACATTCTTACCGAGAGTCAAATGCATGTGCAGATTGGCTAGCAAAACATGGCCTTAAGTGTGCCCATGGTATTCATCTTATGTGGGATCCCCCAATGGACCTTCAAGTTTTACTTCTTGCTGATATCCACTCAAAGGCCTCACTCACTTGTTGGTCTTCTATTCTGTTATCTTAGACTATGCCTTCTTCAATTCCATTCTTAATGAGAGTGAGTTTCAGTCGTGTTGTAAATACATAGTTTTCTTTTGCAATAAAAGTTAGGGATGCTCCCCGCATATTTCACAAAAAAACAATGGTAGTGGGTGTGCAAGGTATTTGGATCCAACCCAATAAACTATATCCAATATAAACTGATATATTATGTCGTAGGAGAAATATTGGCATCATGATTGCTTGTATGAAGCCAAATAATATTTTTCTTTAATTTTGGTGTATGTATTGTTGGAATTTCTGATTTTTATTGTTGTTGTGAAATCATTTGTCATGTCACCTAATAAAAAAATGATGAGTTGTTTTGACGTGACGTGTTTATAATTGGCTGAGAGAAAATCAAGCACAAGAGTTGTACTTGTTTTTGTTTTTTCCTGGATTAATGAGAACACGTCATATCAGTACATTTGATCATTGTTCATCAGTGTCCACCTATTTTCGATTAATCTCTTTTCTAAAAATAATTTCCTTTTTAAAATACCACGGGCAAGATTTCATTATATTTAACATGCATACTAGCTGGTGTTCTTATGTTACATTCTCTCGCTTGCTTTTTTGTGCTACCATTAATTGTGAAAATCATATAAACTACAAGGCTTTATTTTATAATTATGGAGCGGGCAACATTTGCTTTTAACCCAGACTAATTTTTGGGTTAATCATAACCTATTGTTTGGTGCATCAATTTTATTTGATTACACTTTATTTCTCTTAGCACATGGATTCATATTATTTATCTAAACCTATATAATTGATAAATTTTTTTATAATCTCATTATTATAAGAACGAAGGCTATATTCACAAAACTACAAAGTACTTTGCTTGTTTTGGAAAAGGGTTTGGAAAAAGTAGCTTTTAGGAGATCACATCAATTTTTTTCCGAACAACTATTTCAAAGTTTGTTTTGCCCGAAATCGTTCTGAGACCAGCCACATATGGCTGTTTAATTATATAAACGAGAATCTTTTTTGATCGATCTCCCTTTAAAATGAATATTTTAGTTTAATTAGTAATACAACATAATCATTTTACAGGTTTTCGAAAAAATATCTTTTTTCTCTTTCATACAACCCTTTTCTAGAAATTTACAAAACTGTATTTTCTGAAAATGTTTGGAAATAAAAAACAAACATTTTTTTAGAAATACCCCCAAAATGTTGTGAAGTGCTTTCTGCTGGAGGCTACAGACCTTAATTTATAGGAGAAGAATTCATACAAAGGTATGATACATGATGTAATAGGATAGACTATTCTTAATTAGATAGACTCTACATAACACTCCTCCTTGTGCTGCCATTAATGTGAACTCATTCTCATGAATACTTTGGGATTTTGAGTATTGTGTGAGTATCACTAGGGTTGGATACTTCATGATCCAGAGTTAATGAGATTTGCCTCGTTAAAACCTTTAGCTATGGAAAACCCATTGGGAAAAAAAACCATACCCAAAGAAAAAGAGTACAAAACTCTTTTAACTATCCTTGATATGTACAAGCTCTAGGCTTGCAGATCCTTTTGACACCTCATACCAATCTTTTGTATAAATTTCCAAAAAGCGGATGTAGGAAGAGACTTAGTGAACATGTCAGCCATATTTTTACTAGATTGTACTTGCTTCACGCCGTTCTCGCCATTCTTTTGTAGCTCATGTGTCCAGAAGAACTTTGGAGAGATGTCTTTGTCCTAACGTCTTTGATGTAACATCCTCGTAGCTGGGCTATATAGGCGGCATTGTCTTCAAACATGGTGGTTGGCTTAAGATCACTAGTCTTCAATTCGGTTGTCACCAGAATGTGATGCATAACTTAGCGTAACCAAACACACTCTCTACTTGCTTCATGTATGGTGAGAATTGTTGAATGATTGGATGAGGTTGTCATTATGGTTTGCTTTACAGATCTCCAGGAGATGGTCGTCATACCGTAGGTAAACACATACCCACTTTGTGACTTCTCATTATGGGGGTCGGACCTGTAACATGCAGCTGCATAGTCAATAAGTGTGGATGATGATCCTTTCTTATAATATAATCTCAAATCTATTGACCTTTGGAGGTAGCACAAAAGATGCTTATATTCCGAACCATTGGCAATAGTTTAGGTGCAGTACTTTAATTGGCTTAATAAGTTAATAATGAACGCTATATCGGGGGGCTTATTATTAGCTAGGTAGAAAAGTACTTGATAAGGGATTATGTACCTAGAATATCCTCCCCCTCTTCTAGCCGACGGAAGGGGTCTTTTGTACATCTAGTGCACATACTACCATAGGTGTAATCAGTGGATGATAATGGTCCTTGTGTAAATTCTTCAACACACTTTGTGTGTATGAAGTCTAATGTAACAAGATGTTATCTTTTAGATAATAAATCTGTGAGCCAGGACATATCTTTATTTTTCCTTGGTCTTTCATATCATATTTGATAGTCAGGCTAGAACAGATATTTTGGTTTTCTCTTCAGGAGATCCAATGAGATTTAAGTCGTTTACAACTATAATCTCAAATCCTGTAACTTACTCTTATAAAGATGCAAAGACAACCTTTAGTATGAATCCTTGCTTTGTTAAGGGACTCACTTAGTTGTACAATATTTTATTATCTCTTCAATAGAATAGACGTCTCGAAGTCTATTTAGACATTTAAGAAATAAGGAAAGTATCTTTATCAAGATATCCATAGAATTATATGCTGTCACAACATCCAATTGCAGCATATCCAAAATTTCATTTTTCAAATTGTAAGGTATCCACAACTATAAACAGGGAGTCTGAAGCATCATTTATATAAGTTAGTCACGCAAATCTTACTTGTTTATTTTCCAGTTTCAGCGAAAAAAATCCTTGAGCTATAAGATGTAATTTATAGCATACGATTTCATGCTTATATTTATATTTATATTTATACAATAATCATTATGCCTACAGGTTTGACACCGTTTGGTGTCTGTACTTCAGGTCCGAATACTTCACGTTTCATAAGTGAGTCCAGCTCAGCTTTTATTGCCTTGTTCCACATTGGCCAATCTCTACGTTTGCATTTTAGCAACTAAGTGTGGATCGATATTATATAATTATCATATCGTTTGCGATGTAAGTGGTAATATGATACGTGAATATGTTGTCGACAATTGTGTTCTTTCTATCCAACACCTCCCAAGTACGTACAAAATTTAATGATATATCAGTTTCTCTCGAGTTCTCCTCTTCTAGTGATTTTACCAGAAGAATGGTTGGCTAACCACATAACAACTTTGTAGAGCGATGTTAAAAAGTTGGAAGTTGGTTTGAATTGATAATCGCTTTTTGCGGGGGACGGCTTTTGAAAAAGACGATTGAAGAACTCCGGGAGGAGGCCGACGGCTACGCACGTAGGATCAAGGGAGTTGATCTAGTCGGTTGTGCAAGGGGAGCTTGCTGGCAAGGGGAGCTTGCCGAGAATACTCCATGGGTTGGTAGAGACCACCCATCGCGGTTTGTATTGAGGGGGAGGTTGTTCCTCCTAATAGAATCGTAATAATTAGTGATTGTACTCATTTATTATTTTAGTGGAGTATTCTGATTTTCTGGGCGGGGCCCCGCAGATGTAGGTGTGCGCACCGAACTGCGTTACCAAGTCTTGAGTGTCTCTGATTGGTTCTTGTTTTTAATCTCTGTGTTTATTTGATTATTCCTACGTACTGAAATTTACAATTGGTATCAGAGCAGGTCACCCGTATATCTTTGTTATCAAAGTGGGTGTGATCTTGGATTTCAGTACTTGAATCATGGCTACACGAGAAGGTGCCTCCGTTGTTCGTCCTCCATTGCTCATTGGTACAAATTACACTTACTGGAAGTCTCGGATGCGTGTATTCATTAAGTCCATTGATGAGAAGGCCTGGATCACTGTCAGTGAAGGATGGACACCACCAACCGAAATTGATGAAGATGGCAAAGAACACCTCAAGTCGGCAAGAGACTGGAGTCGGATTGAAGAACATGCGGCCTTGTGCAATTCTAAAGCAATTAATGCTATTTTTTCCGCTGTCGACGAAGAGCAATTCAAATTAATTTCTACGTGTGAGTATGCAAAGGAAGCGTGGGATATACTGCAGAGTATTCATGAAGGAACCAGTACGGTAAGAGCATCTAAACTTCAAATGCTCGCATCTCAATTTGAAAATCTCAGGATGAATGATGATGAGACTGTGGCTGAGTTCAATGGGAGACTGCGTGATATATCTAATCAGGCATTTCAATTGGGGAAGAAGTACTCTCAAAAGAAGTTGGTTGAAAAAAATTTGAGATCCCTACCCGATAAGTTCTCTGCGAAGATTGCGGCCATTGAAGAAGTGAGGAACACATCCACCATGAGATTGGATGAACTCATGGGATCTCTTCAGACCTATGAAATGAATCTGAAGACGAACCACAGGGATAAAGGGGTGGCTCTAAAGGTTGAAGTCAGTAAAACATCTAAGCCTGAAAATGACTCGGATATTGATGATGGCATTGATCTGCTGACTAAGAATTTCAACAGAATGATTAGGAAGATGAGCGACAAGGGACAGAATTACAGATCTGCCAAAAAAGAATCAAGACCGTATATTCCTACTGCTGGAAAGGCAATCAGTCATCCTGCACAGAGGTATGAGCCAAAAAATAAAGGTAAAGGAATACAATGCAGGGAGTGCGAAGGTTTCGGTCATATACAGGCCGAATGTGCTAATACCCTCAAGAAGAAAAAGGGGAAATCATTAGCTAGTACCTGGAGTGATGAAGATTCAAAAGGAAGTTCTGGAAATGAAGACAACACCAGCAACTATGTGGCTTTTCCGGCTATTCTTGATGATCAATCTGATGGGTACACCCCTAGCTGTGTTGGACTTAATGTTGCAACAGCTAGTACAACATTAGAGAACAAAACTGCAAATGTCAGAAAGAATGTTACAACATTATGTACAACATCTTTTACAACATCTTGTACAACATCTACAACCGAATCAGATTCTGAAGCTGACATCGATGGGGAAGTTAGTGACAGTGATATCCGTACAGCATACCAGATGATGTTTGAGAAATGGATGCAAATCTGCAATATCAACAAAGTCCTGAAGGAGGAGAATAATAGACTGAAGAAAGAGAAGGAGGAGGTCAAAACCGAATGTCTGAAAGCTGAGGGAAACTGTAGAGAATTGGAAAGAAACTTCAGAAATGTTCTTCTCAGGGCAGAGAAAGCTGAATGCACTTTGGAGAAGTGGAATTCTGGAAAAGTAAAGCTGGATGATATCTTAAACATGGGTAAGATTTCAGGAGATCGCACCGGAGTGGGATACAATAGAGGAGCTTTTGATGATGTGTCTGCTGAAAGAAGAAGTCAAGTTAGCAAAGAACTTGAAAGAATGTGTCAGCACAAGGGCCATGATCAGAAGAAGAGGCAGATTAGAGGTATTAAAGGTGCTCGTTTTGTATGCAGTTACTGCAAGTTCATAGGCCATACTGAGAGAAACTGCTACAGTCGCATGCGACATTGGTCAGAAGGAAGAAATGTTAGACATCCTGATATGAAGATGAAGAAGCAATGGGTCAAGAAGTCTGAATTATACAGTAAGAACATTACAGCTTCAGAGAAAACACTTCATGTTGTGACTAATGTTGTAACGTTAGATACAACACAGAACAATGTTGCTCCAGATGTTATGACACCAGACTCGACATCTTCCCTCGACAATCACTGTGAGCAACCTCCGCCCAAGTCTCATGAATCTTCCTCTAAAATTATCAGAGTGCTATCTCGTTTCTTTGCTCACTGCTCTTCCTCCACCGGTGCCATTGGATCTTCGCCTGTACCATCTCCTGCACAGCAATCCTGTAGGATCCTGTCAAAACAGAGTTAGGATCGACAATTAAAGTTGAGACTTACGCTTGCGTATGCGGAACGGTAGTCTCGGAACTTTGCCTTCGGATTCGCCACGACGGATCGAGTCTTCTCACGAACGGAGTAAGGCTACTAATCCACAATCTAAATCTCTATTTTAGATTAAGAACTTGGAAAGAGGAAGAGAAAGGATTTCTGCAGAGCTTCGCTAGGATGAAGATGCATGCATGAATTTCATGCAAATGGTGTAAGAAATGGCTTACCCTTGGGTCTTATTTATAGCCCCCAAGGTAGTTATTTTAGGGTAAGTTGTTCCTTTGGAACAACTTAATTAAGGTGTACCATGATACATGGCACATTATAAGCTTAAGTTGTACCATATGCATGGTACAACATAAGCTTAAGATATTCCCCCTTTATAAGCCATATGTCGCATGCACTTATGCATATATAATGCGACTTTCCCACTCATCCAGAGATCCCCTCCGCAAGGGAACAGATTCCCTTTGTACACGATTTTGTGTACGCGACGTTCGAGATCCGTATTCCCTCGTACATCCCCCACAAGGGTGTACAAACGTCTTCCATATCCAACATCTCCCACTCACACTTGAGGGGATTGTAAGAGAACGTCTTTCCCTTAGTTCTTTCATCTATCATACCGAGAAATAGACCGTGCGACCGTCATGCGCGTAGAGTCTGTTGTTGTGCACTTGTTAGAGATACACAACGACCTCGAAGGTGCAAAGTTGAGTAGTTCAACGCATGCTTTACCCTAGATTATTTCTTCACATTTCTTGTACTTTATATTCAACAATTGAATCCCATCTGGATTACAATTGGCTGGCCAGCTTTGAATCACTAAAGTCCAAATGCGAATATGAAATCAATCTTCCTCTTCTTGCGAACCTTCTGATCTTGACTTGATTTGCTTTTCTAACGTGCCCCGCCGAGCCGAATTACCATAGCCCATTAGTAACACGCTAAGATAGCGATCATCTCGTCAAATCTAAAGGAACCAATTGGAGTCCTTGAGGGTAAGAGTTAAGACCCGTATGGCCTTTGAGTCTCACATAATAGCAAACACTATTGCTACTAACTCAGTGGTCGAAATGCATACGTGGTATGAACACGTATTACAACATCACTCCTTCCCCAGGGAGAGTATGTCTTAATGATGTTGTACGGATGAAAAGATCAGACACCACTGTGCCTATCTTTTTGAGTCCCCTTACTACTCGTGAAATATTCACGGACTCTCATCCTGCATAAGACAGATAGGATTTAAAATCCTACGAGATCTCTTTCAAATATCCTTGTGATACAGATCTCAGATCTTTTGTAAGCATCCATATGATGCAGATCTTTCATTCGACTATCTTGTTTAAGTCATGACTCTAAATCATTTAATGATTTTGACTTTAAACTAGTCTCATCTCTATCTTATCCATCTGATAAGATAAGGCGGTTGCTCATGTGAGAGAGCCAACCTTAATCTGTCCGACATACACACAATAAAATAGCTGAGACTCAAACACAAATGTTTAAAATCATTTGTAAGAAACTTGTATGCAATATATAAAAGAACTTCTTTCTTTTATTAAACTTTGATCTTCTATAGACATGGGAAATATTACAAGATACAGCTCAGCACCTACGCATTCCCATAGATGATAAGTGTTTGTAGAACACATCTCTGGGGATCGCCTTGGTAAGGGGATCCGCTATCATCTCATGCGTGGATATGTATCCTATGTCTACTTCCTTCCGTTTGTCATAGTCCTTCGCAAATTTGAATCGAATGTCAATGTGTTTGGTCTTACAATGAAATTTAGGATCTTTGACGTAGGCAATCGAAGCTTGACTATCACTGTATATAGGAACAGTGCTTGTGTCAGTGGCATTCGTCAGCCTGTCTAAGAATTTCCTAAGCCAAACAGCTTCTTGGACAGCCATGCTGAATGCTACGAATTCGGCTTCCATGGTTGATAGAGCGATGCAGGTTTGTTTCTTGCTGCTCCAGGATATTGCACCATTCCCGAGCAAGTAAACAAAGCCTGAGGTAGATCTTCGCTCGTCGAGATCACCCGCCCAATCAGCATCGGTATAGCCTTCGAGTCTCAAGGTATTGCCTTGATAGCATAACGCATAGTCCGCAGTCCCTTTGAGGTATCTTAATATCCTCTTAACCGCTTTCCAGTGTGCTTGTCCTGGGTTGGATTGGTAACGGCTTACCATACCAACAGCATAGCAAATGTCTGGTCTGGTACACATCATGGCGTACATCAGACTCCCGACAGCACTGGAGTATGGAACTTTTTCCATAGCTTTCTTTTCTTTTGGATCTTTGGGACACATCTCCAAACATAGACCCTCGCCTTTGCTTATTGGAGTATCAATTGGCTTGCAGTCCTGCATACTAAACCGTTCTAAAAATTTCTTTATATATGTCTCTTGAGAGAGAGAAAGAAGTTTCTTGGAACGATTCCTTGAGATCTTAACCCCAAGGATATATGCAGCTTCACCCATGTCTTTCATCTCAAAGACGGATGAAAGCCAAGCTTTGATATCCAAGATAAGACGCTTATCATTTCCGGCTATAAGTATGTCATCTACATAAAGAGACATAATTACATACTTGTTTTTAATCCTCTTAATATATACGCAGTTGTCTTCGTCGAGCATAGAGAAACCATACGACAAAACGACTTCTTGAAAGCGCATATACCACTGCCTTGAGGATTGTTTAAGACCATATATGGATTTACGAAGTTTACAAACCTTATGTTTGTTTTCTTCTTGTACGAACCCGTTTGGTTGTTCCATGTAGATCTCCTCATCTAGTTCTCCGTTAAGAAAGGCAGTCTTTACATCCATCTGATGTATTTCGAGGTCCAAACAAGCCACCATTGCTAGAATTAAGCGAATCGAGGTAAAACGCACGACAGGAGAGAAAGTCTCTTCGTAGTCTATTCCTTCCTGTTGCGTGAAACCTTTCGCAACAAGGCGAGCTTTATATTTCTCGATGGAGCCATCAGCCTTATGCTTGATTTTGAGAACCCACTTGTTCCCAATGGCTCTACGTCCCTTAGGTAAATCAACCAAGTCCCAGACTTGGTTTGTTTTCATGGATTGAAGTTCTTCTTCCATTGCCGCTATCCATTTATGTTTAGCAGGGCATGTGACGGCCTGTTTGAAATTTGCAGGTTCGTCATCATCTTGTAGTAATGTCATGAATGTTTGAGGAAATTCATCCTCAAATCTTAGAGGTGTTAGCCTCGTTCGATTACTACGTCTTGTTTGAGTCTGATCACTCCCACTTGGAATGACATCACTCCCACTTGGAATAATATCACTCCCACTCGGAATAGGATTGGTATCGTTCGTATCATCCATTGGTGAAGTTTGAAACGTATTTTCTTCTTCACCAAGAATTCTCCCACTCGAACGTTCTGATCCTTCTTGATCCCAAGTCTCAAACAAGGATAAGTCTTGACTTATCTCACCCTGTCTTGGAAACTCGTTTTCCAAGAAGACAACATCCCTCGATTCGAATTCTATTAGACCCCCATTGTCCTCTTGACCGACGAAAACATATCCTTTGGAGTTTTCAGCGTATCGGATGAAGATACACTTCCTCCCACGTGGCCCAAGTTTCCATATTTGTGAGAGGATAAATGTGCGTAAGAGGCACAACCCCAAGGTTTTAGAATGTTTAAGTCTGGAGTTCTATTGTTCCACAACTCATAAGGAGTAGAACTTACCGACTTCGAGGGTACACGGTTTAAGATGAATGCTGCCGTCAATAATGCGTCACCCCAAAAGGTGATAGGCAAATTTGCCTGAGACATCATTTATCGGACCATTTCCATCAATGTCCTATTTCTTCTTTCCGCAACACCGTTTTGTTGCGGAGTATAAGGCATAGTTATTTGATGAACTATGCCTTTTTCATCACAAAGTTCCTTAAAACTTATTGATTGATATTCACCGCCCCTATCGGTTCGCAAAACCTTAATCTTGTGATCTAATTGATTCTCCACTAAACTCATATAGTTTTTAAAGCAAGCCAAAGCTTCACTTTTGTGGGATATCAAATAGATATGTCCGAAACGGGTGAAGTCATCAATGAATGTGATGAAATAGGACTTCCCGCGTCTTGTCTTAACATTCATTGGACCGCAAATGTCCGAATGGATAAGCTGTAATGGAACTTCGGCCCTTGTGCCAGTTCCAAACGGCTTGCGACAAGTTTTCCCTACAAGACAATGTTCGCAAGTCGACATTTCAACTTTTGAAACATTAGATAGCAAGCCACTTTTGGCAAGTCTATCCATTCTAGTTGGTCCAATATGACCAAGTCTTGCATGCCAACAAATGATCTCAGAATTAGAGTTAGAAGCATTTGTCAAATGAAAACTTTCATTAATGGAAGAAGAATCATCATACATTGTGTTTAAAACAATTAATCCATTACAAACATTACCAGAACCAATCAAAGAATTATTACAAACAAGGTCAACATATTGTTTATAGAACCTCCACTCATAATCTAAAGACATTAACATGACCACGGAAACGATATTCCTTCTAATATCTGGAGCAAAGAGGACGTCGTGCAATAATAATGTCCGGCCGTTGTCGAGAACTAGCTTACATGTTCCGACGCCTTTGACTTCAACACGAGTGTTGTTGCCGACGTATATCCACTTTGTTCCTTGAGTTATCCTTCGATACTCTACGAAGAACCTTCTGTCATTCGCAACGTGGTCTGTGGCCCCTGAATCAATCAACCAAAAATAGTTAGATTCAGCAAGAAACATGGAACTAGAAACACATATGTAACTAGCCCTACAAGTTACCTTATCACTTCCATCCGTACACTTACGGGCGAAGTGACCGTACTTGTTGCACTTAAAGCACTTGATATTCTTCAAGTTTTTCTTCTTTGAGTGCACATTCTTTTGCCACTTTTTGTTCTTAGTCTTCTTTGAGGTTTCCGGTTCTTGCTTTCGTTCGTTCACAAACCTTAAGCGTTTCCGCTTATTTCCTCCATGTGAGGAACTAGCGGCCACGTGCACTTCTGCACTTGGTTTTGCGGCTTGAATCCGCTCTTCCTCGAGTTCGAGGTGTTTCGAAACATCGCTTAAAGTTTTAATGCACTCATTATGAGTGAGGTGCATTTTCATTTTATCCCAGCTATCTGGGAGTGAACGAATGACTGCTTGGATCTGCTGTTCGTCAGACAGCGTAACACCCGCATCCTTTAATTCAGATATTAGATTCGCCATGTGGCGGAGATGCTTTTTCATAGAATGATCTCGCCGCATTTTGTACGAATCAAATTGAATATTCAAGGAGCGGAGTTTGGTAACCGAAGTTCCACCAAACTTTACTTCTAGCTCAGACCATATGTCTTTGGCTAGATCGAATTCCCGAAATAGACGCATTATGTCATTGTCCATCGCGGACAGTAACGTAATGCGTGATATTTTGTTCTTTCGAGTCCAAGTGTCATAAGCTTCCCGGTCCCTCTTGTGTTGGGCCGTATTGCCCAACTCAGGTTCTACCATTATGTTTTGGAGTGTTTCGAGCACATCTTGCTCCTCCAAAACATATTGGATTTTAATTGACCAAAGTTTATAATTGTCGCCGTTGAGCTTTTCACCTTTGTTAAGCTCTGCGACAATATTCTTAGAAGCGGTAGACATATTCGATTCAAAAAACTGCAAAGAAAATGAAAAAACACGATCAAAATTCAATGCATAAAGTTTCGATTCTTTAAACACTTGATAAGTTCCTTGGATGCGTTGAAATGTTACTCTAGAATCGAGAAGTTCACTACGTTCCCAACTACCATCTAGAAGTAACTTTCAAAGTATCCCTCTTACTTATCTTAAGTAAAAAGAAATCAGAAATAATACCCGTATGGTATTAGCAGCGGAAAATTACTTTGAAAAACATATCTTTCAAAATAGAATAGGTGAGAATTAGCGCAAAGAATTTTAACGCAACAATTGCCAAGCCACGAGACCTGTTCTACACACCCATGGGTTAGATAACCATGGCCGGATCGTGGTAGGACTTGGAATTCTAAATTGCGCTGTCCCGATTTAAGGACGGGACATAACCTATTTGAAAAACATCTTTTTCCAAAAATTTGAAAGCACGTTGGCTAATCTCCGTAGAGTAGAACACAACGTCACAAGTACATTGGCTAATCTCCGTAGAGTAGAGCACAATGACATGGCTAATCTCGCATGAAGTAGAGCACAATGGCTAATCTTCAAGGAGTAGAGCCCAAAAAACTTCATTAAAACGTTAGTCCCGTATGAACTAGTCGGCACTGTGGTTAGCCCCGTATGGGCTAATCGACACATTCGAGTTTGGCCAATGCCTTTTGTCACCCCGTATGGGTCAGTAGGCAAGTTTGCAGTCGATTCAGACCTTCTGCCAGATTGGTCGACCAAAAACACAAAATTGGTCGACCAATTTTCGAAAGCAACTTCTTCCTGGCCAGGGCCTCTGCCCTGGCCGGGGCTTGGCCAAGGGCCGGCCAGGGCCTCTGCCCTGGCCGGCCAGAGGGCCCTGGCCCCCTCGGCCAGGGCCTGGCCTCTGCCAGGGCCGGCCGGCCAGCCAGGCCACTGGCCGGGGCCAGGGCTCCTGCCCTGGCCTCTGCCAGGCCCTGGCCTGAGGCCAGGGCGCTACCCTGGCCTCTGCCAGGGCGGCCTGGCCACTGGCCGGGGCCAGGGCTCCTGCCCTGGCCTCGGCCAGGCCCTGGCCTGAGGCCAGGGCGCCGGCCCTGGCCTCTGCCAGGGCCGGCCTGGCCCTGGCAGTGGCCAGGGCGTCGGCCCTGGCCTCTGCCAGGGCCGGCAGGCCGGCCAGGGCCGGCCCTGGCCACTGCCAGTGCCGGCCATGGCCGGCAGGCCTTGGCCATGGCCGGCCACTGCCGGCCTGGCCATGGCCGGCCACTGCCGGCCTGGCCATGGCCGGCCATGGCCTGGCCATGGCCGGTCATGGCCAAGGCCATTCGGCGTTGGCCGGCCATGGCCCCTTTGGCCATGGCCGGCCACCCCCTTTGAATGGGGTTGCCGCACTTATTCCTCCCCCTTGATGGGGTGGTCGCCGGTGGTTATTGGCCGTAGCCAACCCCCTCCGCTTGAGGAGGGGGGGTGTATGGCCTTCATAGCCCATTTGGCCATGGTGCACATACACCAAATTTTCCTCTTACCCGATGGAAATAACTACCATCATCTTCCTCGATGAAGCACCCGTTCGTCGATGAAGCACCCGTTCGTCGAGAAATTAGTTATTCCCTAATGGCCGTGTGCCAAAAAATGAATAACGTACTACGTGAACGGTCGGTTCTTCCCGTCACGGAGAGTTCCTACCATATCCGTAATGATAGGAGACCCTAACGTGAAAAGAACAACCGCTGCGTTCTCTCCGTCACGAAGCGTTCCTACTATATCCGTAATAGTAGGAGACCCATTCGTGAAAAAGACAACGACTCGTCCATAGTTTCGACGGGGTGGTGGTTTGACCGGGGCGAACCCATATGGCTCCGATACCAATGTAGGATCCTGTTAAAACAGAGTTAGGATCGATAATTAAATTTGAGACTTACGCTTGCGTATGCGGAACGGTAGTCTCGGAACTTTGCCTTCGGATTCGCCACGACGGATCGAGTCTTCTCACGAACGGAGTAAGGCTACTAATCCACAAACTAAATCTCTATTTTAGATTAAGAACTTGGAAAGAGGAAGAGAAAGGATTTCTGCAGAGCTTCGCTAGGATGAAGATGCATGCATGAATTTCATGCAAATGGTGTAAGAAATGGCTTACCCTTGGGTCTTATTTATAGCCCCCAAGGTAGTTATTTTAGGGTAAGTTGTTCCTTTGGAACAACTTAATTAAGGTGTACCATGATACATGGCACATTATAAGCTTAAGTTGTACCATATGCATGGTACAACATAAGCTTAAGATATTCCCCCTTTATAAGCCATATGTCGCATGCACTTATGCATATATAATGCGACTTTCCCACTCATCCAGAGATCCCCTCCGCAAGGGAACAGATTCCCTTTGTACACGATTTCGTGTACGCAACGTTCGAGATCCGTATTCCCTCGTACATCCCCCACAAGGGTGTACAAACGTCTTCCATATCCAACAAATCTACCTCTGCTTCATCTTCTGCGGCCTCATCATCTAGACCGGTTAACTTCCCTAAAGTTCGTTCACTTCTTAGCCGGTTCCATCGCATCCACGTCTCCAAATTTTGACATGCAGACCACCGAAGACCCTCTGTCAACACCGTCGATGTTTTGAATTCTCCAACTCTTTTCGGCCCCTCAGATCTCGACTTCTACCCTGGACATCATTTCATTCGTCACCCTACTGTCAGATGTGAGGTATTGTGTTCTTTCTCTTATTCGGCTATGCTTGAGATTTTATTTGCTATTAAGAGAGACAGAGGAGCCTCTGGATGTGCCTCGGTTGTGTTTTTCTTCTGAATTTTCTTTTGGAGTTGTGAGGCTAGCTGAAAGGGGGAGAATGTGGCTGTATTTTTTGAGATAATCACTACTCGGGTTGCTCTAGTAAGGGGGAGAATGTGTTTTGGATTATTGTGGCTCAAAGGGGGAGAATGTGTGCTTGGTTGACGCTTGCTTTGGTTTGTGCCACATAATGCCAAAGGGGGAGATTGTTAGGGTTGAAATTCTGTTGATATTTGTTGGCATTAGTGGCACTATATCTGGAGAGCTCAGTTTATGGAATCTGGATTGTTTTTGAGCAGTTTGAGCAAAATGTTGTATGAAATGTTGAACGACATTATGTTCAACATTCGGATCTGGAATAATTGTTCGTTTTCAGAAACGCTGCTTTGATCTACAAATATGTCATGGTGATCTCAGATCTGATTTGTAGCCTAGAATATCGGAGGTTCCTGATTTGATTGATTCCAGATATTGGTGAGATTTTTATACTCCTTCCTACCCGAATTAGTTCCTTAATTGATGGAGGTTTGTTGGGAATTTTGGGAATCTTGTTTGTTCCTAAATTGATGGAAGGAAATATTTGCTGAGATTTATTGGTTTTATTTACCAGAAATAGTTCCTTATTCTATGGGCAAAATATCCGCATGAGATTTGTTTTAATCTTTTTACCCGAAATAGATTTGGTGGTTCCTTGAATATGTGATTCCTTACCCAAAGTGATCCTACAAATATTGGCGGATATTCTGCATTAAAAAGGAAGTTATTTACCTGAATATAGTGGTTTCAAAATCTGGTTGGTTTCATAACTGAATGGTATGTGCGGTTGAAGTTTTTTTTAAATGAATGGTTTCAGATCTTACAGTATTGTTTAGATCTTCTCCAGATACGCTGTTGGATGCAGGTATGCATAAGATTTGTTGACGAAGGTGAATGAAAGGATCAATCCACAACCGAGGTATGAAAGATCCGCTAACAAATGAATGTTTATGAAATGTTGTACAAAATGTCATATGAAATGTTGAACGTGCTGTTCTATCTTCTGAGATCTGTTCCAGTGGATTTCTTTGTTGCTGTTTGATTTTAACGGTTGATTGAGGATAAGTCTCGTTGTTAATTTGAAGATAGGAGCTATCATGTCAAATGGTTTCAGATCCTCTCCTTCAGTTTGGATCGGGTGGGTTTCTCAGTTATATTTGCTGAAGCGGTTTGTAGGTTGGTAAAAGATATTGTTCGGGTTCAGTTTAGTTTCGACTACTGAAGATCTTTTCTTATCTGATCTATCTCGCCTTGCTGCTCTTGGGTTGTTCGGAAAATCCTCAGTGATTTTACCAGAAGAATGGTTGGCTAACCACATAACAACTTTGTAGAGCGATGTTAAAAAGATGGAAGTTGGTTTGAATTGATAATCGCTTTTTGCGGGGGACGGCTTTTGAAAAAGACGATTGAAGAACTCCGGGAGGAGGCCGACGGCTACGCACGTAGGATCAAGGGAGTTGATCTAGTCGGTTGTGCAAGGGGAGCTTGCTGGCAAGGGGAGCTTGCCGAGAATACTCCATGGGTTGGTAGAGACCACCCATCGCGGTTTGTATTGAGGGGGAGGTTGTTCCTCCTAATAGAATCGTAATAACTAGTGATTGTACTCATTGATTATTTTAGTGGAGTATTCTGATTTTCTGGGCGGGGCCCTGCAGATGTAGGTGTGCGCACCGAACTGCGTTACCAAGTCTTGAGTGTCTCTGATTGGTTCTTGTTTTTAATCTCTGTGTTTATTTGATTATTCCTACGTACTGAAATTTACAAGAGTTGTTTGAAATCGCACGTTTGGTCAAAAATGGATGCGGGATGGCGAGAAATCGCCCGCTATATTTACTGGTTTTCGAGTATGGGAGAGAGTGTGGGAATGATGTGTGGGGGCCACCTACCAACCTTACACGCTATGGACAAGGGTTCGGAAGCTCAATCAAGCAAAGAGGCGAGCTTGGCATTCAACCAACACTTGGCGTGCGGTATGGTGGAGGGTGTAGAAGGAGCTCTTTCGAGGCATTCCTCGCTACGGAGCGAGGTCAATGCGGAGAGTAGTGTGCGACTAAGTTACTTGCCCACCATGGATGGCTAGCTACGCATACCAATGAGTGACGACCCGAGTTTGGGTTCGAATCACCCGCATGAACTATCAACCCAATCACAAAAGATGAAAGCCCAAGCACGAAATGAGAATTAAAACATACCCAAGCATCGAATCAAACACACAAACACCATAGATTAAGAGGAAAGCATGTAAATGAAATCATTCATCTCTAAAATCATCCAATTACATACAATAACCCTAAATCTAAGATACAAGAGAGAAAGAACGAATTCAACTGAGGTGTCACTCCCGAGGCGATGCGTTCGGTTCCTCCTTGCGCTCCTCCAAGCTTTCTTGCTCCTCTCCAATGGCCTCTAACTCTAAGAATGAAGAAGAAGTAGTGTGGAATGAGGGGGAGAAGCCCTAGAAATAGGCTCAGCCAGAATGTGTCTGGAATTAAGTCAAACGGGTCGGATTCTATCCCAAAACCCGCAAGCAATGCCCAAATCAGCAGAAATTTCAGCACCATCACCCTGTCTTGCAAAAATTCTAGAAAAATCATCCGACCTCAGAATGACACGTTCCAGGTTGCGATGGAACCGTAACAAAGTGTAATATGACTAATAAATATCACTAGGCCAGAATATACACTGGAATGATAGCAGAATTCTGCACAAGATAGGAAAAGCAGAACTTCCAGACCAGAAATTTTCAGCACCGTCACTCTGTCTTCCAAAAAATGCAGTGAATTGCTATGACCTCCAAAAATTTTGGAAAAATATACGTTGGAATCGGACTTCACGAACTTCAACTAAAAAATATCACGAGGCCAGAATATGCACTAGAATGACAGCAGAATTCTGCACAATAGAAGGCATTGTAGAATTCTTCTTCTGTTCTTCTTGCGTCCGATAAATCTTAATAAATTCCAAAAAGTCCGGAAAAATAGGAAACGCAATAATTAGTGACAAGAAGTGGGTTTTAAGCATAAAAAGTGATAAGATCTAAAATACATACTTTGAACAATTACGAGCTAAATAGAGCATACATGTGAAATATATACGCTAAAACCTAAGGAAATGTGGGGTGAAAATAACACTTTTCATTTGGAATCATCAATCCTGGCTGGAGTGTTAGTAGCAAGGATGTGTGATCTGACAATTTCTTGTTTGTCAGTAAGTATGTTCGATAACTGCGGAACAGTTTTCTTAAATGTGGATGATCTTCAGAATCCCATTATCACATTTCATAATTCTCGGATCATAGATTTTTATTTTTTTTATATTTCAAATGGTCAGTGGAGCTTCATTCTTCAACTGAGTTAAGCCTAGTGCTGGGAATGTGGACATATCAATGCACATTCTTCAAGATGTGCTTTTACCGCCACCCTGTTTGGGGTGGAAGGTATCTATTTATTTAGGTTGAATTAAACCTGACATAGATTCCAAGATGACGCTGATGTCCTAATTTTATTATTTGTGGTGATGCTATAGGGATATTTGTAGTGCATCCAAATATCCTGAAATAGGAGGTTGGTGTTGATCCGTATATTAATCACATCGGAGGCTACATCTGACGCCTTCATGGCCTAAGATGAATCAACGATGATACATGCAAAATTGCATGTCCCCATGCAATGACCAACAACTAGAATTTTATTAACAACGGATGAGTAATCCATTAGAGTCGTTTTAATAATCGACTCAGTCGACTCATTTTGGGTGTGAACATGGCCTTCGGGGTGTTCAACTTTTATTCCAGTTTGCAGATTAATATCCACGTATTATCCAATATGCCTGCAATTTAATAATTTGTCCTAATAACTGTAGAAAAGGTGGACTACTATTGGATAATAGGCCTATGTATGACCATTTAGAGGATACATCGATAAGTATGGTAATGTACTTTATCGGCAATTCTCGGGGGGTGGTGGTGGATAAGTCCATAAATATCCCTCTAGTACTCTCAAGGAAAAAGTCTCATTATTTCATTTTTAATGGAGATATTGGTTTTACTTCATAATAAGTGAGATATGGAGATTCACCCTTCTGAAGGATCTTCGTGTTCTTCAGATTATATTCATGGGATTATGATATGATGGAGTGCATCATCACCGATCCTAGATGTCTAAACCACTCGTATCAAAGTATAAACTTATACGAGTCCAAGCATATTTGTGTGTTCCGTTAAATTTGCTTCATTCTTCGAATTTCGTCTGGTATGGACCTTTTGAAAGTACATTCAAACGCTCAAGTATGGTCTTCAAGCATATAATTTTCTTGTGTCGTTATATACAAATACTCGGTATTTATTCTATTAATTTCAATATGGATTTCATATCGACGAATATCCTTCAAACTTGGTGAGTTTCTTTTTCCATGTTTCTGAGAGTACTATGCATCCTCATGTTTCGTTCAGGAGTTTACATATTTTTAATGCTTAATCCTCAAGTCATATGTCCTAAAATAGTACTTCAGGACTATTATTAGTGTGATATGCTTTTGATAGCGCGCGTCATGAATGATCATGTGGATGGTAAAATTATCCATAATGTGTTTGACAAGTTCACTTAGTGAAGTAAGTCAAACTTATAGCAAGCATAACCATTTAATTACGATATATGATATTTACCTCAATGCATAAAACATAGCTATTTTATCTCTAACTATGGCATGTAAGGATAAGATTTATTTCAGTGCATTGAAGTATAATCAATATTTATTGCAATCTACGATATGTAGAGAGAAAAAAATACTCCTAACAATTATATTTTGGCAACTAATCAAGCAAATTATTGTTTTCAAAATCTATATGTGCTCGAAGAATAGCTAAATATACAATAGCTAGATTTATAAATCATGCAATTTGATTTGGCAATAGACCTATAACCTTGCATACTGCAAAAGCAATATGGGTCTTGCTAGGCCTTCTGGGACTGAACTCGGTTAGCCATTGTCATTCCTCTCCGATGTATACTTTATCTTCCATTTCTATTTCTTTTGTTGTTCCCCGTAGGCTCTGTGCTACCCATGTTTCCATGTTTCCAGTTTTATAAATTTTTCGGAAAGAATAAATAGTAGTCTCACTAATGAGACAGATACAAATGCATGAACTTCCCCTATTTCTATCTTCTAGTTTTTATAAATTTTTTTGGAAGAAGAAACATTAGCCTCACTAAGGAGACAGATACTAGGGTGGGAGCTCCACCTGCTTCTATTCTTCCAGTTTTTATTTTTCTTTTTCAGCTGCGTAAGAAGAAATATGGCTCAGTGGGACAAATGCAAGAGCACGATTCTCATGAATTATCATATATCTTTCACTTATTCTATCAAGTCACGACATCAAGCATAAGCTTATTATTATTATTTTCAAACTAGAATTATTCCTTCGTGCTAGATTTAAGAATCTTACCTCATAAGGTGAGATCACTTGGCGGTGATATGGCATCCTTTTGGTGTCCATATCGGTATGTAATTAGACCATAGGTCTTATGGGATTTATTTACTGCGAGATGTTCATCTTTAGGATTTGTGTCTAGAAGCTGGCAAAAATGACTTTCACATTATCCATTTGCATTTATTCTGTTGTATTTTATAAGGGAAGAATGGTATTGTCATTTTTGTTGAACTTTGGATCCAATTGCCAATATGTATTATAATTATTCAAAATTTTGAAAACAATAATTACAACATGTGCCATTATACATAATTATTTATAAGCAAAATTGCATGATCATATATCAATTTATGGAAATGATAAAACATTTCATGCAGAATAAGTATAGAGCAAATAGGCCAATTGTGTGGATAGGCCAGTCCACCACTAAAAAATACTATCCACAGTCCAAATTATACAGTATCTTTACATAAATGAAAAAAATACAACTTTAGAAACCACGTGTGTCCCATAAATATCTTCTTGATTAAGGTGGCATTCGCCTTTATGGAAGTAGCCATCGGTCTTAGGCATTACATTATATTCCTCACGACATTTTTCTCTCATAAAAAAAGAAAAGTGCAGGAAAATCAAGGCGGGACTAAAGTCGATCCAAAACCACAATATAGCCATTCATGCCAAAGTTGTACTCAAAACATGTTCATTTCATATCACATATCAGACATATAATACTCACAGGATATGAAAATTCAAATATCTTATATTTAATAATTTATTGGACCGCGAGATAACGTCATACACCGTTAGATTAGGTAACAAACAACAGAGCGGTCACTGGATCCTTATAATTATTAAGCAAATGCTTATAAAAATAAGCCAATTATATCCCAGAAGCATGTCAAATAATACGTGATACATAACATACATACATACATACATGAGGAATATGGGCCTGCGCTGACAGCGCAGGAAATTTTCCTGCACCGTCAGTGATTTGAGGCCTTAAAAAATTATTTTGAAATTTTGCAGTATGTTCTACTACTTGTTAACTAGCTCTCCACCAATTTTCAAGTCAATCCAACACCGTTTGAGCCCCCATCCATGCGTTTCAAAAAGATAGCTCAAATTCTGAAATCTGCCGGCACAATCTTTTTGAAACGCATGGATGTGGGCTCAAACGGTATTGGATTGACTTGAAAATTGGTGGGAAGCTAGTTAACAAGTAGTAGAACATGCTGCAAAAAAATTTTAAAAAAATGTTTTTTGGCCTCAAATCGCTGACAGCACAGGGAGGCCGAATCTGTGCTGTCAGCTCACCTCCATATTCATATATATATATATATATATATATATATACTAGTTATAACCCGTGCCCGCTGGCACGGTGCATTCAAAATTTTTTCCCGCAAAATCTTTGTCCCCCAAAAAATACTTTTACAGCCAAAATTTAAAAGAACAACAAATTAGCGTAAAAAAATTTAGAGTCACGGACGCCTTCGGCGAGGAACAATAAATTCGGCGCGGGGCCTTCGAATCTCTGCTTGAGGGGTTAATTGAAACAGACGCCCAAAAAGCTCAGACCGCCTCTTTGATTGCACATTCCCTGTGTTTTCTTGGGTTTCAATTTTTTTTGGGCGGGTGTTTCGATGAGTGCAAAACCGGGTGAAATGAGAATGGTGGGTTGAGTGTGTGCAGTGTCTTGGGGTTTTTGATTTTTTGCTTGGGGGTGTGATTTTGGGTGTTTGGTTTTGGGTGTGTTTTTGGTGGTTGGGTGGAGTTTTGTGTTTTTTGGGTTTTGGGTTTAAGAAGGTTGTCCCATGTGGCGATGTGACATTGCCACATGGGACAAAGATTCAAAAACCTCCCTCAATTGTAGATTACAATTGAGGGTGTGTTTCGATGAGTGCAAAAACGGGTGAAATGAGAATGGTGGGTTGAGTGTGTTCAGTGTCTTGGGGTTTTTGATTTTTTTGCTTGGGGTGTGATTTTGGGTGTTTAGTTTTGGGTGTGTTTTTGGGGGTTGGGTGGAGTTTTGTGTTTTTTGGGTTTAAGAAGGTTGTCTCATGTGGCGATGTGACATTGCCACATGGGACAAAGATTCAAAAACCTCCCTCAATTGTAATATATATATATATATATATATATATATATATATATATATATATAATTCTAAAGCAATAGGCAACAGAATTAATAATCATGGAATTATATTATAATTAGGGTTATATGCCCACTAATAATACTTGTTGTATGCCTTGAATTATGTGACCCGCCCTCGAAATCTCTTGGGAGGACAACCTAAAAAAGAAATTTTTTGGAGGTATGGGTTTTCTTTAAAAAATTTGGAAAAACTGAACAGTATATATGCGTGTGTGTGTGCGCGTGTGTGCGCGTGTGTATGTCTCTTATACATTTGACAACGTTTTTTGAATTCTAGGGCTGACTAGGACAAGATAAAGAGTGGCTGAGATTTGATTTTGGTAAATCAATGGTTAAGATGTTATTTTGTGAAAATTTTAGTGGAAAACATAAATTTTGGTGGGAAAAGTGTCTTGGGAACCAAAACTTTGAAATTAGAAGTGTCTTGGGAAAGATTGTGGAGATTAAATTTGGTGGGAGAAAGTGCTTTGGGAACCTAAACTTTGAAATTAGAAGTGCATTGGGAAAGATTGTGGAGATTAAATTAGGGGAAAAAGTGCATTGGAAACCTAAACTGTGAAATTAAAAGTGCCTTGGGAAACATTATGGAGAAGCGTGATCCATTAAATTAAACAAAATAAAAAATTTAGCGTAAAACAATTTAGCGGTATAAAAAATTAGGGTAAAAATACCCTGAGGTTTGTTGCCGAAGGCACCCGCGCCACTAAATTATTTTACTCTAATTTGTTGTTTCGCGCCAAAGGCGCGTGTTGTTCGGTGTCGAATTTGTTTTCGGTTCGGCGCCGAAGGCGCCCGCGCCGAATTATTTTACGCTAATTTGTAGTTTTGCGTCGAAGGCGCGGGCGCCAAATTTTTTGTTCGATGTCGAATTCGTTTTTCCGTGCCGAAGGCGCCTGAATCGAATTTGTTGTTCCGCGTCGAAGTCGTCCGCACTGAAGGGGCCCTTGACGCTAAATATTTTTACGCTAAATTTTTTTACGCTATTTTGTTGTTCTGCCCCGAATGCACGTACGCCAAATTTGTTGTTCGACGCCGAATTTGTTTTTCCGCGCCGATGGCGCATGCGTCAAATTTGTTGTTCCGCGTCGAAGCCGTCCGCGCCGAAGGGGCCCATGACGCTAAATTTTTTTACACTAATTTATTTTTCTGTTAAATTTTGGTGGTGGAAATAATTTTTCGGGGAACAAAGATTTCGTATGGGAAATCTTAAATGAACCATATATACATATACATACATACATACATATACACTAGTCATAACCCGTGCCCGTGGGCACGGTTCATTTAAGATTTCCCCCGCGAAATCTTTGTTCCTTGAAAAATTATTTCTACAGCCAAACTTTAACAGAACAATAAATTAGCGTAAAAATATTTAGCTGCACGGGCACCTTCGGCGCAGGCGTCTTCGACGCGGAACAACAAATTCGGCGTCGAACAAAAAATTTGGCACCCGTGCCTTCAGCAGGAACAACAAATTAGCGTAAAAAATTTAGCGGGTGCCAAACGAGGCGCGGGCGCCTTCGGCGCTGGCGCGGAACAACAAAGCTCAGGGTAATTTTACACTAATTTGTTGTTCCGTTAATTGTTTTAAGCTAAATTTTTTATTTTGTTTAATTTAATGGATCATGCTTCTCCATAATCTTTCCCAAGGCACTTTTAATTTCAAATTTTAGGTTCCCAATGCACTTTTCCTCCCAAATTTAATCCCCACAATATTTCTCATGGCACTTCTAATTTCAAAGTTTAGGTTCCCAATGCACTTTCCCCCCAAATTTAATCTCTACAATCTTTCCCAAGGCACTTCTAATTTCAAAAGTTTTGGTTTCCAATACACTTTTCCCACCAAAATTTTAGTTTTCCCACTAAAATTTTCACAAAATCCAATCTCAACCATTGATTTACCAAAATCAAATCTCAGCCACTCTTTATCTTGTCCTCATCAGCCCTAGAATTCAAAAAACGTTGTCAAATGTATAATAGATATGTATATGTATATGTATATGTATATGAGAAAAATGGGTATCATACGCCATATGAGAGGGTGTCTCATATCCCTCTCACATAAAGGGGCAAAGTACAAGCCTACATGGGCTTGTACTTGGTGTACTTGCCCCCCTTTATGTGAGAGGGCATATGAGACACCCTCTCATATGGCGTATGAGACCCATTATTCTCTCTCTCTCTCTCTCTCTCTCTCTCTCTCTCTCTCTCTCTCTCTCTCTCTCTCTCTCTCTCTCTCTCTCTCTCTCTCTCTCTCTCTCTCTCTCTCTGTGTGTGTGTGTGTGTGTGTGCGCGCGCGCGCCCACGAGAGGGTGTCCTGGTGGTAAGTCGTTCCACTCCAAAGCCAAGAGTCATGGGTTCAAGGCCTATGGCCAACATGGGTTGGTATTTATTGGGGGATTATTTACCATGTGGCTACATCTCCCCTCTCGAACTTACTCGGGGGCCGTTGAGTGCACGGCGGTTTTCCCCAGTTTACATAGTCTCGACCGGGCTCTCGCCTTACCCTTCTATGCCAAAGGCGGGGGATGGGGTTGGGGATTTTTCTGGGTTGTCAAAAAAATGTATATGTATGTGTGTGTGTGTGTGTGTGTGTGTGTGTGTGTGTGTGTGTGTGTGTAACTATAAAAAAGGTGGCACCTGATCTAATAGATCAGGTACCAAGACACAATAAAGTTGGAAAGTACAATTCCCGTATGGGCTTGTACTTTCTGTGCGGCCCGTCTTTTTGTGTCTTGCACCTAATCTATTAGATCAGGTGCTACCTGATTTACATGATTCTCATATATATATAATGAATATCTACGTCGTATGAGAGATGGCCTCATATGCCCTCTCACATAAAGCAACCAAGTACAAGCCCACATGGAATTGTACTTGGTTGTACACACCCCCTTTATGTGAGGGCATATGAGGCCCTCTCTCATACAGCGTATGATACGCATTATTCTCATATATATATATATATATATATATATATATATATATATATATATATATATATATATATATATGGATTAATGGGTATCATACGCCATATGAGATAAGCTCTCATACTCCCTCTCACATAAAGCAACCAAGTACAAGCCCACATGGGCTTGTACTTGGTTGTACTTGGTTGCTTTATGTGAGAGGGCGTATGAGAGCATATCTCATATGGCGTATGATAGCCATTATTCTCATATATATATATATATATGCTAGTCATAACACGTGCCCGCAGGCACGGTTTATTTTGGATTTTTCCCCACAAAACCTTTGTTCCCCAAAAAATTATTTCCACAGTCAAAATTATGCGGAACAACAAATTAGCATAAAAATATTTAGCGGCACGGACGCCTTTGGTACAGAACAACAAATTCGGTGCAGACTCCTTTAACACGAAACAACAAATTCGACGCATGCCCCTTCGACGTAGAACAACAAATTCGGCACAAATGCCTTAGGCGTGGAACAACAAATTCGGTGGGCGCCTTCGGCGCGGAACAACAAATTCGACGGGCGCCTTCGACACAGAACAACAAATTCGGAGTAGAACAACAAATTTGACGGGGGCCTTCGACACAGAACAACAAATTCGGTGTAGAACAACAAATTCGACGGGCGCCTTCGACACAGAACAACAAATTTGGCGTGGGCACCTTCGGTGTGGAACAACAAATTCGGCGCAGGCGCCTTCGACAAAGAACAACAAATTCGGCGTGGGCGCCTTCGGTGCGGAACAACAAATTCGACACAGGCGCCTTCGACATAGAACAACAAATTTGGTGTGGGCGTCTTTGGTGCGAAATGACAAATTCGGTGCATGCGCCTTTGACACAGAACAACAAATTTGGCATGGACGCCTTTAGTGTGGAACAACAAATTCGGTGCAGGTGCCTTCGACATAGAACAACAAATTTGGTGTGGGCGCCTTCAGCGCAAAACAACAAATTTGGCGTAGAACAACAAATTCGACGCAGGCGCATTTGGCGTGGAATAACAAATTCGGCACAGGCGCCTTCGGTACGGGTGCCTTCGGCATTCGTCAGAGGTGAACTATTGAAAGACTTTGGGTTTCCCAAAATTAAATTTCATAGTTCTCCGCAAATTTGGGGTCCCCTTAAAATTTTCACGAACTATCATCCTACCAAATAATTTTTCAAGATTGTCTTTCTACCAGCCCTTTTGTCCTACTCAGGAAACCAATTCAAAATCATCCCTCAATTGTATAGTAGATATATGGATTGCCCTTGTCATATAAAAATCCAGGAAATAAACTGTGAAGGTGAACTATTGAAAGAAACCAATAACTATCCTAATTCACCAATAACCATCACAAACATGCACATCCCACTTACAACACATTACTTAGGCATTCGCCAGAGGTTTTGTTCCTTTTTAAAATACCCATCATTCTAATACCCTATATTATAGCTTTCACAACCTTTTGGTAGAATAATGGTGCAAGAAAGACTTATATGTATAATGAGCAGACAAAGGACGTGTGTGTTTTAAGCTCTAGCAACATCATATTCTGTGTTTATGCATGTTTAATTTTAGCTATTAGAGGAATAACTGAATGTCATTTTTTTTCAGAAAGCTTCAACCATGAAATACACAATTTATAATGGAAAGAACAAAGTAATCTCATAATACGCTAAACATAATCAGCATGAAAGTGCATATTAGCATGCATGAAAGTTGGACTATAAGCAAGACTAAATTTTACAATTTAAGTTAGAATCTCAACTAAATCTAAATCAGCATGTTCGGACCCTCTTTGCATTTGGAAGTTACTTGCATGGTCTTGCATGCGACCTCAGAAAACTAAATCCACATTTAAAATCTATTAGTTATGAACATAATAGGACTTCAATCAGAGCAAGATTTAGACTAATCGCTTTGAGCAATATGCAATCAGTGATTAGTAATAATTAATTATCTTTGAACACATTTGGCTTTGATCAGACTAAGATATAGACTAACTACTTTGAGCAACATACAATAAGCAATATTTAATACATACTGACACCATTGGCTTTTGATCATATTAATATATAGCCAAACCACTTTGAACAACCTAAAATCAGGGATTTATATTACACGATACAAATTAGAATATTAGAACAGCAAAGCTCAAGAATGCAAGTTACAAAAATGAAAAGAATAAAGAAACCATTATGTAATAGAAGTGGGAAAGTCAACGCCTCGGCCCACATCAAATTTCCAAATTGCATACAACTCCGTCTTCATCCATGACTGTATTTCACTGAATCATAAATATTGCAACCCACAGAAGAATCTATGAATTCTTTGGTATGAATTCCATCTAATTTTGATATGAAAATTGCATCTAATTTTCATACCAAAGCATTCATAGATTCTTCCATCTAATTTTGAAAAATTGCATATAACTCCTTCCATCTAATTTTGATATGAAAAGGATTCTTCCCAAATCCTCTCCCCTTCAACAAAAAGAATAATATGGAGAAAGTTAATTAAACAATAATGGGGGAAGTTTTCAACATGTAATTAGTTGTAGTATAGCAATCTGATTTATACATGATGTTGGCAGTAACTGTAGTATTGCAGAGCCCAATGCTTTTGAAGCTTTATATACAGGTATCGGAGGGGGAGAGGGGGAGAAGAATATAGATGAGAGAGTTCTTCAACTGATCGGTTGGGCTAAGCACTGGCCGCAGCCTGCTCTTCTACCATCTGCGCCACCGAGAGAAGAGTGCAGATGAGGTTACGGTCAACGTACACATTATCGACACGCCCTGAACGATAAAACACATACCCACAACATTAGAGCCAAAATCCCCTAACTATCCAAAGACAAACACATTTCAGTATTACAAAGAAAATTAAAAACACATTTCCATCAAAATTCAGTTTGAACGAAACAATCAACATTCAGCTGAAATTTTTTGCTACCCTAAGATTTTCAATAGCCCGCTGGCTAACTAGATCTCAAGGAATTGGATCATGGTATCCGTCATTCATCAATCAAGATCCAATTTTTACTAACATCCAGATAACAACTTTAGATTTTGGGTTAGGAGCAAGCCAGTGTTTTGGAAAAATTAACATAGATCAGTAGAGATCGCTTACATGGAAAAAATTCTGCAGATATTTGAACTTATAGGGAGGCCGATTGAGGGATTTGAACAAATCGACAAGTTGATTTTGACGATGAAATCGCTCGTCTCATGGATTTATCGGCATAATCGCTCGTTTGATAGGTTTTTCGGGCGGGAGGCGGGAGAGAGGGATCTTCCTCCCTTTAGTCTTGTCTATATAAATTATTTTTCAGATGAACATAGAACATCAGTTTCCAAATCCAGACTAATAACAGTATTTAATCTATTCGGTACCAAGATAGCAAGAAGCATACCTCAACCATAGCTCTACAGTAGCCTTTAATGGTTGATTCCCTGAAGAAGTCATCATATGAAGTAGGATCTAGTCCAGCCTCCTTCCCTCATTTCACATACTGCGCCTTCCCCCCATATTCTTCCCAGTTGTTATACAGGGACAGTATCAGCCTTATTGTTTGCCTTCTTGCTTCACTGACCACAAAATTCAGTGCCTAATCAAAGAGGAAGTAGCAAGAAAAAATAACTCAGTAATAATCCATAAATATTACCATACCCATCATATGGAAACACAACAGAACAAAGAGTTTCATGTGAAGCCTTCTAAAGTTCAGTTATTGCTACGATGGTTGTATCTGGGGAGTAATTTTATTTTTGATGCAGGTCAAAAGAACTTGAAGGAACAATTAAACATGTGCTCGTGGATTATCATACAGATATTAAACATTGCAATGAACTGCTAACAACTTATTAAAATTGTAATCGTACAGGTAAACTTATTAAACATGAACATAAACTGTACAACTTCTATCCAACAACATACTAATAGCAAAAACCTTCTAAATAAATTCATCCCGTGTGTAAAAACCGAACTAATCGTATTTTTGCTTGGGAAAAGATATTATGTGTTGGCTACAGATATGACTCAAGCGATAGAACACAATTGTTTTAAACACAGATATCATGCACTCATTTTGTAACATAATCAAAATACACACATACTGAAATGATGCTCGTAGATTTTCTACGGTAATATATACATCCACACCTACTGAAATGATATTCACAGATGATGTTCACAGATTTTCAAATAGAAAAATATGCAGAAATGATAAAATCTGAAACATATAAAAGCTCAAATTTGAAACATGGCAACAATATAAACTATGACGGCATGCATACCAAACAAATACACATGCATCAAAAATCAGTATACTATTGCAATGTGTAAACTGCAATACCAACAGCTTTTCGGTAACAACCTGCTCCTCGGAAGTTAAGTTGCTAAACCAAACACAAATTTTGGCAGAAATTGTGTATTATTGAAATTCCCTCATATCCCATTTAGCATTTTCTAGCATCCAAAAAACTCGGCGCTAATAGAATCAGGCAAGATGCAACCTTGAGCTTAATTTCAAGCACAGATACATGAAATTAAGCGCTAGATTAAGGTATAGTCAAACCTCAAACCCAGAAATGATAGGAGATCTCGAAGATGGGGTTACCTGTGATGAGATTGAAGAACAAAAATTTCCTACGAATTGCTGATCCCACCTATTTTCTACGAATTGCTGGGATTGAAGATCCAAACCACCATTAAACCTGTGAAATGTCCAACGAATTACTGTTAATAATGGACAAAAAAATAACAGTTAAAGAAATTGGATAAAAATGAACCAAAAACTGTTATTTTTTTAGGAAACTATCTTCCATCCCGTGCTCTATATTAAACCTGTGGGTCTTTTAACTGATAGTTCCTCCCGTGTGTTTAACTTTCTTATCCATCCCATGAGAAATTTCTGGTCCATCCCATGGTTAAAATAACAGTTAAACACATGGACCCAAAAATAACAGTTAAAGAAATTTGATAGTAATGAACCAAAAAATGCTCAAATGTTCTATGCTGGATTCACATATGTACCTTTTTAGAACCAAAAAATGCTTAAATGGTAGAACAAATCCGCACCTTGCAAGGAGATTGTATTTAGTTCCTTTTGCTCAGGATCTTCGGCAAGCAAGGCTCAAGATCTACATGACTCCAGAAATCTTCGACAAGCAAGGCTCAAGATCTTTGGCAAGCAATGAGTTTAGATCAGTAAGAGCTTAGTTCAGAGGCGAGTTCAAGAAATAGTTACTTATTTTCATAATGCAATCAATATCAACATGAGAAACACACACAACCTGCCATTATCTCCAGATCACATAACTAAAGAAGCTCAGATGCCAACTGAAATCAAGAAAGAACAATGTATTACGTAGGGGCTACTCCTTGCAATTATCTTGGTTATGATAAATCACTGAGTATATAGCTAAAGAAGCTCACAGGTTATGATAAATCACTTAGTATATATACCTGTAGGAAGACGTACGCCCTTGAGGCATTTATCCTTAGATAATCATCTCGTTCATATAATTATATGGTATCAATTATCCTAAGTATGGATTCGTAGAATCTAATACTTAGATAATTTCCTTAGACTTATAATTAGGTCACTACGTATCCAGATGTAGATCTCGATTATGAAAAGTTAGTGACTGATAAGAAACTTAAGTCTTAAACGGTTCATGGTCATAGATGTGTCGAGAATAGGATATCGACACGTCGGTTAGACCATTATGTCTTTGTCTTACCTTAGGGTAATGATGATCTCATAGTCATTCGACTTAGCGAAGTCGGAGACGAGACACAGGTGCTCATTAGAGAATGAGTTCACTGAATGACCAACTTAGAGTTATTAAATGTTTAAGCTTTAATTAAACTGTCAATAATAACTCTAGAGTGATGATAGGCTAGTTGGTCCTTAAGAACTGAAGTCATCCGTACGAACCTGTGAATGGATAGTGTCACTTAGATCTATGATCTAGCTTCGAGGCTCAGCCTGCTGAAAGATCTTAGGTTGGGTGACACCTGAAGCTCACGATGGAAGTAAATGACTGAGATGGGATTCGTCTCTTTCGTTAAAGGGAAGTTAGTGTCACTGGTTCAGTACGGTCTTTGTGTTAATCCTCGGCCGGGTACATTGTAGGATGTACAATGTGAATACAACAAAGACCGTTGTATACTGACCAATGCTGGCTATTGGGGTTGACTGTAAAACCATACCCTAGGCCATGCAGAGACACAGTCTTGACGAAGGGACTAAAACTACAGTATTCATCACTGACACAGTCAGAGTGATCCCAACGGAATTCGTTATTGGGTCGATCACGTAAGTATGATTCTGAAACAGGGACGACGCCTGCTGCTTGTGGTTACCGTCGTCTAGGGGTTTCGAGCCCCAACTTGTAGTAGGGTCAGGATGTAGGGCCTCACACCGAGTAGTATCCACGTCTTGGTAATAGGAAGAACGTTAAGAGGAATTCATTCGATGAAATGGAATTTTAGGTTCACAAGTTAGTTGCGAGTTCAATTTAATACGGGACAATTTTTGCATATGATGCAAACCAGATTAAATGCTTTATAAATTGTTTACGACTATATTAAATAGGAATAAATGCGTCGGAAAGGTTACCTAGATGACGGGATTGTCCCGATCTAATCGTAGGTTCAAACCACGTCGAAAACGAAGCTCAAACGAGCCCAAGAACGCAGAAACAGTCAAAGGCAAGAGTAGGTTAAACCCACTTGGGCAAGCGGGTCCACCCACAAGGAGAATGGGTGCAGCCTACTGAACCAGCTGGCACGCCCTCTGATGTCCAGAGGGCGCGGCCCGCTGTTTAGCAGGTGCACCCGTTGTTCAGCGGGCCGCATACCCGCTCCGGGCATGCCCAAGTAGGGTGCGCCCATATGCCTTGGCGGGCGTGCCCGCTAAGCTTAGCGGGTGCGCCCGCAACTTAAGTTAATTAGGGTTTTTTGAAACCCTTTTCGACGGCTATGAAAATTGACTTTTTGCCCATCTTTGGGCAATTGTTTGAGGGGTCAAACGAAGTCGGAATTCATCGCCACTCGTTCCTATGCATTCACCATTCGAAGTCCTTCGAAATGATAACTTGTATCGTCTCTGAAGCTCGATGGTGAGGAAGAATTAATTGGTTGAAGTTGGCCTTTTGTGAAAGGCTTACTAACTTAAATTAACTAAATTAATTTCTCTTTTATTTTAGATTTGTCCCACATTGCTCGTAACGGAAAGGGAGGTGCTGACTCCCTTTATAAATGGGGGTGCACTCTCTTCGTTGAAAAACACACCAAGCGTTCGATTCGAGAAGCTCCTGATTTTTTAGCACGCTCGATTGTGAGCTTATATTCCTCTCCTCTTTCTCTTCCTATTCTCCCGTTGGGTCCTAGCAAGACTACGAGGAGGTTTGGATTGGATCCAGACATCTAAGATGTGGGTCTGCTCAAGTGAAATTTTCTTCGGCAAGTGATCGGCTCAGAGGCGGCGCGGGTAGATCGGTTCGAAGGCGCAAGGCGGCTCGGCTACAAGGACCGCAAGAAAAGTGGTGCAGTACATCTTGCCTGACCCAAGGCAAGATTCCGGAAGTTATTTAGTAGCTTTTTAAATAATTTTAATAATGTCGCAATAGGCTAGATCCCTCTTGAGGTGGTCAGATCCACTCCAAGTTGGCATAGTTCTTGGCGATGTTCTGGCTCGCCTTAGGGTTCGCTAAAATGTTTAGCAAGTTTATATATTATTTCTGCTGCGATTTTTTTTCAAATCCCTCTGTTGTCTGTCCGACGTAGGAAGGGCACAGATATGAGCTCTAAGGGTCTGCCAAAACCCTTCAGTGGTATCAGAGCCATTGGTTTGCTTGATCTTAAGCCTACGACGTTATTTTAAAATTATTAAAATTGCTTACTTTTAAACATAAAGATTTTTAACCTTATCTGATAATGTTAAAAGTTAGTTTCAACATTTTTTAAATTTGTTTTAAAATGTTTTAAAGCGTATGTAACTTTAAGAAATTTTTAATTTCATGAGATGTTACTGAAATTTGATTTCTTATAATTACATAAAGATTTGAAGATTGTTTTATGTGATAATATGATCTTAAAAATATTTTAAGAGACTTTTAAAAATTTTATGTGATAAAGTTTAGGTTAGCCTCTTATGATTAAATGCTTTTAAAATTATTTTATGAGATAAAATACTTTTAGTAAGCATTCTAAAATGTTTTAATGATTTTAAATGCTTAGGTTTCTAATTAAAAATTATTTGATAATCTTTATGAACCCTATTTTTATGAGATAAAAGGTTTGAAGTTTTTAAAATCGTATCTTTCAATTTAAATGTTAAATATAAGATCAACAAGTTAATTATTTATTTGGTAAATATTTTAGCTTGCATGTTCTCTTGATATGTCACATAGTTGAACCTTTAATTTTATGCGATAAAACTAGTTGGTTGTTATAATGGCCTTGATGTATAATTCTAATTATTCATGAACCTCTTTAGGTTAGCCATTAACTCTTTAAAATTTTATAAGATGAATTTTAAAATGTAACATGCTATGTTTTAATAAACACTTACAACATTTAAACCTAATTCCTGATTAGGGTAGTCCTCTTTAATAGACGATTATTATTTTAATCGTGTCAATAATAATTCTGATTAAATGACTACATTTAACATGTTGTAATTGATTTATAAAAATCCTAATAAAGATTAGGGTAGCACGATGAACGGACAAACCTTATAGTTGATAAGTATATAATAAAAGTTATTAAACAAATCCATAAAACTTCGAATTTTAAGGATCCACTAGTTGATAAGGATTAATTAGTGTTAATAAAAGCCATTTTAGTTGATAAAAGAACATAAAATTGATAAGTCTCCTTCAATGGATCATGATGTCGGTCAATGTGCTTGGCTAAGTTTGTTGGATCACCCTAGCTAGACTAGGGGTTAAGTGGTCCTGGCTTAGTCAATTCCTTGGCCGTGTCCACTGGACCGCAAGGAGTCGAATCATGACTGTGTAAGTCCATCGACTATACCTAAGTCAAATACGATAATAATCTTCTTCAAGATAAATCGTAACCCGCCTTGTTTTAGGAGTTGGTAACTGTAGGACCCATGTTCCAGTTGTTGAGCTACACTCAAGCTGTGACATGACAACCTTATAGAAACCGACTTCTTAAATACATATGACGAGATCTTGACTTGACCCAAACCGTCGTGCCGTGAATACACCGAGCGTCGACGTAGGTTGAGCCAATGATGTAGTCAAGACTTAAACCCAAACCGTTGTGTCATGTATACACCGAGCGCCGGCGTAAGTTGAGTCATTAATGTAAGTTTAGTCCTGACCCAAACGTCTTGTCGTGTATAACCGAGCGGCGGCGTAAGTCAGGCTGGACGCGAAAACAAGGGTCTGACTAGACTAGTCATTGTGATTTGGTTGAGCACACTCATGATCACAAATGACTAGGAGTATAACTCATAGGGAATCATATTACATATGATTGATGAAGAGTTCATCTACCGACTCCAGAGTCGGACAACTTGTTGAGCTACACTCAAGGTTGTCAGACTCAAGGGAGTCAGATCCCTCTCCCACAAATATTTTGATATAATAAATTGTTTATTATTGTGGCTTTAATTCTTAAATTTAGTGGAAGAATATAGTTTAATAAAAACCATTTAAACTATACAACGAACATATGCTAATTAAATATCTATTTAATTACAGAATGGATTCGGGTCTTAAGTACATGATAGAAAAGAACGTGCTTGATGAGACCAACTATAAAGATTGTCTTAGGAATATCAAGTTAGTCCTATCACTAGCTGGGATAGGATACATGCTGTTCGAGGACGCTTCGGAGAAGCCTGACGAAGATGCATCCCACGAACAAAAAGAAGCCTATAAGCTGTACCAGAGAGATGCCGAGAAGGCCAGGTGCCTTACTCAGGCTTTAATGAACAACGACCTGCAAAGGAAGCACGAACATTTGGATGTTCAAAGCTTGATTCTGAATGCAGAGGAGTTGTATGGCAAGCGATCAAGAGCTGCCAAGTTTGAATCCACGAGCAACCTCTGGGCACTAAGATGGAGACGGGTACGTGGAAGATGCTGCCCAGTTGGGTTTTGTCCTCGACAATGAGATGGCTGTGGACATCATCCTGAAATCTTTAACCCCAGCCTTCAAGCAATTCATTATTGGTTTCATCATACACAGTATTGAAATAGATCTTCCTGGTCTTCTCAACATGCTTAGGCAGTTTGAGGAAATCAAGAAGAAACTGGATGTGTTAGTTGTTGGCTCTGTTTCTTCAGACCAGCCAAAAGGCAAAGGTAAGAAAAGGCAGGTCCCACAACCAGCCAAGGTGAAGAAGGGGAAGAAGACGAAGGGGGCCCCATCGAAATCCGAGTGCTTTCACTGCCACAAGATAGGCCACTGGAAGAGGAACTGCAAGATGTACCTTGCCGAAAAGAAAAAGGGGCATACTGATGCCTCTATAGGTACAAAAATTCCTTTTAATTAAAGCATAAAATTTCCGTAAATGCTTTGTTACATGGTATAAGATACTGAGACATCGGTGTATTGTATACAGGTGGCTGATAACGAAGCAGATGATGGAGAAGTTCCATGGACTGTCGACATCAGAGTAATCGTTGCTGCTGGAACCGTACAAGTACTTGGGAAGATATGAAGATGAAGCGATCGATATTTTTCTTATTGTGAATAAAATGTATCGATGCTTACATTTTAAAACAATGATTGAGTGTTAATCACTCAAAGTTTATATTTTTATAAACAAGTCTGATTCAGTATTATGAATCCATTGTTGAATGATATCTTGGAAAATGTGCTATGTTAAAATTGAAATTTGTCGTGAGTGGCTGATTGTTGTGGATATGACTGTCTGTGTTGGTATGCATAAATCCTTGAGTTGTCATGCAAAGCTTCTGATTCAATTTGATTGTTTTGATATATTATAGCCAATCTAATGTTAAATGTAGGTTCCAGAAGCGTATAATTGGATATGATCCAAAATTACACGCAAGATAAAGTTAATTCTTAATCAAACTACATTTGATTCTTTATGAGAAAAAGATTAAATGTAGTAGAAGGAAAAGTGCAGTGTAGGATGTTTGACTGAGTAAGTCAGCATCACGATTCCTATAAACGGGTCTTGATATGACTCACTCGTCAGACCTACCTAACACTGATATGTTACTATTTAGCACTTCTTAAAAGGTTACACTTAATAAATATTCTAAATATGATTTAGAGATTTAAGTCGAAGTGTTTAACCAGATAGTTCTCAAAGTCAGTGGGAGCTGGCATATAACTTAGTTCCGTTTCGGACAAACTAAAAGGTTTCCAACTTATTAAATCGTCTATATGCGACATTAATTCAAAATAGTTTTGATCATGTCTAGTATATAGAGACTTAAGGCGTCATTTATGTACCAGACATAATTGACACAAAAATAATTGGAATGAGCCATGACTGACTTTTAGAAACGACTAAGACTACATCATATTGTATGAGCTAAATTGATAGCCATACAAAAGGGAAAATTGTTGGATATGATCCAAATGTAATTTCGAAGGATCAACCTGGTGAGATCAAATGATGTATATATTTTAGACTCCATTAAAAAGCCAAATAGATACACGTTAGCAGATCCATTCTTAGGTTTGACATATGAATGTCCAAGTGTGACTGTTATACTATAGCGGTATGAGATACCGAGATAAATAGCCTAAGTGCAAGTGGGAGATGTAGGAAGATGTATGCCCTTGAGGCATTTATCTTTAGATAATCATCTCGTTCATATAATTATATGGTATCAATTATCCTAAGTATGAATTCGTAGAATCTAATACTTAGATAATTTCCTTAGACTTATAATTAGGTCACTACGTATCCAGATGTAGATCTCGATTATGAGAAGTTAGTGACCGATAAGAAACTTAAGTCTTAAATGGTTCATGGTCATAAATGTGTCGAGAATAGGATATCGACACGTCGGTTAGACCATTGTGTCTTTGTCTTACCTTAGGGTAATGATGATCTCATAGTCATTCGACTTGGCGAAGTCAGAGATGAGACACAGGTGCTCATTAGAGAATGAGTTCACTGAACGACCAACTTAGAGTTATTAAATGGTTAAGCTTTAACTAAACTGTCAATAATAACTCTAGAGTGATTATAGGCTAGTTGGCCCTTAAGAACTGAAGTCATCAGTACGAACCTGTGAATGGATAGTGTCACTTAGATCTATGACCTAGCTTCGTGGCTCGGCCTGCTGAAAGATCTTAGGTTGGGTGACACCTGAAGCTCACGAGGGAAGTAGATGACTGAGATGGGATTCGTCTCTTTTGTTAAAGGGAAGTTAGTGTCACTGGTTCAGTACGGTCTTTGTGTTAATCCTCGGCCGGGGTACGCTGTAGGATGTACAACGTGAATACAACAAAGACCGATGTATACTGACCAATGCTGGCTATTGGGGTTGACGGTAAAACAATACCCTAGGCCATGCAGAGACACAGTCTTAACGAAGGGACTAAAACTGTAGTATTCATCACTGACACAGTCAGAGTGATCCTAATGGAATTCGTCATTGGGTCGATCATGTAAGTATGATTCTGAAACAAGGATGACGCCTGCTGCTCGTGGTTACCGTCATCTAGGGGTTTCGACCTCCAACTTGTAGTAGGATCAGGCTGTAGGGTCTCACACCAAGTAGTATCCACGTTTTGGTAATAGGAAGAAAGTTAAGAGGAATTCATTCGATGAAATGGGATTTTAAGTTCACAAGTTAGTTGCGAGTTCAATTTAATATGAGACAATTTTTGCATATGATGCAAACCAGATTAAATGTTTCGTAAATTGTTTGCGACTATATTTAATAGGAATAAACACGTCATAAAGGTTACCTGGATGATGGGATCGTCCCGGTATAATCGCAGGTTCAAACCGCGTCGAAAATGGAGCTCAAACGAGCCCATGAACGTAAAAACAGTCAAAGGCAAGAGTGGGTTAGACCCACTTGGGCAAGCGGGTCCACCCGCAAGAAGAATGGGCGTGGCCCGTTGAACCAGCGGGCGCGGCCTGCTGTGTCCAACGGACACGACCCATTGGGACAGTGGGCGTGCCCGCTGTTTAGTGGGCTGCACGCCTGCTCCGAGCGCACCCATATGCCTTGGCGGGCGTGCCCTCTAAGCTTAGCGGGCGCGCCCACAACTTAAGTTAATTAGAATTTTTTGAAACCCTTTTCGACGGCTATGAAAATTGACTTTTTGCCCATCTTTGGGCAATTGTTTGAGGAGCCAAACGAAGTCGGAATTCGTCGCCACTCATTCCTACGCGTTCACCATTCGAAGCCCTTCGAAATGATAACTTGTATCGTGTCTGAAGCTCGATGGTGAGGGAGAATTAATTGGTTGAAGTTGGCCTTTTATGAAAGGCTTACTAACTTAAATTAACTAAATTAATTTCTCTTTTATTTTAGATTTGTCCCACATTGCTCGTGACAGAAAGGGAGGTGCCGACTCCCTATATAAATTGGGGTGCACTCTCTTCTTTGAAAAACACACCAAGCATTCGATTTGAGAAGCTCCTGATTTTTTAGCACGCTCGATCGTGAACTTATATTCCTCTCCTCTTTCTCTTCTTATCCTCCCGTCGGGTCCTAGCAAGACTACGAGGAGTTTTGGATTGGATCCAGACGTCTAAGATGCAGGTCTGCTCAAGTGAAACTTTCTTCGGCAAGTGATCGGCTCGGAGGCAGCTTGGGTAGATCGGTTCGAAGGCGAGAGGCGGCTCGGCTACAAGGAGCGCAAGAAAGGTGGTGCGGTACATCTTGCCTAACCAAGGCCAAGATTCCAGGTATGTTATTAGTAGCTTTTTAGAATAATTTTAATAATGTCGCAATAGGCTAGATCCCTCTTGGGGTGGTCAGATCCACTCCAAGTTAGCATAGTTCTTGGCGAGGTTCTGGCACGCCTTAGGGTTCGCATAAATGTTTAGCATGTTCATGTTTTATTTCCGCTACGATTTTTTTTCAAATCCCTCTATTGTCCGTCTGACGTAGGACGGGCACAGATATGACCCCTAAGGGTCTGCCAAAACCCTTCAATACCGTTATTACATTTTCTTGGTTAGTGGAGTTTCTTTCAACCTTGCAATTCCAAGCCAAATCACATGCAGCTCTAAAGTTCAACAACTAACTTGGATACATGTAGCTCTAAAGTGAAATTTTTACAAAAGAAAGCAAAGTAGATACATGTAGCTTTAAAGTATAACCATAATCATGTATCATATCTCATTTTCATTGTAGTAAGCAACAATCTCCAAAAGGGAACATGTACACGAATTCAAAATTTCATCACTAGAATAGCAAAGACTCCTTAAACATATGTTTAAATCTGTCAACTTGTAATTGTTTTCATTAACTTAATGCACATTGAACATGATTTCACATTACATTTAACCATTGCTACTTATTCTAACAAAAAACCCAAAGGCAGGTACCATGAGAATTTGCTAACAAAAAATTCTTCAAAAATCTATATATTCAAAAAATTTGAAAAAAAAGTGACAATCCTCTTTTCCCCATATGCATCCATATCTCCCCATCTTCCCATCTGCATCCAAAATTGGCAATCCTCTTTTCCAAGCCCAATTTCCCTAAATTGACACAGAACATAGATTCACACCTTTTTGTAGAGAAACATAAAGTAACGTTACGATGGTTTATACAACTCATTATTTTGATCGATTAATATTATCTATGTCATGTCGTATCTTTGTCCCATGTCCGTGACCGTATTACATAGACCTCACTAACTCAGACTCTAAGAATTAGAGTAGGCTTGCTTCCAGAAATTGTATTTAAGATTGATGTAGATAATGTATGGAGTGCCAAAATTTTTAACTCAGACTCTAACTCACATAACAATTTTTTAACCCAAAAAGGAAAAAAAATGAAATTAGACAAAATTTAATGGCGTGCCAAAATTAAAAAAGTATGTGTAAAAATAGTGGTGATCAGTGGATCAAGCATAATAGATATTAATTACCATCCAAATTTAAGAAGAAACAAAAAAATTTCCAATTGTAAATCCACGTACAAACAAGACGGAATTTCAATAAATCATGAAGAAGTGGCATCTAACAAACTTGGACCAAAACTTTTAACTTCAAATCTCCATGTTAACAAATCGAAACGTATAACCAAACAACACTGTTAAGAGCTCTCTAAATTCAAAGACACCAAGAGTATTCTTGCATGTTCTGTAATGTATGATGAAACAACTCTTGCATGTTCTGTGATATCTGCAAGCCAGTTGAATGAGACTCATGTGTACACCGAGGAGAATGCGAGATATATACATGGCCATGGGAGGGCTTGCTGTGATTAAGATACCTGGACATCAGAGGGGTTAGAGGGTTCAAAACAAACTTCATTTAGATGGAAAACTGACAGACCAACTCACATTACTATCATACGGAAGTTTGTGTGCTGAAATACTTCACTTTTTTGTGCTAAAATGTCAAAAAATGTGTTGGATGTGACTATTTTCCTTGTCAGACAAATAAAAAATAAAAGGTAACGTTGGCCCTCTAATTAGTACGTGGTTATATTGTGTTTTTCTTTTTGTTTCTCTCCTTTTTGGTGATGAATTGGGCAAACTGGAATTTATTTTTGCAGGATGTAGCTTTGAAAAGCTCAAGAAAATTTGGTAGATTACTTCCAATTTCATAAACTTTGATCAGTTAACAGCACAACTCCAAAAGGTTGTTAAAATCCTGAATAATCCAACACTTGAATAGCATGTCTTATTTTGAATAGAATAATGTGTATCATAAGGCATGTGAGCTAAGACCTAATCCTTTCTATCCCAATTCTTTGTATTCAAAGAATAACACATTACGCATAACAATTCTCAAAGCAAGCATTAAAAAATAACTATATTGAACTACATCAAGCATTACGCTTCTTTCTATCCCAATTCTTTGTTTTCAAATAATGACAGATTACACATAATAATTCTCAAAGCAAGCATAAAAACAATAATGAACACGGTTTGAAAGAACTAACCTTGGCTTCGGCTTTAGTTTCCTCTTCAGCTGCATTCTCCTTATAATCCTTTTCCATCTCCACATGTTTGACATCTTCTTGCTCAGTCTCTCATCAGCATTCACAATTTCCTCATTTTCTCTGTTTAGTTAGAAAAATCATGTATAAACAATCAAACTTGTAACAGAAAATTCAAGAAATAAATGCCAATGTTTATGAAACTGGAATTGCTAGAATGATGTGCTTTTTGGAAATTGACAGATTATGAGTGCACATAAAAGATTTGCAAGGGAAGAATTATGAGTGGACTTCCTGGAAATTGATAGAATTATGAGTGGACTTCTTGGAATTATGACTGCACATAAAAGATGACATTGATAAAATATAAAAGAAATTGACTGAATTTAATGAGATTAATATGAAGTACTGAACAGATTCTGTAAAACACAATATGAATTGTATTTGTCAAACAAAAACTGCCAATGAACTAAACAACATAATGAACAAAATCCTAGAATTTATCCTGTGAAAGTTCTCTCACACCAGGAAACCATATATCTATTCATAAAAGGTTAAATTAGCATGAAAGCACAAAACTGAAATCTAGATTTGCAAATAAAGAACTAAACCCATTTCTCATGGGAAGTAATAGAGGTCAAAAAAGAAAATAAAAATATGAGGCTTTAAGGGATATTACTAATACCAAGATTCCTTAGTCGGTATATAATTTCAGTATCTCCGATCATCGATCACCGTAATCACCATTGCTTTACACGAAATGGACATGCAAATCCCACCGCTTTTCTTTTCCACACAAAATTACTAAAAAAAATCACCAAATCGAAATTTTATAGTTCGACAAATCAACTAAAATAACATTTTGACAAAAAATAATGACCCATCAATTTTGGAGTTAAATATGAGGCCAAAGGGGAAGAACTAATACCTAGATTCCTTAGTCGAGACAAAATTCCAGTATCTTTGATTATCGATCCACGTAATCGCCAATGCTTTACACGAAATGGACATGTAAATCCCATCGCTTTCCTTTTTCATCCAAAATTCCTGCAAAATTCACCAAATCAAAATTTTATAGTTCAACAAAACAATTATTATAAAAATTTGACACTTCCCTAAAATTCCCAATTTTTCTCACATTAGTTCCTACATCAAACAAATTCCTCCGACAGAGTTGAGCATAGATCTCCTTCTTAGTGAGCTAGACCCTTTGGGATCACTCTCCCCATGAGCTTTATCGATCAAATACTTGTAGTTGACAGTGAGTTTCGTCGCCCAAACGAAATCGACGGTGTAGCCCCCGAAACACCATGCTCAGCCTCGTCAGCCGACAGATCTCTGTGAACCAATACGAACCAATGACAAAAATTAATGAACACGGTCTTCTTGGAATTATAGTGTAGACTGAATACAATCATAATATGGAGAGACGTAGCAGAACAACCTGAAGGTAACATAACTTAAAGATAGAGAGCAAAACAATCAAAACATGACATAACATAGAAAAGAGAAGGGAATGATAATTGAGCAAAAAGAATTTGAGGTACAAATAACACATAATAATAAAGGGGAGGATAACATTCATAGATTCTTCATGATCAAAATATTAACACTAAGATGAAAGTAAATGGTTGAATCGAGCAATAAAAGAACTAAATAATATGCAACAGTGCTTTTTCAAAAATCAATACAGAAATACAAGAATATCATCGATGCAAAGTTAATAACTCATTCAAATATGAAACACAATGTAGTAATAATTTAAGGATAGCTAGCAATACTGAATTATTCTCCAATATCTGTCAATAAGAAAGCAATCTACAGATCATTTTCTTACTAATTAGGCAATGAAAGGACCATAATTGGTCACATGCATTTTAACATTTCCATAACCAAAAAATAAAAAGAAAAAAATCATCACTAATTAATTCAAAAAAAAATAGAAAAAGAAAATGATTGATTTTTTGAAATTTCAGCCAGAACAAAAGAAGTCAGCAAAATAGCAGATTCAGATCCATTCATCAAAATTGAAATTTCAAAAAATCAAACAGTTTCTTTCTTTTTCTTTACATTATAGTTTAACTTGATAAACCAATCTTAAGTGTATCTAACAAAGTTGGGACTTTGAAAATAAGCATTTGCATAATTTAATGAAAAATTCCATTACCCAAAACTATGAAAAAAGAGATCAAAATAAATAGATGAATTAAAATCAAAGGCATAATACCGTAGAACTCGTGGGAAATGGTTTCAGGGAATTTAACAAAAAGCTGAAATTTTTATTATTTTGAACATTCTCGTACTAAAATATACACAGATATATCCATTTTATGCTTTAAAATATAAATAGTGTTGTGAAGTGATGAGGGCTAGGAAACCCCTAGCCTCATATATAAATTATTCAATGTGGGTGGATACCCAATAGGCCAATTGGGCCCTATTCATAACATTTCCCCTTATCCAACCATCGGTGTATATTCAACATATGAATACTGCAGGATCTATGGTGCTTATGAGTATTGTAAGGGGTGGATACTTCCAGATCATAAGTTAAATATAACTGCCTCGTTAAAACCTTTAGCTATGGAAAACCCAGTGGGAAAACCCAATAGCTAATGGAAAAGAGTACAGTTCTCTATAACTTCCCCTGATTAGTGAAAGTGGGGGTGGATACTTCTGGATCCAGAGTCAATGAGGTTGCCTCGTTAAAACCTTTAGCTATGGAAAACTCAGTGGGATAAAACAATAGCCAAGAAAAAAGAGTACAACGCTCATTTGGCTCCTTCTGATCTGTACAAGCTGCAGGCTTGTAGATCTCCTAGGCAACTATAATCAATATCTTACAATATTCTGAGAATAAGTACGAAATACAAGACATCGCTCATATATACAAGTATCGCTCATCTATACAAGTATCATACATATATGGCAGCTATTGAATCTGAGGAAGCTCTTCTGAAGGGGAGTGGTTTGCAGACTTGGTAGGTAGCTCCACGTCTATGACCCAGTCATCACTGTGTCTGCGAGGTACTGCATGACCTGGTTATGCATACTCATGATTTGCTTCTTGGATGATGAGCCTCTCGGAATGGTAGGATTGATGTTGCCTTAAAAGCATGCTTTGCAGGTCTCAGGAGTTGGAACCAGACGAAACAACAAGCGATGAATCCTGCATCCACAAATACATTTAACATAGAGGGTGATCCTTGATCCTTAGAGGTAGCACAGAAGCTACATATCTTTGGTCCAGTTGTGCGCTGCAGGTGTTGCACTATATCTGGCTAACAGATTTGCTGTCAACGCTATCTAGAGACGCGTGCAGTTGGTCAGATAAAGAAGTGTACCAAAAACACTCAAATAAGGCACTTCAAGACCTATGATATCCTTCCCCTCTTCCAGCAAACAGAAGGGGTCTTAATGTGCATCCATACAACCAGTAGGTGTATTTAGTGGATTGCAATTGTCCATATTTATTCATCAACTTTGTGTGTATGAAGTTTAATGTCACATGTCTTTCATCTTCTGGATGATAATTTCATCTTCTGGATGATAATTCATCTTTTGGATGATGTTTTCATCTTCTGGATGACAATTCATCTTCTGGATGATTATTCATCTTCTGGATGACAATTCATCTTCTGGATGATGTTTTCATCTTCTGGATGACAATTCATCTTCTGGATGATCATTTCATCTTCTAGATGATAATTCATAGGATAGATGTCCCAAAAATCTATCCAGGCAATAAAGAAAATAAGGAGGAAATCCGTAAGGGTATGTTGTCACATCATCCATATCAACATAGCCAAAATTTCCTTTCCAATTGCATGGTTTTCACAGATGCATCAGTTTATATAATTTTTTAAGTGAATCAAGCTCATCTTACTTGATTACTTCCTGGTTTCAGCGAAATAAACCTTTAAGCTATAGTGTATTGCTTATAGCATATGATTTTATTTATTTATATTTATGTTTATACAATACTCAGTTAGCCCACGTATTGATATCTTTTTGATATTAGGACTTCAGGTCCAAACACTTCACATTTCATAAATGAGTCCAGCTCAACTTATTTTTGCCTCGTTCCACATTATTTGGCCAAATTCCACGTTTGCTTCAGGAAACGTGGTGTGGAAACGTTATTTTTATAATTATCATTTAAATGGCAAAATGAAATTTGATTAATTGTCGACAAACATGTTATTTTATCCAAACACCTCACCATGTACGTACATTTAATATCTCGATTTCTTCCAGAATTGTTTCATTCTCAACACTTGTTGTGAAGGTTCTAGAATGGGTAGAGGATATGGCAAGAGCCAGAATTGTGTCCTTATCAACAGTTGTTGTGTAGGTTCTGGTTGAGCTCACTTTCCTATGGTGGTATTGCTTTAGGGTCTCCAGGAGTTATTTCTCGCTTTGGAGTCTCGTGGCATATCCTCTCATCCATTGAGGACATCCACTTCTGCCACTGGTGGATTGCATCCATTATATTTGGTATGTCAATCCTAGCTAGATTTTTAGCAGCATGGATGCGTGAATTTGACAATATTTATATTGTCAGTAACTATGTCTGATAACTGTTTAACAGTTTCATAAGTGTGGAACTTCAGGATCTCATCACAATTCATGACAATCAGATCATAGGTATAAATTTTGGAAATGGTCAATTGAGCTTCAGGCTCTAGATGATTATATTATTTCGGTTGAACCTAATACTAGGAAATTAAAGATTTCTGAATTTGAAGGATCTTCAGGATCTCATCTTCGTTATCGAATCTTTAAATGAGGGCCCATCAATGCACATCTTATGAGAACTGATTTTAAATGCTTCCCCTATTTAGAGTGCATTTTGATGGGTTTTAGTGGTGTTATGGGAATGTGTACACATCATGTCACAATCTGTAAGATGTGCTCTAAACGCTTCCCCCGTTAGAGGTTCTCGGAAACTATTTATAAGAGGTGATCAGGCTTAAATAAATAGGTTCTAAGGAGGCGTTTTGATGGTTTGCATTTTAATTGCATGTTCATGTATTTACAACTGGATTTTTTATGGATAATTAATCCATTTTAATCATTTTAATGATTTATTTATATTACCCATTTTGGGTGCAACATTATTCCGGTTGTAAATATTATTTGATTTCCCAGTGTTATCCAATGTTCCCGCCATTTATTAATGTGTCCTATATGTTGTTAAAAGATGGATTGTGGTTGGACAATAGGTTTGATAATGACCATTTTTAGAGGATATATGGATTGAGTACTCTAAAGTACATCATCTGCCATATGTAGGGAGTAGATAAGTCCACTTTTATCCCTTAAATACTCTCAAGAGACCTAAAGGTCTTATTATTTTAATGATGATAGTGACTATATCATCTTAAATTCTTTTGAGGAAGTCATGAGAGCCAATGGTTACATGAATGGAGATGATCTCGTACTCATTTTTCCTTTTGAATAAGACAATGAACGCTACGCCATTTTGAAGAATTTTCGGGTTCTTCAGATTTATAAGATTGGTTAATGATGTCTTGCATCATTAATCCAGGGTGGCATATTATATCGTTCCAAAATTAATAGCTGGACGATTCTGGACACTTCTGGTGTTCCAAATTAATTCCTCTTTTCGAATTTATGTGGGACTTATGAAAGTCCATTAAAATGCTTAAGTTAATTTTGTCCGGTAATAGGTGAACTGTGTTCTAACCGTGAATGATTTCACATAAATATTACGCAGAGCATAGTGTGACAAAGCTTCAGGCTTCATTGGTTCTTGAGCATTAATTAGTGATTTCGTTTTGACGAATATCCCTCAAAACTTGGTAAGTTTCTTTTATTGATTTTTGACAGTATTGGGCATCCTCATATAGAGTATTCAGGTTTGCAAAGCCTGAATCTCAAGCAGGCGTCCCAAGAATAGTTTTCTATTAGACTATTATTAGGGTTAAATGAATTTGAAAGCATACGTCTATAATTATGCTCATTAAGAATTATGTTATGACAAAAGATTAAATTTGTTTTCAAATTTTATTTTTCCTCTGGGAGTAGCTAAATATACATAAGGCCAATTGACTTTCGTTGTTTAGACTAGATATGTATATATTTTTATATGGCATAAGTTAATGCACATTCATGTTGCAAAAGCATTATGGGTCTTATCAGAACTTCTGGTCTGATATTGATTTGCCAGTGCTTATTCCATATCGAGGTATATCATATCTTTCCTTTCTTATTTTATATCAGGACTTCCTCTGTTTTCAGTCTTCCTTATTGTTATTTATAAGGAAGAATGAATATTAGTCTTACTAAGTAGACATATACAAGGGAAATGAGTTAGTTTCTTATTAAGGCCAAAATTGACCAGGACAGTTGTCAGGCTGACGAAGACTCGTAGCGCTGAGTTGGAGTCTAGTCAGCAGTTGAGGTGGGACCCTTGGTTGGAAGAACCAGGTTCGGATGCTGGTAGTTGGAGATGATACGACCCTCGATCAACCTATGAGTGGCCGTTGGGTCGATCGTTCGAGGTTGATGACGCGACGTCGACCTTTGATGTTGAATGGCAATCATCGATCTGTACCACAGGGAGTCGTTAGAGGGGGTCGGATCTGGGTTCCAACATAAATCCCCTCCGATGCTTAAATTAGTAGGAAACTTAAGGAAGAGAGGGAGCTTGGTGTAGCTGAGACGACCCACGGAGGTTCGTCTCTAGACTGACGACACAAGCTCGAATATGAAGATGGTAAGAGTGAGAAGATAGAGTCCTATGTATTAGATCTCGTACCTTGAAGGTGGGCCCCTTTCTCTTTGTCTATCGGCCTATTTATAGGTAGCTCCCTCTTGATGAGGCGTAACCGTCCCTCATTGATTAGGGCACGATCTTCTCCGGGATTCGAGCTAACGGTTGCCCATTTACTCGGTCCCATTAACTCTCCCTTAAATGTCGATGCTAGCCCAACGGTCGAATGACGTGTTTGTACGACCTAGCCGTATCACGCTCGGAGCGCCAGGATATTGGGTCGTGGATGCTAAACATGCTGGGTATGCAGATACCCAATTTGGGTTTGTACCCGTGCACTAACAATGGCCCCCCATCATTTGCGCCTCAGGAGTTGTGCTGACTGTGCCCGAATGATGTGTAATCTCCTTAAATGCGCACAGATTTTAAAACATTTGATTTGAAATGTGCCGCTGAAACCTTTTCGCCTTTGGAGCGATCTCTGCCGTTTCTGGTGGCTGGTTTTGGACATGTGGCATGCATCAGAGGCCAGGCGGTTGGGTTTCTTAACATATAAGAGAAATTTCGAAGAGAGAGGTTGAGATTTTTCAGCTTCATCTTCTTCCTTGTTTCGCCTACTTACTTCCATCGCCGCTTCTCTCAGAGATCGTCTGTTCTTTCTCAAGGTATCTCCTTTCTTCGATCTTGACTCTCTTGTAGGTTGGTCAGGCATGTTTGCTCCGGTAGTGTTCAAGGTGTAGACCCCTGAGGAAATGGCAAAGCGCCTCCAGCCCCCTCTCTTTGTAGGGGAAATGAATTTGGGTTGAGCCCGACCTTACCATTCGTCGAAGAGATCGGAAGTCGAAGGTCCCTGGAGTTATCTTAGACATGGCCCCTAGGTTCTCCCTCGACCTGACCGCCGGGGTTTGGCGAGGTTATTTATGTGAACCGTTTAGGATTAGGGTGCCTAGTTCGGATGAGAGAGTGTGCTTCCCACGAAAGAAAGAGGTTGGGGTTTATCTCAAATCTTTGCGTTTAGGAATCCAATTTCCCCTTCACCCTTTCATTATTGAGGTTCTGTGCTTCTCAGAGCTTTCTATCTGGAGACTTGCTCCTTACTCCTTCCCTCTCCTCGTTGTCTTCCTCGAGTCATGCGAGCTTTGCGGGGTTTGTCCGACCCTCGGGTTGTTCAGGGTACTTCTTTAGGATAATGGCCGACCCTCGCGGAGTGTGGTATCATATCATTGCCTACCCAGGTACGACGCTCATATACGACCTCCCAGTTTTTGACCCTGGGCAGATGGATACCTTCGTGTTCATCGCTCTGCCAAACCTGGGACCGTTGCTCAGTGGTTGGAGCTCTCCGAACCCCGAGCTTGTGAGAGAATCTTGTCTGTCCTTGGAGAAGGTCAGAGCCAGGTTGTTGCTGAGCGAGGCCAATGCAGTGAAGATTCTATTGATTCGACCGGGACAAGACAGGTCGATCCATTATTTGCTGGACGATAATACGATAAAGATTCTTTTATGCAGCCCGGGTAAGGTACCTCGAATCCACATCTTTTCCTTCGCCACTCACGGTAATTATCTTCGTTTCCTGTAGATATGACTAACGACAACCGATGTAGTGGCGAGTCTAGCCTAGACCGCGTCTGGAGGGAGTAGAGAAAGAGGAAGAAGACTGTCGAACGGTCGGGTGCTCAAACCGATCGATCGAGCACTCATGTTGAGGGATCGTGCTTTTGGTCCCCCCTACATGTCCACCAGAGCTCCTCCTCCAAAGGTGGAGAGACCAGGCAGGCCTCTTGGCCTCCTTCCCGAGCTTCTTCGAGGGAGGTCTCTAACCAAGCTCCCGCGCGACCCCCTACAACCTGGCTTCCGTCGTGGTTACAGCAGCGACAAAGGTGGTTGATGTCGATTCCGTCGACATCATCGAGCAGACTGGGGGGGTCGGCCAGAAGAGGGAGATGCCCTCCCGCGAGGAGGAGGTGTCTTCGAAGAGGAGGCGGGTGGATGAAGAAGACCCTATGGGGAAGGGAAAGAGGGTCACTCTCCTCGAGACTATAGAGGCCGCGGAGACCCTTTCAATGCCTCAGGCCCTACGACGCCCCTCATAGATCAGTGGCCGTAGGGTGACATCGTGTTGCCCATCCCGCTAGTTGGCTCGATCCCTGGGGAGTTTGACCGAACGCTGCTACTCAATCGTCTCTCGTCTCGATCCACGGGGCCGGTCGAAGGTGAGCTTCACCTGCCCCTTTCGCCATTGGCAAGGAGGAATCGACCTTGATGGACTTCGGGGTGACCACCAGGGTGGTAGAGAACTCGATCTGCCCCAAGGATATGTATCTCTTACAGAAGCTGGACCTCGAGTGGATGGCCAACTTCTTCGTGGGGAGTGAATACCAGGTATGTCGTCCGAGCCCTTTCTTTTGGATATTCCCGTTGGTCAATGTTCTTGGCTGACCTTTGTTTTATTTGCAGATGTCCGTTCTCGGGGCCGTGTTGCACTGCCAGGCTGCCGACTTGATCGATGGAGGTCGACGGGTGGCTGAAGTGGAGCGCGGAGCCCTCCGCTTTGAGGCACGGGCAAAGGAGGCAGAGGAGTCCTTGGGGAAGACCCTTGCTGATAAGGCGGCGGTCGAGGAGGCGACGGAGGCTAAGGACAGCTTTTCGTCGCTATCCACTCTCCACAAGTCTGCCGAGCTCCAGTGCAGACAGAGAGGTCCCAGGTAGAAGGGGAGCTCGACGCCTTCAGGAAGGAGATGATCGAGCTTCGGGCCAAGGTCCATGACTTTAAGAAGTAGGCGGAAGCTAGCCAGGTGGAGAAAGCCGAGCTCCAAGCCAAAGTCATTGGGCTCGAGGAAGCTTCCACGAGGGAGAAGGTAGAGCTAACTGCTAAGCTCATGAAGCCAAGGCTTTTAACAATGTCTTAGTGTCAGGGAACGCTTCCCCTTCCTCTTAGGTCTTAGGCAGTCCTTCTGTAACTTCTGATTTTGCAATTTCTTCGATTTGAAATCAATGAAGAAAAACTTTTTGTTACTTTATTTCTTTTCTGAATATCTACGTGTGTATGCCCTTCGACGACCTAACTTGAAAGAATATAGAAATATTTAGGCAAGTTATGTCGTGGATAAGTTAGGTGTATTCACTTAATGAATATAACCTCTCAAACCATGAATCACGTTCCTTTGGTCATATGGTGACCGTTCGGTGGCGAGGGACGATGCCCCTTCGACTTACAGCTGACGAGAGTCGTTCGATGACGAGGGACGTGGCTCCTTCGACTTACGGCCGACGAGGGTCGTTCGGTGGCGAGGGGTGTGGCCCCTTCGACTTACGGCCGACGAGGGTTGTTCGGTGGCGAAGGGCATGGCCCCTTCGACTTACGGCCGACGAGGGTTGTTCGGTGACGAGGGGCATGGCCCCTTCGACTTACGGCCGATGAAGGTCGTTCGATGGCAAGGGGCATGGCCCCTTCGACTTATGGCCGATGAGTGGTCGTTTGGTGGCGAGGGGCATGGCCCATTCGATTTACGGTCGACGAGAAGTCGTTCGGTGGTGAGGGGCGTGGCCCCTTTGACTTACGACTGATGAGGGTCATTCGGTGGCGAGGGGTAAGGCCCCTTCGACTTACGGCCGACGAGGGTCGTTCGACTAACGTCAAAGAATGATCTACTCTGCATTCGGAATGAAAATACATAGAATAAAAATGAACGGTAATTTTACCCCTTTAGTACAATCATTGATAATACTTTCGTAGATGTTCCGCGTTCCAATGATGACAAAGTTTCCTGTCATCCAAAGTAGCGAGTTGATAGGTGGCAGGACTGAGTACGTCTATCACTGTTTTGGGCCCCTCCCATTTTGTAGCGAGCTTTCCCTGCTTGAGGATCTCGGGAGTGAAAGCGCCTTGCATAGCACCAAGTCTCCTACATAGAAGCTGTGTTCGCAGACTTTCGAGTTGAAGTAGCGGGCTATGCGCCCCTTCTGTTCGATGAGGGTCGCCAACGCCCGTTCACAGACCTCGTCCACCAGTTGTAGTTTGAGCTCGAGGCCCTCTGAGTTTCTTTCTTTATCGTAGTATTGGAGACGAAGCGATCACTCATTGACCTCGACGGGGACGATGGCCTTGCATCTGTAGGCCAGCATGAAGGGTGTTTCCCCTGTCAAGGTTTTGTGGCTCGTTCTGTACGACCATAATATATCGGGGATCTCGTCCGGACAAGTTCCTTCGAGCCCAACTATTCTCTTCCGCAATGGCCCAAGGATGTTTTTTTTGGATGATTCTGCCAAGCCGTTTGACTGGGGGTAAGCGACGGAGACGAAGTGCAGCTTGATCTTTAGCTATGCGCAGACGTATCTGAAGCTGACGTTGTCGAATTGTGTCTCGTTGTCCATTACTATGGATTATGGGTTGCCAAAATGATAGATGACAGACTTCCAGACGAAGCTTCGAGCCTCCTTTCAGGTGATTCGGGATAAAGGCTCCGCTCCGATCAACTTGGTGAAATAGTCGATCGCCACTATCAGGTATCTTCGTTGCCTACTCGCTGGTTTGAATGATCCAAGGAGGTCCAGTCCCCATTTGGCAAAGGGAACTGGGCTGACGATGGGATCAGATCAGTCGAGGGTGCCGAGCTAATCTTTGAGAGTTTTTGGCAGGTCGAGCACTGGCAAACGTATTCGACGGCATCTTTGAACATCGTTGGCCAAAAGTACCCATGTATCACAACCTTCAAGGCTATAGCTTTCCCTCCATAATGGTTCCCACAGTCGCCCTCGTGAATCTCCTGGATCACATAGTGTGCTTCTTGCGGGGCTAAGCATTTAAGGTAGGGGAAGATGTCATACCTGGTCCATCGCCTTTTGTACAATGAACCATCTAGCAGGACGAATTGGTAGGTCGTCCGCTCAAGTTCTCATACCTCCACTGGGTCGGTCGGTTTCTCCGCGGTGTTTAAGTAACGGATTATCGGATCCATCCACGTAGCCCCCTGGTCAAGGCACAGAAGCTCTTATGCCAGTCCGCTGGGATGGGGTAGACGTTGTACATACTCGGTCTGACCGAGTCCTGTGGGGGAGGACGATGCAATCTTCGACAAGGCATCAACTCGATGATTCTTTGACCTTGGCATGTGATGAATTTCTACGCATGCAAATGTGGCGAGCTCAGCCTTAGCGACTTGCACGTACCTCTGCATTGAGTCATCGCAGGCCTCGAAGGTTCCATTCAGTTGATGGATGACGAGGCTGGAGTCACTGAGCAGTTGGACTACTCTCACCCCCAGGGCTCGAGCCAGTCAGAGCTCGTTGATGGCCGCTTCATATTTCACACCATTGTTAGTGGTTTGGAAATCGAAGTGAAGGGCGTATTCACATATGTCGCCCGTAGATGTTTGGACGATTATCCTTGCCCCGCTTCCGGCTTGTGTGGCCGAACCGTCGACCTGAACGATCCAGGTTCCCTCATTCTCGATTGTGTCTTTTGCCCTGCTGTTTAAGGGCATGGGGATAGCCTCAGGCATTATGCTAGTTACACATACCTCTTCCTGGGGCAGTCATCGTAGGTGAGCTCGACAATAAGTCGACGAGAGCCTACACTTTGATTGCGGTCCTCGACTTATACTGGATGTCGAACTCACTTAATTCGACCCCCCATTTTGTCATTCTCCCTGATCGATCGAGTCACTTCAGGGTCTGCTCTAAGGGAGTGTCGATGAGGACCAAGATGGTGTGTGCTTGGAAATACGGCCGTAATCTCCTGGCAGATTGGACCAACGTGAAAGCCATCTTTTCGATCCTTGAGTAGTTGACCTTTGCGCCTCGGAAGACTTGACTGACGTAGTAGATGGGTCGTTGTACCCCAACGTCTTCTTTGACGAGCGTCGAACTTACGGCCTCTTCGACGGCAGCCAGGTAGAGGATGAGCTGGACATCCTTATCTGTCTTGGTCAGGAGCGGTGAGGTGCGAAGGTACTCCTTCAACTCTAAGAAGGCTTTTTTGCTGTCAGCATCCCATTCGAAGATTCTCTTGTCGCTTGCAACAGAGGCTATCGCCTTTCTCAGCATACTGAAGAAAGGTAACGACCTTTTGGCCGACTTAGACAGGAATCGTCCCAAGGCCACTATCCTTCCGTTCAGCCTCTGGAGCTCTCTAAGAGTTGAGGGCTCCTTCATCGTGATGATGGTAGTAATCTTATCGGGGTTGACCTCGATCCCTCGGTTTGTAGCATGAAACCGAGAAACTTTCCCGAACGAACCCCGAATGTACATTTGGTAGGGTTTAGTCGAAGGTTGTATCGTCGGATCTGTGCAAATATCCCCCGGAGGTCTGCAAGGTGATCCGTTGGTTTCTTTGACTTAACCAACATGTCGTCGACGTAGACTTCTAGGTTTCACCCTATTCAAGCCTCGAAGACGTCGTTCATCATGCGTTGGTACATGTCCCCTACATTTTTCAAACCGAACGGCATTTTGGTGTAACAGAATATACCTCGATTAGTGATGAAAGAATTTTTCTCCTCATCTTTGGTGCCATTTGAATTTGGTTATACCCGAAGAAGGCGTTCATGACGCTAAGAAGCTCGTAGCCTGAGGCATTATCGACCAAATGGTCGATTCGTGGCAAGGGGTAGCTATCTTTTGGGTACGCCTTGTTTAGGTCGGTGAAGTTGACGCACATTTGTCACTTGTCGTTTGCCTTCTTGACCACCACGACATTCGAGAGCCATTCGGGGTACTTGACTTTTAGAATGAAGCGGGCCTCCAGAAGTCTATCTACTTCTTCGTTAGCATCTTTCATCTTTTTGCATCCCATGTTTTCTTCTTTTTCTTCATGGGCTTGGAGGTCGGGTCGACCTCCAGCTTGTGGGACGCTACCTCAAGGTCGATGTCGGGCATGTCCTTCGGGGTCCAGGCAAAGATGTCGGCATGCTCTGTTAGAAGGGCGATTAACCCCTCTGTTAGGTCGCCAGGGAGAAATGACCTGAGTGGGACAGTTTTTCCTTCCTCGTTGGAGACCCTGATGTTCTTCGTTTCTTCGACCGCGGCAAGTCGTCGATCTTCGATCCGTGGGTCAACTGGATCTGCCTGCTCGATTCTCCTCAGGGCGGTGGACAACGTGTAGCACGACCGTGCCTGATTCTGATTCCCTCTCGCTCTTCTGACCCCTTCAGGGGTCTGGAACTTGATCATCTGGTGGAAGGTTGAGACCACTGCTTCTATGGCGTTCAGCAGCGGTCTTCCGATGATCTCGTTGTACGCCGAGTTGATCTTCACCACCATAAAGTTGGTTATGTGAGTGATTTGTTGAGGATACATACCGAGGGTCATTGGTAAGGTGATGATGCCTGCTATCGGGGAGGAATGTCCGATGAACCCCACCAAGGGTCCAGTGCAAGGCGTCAACTCTTCAGACGACATTTTCATCCTCTCCAGCGTAGTGAAGAAGAGTATGTCGCACGAGCTTTCGGTGTCGACGAGCATCCTTTTCATGGCTATCTCTTTGATGGTGGCCGCGATGATCACATCATCATCGTGCAGTAGTTCTACCCCTTCCAGATCTTCATCCGAGAAGGAGATAGGAGGCATTGAACATCTGGGGCGCTTTCTCCCCACGGATACTGTCATAAATCTCCCTGCGTATGAGCTTTGGAGAGAGGTTGATAGCTCCGGGTGCGGGGGACCTCTCGTTATCATCTTGATGATCCCGACGCTGGAGGGTCCTGTGGCAGCCTCGGAGGACATGGTTGGGTGAGTCGACATGGTCGAGCAATTCGTCAATGGGGATGTCGACTCGTGGTTTCCCACAGACTGCACCAAACTGTTAAGGCCAAAATTGACTAGGACAGTTGTCAGGCTAACGGAGACTAGTAGCGCTGAGCTGGAGCTTTGTCAGAAGTTGAGGTTGGACTCTTGGTTGGAAGAAGCAGGGTCGGATGCTGGTAGCTGGAGATGATACGACCCACGATCGACCTATGAGCTACCGTTGGGTCGATCGTTCGAGGTCGATGACACGATGTCATGTTAGGGGATGTATGCCCTCAAATCATTTGTATCTGATGCAAATGATATTTTAAGCTTAGATATGGGACTATTTTGCATGTGATACAAAAGGAGTTAAATGTGTCTTAAATTGTTTAAGACCATATTTAATATAATAAACACATTGAAAAGGTTACCTGGATGACGGGATCATCCCGCTCTAAACACAGGTTCAACCCGCGTCAAAATCGGAGTCCAAATGCACAAGTTAGAGCCAAAACAAGTCAGCCCAAACTGTTGGGCTGAACCCACCAAAAATGGATGCCCACCAAGCCCGATTTTTCTGGTTAGGGTTTTTGAAACCTGTGATTTTTTTGACGGCTGGATTTTCCATCTTTGAATGGTTTTTGGCTAATTTTGAGACGACATTTGAGGGGTCAAACGACGTCGGATTGACTCGCTGTTTTTTCCTACTCGTTCACCATTCAACCCTCTTCGATTTGATAGGTTGTATCAAGATTGAAGCTCAACGGTGAGTGAGTTAAAATTCATGGAATTTTGGCCTTTATGAAAGGCAAACTAACTTGAATTATTAAACTCTTAAAACATACTCACACATCGGAAGTGGAGTAAAGGGAAGGGGTCAGCCGCCTATATAAATAGGGGCCTACCCCTCCTCTAAACTCGTCCCAAGCTCTAGATCTGAGCAGCTCCAAAAATGTTAGAGCACGCTCGGATCTAAGCTTAAATTTAATATTCTCTTCTCCCTAAATTTATGCCTTGCTCTTGAAGGGCTCTAGCAAAGCCACAAAGGGGTTCGGATCTGATCCAGAGTCTTGGCGAAGGATCGCCCTTAGGTGAAACTTTCTTCGACGCATGGTTGGCTCGGCAACAAGGGGATTGCTCACCTTGGGACGGGGAGCGGTTCGAGGAGCAGTTCGACGCGGGACGGGGAGCGGCTCGGAAGACGGTGCGGTACACCTTGCCTGTACCAAGGCAAGGTTCCGGGTATGTGATTTAGATTTTAATTATGTCGCAGTAGCTTTAGATCCTTCTTGGGACAGTCAGATCCACCACAAGTTGGCATAGATCCTGGCTCAAGGGTCTTGATTTTCCTTAGGGCTTCGCTAAATTGTTTAGCGAATATCTTCTTTTCCACTGTTTTCATTTTGATTCTGTGGTCCGTCCGACTTAGGACGGGCACAGAAAGTGCCCTAGGGTCCATCAAAACCCAACAGTGGTATCAGAGCTTAGTCCGCATGATGTTCTAGGACTGCGACGTTTTTAAAATGAATGCCTTCTAAATGCATTTAAAATGTTTTAACTTAATGCGATAATTTTAAAAATGATTTTAGATACTTTAAAAATTTGTGTGATAAAATTTTCTGAAAGCAAATTTTAATTTGATAATTTTTTAACATATGTTCATGTAATAAAATTATAAGATAATTTTGCACCTGAAGTTTTAAATTTTATTAGATAAAATTTTTATGTTTTAAAATTATGTTGCATGTTATGTTTAGTTGAAACATAAAATAATTATGTGTGTTGGATGAAAATGAACTCAAGAGAGAGATATATATAATTTTATTGCTAAGAATGAGTAACCATGGCTAAGAGCCATGGTGCTCTATTTATTTATCTCATAGTGGGGAGACCAAAAGCCTCTAGTAGACCAAGTGTCCCTATTACTCTAAGTAATGGGGGACCTAATGAATGGGTAATGAAGGAGGGGAGGCCAAAGGCCTCCCTCATTCATAACACTCCCCCTTACACATTCATCACTTCGGTCTCAGCTACTGAGGCAAGTGGTGGATACTTCTGGATCCAGAGTAAGTGGGTTTGCCTCGTTAAAACCTTAGCTGTGGAAAACCCAGTGGGAAAACCCAACAGCTTAAGGAAAAAGAGTGCAACCCACAGGTTACTCCCCCTGATTCGTACAAGCTTCAGGCTTGCAGGTCTTTCAACTGTCGCATACCAATGTTCTTTACAAGCTTTACAAAAGTACATTTAGGCAATGCCTTAGTAAAAAGATCAGCTAAGTTGTTGCATGACTGGATCTGTCGAACTTCAATCTGCTTGTCGTTCTTCTGCTCGTGCGTCCAGAAAAACTTGGGAGAAATGTGCTTTGTCCTGTCGCCTTTGATGTAGCCCTTCTGAAGCTGAGCAATGCATGCGACGTTGTCTTCGAATAGGGCAGTAGGCTCCAGATCACCAGTCTTCAGGCCGGTGGATTGGAGGATGTGTTGGACGACGGAGCGTAGCCAAAAACATTCTCTGCTCGCTTCATGGATCGTGATGAGCTCTGCATGGTTGGAAGATGTAGCAGTAGTGGTTTGTTTTACCGATCTCCAGGAGATAGCAGTTCCTCCGTAGGTAAAAACAAAACCAGTCTGTGATTTTGCCGTATGCGGATCTGAAAGATAGCCTGCATCAGCATAACCAAGTAACTAGGAGGAGGCACCTCTCTGGCAGTAAAGTCCAAGGTCTACGGAACCCTGGAGGTATCGCAGAAGATGCTTTACTCCATTCCAGTGGCGCTTTGTAGGCACTGCACTGTGTCTGGCTAGGAGATTGACTGCAAACGCTATATCGGGACGCAAGCAGTTAGCCAGATAGAGAAGTGCACCAATGGCACTTAGGTAGGGTACTTCTGGACCCAGTATCTCCTCCCCCTCTTCCAGAGGTCGGAAGGGGTCCTTTTGTACGTCTAATGATCTCACGACCATAGGGGTACATAAAGGATGACATTTATCCATTTGGAACTTATTTAAAAGCTTCCTGGTATAATTGGATTGATGTAGAAGGATTCCACCTCGTAGGTGTTCAATCTGCAAGCTAAGGCAATACTTCGTTCTGCCTAGGTCTTTCATTTCAAAAGTGTGCTTTAGCCTTGCAGATATCTCATTAATCTCTGCTGGAGAGCCTATGAGATTTAAGTCATCAACGTAAACTGCTATGATGACGAATCCTTTTCCCGTTCTTTTGATAAAGATGCACAGGCAGACTTTGTTATTAGTGAATCCTTGCTGTGCTAGGAAATCACTTAGTCTGTTATACCACATTTTACCTGACTGTTTTAGTCCATACAAGGATCTATGTAGTCTAACAGAGAATATGTCCCAAGGTATCTCTTTCATCTCTGTGGGTAAGTTAAACCCATCTGGTCATATAGATCTTTTTATCTAAATCGCCATAAAGATATGTAGTCACAACGTCCATGAGCTGCATTTCTAGGCTTGCCAGAGATGATAGGCTTATTAAGAATCTGAATGTATTAGCGTCCATTACCGGGGAGTATGTATCTTCATAATCGATACCCGGTCTTTGGAAAAAACCCTTTGCTACAAGACGCGCCTTGTAGCGGACGATCAGATTTTCTTCATTTCTTTTTCTAATGAAAACCCACTTATATCCCACAGGTCTAACACCTACTGGTGTTTGGACTACAGGTCCAAAGACTTTGCGTTTCGAGAGTGAGTCCAGCTCTACTCTTATCGCCTCGTCCCACTTTGGCCAATCATCTCTGCATTTACAATCCGCTAGAGAAAGTGGTTCGACGTCATCGTCGTATTCAGCGACGTGAACGGCAATAGTGAACGCAAAATCGTCGTCGACGACTGTGCTATATTGGTCCAGTACCTCCCCAGTACGTACAAAGTTTAATGATGTTTCTCCTAATGTTTCCTCTGCGGGGGAAATTAGGAGGGGAGAGGTAGCTGTCCTGAGCTCAGTATCCTGTGGAGGGATAATCTTATTTTCACCAGGAATCTTTCTCTTTCGAGGAACTTTATCTTTTGAACCTGGTGGCCATCCTCTTTTCAATTGAGGTACAGCTATTTCTGCTGCTGGTGGATTGCATCCATTTATAGGGATGTCAATCCTAGCTGGAGTTTTAGCAGCAGGGACGTGTGAACGGACAATCTTCTGGCTGTCCGTGAATTTATCCGGTAATTGGTGTACTGTATTCTGGATGTGAAGGATCTTCAGGATCTCATCTTCACACAGATTTGTACGCGGATCATAAAGGGACAAAGACTTATTTTCCCAATTAATGGTCTCCGAAGCTTCAGGCTTCTTGGAATGTGTGCCTAGCTTTGGAAAAGTTTTCTCATCGAATTCACAATCAGCAAGACGTGCTTTAAATGCGTCCCCCGTTAGGGGTTCTAGGTATCTAATAATCAAGGGTGAATCAAATCCAATATAGATTCCTAGACGACGTTGAGGACCCATTTTGGTCCTCTGAGGTGGTGCTATTGGGACATAGACCGCACAGCCAAATATTCTCAAATGAGATATATCTGGAGTTGAGCCGTATGCTAGTTGCATCGGGGATAATGTATGGCCTCCAGAGGGGCGTATCCTGATAAGAGATGCGGCATGCAGAATAGCATGCCCCCAAGCATCCACCGGCAATTGGGATTGCATAAGCAATGGACGTGCAATCCATTAGAGTCTCTTTATAAGAGACTCTGCTAATCCATTCTGGGTGTGAACATGAGCTACTGGATGTTCAACTTCTATACCCGTTGCCTGGCAATAGTCTTCAAAGACTTGAGATGTGAATTCGCCCGCATTATCAAGACGTAGTTTCTTGATATGGTTATCGGGGAAATGAGCACGTAACCTAATTATCGGTGCCAACAGCTTTGGAAAAGCTAGGTTACGGGTGGACAAGAGGCACACATAAGACCATTTTGTGGATGCATCTATTAGTATCATGAAGTACCGAAATGGGCCACTTGCGGGGTGAATAGGCCCGCAAATGTCACCATGTATCCTCTCAAGGAAGCCAGGAGACTCTAAACCCACTTTTAGGGGCGATGGTCTCGTTATTAGTTTCTCCTTGAAACAAGGGGGCCAAGGAAATTCACCTTTCTGAAGAATCTTCCGGTTCTTCAAATCATGTCCGCGGGATTCAGATAAGATGCGTCGTATCAGAATGGATCCAGGGTGACCAAGTCTGTTATGCCATAGTTGAAATGGTGGCATTGGCTGGCACGTCTGGTGCTCAGTCATATTGGCTTCTACTGGTTGAATGTATATTTGGTAGAGACCCGACGGGAGTCCCTTAAATATTTCACAGATGGTCTTCTGGCCATCTTTACGAAGAGTGACATACAGGTATTCAACCTTATTTTCATCTCTAGTTTCTAAGTGATATCCGTTTAAACGGATGTCCTTGAAGCTTATGAGATTTTTATTTGATCTTGGAGAAAATAGTGCATTTTTGATTTTTAGTCTTGTATTATTTGGGAGCAATAATATTGCGTCACCAGATCCTTCGATTATTTTGGACAGTCATGAAATTGTAATGACAGGACCGTCATATTTACTTATGCTATTGAAATAGCATTCATCGCGAAGGATAGTGTGCGTCGAGGCACTGTCCACTAGGCACTCATACTTCATCTATATAAGCAAAAAACGATAATTTATTGATGGAAATGTAAAATGCATACATTCAAAATAAAAGATCGTCTTTATTAAGCATGCTAGAGATGAAGCTACAATTTATTCTTTGAAAAGCATAGATAAAGATAATGCTCAATCGAGCATGTCGTCATTTTCGAAATCCTTCGAAGTGAACTTCGTCGAATTTTCCACATCTGCCAGGTTTGTTTCAGGCGGAGGCTTCTGGCTCGCCTGATACAGTTCCTGGAAGTGGCGAGGTGTGCGACAGTTTCTGGACCAATGTCCAGGCATGCCATAACGATGACATTTGTCCTCCCATGTCTTCTTTGGAATTGACACTGTATCAGTGTTCTTACGCTTCCAAGTGAAGTTTTTCTTCCCTTTGTTATTCTTGCGTTGGGGAGGAGCATTGGCTAGTTTCATATGGGCATTTCCTTTGTTCTTTCTACCCCTATTCTTGTTCTTCCACTTCGGGGGGTGAACACTGTGGGCTTCGGGGATAGGAGCTGAGCCTGCCGGGCGATGGTTATGAGTGGCCAGTAAAAGGTCTCTATTCTGCTCTGCCCTCAGGAGGCAAGAGAGCATGTCAGAGAACTTCATGAAATTGCGTTCATGATACTGCTGCATGAGGATAGCATCTTTCTCGTGAAACGAGGTAAATGTCTTTTCCAACATGTGGTGCTCCGAGACTTCTTCACCACACAACTTCAGGCGTGAGGTGATGTTGTGAAGTGCTGAGTTGTACTCAGCAACGGACTTATAGTCCTGTAGTCGGAGGTTCTCCCACTCATAGCTGGCACGCGGGAGTATGACATCAATTTGATGTCTGTAGCGTGCCTCTAATGCTGTCCATAACTCCAGAGGGTCCTCTACCGTCAAGTATTCAGCCTTAAGGGTCCGATCTATGTGTCGTCTGATATAGATAATGGCTTTCACCTTATCCATGTCAGAGACAGTGGTAGAGGTACTGCTAGCTGAAGGGGCCGCTTCTGGGGCTTTGCTAGCAGATGCATCGGATGCTGCAGGAGCCGATGATTGGGCCACTGCGGGGGCCAGGATGGAGTGCATGAGCGCCATGGAGCGCAAGTGGAACTTCAGGTCCACTCGTCAGCTCAAGTAATTATTGCCAGCTGCATCGAGCACCTCGAAATCGACGCTTGCTAATTTAGCCATTTTATCTATGCAATTTAAAGATAAGCATGAATTAAAATAAATTCAACAATACATGCATAAAGAAATTAATAAGTAAAAATGCGGGGATCGGCCAGATACCCAAAATAATACACAGTCCAAAGTCCGATTACAGTCCAAAGAAAAGAGAATGAAAAATACAACTTTGGAAACCCCCGGGGGGGTCCCTATTTCTGCATCCGTCTTCTTATGCTGTTGCACCGAGCCTTGGCTATTTATACAATTTCCTCACTTACAAATTCTCTCAAAAAAAGAAAAAGTGCTGGAAATGTAAATAGGTATGCAATGGCTGATCCCGAAAGACACATTTTTGCTTATTTTAAACATCCACGCAGTTTATATAAATATGCTACAGGCATAAATTAAACAACCACGCATATATCTCAAGCACAAAAATATGGAAAAAGTAAACTAGAAAATATAATTATCTCGTAGACCACGTGGAAACGTCATACACCGTTAGGTTAGTTAACTAACGGCCGAGCGGTCTCAGGATCTTTGAGATGATTATATATATTTTTTTAAATTCTAGTAAACCATACATAATAATTTGCAAGAGAGATGTTTAAATAAATAGCGGAACATATAAATGTAATTATTGATTTTACAAAGTTTTTCTCATAAATTTCAATTTGCAAATTTCATTCTTCTTTAAAATTATGAAGAAGCCGAATTTGTGTAGAATTTTGTGGCTTTTGGCCAAAAAATTATTTTTAGTATAAGCGCTTGTGGCCCGTTCCGCAGTTCTGCAAAGTTGTTTGCCGCAATTATTATGGCTTCGGGCCAAAAATAAGCTATTAGCTTATAATTTTATTATTTTGATGGGCCTGAAACCCAATTCGCTTAAACTTAACTCCAGTGGCCCAAAAGGTTTTATTATAGGTTAAAACCCTAATCTCTAACCAAATGGTTAGAGATCAGCCGTCCAGCCCCTTCATCTTCTCCCCAATGGTGGAGGGTGAGGGGGAGGACATTGCCGGAGCAAAAATCCCTCCCCCAAAACAAAAAAAATAGAGGAGAGAACAACGGGCCGCCCCCTTTCAGCCAGGGGGCGGCGGCATGGAGGACCCCCCCCATGCGGGGGGTGGCGGAGGCTTGGAGGACCCCCCCCCCCTTTCCTTGCAGCTGCAGGGGGGTGGCGGCGCAGAAGACCCCCCCCCCCCCCCCCCCCCCCGCTACAGGGGGGGATCGGCCTCAGGCCGCCCCCCTGCAGCGGGGGGCGGCGGCGCGGAAGGCCCCCCGCTACAGGGGGGATCGGCCTCAGGCCGCCCCCCTGCAACGGGCGACCGCGGCGCGGAAGGCCCCCGCTGCAGGGGGGATCGGCCTCAGGCCACCCTGCAGCGGGGGCGGCGGCGCGGAAGGCCCCCCGCTGCAGGGGGGATCGGCCTCAGCTCGCCCCCCTGCAGCGGGGGGCGGCGGCGCGGAAGGCCCCCCGCTGCAGGGGGGAAGCGGCCTCAGGCCGCCCCCCTGCAGCGGGGGGCCGCGGAGCGGAAGGCCCCCCCGCTGCAGGGGGGAAGCGGCCTCAGGCGGCCCCCCTGCAGCGGGGGGGCGGCGGCGTGGAAGGCCCCCCCCCCCCCCCCCCCCCCCCCGCTGCAGGGGGGAAGCGGCCTCAGGCCGCCCCCTGCAGCAGGGGGCGGCGGCGCGGAAGCCCCCCCCCCCCCCCCCTCTGCAGGGGGAGCGGCCTCGGGCCGCCCCCCTGCAGCGGGGGGCGGCGGCGCGGAAAGGCTCCCCTCTCCGCTGCAGGGGGTGCATGGTCGGCGTGGGAAGGCCCCCTCCTCCGTCAGGGGGGAGGGGAGGATTTCATTTCGGTTCTTCTTCCCACCGAAGAATTTTAATGGCAAAAGGAAAAAATTTTCAGAGAAAAAACTTTGTAATATGGATAAATTTTTTTTTCTTTTATTAGACTAAAAAAAATTTTTTTTACTTGTATATTAAAACAATGTAAAAATTATTTAGTCTAATTTTATCTACATGATTATAGGGTTTTACCTCTAGATCAATGATCTAGGGAAGAACGCGACGATGATCCGTAGAAATAATAATCCAAGCTCCCGAACGCTTTGAGGATGCCGCAACGCTCCAACGAACCGTCGCAGCAACGTTAGATTCCTTGCGCGTAGGGATGAATTTAGATGAAGATTTTTGCTCAAAAATGGAGAACACGTGCTGATAACGTGTTGGATGAAAATGAACTCAAGAGAGAGAGAGAGAGAGATAATTTTATTGCTAAGAATGAGTAACCATGGCTAAAAGCCATGGTGCTCTATTTATTTATCTCATAGTGGGGAGACCAAAAGCCTCTAGTAGACCAAGGGTCCCTATTACTCTAAGTAATGGGGGACCTAATGAATGGGTAATGAAGGAGGGGAGGCCAAAGGCCTCCCTCATTCATAACAATGTGATAGTTATTGTTTATTGCTGACACTTAATTTCATATGATTAAGATGTTAGTGTTAATGGCTATGGTATTCTTGTCCCTTATTTGATAACACAAGAAAACCATTATAGGTTAGCTATTAAGAATCTTTAAAATTTATAAGATGAATTTTAATGACATGTTATGTTTTGACAAATTGTTACAACTTTTAAAATAACTAATTCCTAATTCGGGTAGTCCTTTTAATGACAATTATTATTTTAATCGTTATAATAATAATTTCATTAATAGACTATACTTCAAAAGTGTTGTAAATTGAATTTGTTAAAATCCTAATAACGATTAGGATAGCACGTGAACCTTATAGTTGACAAGGATTTAATAAAAGTTATTAACAAATCTTAAAATTTTGAATTTTAAGGATTCACCTAGTTGATAAGATTAATTAGTTGTTACTAAAAGCCATTTAGTTTACGGCACGCATATATAAATGATAAGTGCCATTCAATGGATCATGATACCGGTCAATGTGTTTGGCTAAGTTTGTTGGATCACCCTAGTTAGACTGGGGTTAGTGATCCTGACTTAGTCAATTCCCTGGCCGTGTTCGCTGGACCGCAATGACGCAAATCATGATTATATGACACCCTGAACTATACCTAAGTCTAATACGTTAATAATCTTTTTCAAGATTAGCTGTAGCCCTCCTTGTTTTAGGGGTTGGCAACTATAGGACCCGTGTTCCAGTTGTTGAGCCACACTCAAGCTGTGACATGACAACCTTGTAGAAACCAACTTCTTAAATATATATGATGTAATCTTGATTTGACCCAATCCTTCGTGTCGTGCATACACCGAACGTCGGCGTAAGTTAATTGAATGATGTAGTCTAGTCTTGACCCAAATCGTCGTGTCGTGAATACACTGAGTACCGGCGTAAGTTAAGCTAGACATGAAAACAAGGGTCCGACAGGCTAGTCATTGTGATTTGGATGAGCACGCTTATGATCACAAATGGCTAGGGGTAAAAACCGATAAGAGAATCATATAAGATATGATTGATGAAGCGTCATCTACTGATCGCAGAGTCAAGCAATTTGTTGAGATACACTCAAGGTTGTAAGACTCATGGTGGTTGGATCTCTTTCCCATTAATTTAATTTTAATTAAATCCTTCATTGATTGGCTTAAAATGATTGCGAAAATAGTGGGAGGATATAGTTAGATAAAAGCCATTTTATCTATATTTAATATTGAACATATGCTAAACTATGGTAAGTTCTAAGTTTACCAATGGAATCAAAATATAATATTCTAAAAGAATAAGTTAAATGGTCAAATAGGTTGGTTAATGGAATATCAAGTTAAATTCTAATTGATAGAATAAATTATATTCTTGTTGACATTAAAATAACCTTCTTGAGGACAGACTTAAGGAATATGATTTCATTAAGTTCTGAATCCAACAAAATAAATGCACGCTACATGTCACTCGCCTCTATATGAGGCAGCCGAAACATATTGATGTTCAAAAGCATTTTTCTCCATACAATTTGTTGAGTCAACTCAAGGTTGTATAGAAAACGGTTTCGATCTGTAAGGTTCGAAACTTCGATCAAACTGTTTGATTCGGAGATGAGTGCATGAGCGGTGCAAGACTATGTATCCCAACCGGATCTTGAGACGAGCAACTTGTTGAGCTACACTCAAGGTTGCAAAGCTCATGCGTTTGGATACATGAGATGCTTGCATGGCTGCTTATTTTTGTTGGGTCATATAATATCTAAATGAGATTTAGAAAAGGAAGAAGGCACTAAAGAAATTCAATTGAGAAAGATAGTTTCATTTATCATTAGTAAAGGCGTAAGTAGGAGGACTGAAAATGTGACATATTTGAGGTCACGATTTCAGAATAATTGTTATACAAAAGGAATACACATTTTAGCGAATGTCGTCACATTGCTTCTGAAGCAATGAGTAATATGTATAACATAATATATTAAATGTTAATATATGAATTCGCAAGATAGTAATAAACTTATATGGAAAAATAGACTAGGCTGTATCAAAGAGACAAAGCTTCACAAGTTACATAAAGAGGTGTCTGACCTCTCGTATTATGAAGTCTACAGACACTTGTGAATCTTATCTTAAAGGTATGATGGCCGAAACTCCTTCTGTAAGACAGTAGGAGAGCGAGTTGTTGAACTTGCAGCGTTGTACATACTGATATACTCGGACCCAAGTCTAAGTTAGCCAGGATAAGTTGTTCTTATTCTATTGAGACATGTGTTCTTGATGAAACACAAGTCTGATAAAATAGAGAACAAAATGACGGAAGTATTTGAAATGATTCAATTAGATCGAAAATTCAAATACATAGCTGTATAAATCTTGCGAAATTAAAAGAAAATGTGATTTTCTCTCAAGTCAAGTCTCTTAACATATTGGATATGTTGAAGAGCATAAATCGCACTTTGTGAGACATAGTGTAACTCATGGCAAAGTGACTGAGTTACGATCCTCCCTCAAGGTTAAGTCCCAGATAGTAATGTCTAGGGTTTGATAAGGTTCTATGAGGACCTTATCAATAAGATATTCATTAAATCAATTGTTAGGAAGTTAAAATATTACTTGAGTCTCGTGAGACAAAGAGTCGAGTTGGATATCATAATCGATGATGGCCTAGTCAACTTCCAGGATGAAATTCGGAGTAGTGACTACGATTAATAACTTGATGCAATTAGAAATGGTCCGTGCACGTGAATAAAGTATGGACTTTAGTTTACGTGCCCAAGGAAAGTGTTTCTTTGACTGCAAGTGAATCTTCGAGTATAGAAGATTGGTGTAGAAAGAAAATAGTGAAGTACAATTATGTTGGTAGAGAACCATTTTCATCCTAACTCCTATAAACGGATTATGATGAAACTGTCTTGCCAGCAGATGCGTACAGATCTACTCGGACCGAACTCGATGTAAATGCTCATAATAACCATGAAAACTGGAGCATTCATTTATAGTGTGTTTTCTAAATGTGATTTGGAAGAACAAACTTATATGAATTAGCCAGAGAGTTTTCAAGGTCAGTGGGAGCGAATAAAATACATACGAGGCATCAAGGGGTGGAACAAATTTTTTGAAAAAGTGGTCAAAAGAGTTTGACACTTTGAATATGAACCGTCTAAACTGACCAGTAACTATATTATTATCATAAGGTACGATGAGCTGGATGAGATCCAGGAAAATTAAAAGGATTCTGTAGGACCAAAGGATTTATTTGGATGAGATTCAAATGGTTGGTCTAGCATGAACATAGAAAACCCCCTTAAGTCTAATCAGTAGACAATTTAGCAGATCCACTCACGAAGGCTCTACCATATGAAGTCTAGAAAGACTTATCTATTATACATTTGACAACGTTTTTTGAATTCTAGGGCGGACTAGGACAAGATAAAGAGTGACTGGGATTTGATCATGGGAAGTCAATGGTTGAAATTGGATTTGTGAAAAATTTTAGTTGTAAAACTTAAATTTTGGTGGGAAAAGTGTCTTGGAAACCAAAACTTTGAAATTAGAAGTGTCTTGGGAAAGATTGTGGAGATTAAATTTGGGGGGAGTGCCTTGGGAACCTAAACTTTGAAATTAGAAGTGCTTTGGGAAAGATTGTGGAGATTAAATTAGGGGGAAAAGTGCATTGGGAAGCTAAACTTTGAAATTTAAAGTTCCTTGGGAAAGATTGTGGAGAAGTATGAACCATTAAATTAAAAATTTTAGCGTAAAATAATTTAGCGGAACAACAAATTAGCGTAAAAATACCCTGAGCGTTCGGTGCCAGTGCCTAAGGCGCCCGCTAAATTTTTTTACGCTAATTTATTGTTCTGTGCCGAATGCATGGACGCCAAATTTGTTGTCCCACGTCGAAGGAGCCTGCGCCGAATTTGTTGTTCGGCGTCGAAGGTGCCCGTGCGGCTAAATATTTTTACGCTAATTTATTGTTCTGTTAAATTTTGGCTGTGGAAATAATTTTTCGGGGAACAAAAATTTCGCGGTGGAAATCTTAAATGAACTGTGCCCACGGGCACGGGTTATGACTAATGTGTATATACAGTATGAGATACAGGGATAAATGGGCCTAAATGCAAGTGGGAGATGTAGCGAGATAGGTATGCCCTCGAGGCAATTATCGCTATGTAATTGTATAAACATCTTGTTCGAAATAACAGTAAGTTGTTTGGTATAAATTTATCTAAGTTAATCATAATGTAGTTATCATTAGATATTAACTTAGTTAAAGTCCTGAGACTTAATGCAAGGCCAAACATGTATCGAGATGAGTATCTCGATCATGGAGAAGTACTTGACCGTTAGTAGTATAAGTCTAAAAAGGTTCGTGGTCGTAGATGTTTTGAGAAAAGGATATCGAAACATCGAATAGACCATTATATCTTAGTCTTCATCGTATAGCGGTGACGATGATCGCATAATCGTTTGACTTGGCAAAGTCGAAGACGAGACACAGGTGCTCATTGGAGAATAAGTTCATTGAAAGACCCATCAAGAGTTGTCATATGGTTATGATTGACCAATCTGTCAATGATAACTCTTAGTGATGATAGGCTAGTTGGTCTTTTGACTTGAGGTCATTGTACGAACATGCACATGAATGGTGTCACTTAGATCCCTGACCTAACTTCGAGGCAAGGCCCGTCGAAAGGTCTTTGGTTGGGTGACATTTGAAACATGCGAGGAGAGTAATGACCAAGATTGGATTCGTCTCTCCCTGGTCAATGGGAGTTAGTGTCATAGTGTTAGTTCGATCTTTAGTGAAAACTCTGGCCAGAGTATGTTGGAAGATGTCCAACATTATTTGACTAAAGATCGATGGAGACAAACTGGATTTGAGCTATTGGGGTTGACAGTTTGACCTACCCTAGGCTTGAACTAAATAACATAGTTTAGACGAAGAGACTAAAACTGCAGAATTCATCACAGACACAGTCAGGGTGGTCCTGACAATACTCATATCAATGAGTTAACCACTGTAACGACTGCTTTTCATGTATCTAGATTTATTATAATATAATATATGTTTTGGTGGATTTTCTCCTCATGTGTGGTTTTCGTCTCCGTAACTTTCATTTTCGATCGTTCCGTCGTGTTTTCTCGTTTCTTCCTTAGGATCGTCGATTTCGGAGTAAGTCATTCGTGACGGGCTTCATAACGGTCGTATCTTACTGTTAGATCAAGCCTAGGAGTCTTAGGAATCGATCCCGGAGCTCCGCGCTCCGTATCGGAACTTTTGGTGCACGTTAGCCGGTATGAGAAGGGGCACCGACTGACTAGATGACGATCCAGTCGGTCGGTAATCCTTCTTGGACTGACTAGTTGGCTTTCTAAATTATTCAGAAGTTACTGTTTATCGTTAGTCGGTCTAAGAACGTTGGTTGACCGACTAGGTTGCAAACTAGTCGATCAGCAATGCTTCTTTAACCGACTAACTCTTCAACTTAATTTTAGTATCAATACTGTTCACTCTTAGTCGGTCTAAGAACGTTCATCAACCGACTAGATGTTGAACTAGTCGGTCAGCCGTTGTTCATTGACCGACTAAATCTAAATCCTGATTCTGTACAGGAGTTACTATTTACACTTAGTCGGTCTGCGTTGGTCGACCGACCAACTAGTTGCCAAACTAGTCGGTCAGTGGTTGCTCTTTGACCGACTAATCTTTGTTAAACCCCTAATTTCTGGGCAGCCGCCAGCCCAACCTATTTATACCCCTCCCAAACGTTTTCTTCTTCCTCCACTCGACCCAAAACCCTAGTTTCTCCCCCATTGAGCCCCCTTCCACCTCCAACCCTTATTCCTTCATTCCAAGACCTAACTTCATTATCTAAACCCTCCATCAACTCATTCTACCTCTCATCTTCCCCGAAATCTCACCAAATCCCCAAAATCCCCCAAAAAACCTGCACTCTCCAAATTCTCCATTGGTTTCCAGATCTGGTCCTAGGGTTCTCCGGAGTGTTTCTTCCGCCTCCTCTCGGTAAGAAATCGACCTCTTGATGTTTTCATAACCTATTTGTATTTTTATGAAACCCTAATGAATGAATGTTGTTTTGATGATTGTTTTCCCATAACAGCGATTTCCCCGTAGATTAGCATCCGCGAGACGAACCTTCGTGATCGTCATCCCCGGTGCTAGGTAAGTGAAACTTGCCACTTAGGTTAGGGCCATGTTTTAGGCCATCTTGCTTGTTGTAGGCGTAAAAGAGGCTAGGCGACGAAATGATACTCGCCTAGGCGCAAATTGGGGAACTAGCTTGACAACGAAGCTAGTTACGACATATATCATGTTGCACAATTACCATGTCATGTTTAAATTCCATTAACGGTACGCGAATTAATTGTCATGTCATTGCATTCTTTAAGTGATCCCGTGATTGCGTAGCATCGCTACAATACTTGTATTCCTGGCTCGTGACCAGAAGCGAGCATAATGAGTTGCTAACCCCAACGCTCGATATTGAATTGTGAACTAAGAAACAAGCTCCCGTGCGGGGCAACCCTGGCTCACTTGCTGGGCTCATGTACAGGGACCCTGGCTTGTCTACATGTGGGATGGGGTAAGGGTTAAGCGGCCATTCAACTGGGAGTCTGCCCGATCAGCAACTGCAGTTGTAAGGCGTAAACTCTGGGGTGGGGTAGTGTTTAGTGCCGATCGGCGTGAATGTTGTACCATTCAACTGAAGGGCGTAAACATCTACAAAACAACGTGAATAGTGAATTGATTGAGATTGATAGTAGCTTGGCTACTCTTGTCTTGTCCCGATGATTGTTCTCTTGTACAAATTGTCTTGCCATGTCTTGATTGTGCACTCATGTTATAACTGCCATGTCATGCATACTATAACTGCTAGGTTGCTAGTTGCCTTACTTTCAGTTTCCTTGCCCAAGTCTTTCCAGACTTGCTGACATGTGCCCCTTTACTCTTTTGGATGACACATGTTAGATCCTGAGCCTGAGTACCTTGTTGAGGACGAGGTGTTTGCGGACGCCGAGCCCGAGCTTGTGTTTGACGAGGAGTACGTGGACACTGGGGACCAGTCTTAGTGTCTTCGTTGTGTTTTCCTTTTGTTTAGACTGCTGTTTTGTTGTCGGTGCGTAGCACCTATACTTTGTTATGTCGTTGCTTTTGTTGGCCTTGTTCTGGGCCTTTAGACTCTTTCTTTTAGCCTAGTGGCTTTTCTGGATGTTGGACTTATTTTCCATGTTGGACAATTTATGAGATATGGGATTTTATTTCAGTCTCTCTTTGTGTTATTATTGTTGTTCTGTTGTGGTTACAGGGACCTGCTTATGTTTTATTGACGCTTATCGGGTTTGGGGCTTCACAGCTCCACTCTCGTGCGGACCTCTTCACGTCTCGCCTCCATTTTAGGGAAGCGGGGCGTGACAACCACATAATTATGATACTGAAACAGGGACGGAAACTGCTGCTCGTGGTCACTGTTGTCTGGGGCTTCGAGCCCCACCTGTAGTAGGGTAAGGCTGTAGGGTCTCATACAGAGTGTGACCTTTGTCTAGTAATAGGTAGAAACATTAGGGAAAATATGCAATTGATGCAAAGGATATAACACTGCAAAGAGTATGCAGTTATCTTCTGCATTCGGGATAAATGATCCTGAGTGCAAGTGGGAGATGTTGAGGGATGTAAGCCCTCAGATCATTTGTATCTGATGCAAATGATATTTTAAGCTTAGATCGGGGACTATTTTGCATGTGATGCAAAAGGAGTTAAATGTGTCTTAAATTGTTTAAGACCATATTTAATAAAATAAAGGCATTGAAAAGGTTACCTGGATGATGGGATCGCCCCACTCTAAACGCAGGCTCAAACCGCGTCAAAAACGGAGTCCAAATGCACAAGTTAGAGCCAAAACAAATCAACCCAAACTGTTAGGCTGAACCCAACGAAAATGGAGACCCACCAAGCCCGAATTTTTTGGTTAGGGTTTTTGAAACCCGAGATTTTTTTGACGGCTCGATTTTCCATCTTTGAATGTTTTTTGGCTAACTTTGAGACGATGTTTGAGGGGTCAAACAACGTCGGATTGACTCGTCGTTTTTTCCTACGCGTTCACCGTTCAACCCTCTTCGATTTGATATGTTGTATTGATTGAAGCTCAACGGTGAGGGAGTTAAAATTCATGGAAGTTTGACCTTTGTGAAAGGCAAACTAACTTGAATTATTAAACTCTGAAAACATAGTCCCACATCGGAAGTGGAGTAAAGGGGAGGGGTCAGCCGTCTATATAAATAGGGGCCTACTCCTCCGCTAAAATCGTCCCAAGCTCTAGATCTGAACAGCTCCCAAAAATGTTGGAGCACGCTCGAATCTAAGCTTAAAGGTAATATTCTCTTCTCCCTAAATTTATGCCTTGCTCCTGAAGGGCTCTAGCAAAGCCACGAAGGGGTTCAGATCTGATCCGGAGTCTTGGCGAAGGATCACCCTCAGGTGAAACTTTCTTCGGCACGTGGTTGGCTCGGTGATAATGGTATTGCTCGCCTCGGGACATGGAGCGGTTCGAGGAGCAGTTCGGCGCGGGACGGGGAGCGGCTCAGAAGACGGTGTGATACACCTTGCCTGTACCAAGGCAAGGTTCCGGGTATGTGATTTAGAAGCTTTATTTGAATTATGTCGCAGTAGCTTTAGATCCTTCTTGGGGTGATCAGATCCACCACAAGTTGGCATATATCCTGGCTCAAGGGTCTTAATTTTCCTTAGGGCTTTGCTAAATTGTTTAGCGAATATCTTCTTTTCCGCTGTTTTCATTTTGATTCTGTGGTCCGTCCGACTTAGGACGGGCATAGAAAGTGCCCTAGGGTCCATCAAAACCCACTAAAGTCGATCTTTGATGTTGAATGGCGATCATCGATCTGCACCACAGAGAGTCGTTAGGGGGGTCGGATCTGGGTTCCGACCCAAATCCCCTCTGATGCATAAGTTAGTAGGGAACTTAAGGAAGAGAGGGAGCTTGGTGTAGCTGAGATCGACCCACGGAGGTTCGTCTCTAGACTGATGACACAAGCTCGAATATGAAGATGGTAAGAGTCAGAAGATAGAGTTCTATGTATTAGACCTCGTACCTTGAATATGGGCCCTTTTCTCTTTGTCTGTCGGCCTATTTATAGGTAGCTCCTTCTTGATGAGACGTAATCGCCCCTCATTGATTAGCGCACGATCTTCTCCGGGATTTGAGTTAACGGCTGCCCATTTACTCGGTCTCATTAACTCTCCCTTAAATGTCGATGCTAGCCCAACGGTCGAACGACCCGTTCGTCCGACCCAGTTGTATCCCGCTCGGAGCGCCTGGATATTGGGTCGCGGATGCTAAACGGGCCGGGAATGCAGATACCCAATTTGGGTTCGTACCCGTGCACTAACATTTCTATATTTCCACTTTTCTAATTTATGAGGGACTTTTAAAAGTCTATTTGAATGCTCAAGTATGGTCTCCAGGCCACTTTTATTGAGTCATTCAAGTATTATATGGATATAGAATCATGCTCAAAGGGAAACAAATACGTGGCTACAAAATTTACAATTTCTCACTTATCTATTAAGCCACGACTACGGACGTACGCTTAAACTTTAGGCTAGATTTAAGAATCATACCTTGTAAAGTGAGATTATTCTAAAAGAGTTTAGCGGTGTTATGACAACTACTGGTGTCAATATTGGTTTATGTATACCATAGGTCTGAGAGATCATTTACCGCAAAATGTGTATCTCTAAAAAGATCGCATAAATGGTTTTCACATAATCCATCATCTTTGGTAATTTTTATTTTATTTGAGTAAAAGGGTATTGACTTTTGATTTGATTAGAACTTCAGGTTCAAATTGTCAAAGTGGATATAATATTTAGACTTTTTAAAATTATGATTGGTTTGTTGTCATAAAACATTGTCATATCATGAGCATGAGCCTTACTAAGGGATGAGCATATATGTGTGCAATATGTAACATTTAATGATTTATCTTGCACCAATATAAAGCTTGTGGGCTAAAAAGGTATGCTTAATAAAATAGTTGAAAGAAACTAAATTATCCATGCAAACAATATCAAGCATGTGAGCTAAAAATGCAGGCTCAATTAACATGAATTAAAACATATATGCTGTATACACATGTTATTTATATGTTGCTGGCATATAAATAATTTAATCGCGGACATATAGTTATGATACAGGCAGTAAAAATATATTATAGAGATTTTAGCATGCAAAATAAAATGTGCATCACAGACAATAAATATGCAGCAGACAATAATTTTCTACACAGGCATGTAGTTATGCAACATGCATTTTTTTTAAAAATTTAATCACAGATATATAATTATGATACGGGCATTTAAAATATATCATATAAAATTAACATGCTTCAGACAATCCAAATTAAAGGTATGTATGGACCAAAATAAAGGTGAATATTGGATTAAAAAATTTTATTCTGTGTCCCAAAAATTTCGGCGTTCAATGTCCCAAAACCCGAATTAGGGTTTGTTATGTTTTTCGTGTGTCGTCGACCGTCAGAGTCGCGAAAATTGCGCAAGCGCACGTTTCCGTCCTGCGGGGTTGTGAAAATTACCGTTTTATGGTTTTGGCCTTCGAGGCTGTCGTCCAACGTGCCTCCGTTGGGTGGCGCAGGGCCGACAAGCTGCTGCACCGTCACGACCAACGTCTGGAGGCTCGCGTTGGTCTCCTGAGCCAGGGCACGGAGCTGTCCCTGCGTGGCCAGTTCTGAGCCGCCGGTTTCTTCGGTGGAGAGGGTGGGGTGGCCGCTGACGGGCGTGTCCTCGGGATTGCCGTTTGTTGTGCCATTCCCCTCCTCCGGGATGGGGGGCATGCGCTTCCTTCCATTGCTGGCTCGTGCCATTGTTGCTGTGGTTTGCTTCTTCGTGGGACGGTCTTTCGTTCCCACAGACGGCGCCAGATGTTTCAGAGTGTTTTCTCACTACAAAGCGTTGACCGTGGAGAACCCGGTCAACGTGGTCAAGGGGCCCGCTTTGGGTCCCTTGGGGGGCTTCGAATTGGTGCAGAAGGGGCGAGGGGAAGCCTCGGCCCTTGTTGAGATGCTCGGCCTCGGATAGTCGTGCTCGGCCTCGGCTGAAAGGGGGACGAGGGGTAGCCTCAGGCGCCCGGGTAGATGCACGGCCGACGGGAGGCGAGGGGAATCTCGGACCTGACTAAGACGCTCGGCCTCGGTGGGGCGTGCTCGGCCTCGGCAGGTTGACGGTGAGGGGAAGCCTCACTATCCAGTCGGACGAGTGGTCGGAGAGGGGCGAGGGGTAGCCTCGGCCCGTTGATCAGCTGTCCACCTGCGTAGACGAGAACGCTCGTCAGGGGGCCGGACCTTGGTTCCGGCCAAATCCCCTCCGATGCCTAAGTCAGATAGTGATCTGAGAAAGGAGGCCCGGCGGAGACGGTTCGACTCGTGAGGAGATCGTAACGGCGTCTCTCGGCGCGAGCGGGGGAGGAAGGAGATGAATTGGGGGAACGAGGTCGTTGATGGAGTACCTTAGGTTTTGTTACCTGAGATGCGGTCCCTCTTCTTCTTCGTCCTCCGAGCCCTTTTGTAGAGCTCCCTGCGTGATTGCCTCTGGCCCACGTCCCACACCCGCCCTCGATCGTGCCCCATCAATCTGCCCCCTCGCCGCCGCTCTCTTCGCCATTCCAGCACCTCCCCATTACCGCCATTTAGTGGTCGCGCGTTCCGGGGAACGGTTTTCGCAGGAGTGGGTGAGTGTCCAGCGGGTTATCGGGGCCTGGTCGGATCGACATTCGAGAAGATCCCTTACAGGGCCTTTGTTGAATGGGCTTGAGGTGGCAGGTGGGCCTTCGACCAGTAGTCGGGCTCCTGGGCTCGTGTCTTTTGGGGTCTCGATCAAATAGGCGTAACAATTGCCCCCATCGGTCGAGTTGATCGGCTTCGGCCTGTTCGGCTCGGCCGATGTGACCTCTGCCGATTTTGACAAGCTCGCCAGTCGATGTCGACTCATTTATTAGTCGTCATCATGGGTGGGCCCGTTCGATATTTTTAAGGCGCGGGCTCCGAAGCGCCGTTGGTCCTCTGATGCCGCCACGTGTGGCTGCAAACTTACCCCCTCCGTTCGCGGGGCCGTCTTCAGTTGAGAAGCTGAGGGGTTCGGGCGCCGCCATTGGTGGGATCGATCGGCCTCGGCTAGCTTGGTATAACCGCTACGCCTCCTGGGGTTCCGAGTGGCGCTTCAGCCGAGGCGTGGTCATAAATGTAGGTCATAATGAGGCGGATCGATTGGACTTCCCCTGGCGCCAGTTTCGAAACGCCGCCAGTTCTTCAAAGCCTGCCGCGCGTTCTTGTCAGCCGCTTCGAATTCACCCCTGCGCCCGGTATATAAAATCCTCATCCGCGTTGATCTCCACTTCTCTTTTGCTTCTCCCGGTATTCAAAGCTTTCCACAACTCGGAGTTTCCCGTCGCCTTCGCTTCCTTGCCTTCTCCAGACCAGTCGAAAAAAGGTAATTCCTCTCTCGCTTTTCATCTCATGGCTGCCCTTAGGATAGGCAGTTCTGGTCGAAGGGCAAGGGATCCTTCGGAGTCCAGGCGGGGTGAGCCCCGGCTAGGGGGATCAGGTTCCCCCGCCGGGAGTCGTTCTCTTCAGGATAAGGGGAAGGAGAAACTTTTTCCAGACTACGCCCGTGATGACGTGGCGTCGGCTGCCGTACGGCTTAATGTGCCCCCGGTTGTCCTCCGTACGCCGTCGAGGACCCCTCCTTCGATGGCCGCGGAGATCCGTGAGAGATATCTCTGCTTCCCATACGAGGTTCGGGTTCCATTTGTCGACGAGCGGATTTGCCTTCCGAGGAGCAATGAGGTCGGCGTCTATGTCGAGATGTTCCGCCTGGGTCTTCGCTTCCCGCTCCATCCCTTCTTCATCCAGGTCATGGAACATTTCACAGTGTCCCTGTGTCAGTTCGCCCCGTGTTCGATCGCGGTACTGACGGGCTTCGTAACGCTCTGCTGTTCCCGTGGTCTGGAGCCGACTCTCCCCCTTCTCTTCCACTTTTACCAGGTCCAGTCGGTCGGTCCGGGGTCATGGCTGCTACTCCGAGCTCGTTCGAGGAGGGAATGCCTGATCGGGTTACCCCGCTGGTCAGGGGATTGGAACTCAGATTATGTTTTCGTGGTCTTCTTGGGGGACGCCCAGATTCTAACAAGCTGGGGCAGTTCTGTCCATCCTCGCCCGTCGTTAGTTCTCTCAGACGCCGACCGGGCAGCCGCTGCGCTTCTGTTGGCTCTTCCTTTGGAAACGAAGTCCATCTGGTCTTTGTTGGACGACCTACTCCTGAAGGCCGTCTTGTGGTCTCCTGGTAGGTCGCTTTTTCATCCCCGGATCGCCCTATGACTCATCCTGATTTCGGTCTCCTTTGCAGGGATGGCTGGCCGTGAATTCGTCCGTGACGTCGATGAGCTAATCCGTCGTGGAGCCGCTCGGAGCCGAGGTAGTACCTCTGGAAGGGCGCCTCGGAGGACCGTTGAGGAGGAAGTGCGCCGAGCCGAGCCTTCCGTGGGAAAGGTGGTGGCCGCGCCTCCCGCCTCTTCTTCTGGCGATCCCCTTCCGGGGGGTGAGGATGGTGCGAGGCGGAAGCGTTCCCCTCCGGCGCCTTCGGAGCCCCGCGGTGGAAAGAAGAGGAAGGAGGACGTGGATCCCTCCGGTCCGGAAAGTTCCGCGCTTCCCGTGGCGTCTGCCGGGGATCCTTCGATAGCTTTGCCAGCCACTCCCCTCGCAGCGTCTTCGCCCGTATCACCAGGGGTCGGGGCCTTGTTGGCGAGCGACTCGGCCTCGATCGTCGTCCCTGGGAGTTCGATGTTTGTTGACCGAGCCCTGGCCCAGCAGGTTGCCGAGGTCTCCGTCCCTCCCCGGGACCGCAGCCTCCTCAAGAAGATCCCGGCCGACAAGATGTCGGATTCCTTGGTCTGGATCCTTCAACAGGTTCGGTTATCTGGCTATCCTCTCTTTCTCTTCATTCTCTTCTTAGCCCATGTCTCGTCTTTTCAGGGTTCAGCGCTCGCTGTGGAGTTGCAGTGTCGAGCCGTCCGCTTGAGGGAGCTGGAGGAGTCCTCCATGAGGGCTCAGGAGCGGGCCGGGGCGGCTGAGGTGGCTATGACGGAGGCCCAGATGGAGTCTCGGCGTCTCAACCTCCGTGTGGCCGAGTTGGAGGGACGAGTGGGTGACCTCCAGGGAAAGCTGGAGGATGCTCATCAGTCGGCTGAGGAAGCGAAGGAGTCGTTCCGCCTGGAGAGGGAGGAGCTTCAGAGGGAACTATCGGATCGGCGCCAGGTGGTGCGGCTTGCAGAGGAGGTGGAGAAGGGCGTCGTCGAGACCCTGGGGAAGAGGATCTTCGAGGTTCTCAGGGGGGCTTTCGGTAAGTATGAAGACCTCATCGCCCCTCGGATCGTCGAAGTCGTCCAATCTTCTTTCCGGGAATGTGCGGAGCGTGTTCGGCAAGCCCCACCGCCGGTCGATCCCCCTCGCTCCGAGCAGGGCGAAGTGCCCGAGCTCGATCTCCCTAAGCCGTCCCTCCCGGCCTTATCCTCAAATTTTTAAGCATTCGCTTCGCTTTGGGCCAGTCTACTTGAAATGGATCCCTGGCCCCCGCTATCTCCTTCGGCTTCGTTATCGGCTCCATGGCCAATAATTGCTGGTTGCATGGATGCTAGCTTGGGCTACCTACTTCGGGTCTTTTGTCAACCAATTTTGCTCTGTCGATGTCGATCTAGCTTCTGTAGGCGAAGAACTCTGTCATTCGTCGCAAGTAGATTGTTTGTAGGGTGTTTCCTTCGCCTTGCTCTCCTGTAAATAAGACGCATTTTTGTATTCTGGTTAGCTATTATAAACGAAATCGACTTACTTGGACTTCTTGTGTACTTTGCGTTGTCGCCTTGTTCTTGGCTTAGGAATGGACGAAGCTGGCGTTGGCTGGGGGGATCCTCCCCAGACTTAGGGGCGCAGGAGTCGGTCAGCGAGGGCAAAGCTCCTCGGCTTAGGACCGGTCGGCGTCCGTGTCTGCTGGGGGAATCGCCCCTAGACTTATGAGTGCTGGTGTCGGTCGGCGAGGGCCAAGCTCCTCGGCTTAGGACCGGACTTGGGGGGATTCTCCCCAGACTTAGGGGCGCAGGAGTCGGTCAGTGAGGGCAAAGCTCCTCGGCTTAGGACCGGTCGGCGTCCGTGTCTGCTGGGGGAATTGCCCCCAGACTTATGAGCGTTGGTGTCGGTCGACGAGGGCTAAGCTCCTCGGCTTAGGACCGGTCTTGGGGGGATTCTCCCCAGACTTAGGGGCGCAGGAGTCGGTCAGCGAGGGCAAAGCTCCTCGGCTTAGGACCGGTCGGCGTCCGTGTCTGCTGGGGGAATTGCCCCCAGACTTATGAGCGTTGGTGTCGGTCGGCGAGGGCTAAGCTCCTCGGCTTAGGACCGGTCTTGGGGGGATTCTCCCCAGACTTAGGGGCGCAGGAGTCGGTCAGCGAGGGCAAAGCTCCTCGGCTTAGGACCGGTCGGCGTCCGTGTCTGCTGGGGGAATTGCCCCCAGACTTATGGGCGCTGGTGTCGGTCGGCGAGGGCTAAGCTCCTCGGCTTAGGACCGGTCTTGGGGGGATTCTCCCCAGACTTAAGGGCGCAGGAGTCGGTCAGCGAGGGCAAAGCTCCTCGGCTTAGGACCGGTCGGCGTCCGTGTCTGCTGGGGGAATTGCCCCAGACTTATGAGCGCTGGTGTCGGTCGGCGAGGGCTAAGCTCCTCGGCTCAGGACCGGTCGGCGTCCGTGCCTGCTGGGGGAATTGCCCCCGGTCTTATGGGCGCTGGAGTCGGTCGGCGAGGGCAAATCTCCTCTTCCTCCTCCAGTGAGGCGGCGGTCCACAACCTTTCATGCTATTGGTGTCATGTCAACTCCATCGGGGTTTTAAATGAAGATAACAAAAAGGGATGCATTTGTACTCTCAAGAGTCCTGCCGGACCGGTACATTTGGAGGAAATGGAAGAAAAAGGAAATGAAGCTAGACAGAGGGATGTAAACTTAGATAACTCCCTCATACTAGGCCGCTTCCGGGGGGAGAGACGTCGCCCGCTCACTCTATGATGCGGAGGGGGCCTTGGATGGTGTTGATCTTCTTCCCCTTGTCTGGCTGTGTGGAGGTCCCTTCTCTGTGGGCCGGCTCGTCGGCCTGATTCCTGGCGTGCCCTCGGCTCATCAGCTTCTCAATGTCCTTTTTCAAATGCCAGCAATCTTCTGTGTCATGACCATCGTCTTTGTGGTACTTGCAGTACTTCTCCCTGTTCTTCCCGCCTCTTTTAGCCTTCGGTGGGGGGCGATCAGCTCGCTCTTCCTTCTGTACTTGGGCGAGAATGGCGTCCGGGGTGATGTCCCTCGCGCTTTCTCCCCGCTGCCTGTTCCTCTGCCTCTTCTCGGTCCGGGTACCCTTCGGGGCTAACTCGTCCGCCGTCGCCGCGCTTGGTCCCTCGAGCGGCTTTTCCTACATCCTCGGCCAAGGCCTCCTCGGTCAGCATGAAGCGTTCGGCCCTTGCCATGATCCCGGGGAGGTCCTTCGGGGGGTCGTTGTGTAGGGACTTCTTGAGGCCCCTGTGGCGAAGTCCTTTCTTAAGGGCCGTCTGGACCACCAGGTCGGGTGGGTTATTCACGTTCAGCCTTTCCGCATTGAAGCGGCGTATGAACTGTCGGAGTGGCTCGGCCGGGCCTTGCACTATGTTGAACAGATGTTCAGCACCAGGTTTGATCAGCCTCCCCGCCATGAACTGTTTGCAGAACAACTGGGTGAGTTGTTCGAAGCTGTCGATGGAGCGGCCGGGCAGGCTGTGGTACCAGATCCTCGCCGCTCCCCTGAGAGTAGAATAGAAGCCCCGGCAAAGCAGGTCATCGTCAGCTCCCTGGAAGGCCATGTCCCCCTCGTAGTCCATCACGTGGTGTGCCGGGTCTCCTATCCCATCGTACTTTCCCAGCACCGGGATCCGGAATCGGGAGGGGACCTGTGCGTCGGTTATTCTCCGTGACAAGGGGCACCGGTCTCCGTGGATGCCTCCGGGGATGTGGTACTCGCCTGTCTCTGGATCGACCGGGGGTGGAGGTAACACCGGCGCCAGTGGGGCTGGCTCCGCAGCCTTCGCCACGCTGGGGGCCGGGCTGTCCCGACGTTCCCGACTCCTCCTGCGGGAGCTCCTGCTCCGTCGCGATCTGTCTCTCGAGTGGTGTCGTTCGCTTCTCCTGCGGTGGGACGACCGCGATCGACGAGACGAGGCCGTCCTCGATTCGCCGTCCGTCCCTTCGGTCTCTCTTCGGCTCCTTTCACGATAGGGTGAGGAGGCGCGTGACCTCGCCTGACGAGAGCCGGACAGCGTGAACCGATGCTCCGTGTTCGGTTTCCGGGTCCCGTGGTCGTCGACCACGGCGGACCGCAAGTGTGGGGGACCCCCCGCCCATCGATGGCTGTCGTCCAACGTGCCTCCGTTGGGTGGCGCAGGGCCGACGAGCTGCTGCACCGTCGCGACCAACGTCTGGAGGCTCGCGTTGGTCTCCTGAGCCAGGGCACGGAGCTGTCCCTGCGTGGCCAGTTCTGAGCCGCCGGTTTCTTCGGTGGAGAGGGTGGGGTGGCCGCTGACGGGTGTGTCCTCGGGATTGCCGTTTGTTGTGCCATTCCCCTCCTCCGGGATGGGGGGCATGCGCTTCCTTCCATTGCTGGCTCGTGCCATTGTTGGTGTGGTTTGCTTCTTCGTGGGACGGTCTTTCGTTCCCACAGACGGCGCCAGATGTTTCAGAGTGTTTTCTCACTACAAAGCGTTGACCGTGGAGAACCCGGTCAAGGGGCCCGCTTTGGGTCCCTTGGGGGGCTTCGAATTGGTGCAGAAGGGGCGAGGGGAAGCCTCGGCCCTTGTTGAGATGCTCGGCCTCGGATAGTCGTGCTCGGCCTCGGCTGAAAGGGGGACGAGGGGTAGCCTCAGGCGCCCGGGTAGATGCACGGTCGACGGGAGGCGAGGGGAATCTCGGACCTGACTAAGACGCTCGGCCTCGGTGGGGCGTGCTCGGCCTCGGCAGGTTGACGGTGAGGGGAAGCCTCACTATCCAGTCGGACGAGTGGTCGGAGAGGGGCGAGGGGTAGCCTCGGCCCGTTGATCAGCTGTCCACCTGCGTAGACGAGAACGCTCGTCAGGGGGCCGGACCTTGGTTCCGGCCAAATCCCCTCCGATGCCTAAGTCAGATAGTGATCTGAGAAAGGAGGCCCGGCGGAGACGGTTCGACTCGTGAGGAGATCGTAACGGCGTCTCTCGGCGCGAGCGGGGGAGGAAGGAGATGAATTGGGGGAACGAGGTCGTTGATGGAGTACCTTAGGTTTTGTTACCTGAGATGCGGTCCCTCTTCTTCTTCGTCCTCCGAGCCCTTTTGTAGAGCTCCCTGCGTGATTGCCTCTGGCCCACGTCCCACACCCGCCCTCGATCGTGCCCCATCAATCTGCCCCCTCGCCGCCGCTCTCTTCGCCATTCCAGCACCTCCCGATTACCGCCATTTAGTGGTCGCGCGTTCCGGGGAACGGTTTTCGCAGGAGTGGGTGAGTGTCCAGCGGGTTATCGGGGCCTGGTCGGATCGACATTCGAGAAGATCCCTTACAGGGCCTTTGTTGAATGGGCTTGAGGTGGCAGGTGGGCCTTCGACCAGTAGTCGGGCTCCTGGGCTCGTGTCTTTTGGGGTCTCGGTCAAATAGGCGTAACAATGGGGATTTTGATGGCGAAGTGGCGGTGACGATGGGGATTTTGACAGCACTGATGAGGAAAACACAGATCCAATATAAAAACACCTTTTTTAATAAAAAAACCTAAATTTTTTGTAGTAAAAATTTGATTTTTATTATTGAAATCAATGTTCTCATAATAAAAATTTGATTTTTATTGTTTAAAACATCAATTTTGGTCCAAGCTTTAGCAGATCCAAACATATTCTACGAAAAAATTGGTTTAGATCGAATTTTTGTGTGATTACCTCTAGATCCGTCCTCCAGATCTAGCGACGATGATGCCCGAAAAAATCCGTGTCATCTCGTGAAGCGTTGCGTTGCAAAAAAAGTCGTCAGAGCTTCCGCGAGCCGCCTCCCTCTCACGAGACGTTGCCTTTTCCACGAGCCATCGTGCTGATAACGTGTTGTGAAGGGATGAGGGCTAGGAAACCCCTAGCCTCATAAATATATATATTATTCAATGTGGGTGGATACCCAATAGGCCCATTGGGCCCTATTCATAACAAATAGATATTTGTTCTGAAAAATTTAATGAAGATTCTAAGACACGAAACAATCAGAAACTTCTCATGTACTGGTCGACATTAAACCACCCAATCAATTATCCTTGGAGTAATTCCTAACACAACTAAAGCAGAGAAATTTTAGATGTCAAATAAAATTTAGATGGCATCAAAAAACTTCAAAGGGATAGATGTCAAAAAAGCAGATAAAAATATGAGGCTTTAAGGGATATTACTAATACCAAGATTCCTTAGTCTGTTTAAAATTCCAGTATCTCCGATCATCGATCACCGTAATCACCAATGTTTTACACGAAATGGACATGCAAATCCCACCGCTTTTCTTTTCCACACAAAATTCCTGAAAAAAATCGCTAAATCGAAATTTTATAGTTCACCAAATCAACTAAAATAAAGTTTGATCTTTCCTGCAATGGCTAATGCTTTAAACTAAATGGACATGCAAATCACATCGCTTTTCTTTTTCATCCAAAATTCTTGAAGTATTCATCAAATCAAAATTTTATGTTTCAACAAAACAACTAAAATAAAAAAGCAAATCTCCTAGCTTTTCTTTTACATCTAAAATTCCTGAGAAATTTACCAAATCAAAATTTTATAGTTCAACAAACCAGCTAAAATAACATTTTGACAAAAAATAATGGCCCATCAATTTTGAAGATACATATGAGGTCGAAGGGGAAGAACTAATACCTAGATTCCGTAGTCGGGACAAAATTCCAGTATCTCTTATATCGATCCACGTAATCGCCAATGCTTTACACGAAATGGACATGCAAATCCCATCGCTTTCCTTTTTCATCCAAAATTCTTGCAAAATTCACCAAATCAAAATTTTATGGTTCAACAAAACAATTAATATAAAAATTTGACCTTCCCCCAAATTCCCAAATTTTCCCACATTAGTTCCTACTTCAAACAAATTCCTCTGAGAGAGCTAAGCATAGATCTCCTTCTTTGTGAGCTAGACCCTTTGGGATCACTCTCCCAGGAGCTTTATCGATCAAATACTTGTAGTTGACAGTGAGTTTCGTCGCCCAAACGAAATCGACGGTGTAGCCCCCCGGAACACCATGCTCAGCCTCGTCAGCCGACAGATCTCTGTGAACCAATACAAACCAATGACAAAAATTAATGAACACGACCTTCTTGAAATTATAGTGTAGACTGAATACAATCATAATCTGGAGAGACGTAGTAGAACAACCTGAAGGTAACATAACTTAGGAATAGAGAGCAGAACAATCAAAGCCTGACATAACCTAGAAAAGAGAAGGGAATGATAATTGAGCAAAAAGAATTTGAGGTACAAATAACACATAACAATAAAGGGGAGGATAACATTCATAGATGTAGTGCCCTGTGAAGCTACTGCACATGTACTAGAGGGGGGTGAATAGTACTTTAAAATAATCAAGATAGTTATTTCTAATTATTGTGCAAGAAACAAACGACAATGCGGAATAAACAACAATCAACAAGAAATAGACAAACGCAAACAAAGTATGTAACGGGTTCGGATCCACCCAAGTCTCCCCGACTTGTTCCCGGTGATCCTACGTCCCAACCACCCGGATCCCCTCCGGATACTTGAGTTAGAAACCACTAACCCAAGATTTTGCACTATGAAATTCTTGTGAAAACCCTTCACAAGACCAAATCATACAAATGACATGTGACTCCCACAAACCGGGATCACACCCTTCTCTCACACCCGAGAGAACAATTCAAATATCAAATGCGATGAAATAATGAAACACTTACCACAAAATCCTATGCCTTGAGTATACTTACCAAATTAGGGCAAAGAGGGATTTTGAGGAAGAAGATGTCACCAAACCCTAGCTCCAAGAAGATGACCAGCAATGGAAGCCTAGGGTGGAGTTGGTGACTTGGATTCAAAGCCCTTGGCTTGAATGGCTCACAATGGAGAGAATCTCTCTTGAGGATATTGGCTCAAAGAGTGAGGGAGAGATTCTTGGTGAGGAGAGAGAGCTTAGAAATAGCTTGAGAAAACTCTTCTCTTAGGTCTGAAATAACTTTGATAATGGACCTCTAACCTTGCCTCAAACGAATCAGGTTTGTATTTATAGAGGCAAGAAAAATCGTGCTCAAAAGATTCCCAACGGTCATATTTTGAAGCAGACTAGTCGGTCTAAGAAGGATCACTGACCGACTAGTTCATCAACTAGTCGGTCGGTGATTCAACATGGACCGACTAACATCTCGACAGCCAAAAGAGTGATTTCCAGGCAATATGAACTAGTCGGTCTAAGAAGACTTGCCAACCGACTAGTTTGCCAACTAGTCGGTCGGTGAGTGTTCTTTAACCGACTAAGAGATGAAATCAAGTAGCTGAATACAAGTTACACTAGTCGGTCTAAGAACAAATTCCAACCGACTAGTTTCACAACTAGTCGATCGATGAATGTTCTTGGGCCGACTAACTGTAAACAGTAACTCAGGCTGTACAGAGGCAATGATAACTAGTCGGTCTGAGAAGGATTCCTAACCGACTAGATCGTCATCTAGTCGGTCGGTGAACCTTATTTGACCGACTAATTGATCAACAATGAAAGAGCTGAAATGAGCAAGGACATCTAGTCGGTTCATGAAGAGTTGCCGACCGACTAGATCGTCATCTAGTCGGTTAGTGCTTCTACTTGAACCAACTAAGATGCACTAGAAGCCGAGGGAAGAAGCGATAAGCTTCGGGAAAGATTCTAATGGCTTCTATGATAATCCTAGCTCTAAGATATGAGCGAAATGAAGATTATAAAGTAAGTCCTACTCAAGGCTTAACATTCTAATCTATGAAGCTAGAAGACAATAAATAATACATGACAAACCATCTTCGAAGCTTCAATATTCATTCTTCTTGACTTCAATATTGCTCCTTGAGCTTCAACGAAGCTTCAGGCACACGATCACGCGTATTGAGAAGTATTAAGACGTCGCTTTTGATGTACGTATTCTTTTGGCGACGATCTCCATAACTGCGCTCACAAATAGTTAGTACACGATATTTATGTTTGCTCATCATCCAAAACCAAATCCGGGGAATCAATACTCAACATTCTCCCCCTTTTTTGGTGATGACAAACCAACATAAATAATAATCAATAATAATGATTCAATTGAAATTTACTTACTCCCCCTGCATTGATGACACGTTAGTCTCGTATTCAATAATATTCATACGCATCAAGCAGATGAGGGAAATATAAAATATGAATCCTATTATCGCAATTTAGGATCTAAATCCATTTTATATCTTAACTCCCCCTGAATCTAACATATCAACTTAGATTCATGGTAAATTGCTTTGAATTATCAATTTATCAATTAGCACATTGTCATTATTAATTCTATCCCCCTTTGGCATTAGCAAAAAGAGCGGGAGGAGAACAACGACAAGATTTCAATGGCTAAGAAATTAAAGCATGAGAGTCTAAGAATACGACCACGGTCCAAATGACACCAAAGTAAAATACCAAATGTAAAATACCGAAGAAAATCAAAGCGTGCCAACTTGACCATAGTCGAAAATCGAAAAACGAAACCATCAAGCCATAGGCGAAAATCGAAAAACGAAATCATCAAGCCATAGGCAAAAATCGAAATACGAAATCATCAACCCATTAGCGAAAATCAAAATACGAAATCATCAAGCCATAGGCGAAAATCGAAAAATGAAATCATCAAGCCATAGGCGAAAATCGAAATACGAAATCATCAAGCCATAGGCGAAAATCGAAATCTCCAAAACTCAAATCAATTTCAATTATTGAGTTATGGAACATACTCTCCAATATCAACATTCTTAGTTAAATAGTGCATGGAAAACAATTCTATGGTTTCATAGAAAGAATTTCTATTTAACCAAGTTAATCGTTGAGCGACGAAATCAATATCAGAGACAAAAATCCAATGTGAAAACCAAATGTAGCAAATATGATACCAAGATTAACATGCAAAAAGTGTTATGCCCAAAAGAAATACACTCATCATAGAACTTATGGCTTACACAATTCTAGCATACAAATTGAAACAAAATGATACCAATGTAAATATTCTAACAATGCATGCAATCAACACACATGGATACCAAATGTATATCAAATGTAAGAAGATACTTACAACATTAAGCTCCCCCTACTTTGGTGCATCACTTAAGCACCATCAACTCTATTTGAATGAACAACTTTGCAAATCAATGAGTTGGTAGGGTTGGTATCCCATGATGGATTGAACCTAGAAAGTATCATTTTGGTATCCAAAAATCCTTTTGGATCCTATGGGTTAGGCAACAAATTTAATGAACTAAATTCAAATTAATGTAACCCATATCCTAACTAAATTCAATATGAATTTAAGTTTCAAATTAACATGCACATCCACGATTAATATGCAAATAAAAAATAAACCAATTCTTACCACAATTGCGTTGGTACCCATAAAAATGAAATTAAGCTTATGGTACCAAGCAATGAAGGGTCAATGAAGACTAACCCTTCGGAAACCAAGTCCAAGAGGACCTTGATATCCCAACATAGTCATCATTCAAAATAATATCATTAATATATGATTGCACATACAAATCCTTATTATACATGCTTGTGTTCTTCGGACCCCAAATGGTGTATGTCTTGGGAGTCCTAATCCTATTGGGAACATGCATACGTTGTTGATTTCTATGTGATGCATGTTGTGGGTAAGCATATGGCATATGATGCAATGGTGCATGATGATAATCATTCATATGAGAATGTGAATGAACATATGCATGTGGTGGAACACGTGCATGAGTGTGTCTCACATGGTGTGCACGTGCTCGTGGATGCGGAGCATAAAAATCATCATATGTGCTAACATGTGGAGTAGGATGTGTGTTCCTACGTGGCATGGCATACATGAAAGCATGACCCTTCTTTGGAGGTCCACCCAAAGTGGGTTTCTTTCCAAATGGGGGTGTGTACCTAGCGGAAGCACCATTGGTAGAAGAACTACCAATGAAGTGTTTACTCCCACTAGTAGAAGCTTCGGAAGATGGCCTAACAAAGGTCGTGGCCGATTTGGATGAGTCTCCCATCTTACACCCCAAGCCAATGTGGTGATTGACCGGATGTAAGTCATTTAGGATATTATCCAAATGACCCTTACCTTTATTGAATGCATGAATTTGGCCTAATGTGCACTCATATTTCTCGGTGAGAGAATGCATCGTAGCATCCAAGGTGGACACTTGCGATGTGAGTGCGCAAACACGTGATTTGAGATTTTTATTCTTAATACTCAAAGTTGAGTTTTGAGACGTCAAATCCGCTATCACATGTTCATCTGAGTCCTCGATATGAACATGCTCAAGTTGAGATTTGAGATTTACAATCTCATTTCTCAAATCTTCAACAACGGTGTCATTGTTGACGATGATAGGCTTATGCGAGGTTTTAAGACTATCTAGCTCATTTTTAGTCTTATTAAATCTAGTAGCCAAATTAGAAAACTTATTACAAAGTTGTTCGTTGGCTAATCTAAGTTCATCCATGCTTACCTCATCGTCTTCATCCTCGCTTCCATCCTCGCTTTCATCGGAGGAGGTATCTTGATCACGTTCCTCTTTTCCCATGAAGCACGTGTGTGCTTTCTCCACTCTTTCATCGTCCGACTCTCCACTTGAGCAGTCGGAGTCGGTGAAAGTGCCTATAAGTCCTTTCTTGTGCCTTCTCAACTTGTCGTGCTTGGAAGCCTTCCACTTCTCCTTGTGTTTGTTTAGAGGACAATCCGGCTTGATATGTCCTGGCTTATTGCATTTATAACACACGGGAGTAGAAACATTAGTCGAGATAAATTTTGATTTACTCTTCAACTTACCTTGTCGGAAGAATCGATCAAACTTCTTTGCAAAATCGGCCAATGCTTCCATGTCCAACTCTTCTTCCGATTCTTCTTCCGATTCTTCATCATCGGTAGATGGAGCGGCCTTGTACGCAATCGCCTTTTTCTTTGGCTCGTCTTGCTTCAAGTACGACTTTATCTTTTCTTTCATCATGAGCTTACTGTCCTTGCGTACCTCATAAGACATCAAGGTACCCATTACTTGTATGACAGTATACTTACTCATATCATTACCTTCCTCGATGGTGAAGGTACGCTTTTCCCAACAAGAAGGAAGTCCATCGATGATCTTTGAGACTTTCTCCTTTTGGGTGTAGGTTTTCCCAAGAGCCTCCAATTCGTTGGTAATGTCAACGAATCGAGCATAATACTCGTTCATCTTCTCGCCCTGTTGCATATGAAATAATTCGAAATCTTTATTTACAACAACAAGTTTGGAGTCTCTTACCCTACTTGTTCCTTCATGCAAGATGAGGAGGGAGTTCCATATTTGATATGCACTCTTACATGTGCATATCTTATTGAAGTCCTCGGGCTCCAAAGCGCATTGCAAGGCATTCATTGCCTTGGCATTGCTTACCTCCGCGGCGACCTCTGCGGTAGTCCACTTTGCGAAATCCTCTTCTTCGGGCTCGACGTACTCCGTCAACGTGGCTCTCCACAATGAAGCACTCCGGAGGAAAGTTTCCATCCGGCATTTCCAGTACCCGTAATTGGTACCATTGAAGGAGGGAGGCCTAGTTAAGGATTGCCCTTCCAAAACTGAAGAAGCTCCTTGACGATCCTTGAAGACGTTGCAGTCGTTGTTTGTCATAGCTTTGAACTTGTAGCTTTAACATTGGCTCTGATACCAATTGTAGTGCCATGTGAAGCTACTGCACATGTACTAGAGGGGGGTGAATAGTACTTTAAAATAATCAAGATAATTATTCCTAATTATTGTGCAAGAAACAAACGACAATGCGGAATAAACAACAATCAACAAGAAATAGACAAACGCAAACAAAGTATGTACCGGGTTCGGATCCACCCAAGTCTCCCCGACTTGTTCCCGGTGATCCTACGTCCCAACCACTCGAATCCCCTACGGATACTTGAGTTAGAAACCACTAACCCAAGATTTTACACTATGAAATTCTTGTGAAAAACCTTCACAAGACCAAATCATACAAATGACAAGTGACTCCCACAAACCGGGATCACACCCTTCTCTCACACCCGAGAGAACAATTCAAATATCAAATGCGATGAAATAATGAAACACTTACCACAAAATCCTATGCCTTGAGTATACTTACCAAATTAGGGCAAAGAGGGATTTTGAGGAAGAAGATGTCACCAAACCCTAGCTCTAAGAAGATGACCAGCAATGGAAGCCTAGGGTGGAGTTGGTGACTTGGATTCAAAGCCCTTGGCTTGAATGGCTCACAATGGAGAGAATCTCTCTTGAGGATATTGGCTCAAAAAGTGAGGGAGAGATTCTTGGTGAGGAGAGAGAGCTTAGAAATAGCTTGAGAAAACTCTTCTCTTAGGTCTGAAATAAATTTGATAATGGACCTCTAACCTTGCCTCAAACGAATCAGGTTTGTATTTATAGAGGCAAGAAAAATCGTGCTCAAAAGATTCCCAACGGTCATATTCTGAAGTAGACTAGTCGGTCTAAGAAGGATCACTGACTGACTAGTTCATCAACTAGTCGGCCGGTGATTCAACATGGACCGACTAACAGCTCGACAGCCAAAAGAGTGATTTCCAGGCAATATGAACTAGTCGGTCTAAGAAGACTTGCCAACCGACTAGTTTGCCAACTAGTCGGTCGGTGAGTGTTCTTTGACCGACTAAGAGATGAAATCAAGTAGCTGAATACAAGTTACACTAGTCGGTCTAAGAACAAATTCCAACCGACTAGTTTCACAACTAGTCGGTCGATGAATGTTCTTGGGCCGACTAACTGTAAACAGTAACTCAGGCTGTACAGAGGCAATGATAACTAGTCGGTCTGAGAAGGATTCCTAACCGACTAGATCGTCATCTAGTCAGTCGGTGAACCTTCTTTGACCGACTAATTGATCAACAGTGAAAGAGCTGAAATGAGCAAGGACATCTAGTCGGTTCATGAAGAGTTTCCGACCGACTAGATCGTCATCTAGTCGGTTGGTGCTTCTACTTGAACCAACTAAGATGCACTAGAAGCCGAGAGAAGAAGCAATAAGCTTCGGGAAAGATTCTAATGGCTTCTATGATAATCTTAGCTCTAAGAAATGAGCGAAATGAAGATTATAAAGTAAGTCCTACTCAAGGCTTAACATTCTAATCTATGAAGCTAGAAGACAATAAATAATACATGACAAACCGTCTTTGAAGCTTTAATTTTCATTCTTCTTGACTACAATATTGCTCCTTGAGCTTCAACGAAGCTTCAGGCACACGATCATGCGTATTGAGAAGTCTTGAGACGTCGCTTTTGATGTACGTATTCTTTTGGCGACGATCTCCATAATTGCGCTCACAAATAGTTAGTACACGATATTTATGTTTGCTCATCATCCAAAACCAAATCCGGGGAATCAATACTCAACAATAGATTCTTCATGATCAAAATATTAAAACTCAGATGAAAGTAAATGGTGGAATCGAGCAATGGAAGAACTAAATAATATGCAATCGTGCTTTTTCAAAAATCAATACAGAAATACAACAATATCATCGATGCAAATTTAATAACTCATTCAAATATGAAACACAACGTAGTAATAATTTAAGGATAGCCAACAATACTGAATTATTCTCCAATGTCTGTCAATAAGAAAGCAATCTACATATCTTTTTATTACTGATTAGGCAATGAAAGGACCATAATTGGTCACATGCATTTTAACATTTACATATCCAAAAAGAAAAAGAAAAAAATCATCACTAATTAATTCAAAACAAACAGAAAAAAGAAACGGATTGATTTTTCGAAATTTCAGAGAACAAAAGAAGTCAGCAAAATAGCAAATTTAGATCTGTTTCAGGGTGTTTTGTTACCACAGGTTGGTTGCCTAGAGGGCAGGAGGTCAACGCGATCTCGTGGGACACGTTTGGCCTCTGGGAGCAGGATGTAGCTCATTCAGCCTGGCGAAGAGCGTGCGGGTCCGAGCGTCGGCATGCCGAAGGGAATCCTCGGTGAAGCGATGGCTTCGTAGGTGTGGAGATGAACAGGCTCGGGGGTGAACGTGTTTGGCTCCGGGCTAATTGGGCCCGAAGGGTAGCTTCGGTGCGGCTGGATCTTCTTGACCTGAACAGACGAGAAAGCTCGTCAGGGGGGTCAGACCTTGGTTCCGACCAAGTCCCCTCTGATGCCTAAGTCGGAACGGATCTGAAGGATGCTCGGTGGGATCGGTATGGCTCATGGGGAGGCCGATACGCGAGTCCTCGGGCTGAGCTGTGGAGGAGAATTATGAGGTGGGAGATAAGGTCGTTCAGGAAGAATACCTCGGAGTTTTGGGTATCCAAAAAGTGAACCTTTGCACATTGTTCTTCGAGTTGTTTTATAGGAGTCTTTTCCTGGCCACGTCCCCTCGACGTCCCCCTATTTCGTCCCGATGATCTGCCACTTTGATGGTGCCTTTATGGGTCCTGAAGGTGGGCATAATGGGGCTCTTTAATGGTGATTAAGGGGTGTATTTTAAGGGGAGTGGTTAACTCTCGCTGGCGTGTGTCAGCAGTCGCGTCCACTTCGGTCTGAGGCCTGCCTGACTCTGAGTCTTCGTGGGGACCTCGTTCTCTCCAGGCCCGTAGGCTCACGACACGGGCTTGGGTCATTTAGTCTTGGCCTATCCTGGGAGGGTCGTATCAATTGCCTACATCGATGGGATGTTCAGATTCTGACGGTTTGGTTCGAGGGATGTGATCCGTATGGAGTTGACAGGAGCGTCAGTCGAGACAGTGGCACTGAATGAAGGTCATCATGACGCTGCCAGGTTCGACTAATACTGCCCTTGAAAGCGGAATTCGAAGTGCCGTCGGTTGCAGGATGCAGCCACGCGTCCTTCTTTGAACGGCCTAGATTCAAAATTGTCTCTCATATAAAATCGCGGCTCTTTTAGATTTTTCCTTTGCGCTTCCTGATCTGATCTTGCTCCTCCGATTGTTAACGAATTCCTCTTCGTCTTCCCTCTTCAAAACATCAAGGTAATCTCCTTCTTTCTTCTCTGCTATTTGATCTGTCCAATGGCTGCGTTGAGGATATGAACTCCCTCTTCTGAGTCTGGTAGTCCTCCTGAGCCTCGGCCTCGATAAAGGGAAGGTTCTGTTGTTTAAGGACCCAGTTCGTCGGGATGATGCCCATGCAGAGGAGGAGTTCGATGTCCCTCTGGTGATCGTTGGATCGACATCCACCGTTCCTTATTCCACGGCTGAGGAGATCAGGGAAAAGTACCTCTGTCACCCATGTAATGTTCGAGTTCCCTTTACCGACGAAAGGAATTGCTTTCCAGGGAGTCGCGAGGTCGGTGTGTGCGTCTAAATGTTCCGTATGGGGCTACACTTCCCTCTCAACCCCTTCGTTATCCAGGTTTTGGAGTTTTTGGTGGTAGCCATGTGTCAGCTGACCCCCTACTCGATCTTGGCATTGGTTGGATTCATCATGGTATGTAACACGCATGGGTTGGAGCCAACCATGCCTCTCTTCTTCTATTACTTCAGGGTTCAGTTGGTTGGTCAAGGGTCATGGCAGCATATTCGCACCCGGTCTCGGAGGGAGTGTCTGTTGGGTCTGCCTCGCTGGGTCGGCGACAGGAGTAATTATTACGTCTTCGTCACCTTTCCAGGAGATGCCATGATACTAACCGTTTGGGGAGCTTGTGTTGGTATGATTTGACATTGTCCCTTTCCGAGGCCAATCAGGCTGCGGTCAGGCTTTTATCGGCATTGCCACTGGTGGAGAGGTCGGTCTGGCCCTTGCTAGACAATCTCATCCTCAAGAATGTCATGTGGTCCCCAGGTAGGCTCTTTTCCCCTTCTACCCTTCTCCTTTGCTTACCATAATCTTCCTTTCTCTGCAGAGATGGCAGATCGAGAGTTCATCTGTGATGTGTGCGAACTCATCGTTGGGGAGCCTCTAGTGGGCATGGAAATCCTTCTGGTCACACGCCTTGGCACACTGTGGAAGAAGAGATCCGCATTGCCGACGTCGCGATGGGGACGCTGGAGCCGACGGTCGTTCCCATGCCACCGCCCCAGGTCGTTGGTGATTCCTCCGCGATGGGGAACTTGACAGGCGATGGCCCCGGTTTCGCCCGTGCCGAGGGGCCCGTAGGGAGCACCGGGCAGGGCTTCCAAGCACCGGCCGGGAGCCACGGGGGGAGTGAAGAAGCACAATCATCCGGAGTCTAGAGGGCCTGAAGAGAAGAAGATGATGAAAGGAGAGAGCAGACTCTCAGTGGTGCCTGACTCGCCTATCGTCTCTGGGACGATCCCCCGGTGGTGGAGGTGGTCTCCTCTGCCTGCCACACTGAGCAGACCCCGGTTGGCACGGGGGGCGCCCTGTCTGTGCTTGGAGCTAGTCCAGAGGTCCCATCTGGTGGATCGGCTTTCACCATTCTTGATGTGGCTGTCCTGTTGGCACGGAGCTCCGTCCTCCCAAGGGATCGCTCTTTATTGGAGGGGGTCTGCTCCAAGGGTCTGGCGGACTCCCTAGTGTGGCAGATCTAGCAAATCAGTCCCTTTCTTGCCTCTGACTCTGTTTTGTTGCGGTCGTCACTCATCCCTTCCGTCCTGCAGGCTTTCACGATGGTCGTAGAGGCACAGCACCGCTCCGAGCGGTTGGACGGTCTCGAGGTGGCCCTGGCGTAGGAACGCCTGAGGACTGAGGTGGCCAAGCAGGCAGCTAAATATGCCCATTCAGAGGCTCGTCATTCGCAGCGTCGAGGCAACGAGCTCACCTCGGAGGTGAGGAGCTTGAGGTAGGCTCAAGCGGCCGCCTAGAGTTTCGCTCAGAAGGCGGAGGAGGCATTCCACCGGGAGAGGAACAGGCTCTGGGCCGAGCTAGGCACCCTGCAGCAGGTGAACCCTGCTCGACTCACCGAGGAGGTCGAGAGGGGTTACGAGGAGGTTTTGGTGTGAGGGTCGTGAAATCCCTCCAATGGCGTTCCAGACGTATGAGGATATTCTTGCTCTGATGATCGTGGGGGCCATACGGGAGGGGTTCTTGAGGTTCGAGGAACGGGTCTGACAGACGCTTCCCCGTCCTTCGACCAGTCCCAAGGAGCATGCTCGATTAGGGCAAGGCGAGGTCCCTGGGGATGCTTCTTCTCAGGCCCACAGCCTCATATGCAGTGTATCCCCTTTTTTGTCCCCCACCTTATATGTAAAAAAGAACTTTTTTGAATGCAAGAATTTAGTTTTGAAGGTTTCACCTTTTTGTGTGGTGCAATACTTTTGTCAAGTGTTTTCCGGGATTGTGTCTTTGACTTGGTGTTGCCCCCTCCCGTTGTTCATGCCGAGGTAGTTCTCTGGTTTGAGAAGCGGGAGGTTGGCCCCGACCGTACGGTCGATTGGGCGGTCGGTGTGCAGGGGGTGTTCCCCCCAGCCTTACGGACGATCGGGATGATCGGCCTACTGGGGGAGTTACCGCCAGCCTTACGGTCGATAGTAGTGACGACCTGCTGGGGGAATTGCCCCCCAGCCTTACGGACGATCGGGATGATCGCCCCGCTGGGGGAGTTACCTCCAGCCTTACGAACGATCGTAGTAATCGGCCTGCTGGGGGAGTTGCCCCCAGCCTTACGGTCGATAGTAGTGATCGGCCTGCTTGGGAAGTTGCCCCAGCCTAACGAACAATCGGAATGATCGTCCTGCTGGGGGAGTTGCCCCAGCCTTAGGACGATCGTAATGATCGGCCTGCTGGGGGTAGTTGCTGATGCACCTGAAACCTACACCTAGATTCCACATGGCAATGTCACGATCGCCAAGCGTGGTATGGCCCCTAGGTGGCAATTTCGGGCTCAATCCGCAAGCGGACAGTGTCAAGTTGTAGTATAAAAGATATCGAATCCCATAGGGACGGTGATAGTGTAATTGGGTTCTCAATTTACTTCTATATCTCGAAGTGAGATAGCTAAAGGGTTGAGAGAATTGGTTGTTGTGTTGATGTTGTTTTAATAATAAAAAGGACTAGGGCATTAGGGATCACCGCTAAGATCGTCGGGGATCGACGTTGGAATAGAATCCTTACATTGCATTAGGTTAGGGGATTAATCTCCCAATTCGTACCACTCTCGTGGATTAGAATTGTGAGGTATTTCTGTAGCTCTCGTTGACACAATAGCGGTAGCCGTCAACGTAGCGATATAGTTCGTCCGGGGATCCCCTCAAGGCACGAGCCGGGCATGGTCACGAGCCTTGGTTGGATCCATCAATTTCCCTATTCGAATCCCAAGGATACCCCTTAAGCACATCAATTCCATAGACCGTGAGCATGATCTCAGTACGGGTTATCTGGGGATTCGGTATGATTGTCTGAAATACTCCCCTAAATCCCTAATTCAACATAGGGATTCAGATCTACATCTTCCCCCCAGGATCTTAGGGCTAACCCATCAACCCTAGAAAAGTCTACTCACTCATGACGTTGTTGACGGATAAAAACACAATATTTAGGAAAGAAAACATCATAGCAAATCAATAGGATGAAGATTAAAAACGTACAGCGAGAGATGAAGAAAATAGATGCGCAATAGATCCAAAGAAGAATAAGAATTCCCAAACGCAATAGAAAAACAATCTCCACCAGAAATTCGATCCAAATAATCCTCAGAAGTTTAATCTAAAACCTAACAAAAATTCTCTCTAATCTCGTCTCCAAAATTCTATTCTAAAACTCAGAATGAATTCGCTCCCTGAGCGTTTCGCAGCTGCCAGCCTTTACACTCCCTAAATCGCGCAACAGCTGCACCAAAAAAATCCTTCCAAAAATGGCCTTTGCATCGTCGACCGAGTGGGCTACTCGGTCGAGCAGTGTGTTGCTCGGTCAGTTGCTCGGGCCGAGCAGCTGTACTGCTCGACCGAGCACGACAGGAGATCTCGCTCCTCCAAAATCTTTACTCTGCCTGCATGGGCCGAGTCAGCTCTGCTCGGTCCGAGCAGAGAGCTGACTCGGTCGCTTAAAAGTTGCTCGGGCCGTGCACTGGATTAGTCGGGCTTCAGAATGAATGGATGCTCGACCGAGCACTATGAGTGCTCGGTCCGAGCAATCCTCGTATCAGCTTCCTCTTCTGTATTTGCATCTACTCGACCGAGCAACTGCTCTGCTCAGTCGAGCAGCCTGGGAATTTATTTCCTGAAGCTGCTAAAGCTTCCCTCTCCTCCTGATCTCTCCTCCACTCCTCCTATGGCTCCAGAAACATGGCGAACTCCTGTAGAGCTTTGCCAACGAGCTCACGGGCATGTCAGCTGTGTCCATACCCAGGTCGGGTCCCAAATCGCTCCAAAATCCCTGAAAACTCATAAAATATTACGAAACTCGAATATAACGTCAGAAATGCGATACCGTAGGGAAATATGGGATTTGGATGCGAAAATGGCATGGCATGCAATGTCATGATAATACGAAAAAGGTAGAAAATATGGACACATCAAAATCCCCCAAGCTTACCTCTTACTCGTCCTCGAGGAAGACGAATACTAGGTACGCCGGAAGGAAAACAAAAAGGAATAAGAAATAAAAATAAGAAGAGGAGAGAATGGAAGTGGATGGCGGGTGCTAAGGGTGTTCGGTCAGATCTCAGGCTTAGGCAGTATATCACGATGCTCTGAATAGTAAAAATACATGCTATTGCTACTTTCACGTTTTACAAATCATATGTCTAGCATGCAATACAGACAAAAGAAAGGGATATATTGAAATAACACCATCAACTCACATCAATCTCATACAGTCCATGGAGTCTAGTATAAAAAGAGTTGGCAATGCACTTTTCAATCACAGATACACATGGAGCATATAGAAATCACACAGCATGCAATAGAGAATAGAAAGGATCATGCTATTCAATTATTCATTTCGATTCATGAAAAATCTCCAAAAACTAAGTGTTTTGTAAAGTTTAAGTATTATTAAATCTCCCCGTTATGCGCCGTCTCCACTCTAATGTCACACTCACTCATGTGATCAGTTGGTTCACACCCCCCAAGCTTAGCTTGAGGTATCGCATCTAGGGATAGGATATGGAATTTTTCTTCTTCTTCCCAGTATATGTGATAGCTTCTAATGAAAGTATAAAAACAATTTTTTTCTTTTATTTTCTTTCTTTTTCTTTTCCCTTTTTTCTCTCTTTTTTTTTCCTTTTTTTCTTTTCATTTCTTTTCATTTAGACGCTATAATTTTTCTTTTTGGGTTTGGGAAGTGAGATGCGGTCAGGATAGCTGTGGGGGTATAACCAACTGATATGTAGAGAACTATATAGATATGTGGAGAAGGAAAATAGTAGATCTCTCGGTTCACTCATAAGAGGTGCACAACAGATTGATAAAATAATACTCTAACTAAATCATAAATAGTATGGATATTTTCATTCATCTAGATGAACACTGAAATAGCATGCAGTAATGGGCACATTGATATCAAGCATGCAAACATGAGTGAATAAGATATAAAGCATATGCTCCAAGTGTTCTAGTGATGCGTGAACCTAGTTGCATTACCCAACATAGCGCATATTAGATACTAATTCATGCATTTGATTTTCAATTCATTTCAAGCATTAAATCAGATATATAGGCAAAAGAATATGCACGCATATAGGTGGTAAAACTGAAACTACCATAATAGCATGTCAACAGATAGTAAACATCGTGAATAACTACTAAGGGCTACAAGAAGTATCATCATGCAGAACATCCTTAGCATAAAAAAGAGAAAAAGGCGGAGAAAATAGGGAAATGAAGAAAAAGAGATGCATGCATGGTTAAGAGCAGAAAATATGATGCAGAATGAGAAAAAAGATAAGGAAGTGGAAAAGTGGTGAAAAAGTAAAATAAAAACTGAAATAGGAAAGAAAATGTAAAAGAGAAAATGAAAAATAAAGCGGTAGCACTCATCCCCCAAGCTAAACCTAGCAGTGTCCTCACTGCTAAGGAAACGCTAGTAGGCGGAAGATAATGCTAAATAGGGTGGGGTGGGTGGGGGAATATAAAATAAAAACTATGCAAAAAGAAACTAAAACATGACATGATGCAATGATGAATGAAATATGATGCATGTGTGGGTCCTCCCCCAAGCTATCTAAGATCAGGGCCCCAAACAGACAGATGGGCTCAATATAAATAGGGGAGGCAAAACGGGTAGGGACGACATCAAGCAGAGGCACCACCCTCTGGGGGTGGTGCTGGGTCCTTCTGCTGTGGAGCAGTTAGTATGGGAGGATCTGGCTCAACAGGTGGGTCATCTCGCCAGTGCCTAATAAGGTTGCGAAAGAAGGGGAGGTCCCGCTGATTCGGGATATAAATTGCATATTTTACCCCCTAATTATCCCCATTTTGTGCTAAAGATTAGGCTGAAATTTGCTCTTTTTGGGTATATTGTCATTTCATATCATTTTAGGAGCTTAATCTCATTATTGGCACAAAATATGGATTTTATCGTCATTATTGGCTTCCTAATACTTTTCATGCGCTCCTGGTATTATTGTGAATATATTGTCAATTTTTGAGAATTATTTGAGCAATGGATAATTTATATGGATTTTGGAAGTCAATATTGTGTTTATAATAGCCAATATATTTATTTCATAATCAATTGGACTAATTTCCACTGCTCCTATTTTTTCAGGTACTCCTGGGAGTCTTGGAGATTTTCCAGAATTTTCTGGGATTTTTCTGAGACTCCTAGGTATTTTTCGGCAATTATTTGGAGAAGAAATGGGGTTAAAAGGCAAGAAAAAAGAATTACTTGGGGCTCCACGTGGCGTGATCTGGTGGCGCCACGTGGCACCGGCTGCTTCATCTTTTATCCAAGCGGGGCCGTGCTGCTGTCGAGTTTGATTTATATAAAAAATATAAAAAGAACTTCACAGCCGCGGCCCACCCTCCTGAGCGGGCCGCTAGCTCTTTAAAAAAATTATTTTAAAAAAAAAGCAAAAACGCTTGCGAGCAGGCCCAGCTTGGCCGGCCCGCTCCCAGAGAACGCGCAGCGTGCGCATATGGGTGCGGGTCGGGCACCCAAGCGCCCGACCCGACCCGTAATTCATTGTAAAAGCCCTGGGATGTGAAATTTGGGGGGGGCTGCATTTTTTGGGTTTTAGCTTGCTGTTTTTGGCGATTTTTAGGGTTCTTAGGGGTTTCTTCTTCCCCAAAGGCTAGGGGTGGAGCTTGGAGGCCATTGGATGGTGGAGAAGCTTGGAGGAGATGTCCAAGTGAGAGGGAAGCCTCATTTCTTGATAGATTGGTGATCTCTTTCCTCTCTTATTGTGTAATTTTTTGTATTTCTCTTTTGTATTGAATATTGGATGAATTTGTTTATAAATCTCATCTTATTTGGTATGCTGGAGTAGTGTGATTGCTTATGTGGTTGTGTTGATTGATTGTTGTTGTTGGGTTGAGAATTGTATCCCTAGCACATTTTCACTTTCTAACTTGTGGATGAAGCTTTGAGTAGGTTTGTTTATTGGAACCCTAAGGGAAATCCAAGAAGAGGATAATCCTAGCGGACCCTCTCTAATGTGCTTAATTGATTATTACTCATATGAGCTTCATTCATTACTTATTGCACCCCACACGTTCGATGAATGCCGTATTTTCCGATTGAGCTTCCTTAGCAGGGAGATCAATTGAGTTATATTTGGGATGAATTCCCATGCCCACGGCCTCATTCACGCACACCACATGAGTCCTCCTCGTTGCTTGCCGATTCGGCTCTCCACCCTTAGTGCGTAGGCTAGGATTTTAGATTTCATTCCACACTTTTTTCCCACTCATCCACCGATAGTAAGGTAGTTGTAACATGCTATTTCCTTTCTTTATCAGTCAATTTTGTGGATATAGAACGACTTGTCCCTGTGATCCGACCCGGTACTCACCGGTTATTTTTATTGCATTGACACTCCTACGCTTGGGAGTGGAAGGCGTGCACGTGCGTATTCTTCCGCAGTCAACCACCCGCTCGATGGACTGTTGAGTGGTGCCGCCCCCTGACCTAAAAGTAGGAGCATGGCGACAAAATGGTCTCCCTGGTCAGTGTCTCGGAAGGTAACATCATATTCTGCGTCGCCGATATAAAGAGGTTCAGGGGGGAGTGGGGTGGTGGGTGGTGGAGGGGGAGCGGAGGATGATTCGCCAATAGTGTTGGTTTGAGTGGGCGAGCGTGTACGATGGGTACGCCGAGCAGGCCTAGGGTTTGATGTGTCGGTGTTGGTGGGTCTAGCACGGAGTGGAGGCATTGTGCAAGCGGTATAAAATAGTGCGACAGTACGTAGAGAATGAATGTACCGACTAGAATAAGATCGCGTTGAGATCTGTCATGTGATTGCCGCTGACCTGGAGTGTCCCCCAAGCTGCTTCTAGATGTGTCTTCTGACGTAGGTAAATCATACCTGAAATAGAGATAGGAAAAACGTCAGTATATTAAGCATAAAAATAAGCGAAATTTTTGTGTGGGGTTGCTCGACCGAGCAGTTATATTGCTCGGTCCGAGTGGTACTGCTCGGTGGAGATGTATGAACGAGGAGGGAGAGGGGGGTTCTGTTCGGTGCGATGAGGGAGGGGGGTAATGGTGGAGAGGGATAGGCGGGGGGCTGGGTCGTGAGGTAGGCAGCGGTGGGAAAGAGGAAGGGGGGAAGGGGGGAGAGAGAGAGAGAGAGAGATAGATAGATAGAGAGAGAGAGAGGAGAGAGAAGGCGACTGACTGTACGGGAGGGTGGGCGGAGGCGGCTGCAGGTTGTCGACAAGGCCGAGTAGAAGGGGTGGCTCGGGGGTGATTAGGGTAGGGCGTTTAAGGGAAAGGGTTAACGGGTGGGTGTGTGATTAACAAACGGATCGAACCCGAAAAAAATAATAGGCCCCGAGATCAACTACAGCCGGCTCGGACCGAGTATTCTGATTGCTCGATCGAGCAAGCTGCAAGATGAACGGGGATAAATCCCAAGAATACTCCCTTTAGACTGCTCGGTCGAGCAGGACGTTACTCGGTCGGGCAGGAAACTGCTCAGGCCGAGCTGCTATCGCTCGGACCGTGTAGACAGAACGTCGTTTTCTCCCCATATTCAAGAGCCTGTCATACTCGACCGAGTAGTAAGCTCTCGGTCGAGTCGCCGTCTGCTCGGACCGAGCCAATAATGCTCGGGCCGTGTGGACAGGGTGATGATTTCTCCAATTATCCAAAAGCCTGTGCAGCTCGACCGAGCAGTGGACTGCTCGGTCGAGTCGATATCTGCTCGGGCCGAGCTGAGGCTGCTCGAGCCGTGCAGGTAAAGTGATCATTTCGCCCTCCTTTTTCGTGTCTGAGTTGCTCGACCGAGCAGAGTGGCTGCTTGGTCGAGTCTCCTTTGTCTCCCTTTCTTTCGTTTTCTCCTCAAATCTGGTGCTCTCCTCCAACTTCCTTCCGTTTAAGATGTCGATCTGCATGCCCCCTCACGTTCAACCTGTAAGGAGGAAGAACTCGTCAAATTTTTGTATTTTTATAGTTTTAAGGGAAATAAACAACATTTTCGTTTGGTTTTCTCAAAGAAATTAAATAAAAATAAGAAATTGAAAAAGAAAATCCAAAATCTAAGCAATTGTGTTGCCTCCCAATAAGCGCTCATTTTTAGTCATGAGCTCGACTCCTTTTGATTTATCAATTATCATCGGTGGATCCCTCGAGGAAGTATGACTCCTCTTGTCCTATTGGTTCTCCTGCTCTGTATGGTTTAATCCTCTGACCGTTTACTTTGAAATTTCCGTTTTTTCCTTCGAGCTCAACGGCATCTCCCGGAGATAAGCTCACTATCTTGTAAGGGCCGGACCACCTTGACTTTAGTTTCCTGGGGAAGAGGCGTAATCTTGAATTGTAGAGGAGTACATGGTCACCGACATTGTGGCGAACCACCGTGATGTTTCTATCATGATAAGCCTTGGTTCTCTCCTTATATATCTTCGCATTCTTATAAGCATGTCGCCAAATTTGGTCCAACTCATTACTGTGTAAGGCTCGTCTCGTGGCGGCACTTTGGTAGTCAAAATTCAATTTCTTTATTGCCCAATATGCTCTGTGTTCCAACTCTACTGGAAGATGGTAAGATTTTTCATACACTAGTCTGTAGGGGGTTGGGCCGATGGGGTTTTGAAGGCGGTGCGATATGCCCAAAAGGCGTCACCCAACTTGTGTGACCAATCCTTCCTTGAGGCACTAACTGTCTTCTCCAGGATGCTTTTGATTTCCCTGTTGGATACCTCCACTTGGCCACTAGTCTGAGGGTGATAAGCAAGAGCGACCTTGTTATGAACCCCATATTTTTTCAGCATCGTCTCGAACTTCTTCTCAATGAAATGGCTCCCTCCATCACTTATGATTGTCCGGGGGACTCCAAAACGAGGAAAGATGGTATTCTTGAAAAACTTGGCTACAATCCTCGCATTGTTTGTCGGGGTGGCCATGGCTTCCACCCACTTCGAGACCAATCAACGGTGACCAAGATGTACTTATTGCTGTTACTCGATGGAAAAGGTCCCATGAAGTCAACGCCCCAACAGTCAAATAGTTCTGTCTCCAAGATGCCATGAAGGGGTGTTTCATTCTTCTTTGTGATATTTCCCTTCCTCTGGCATCTATCACATTTTCTGATGTATTCTTTCGCATCTCTAAATATAGTGGGCTAATAGAAACCACTTTGGAGGATTTTTGTCGTGGTTTTGGTGACAGCTGGGTGTCCACCACATGGTTGATCGTGGCAATGCGATATAATGGAGGTCGATTCTTCCTTTGGGATACATCGCCTGATGATCCCGTCAGCGCATGTTCTGAACAGGTACGGGTCGTCCCAGAAGTAACTCTTGGCATCGTGTAGGGACTTCCTCCTCGAATAAGTAGCCAACCCGTGCGGGACTATGACGCTCACCAGGTAATTTACTATATCATCGTACCAGGGGGCTTCAGAGGAATTTGCCATGAATAACTGTTCGCTGGTGAAAGTATCGGTAATCAACAAGATACCATCCCAGTGCCTTTGGATTAACTGCAACAAGTGGTCTGCTACTACCTTCTCTGCTCCCTTCTTGTCTTTGATCTCAATATCAAATTCTTGGAGCAGGAAGATCCATCGTATCAGACGTGGTTTAGCATCCTTCTTGCTTAGTAGGTATTTCAACGCCGAGTGTGGTCCGTGTAGATAATCACCTTGGACCCCAAGAGGTAGGACCTGAACTTCTCGATAGAATAAACCACGGCTAGTAGCTCCTTCTCCGTAGTGGTGTAGTTCTTTTGAGCATCATCCAAGGTCTTGCTAGCATAGTATATAGCATGAAGCTTTCCTTCCTTCCTTTGGCCAAGAACAACTCCCACGGCTTGGTCACTAGCGTCACACATAAGCTCAAACGGCAGATTCCAATCTGGCGGTTGTATAATCGGGGCTGAAATGAGAGCTTCCTTTAACCTGTTAAAAGCTAGCAAACATGCGTCAGTAAACACAAAAGGAGCATCCTTGGCGAGGAGCTTTGTGAGCGGGCGAGCAATATTAGAAAAATCCTTTATAAAGAGCTAGTAAAAACCGGTGTGCCCTAGAAAACCACGGATACCCTTGAGGTTAGTGGGTGGCGGTAGACTTTTGATGACTTCGACTTTGGCCTTATCAACCTCAGTTCCTTTAGAAGTGATGACATGGCCAAGCACAACCCCTTCTGTCACCATAAAATGACACCTTTCCCAATTCAAGGTCAGATTGTTGTCATGACACCATTCTAAAACATTGGATAAATTTGCTAGGTAATCATCAAACTCGGTGCCATAAACAGAAAAATCGTTCATGAAGACTTCCATAATATTCTCGATGAAGTCTGAGAAAATAGACGTCATGCACCTTTGAAATGTGGCAGGTGCATTACATAACACAAACGGCATTCTTCGGTAGTCGAACGTGTCATAAGGGCATGTGAACGTCATTTTTTTCTTGGTCTTCTCGATGCAACGGGATTTGGAAGAATCCTGAGTATCCCTTTAGGTAACAAAAGTATTTGTGTTTGGCTAAATGTTCAAGCATTTGGTCGATGAAGGATAGAGGATAATGGTCCTTTCTGGTGGCCTTATTGAGTTTTCTATAATCGATACACATACGCCAACCGGTGACAGTCCTAGTGGATATAAGCTCATTTTTTGTTCCTGACGACTGTCATGCCCCCTTTCTTAGGAATAACCTGCACAGGGCTAACCCATTTACTATCGGAAATGGGATAGATAATGTCGACCTCTAAAAGCTTCAATACCTCCTTTTTCACTACCTCCTTCATGTTGGGATTCAATCGCCTTTGAGGTTCAATGGAGGTGGCGTCCTTATCTTCTAGATGAATCCTATGGGTGCATATGGTTTCGCTGATACCCTTCAGGTCAGCGATGGTGTACCCTATTACTTTTCTGTGTGATCTAAGGATTTTTAGGAGGCTTTCAAGCTGTGGCCCGGTGAGAGCCGCATTGACAATAACGGGGTATGTGGATTTTTCCCCCAAGAAAGCAAATTTCAAATTGGCAGGAAGAGGTTTTAGTTCTACCTAAGGGGCACTGTACCCCCGTCATCTCTCACCTGTGAGAAAGACGCGTCCTCAATTCCTGGTTCGAAAGGTGAAAACTCTTCGTTGGCAGAATCATAAGAATGGCAAGGAGATGATGGTACGTCATGGTAGACGTCTGCAGATTCTGTTTCCATAGTGCACCTGTCAACAGAGGCAAGGTGTTCAGGTACGCATCGACTATAAAACGTAAGATCTGAAGAACTTCCCTGGTCAATGTCATTTCGTAATGGTGAGGGATCTGTGTATTCCTCAAAGGCATGTTCTTCACATGCTGAAATCTGTGGGAGGCTATCGTTGTAGAAGCGTAGTGTGTCTCCCTCGTGCCGCACATTGATTCCATCAGCGACGGGGACACCATCCAAGGCATCCGCATTGTGGAAAGCATTCGCAATAAAAACTGAGAGCTCTTGTGTAACCGAGTCGTCTGTAGGGAATTCCACTGGTCCATGGCCCATACATCAGCTACCACGCTCTCTATTATATCCAAAAACTGAGAATCGGTCAATGGCTCTAATTAATGAGTCTCTCTCCAGCCTGCATCAACAGGTAAGGCCTCAATGGTCCGGAGGAACATCACATCCTCTTCGAAGCTTATGCGAATGTCACCCTCAATGGTACTTGTATCAGAAACCTTGTTCATTATATGATCCATGACCAATTGCTGATTTGCGTTACCTGCAACATAGGTTCCTGAGCTGATGAACCGAACTGCATCAATCAGTTCTATAGCTGCGTATTCAATCATGGACTCGTCCATGCGCGAATCTTAAAGACCATGTAAATGATAAGTGAGAAGCTAAACTCATCTGAGTCAATGTCGGACTCACAGGTCCATTGTACTTGCATCACCATCTCCATTATGTCTGATTACTCAGGAGTAATCACTAGCTGGAGGGAGATGTTAGTAGCAATGCAGAAAAGAAATAGAAAGAGAATAAAAAGGGTGGAAAGGTGAGAAATGGAAAGATTTGCGAGCAAACTTCGCAAAATAAAAATAAACTGAGATAACACTATTGACGTCCCCAACAACGGTGCCAAAAACTTGACGCACCTGAAACCTACACCTAGATTCCACCTGGCGGTGTCACGATCGCCAAGCGTGGTATGGCCCCTAGGTGTCAATTCCGGGCTCAATCCGCAAGCGAACGGTGTCAAGTTGTAGTATAAAAGATATTGAATCCCACAGGGACAGTGATAGTGTAATTGGGTTCTCATTTTACTTCTATATCTCGAAGTGGGATAGCTATCGGGTTGAGAGAATTGGTTGTTGTGTTGATGTTGTTTTAATAATAAAAAGGACTAGTGCATTAGGGATCACTGCTAAGATCGTCGGGGATCGATGTTGGAATAGAATCCTTACGTTGCATTAGGGTTAGGGGATTAATCTCCCAATTCGTCCCACTTTCGTGGATTAGAATTGTGAGGTATTTCGGTAGATCTCGTTGATGCAATAGCGGTAGCCGTCAACGTAGCGATATAGTTCATCGGGGGATCCCCTCAAGGCACGAACCGGGCATGGTCACGAGTCTTGGTTGGATCCACCAATTTCCCTATTCGAATCCCAAGTATACCCCTTAAGCACATCAATTCCACAGACCGTGGGCATGATCTCAGTACGGGTTATCTGAGAATTTGGTAGGATCGACCGAAATACTCCCCTAAATCCCTAATTCAACGTAAGGATCCAGATCTACATCTTCCCCCCAGGATCTTCGAACTAACCCATTAACCCTAGAAAAGTCTACTCACTCATGACGTTATTGACGGATAAAAACACAATATTTAGGAAAGAAAACATCATAGCAAATCAATCGGATGAAGATTAAAAACCTACAGCGAAAGATGAAGAAAATATATGAGCAATAGATCCAAAGAAGAATAAAAATTCCCAAACGCAATAGCAAAACAATCTCCACCAGAAATTCGATCCAAATAATCCTCAGAAGTTTAATCTTCGCTCCCTGAGCGTTTCGCAGCTGCCAGCCTTTACACTCCCCAAATCGCGCAACAGCTACACCCAAAAAATCCTTCCAAAAATGGCCTCGACATCGTCGACCGAGTGGGCTACTCGATCGAGCAGTGCATTGCTCGATCAGTTGCTCGGGTCGAGCAGCTGTACTGCTTGACCGAGCACGACAGGAGATCTCGCTCCTCCAAAATCTTTACTCTGCCTGCACGGGCCGAGTCAGCTCTGCTCGGTCCAAGCAGCGAGCTGACTCGATTGCTGAAAAGTTGCTCAGGCTGTGCGCTGGATTAGTTGGGCTTCAGAATGAATGGCTGCTCGACCAAGCACTATGAGTGCTCGGTCCGAGTAATCCCCGTATCAGCTTCCTCTTCTGCATTTGCATTTACTCGATCGAGCAACTGCTCTGCTCGGTCGAGCAGCCTGGGAATTTATTTCATGAAGCTGCTGAAGCTTCCCTCTCCTCCTGCTCTCTCCTCCACTCCTCCCATGGCTCCAAAAACATGGCAAACTCCTGTAGAGCTTCGCCAACGAGCTCACAGGCGTGTTAGATGTCCATACCCAGGTCGGATCCCAAATCGCTCCAAAATCCCTGAAAACTCATAAAATACTACGAAACTCGAATATAACATCAGAAAAGCGATATCGTAGGGAAATATGAGATTTGGATTTGAAAATGGCATGAAATGTGATGTCATGATAATACGAAAAAGGTAGAAAATATGGACACATCAGTTGCCCCAACCTTACGGATGATCGTAGTGATCGGCTTGCTAGGGAAGTTATCCTAGCCTTACAGTCGATCGGAATGATCGGCCTGTTGGGGAAGTTGCCCCAGCCTTATGGTCGATCAGAACGATCGGCCTGTTGGGAGAGTTTCCCCCAGCCTTACGATAGATCGGAATGACCGGCCTGCTGGGGGAGTTGCCCCTAGCCTTACGGTCGATCGTAGTGATTGGCGTGCTAGGGGAGTTGCCCCAGCCTTACGGTCGATCGTAGTGATCGGCGTGCTGGGGGAGTTGCCCCCAGCCTTATGGTCGATCGTAGTCATCGGCGTGCTGGGGGAGTTGCCCCCAGCCTTATGGTCGATCGTAGTAATCGGCTTGCTGTGGGAGTTGCCCCCAGCCTTATGGTCGATCGTAGTAATCGGCTTGCTGGGGGAGTTGACCTCAGCCTTATGGTCGATCGGAATAATCGGCATGCTGGGGGAGTTGCCCCCAACCTTATGGACGATCGTAGTGATCCGCCTGCTGGGGGAGTTGCTCCCAGCCTTATGGTCGGTAGAAGTGGTCGGCCTGCTGTGGGAGTTGCCCCCAGCCTTATGGCTCTTCATAGTGATCAGCCTGCTGGAGGAGTTGCCCCAGCCTTACGGTCGATTGTAATGATCGGCCTGTTGGAGGAGTTGCCCCTAGCCTTACGGACGATCGTAGCGATCGGCCTGCTGGGGGTGTTGCCTCCAGCCTTACGGACGATCGTAGTGATCGGCCTGTTGGGGGAGTTGCCCCAGCCTACGGTCGATTTGAATAATCGACCTGCTGGGGGAGTTGCCCTCAGCCTTACGATCGATCGTAGTGATCGGCCTACTGGAGGAGTTGCCCCCAGCCTAACGGATGCTCGTAATGATCGACCTGCTGAGGGAGTTGCCCCAGCCTTACGGTTGATCGGAATGATTGGCCTGCTGGGGGAATTGCCCCAGCCTTACGGTCGATCGGATTGATCGGCCTGATGGGGGAGTGCCCACAGCCTTACGATCGATCGGATTGATCGGCCTGCTGGGGGAGTTGCCCCAGCCTTACGGTAGATCGGAGCGGTCGGCATGCTGGGGGAGTGGGTCCCAGTGACTTGTCTCAATATGTGTGAGCGATACTCTCAGGTGTATGAGATCGATCAAGTAAAAATCCTGGTGAGTCCAGGTATCGTATCCACGGGACAACTGACCTGCAAAACTACGAATTTTAGTTTATAAAGAGTACTAACACGATAATAAACAACCACCTATCAGAGATATAAGTAATGGTGTCGATGGTTTAAAATAATAAAAGAGAATCCTACGATAATTACGATGAATTCGATTCTAGGGTACTAATATGGAGAGTATGTGTTGGTAGTGATTTCGTTAGTGTATATGCAATGCATGATTATTAACATCTTTTCTATAACTCAACTTTTTATACGGCTAGGACACGAGAACGTCGGAAGGTGTGGCGATAAAGTGCATAAAATAGTGCCAAAAAGTAATCACGTATATCATCGATTTCATGAACAAAATACGCACAAGTGCCCTCTCGGGTCACGATACGTCCTCTCAGATCGCATCACGAATAAGTTCGCAAAGATCATATTCGATTCAAGCATGCCCACGTCTCCGTATAACATACCCAAATAACATATATGTAGAAATCAATGAAATACGCAATACAACGTGAATATAGGGAGAAAAGATATCGAAATCAATGATTACAATACCCTAACTACATCAACACCAACACATATAGATATTAGCCACACAAATAGAGAAAAGATCGCATATTCATAGACAAATACATGTTCAAAAGATCAAAATACATGAAGAATACCCCAAATACAAGCCAACTGCGTGAAATACAAGGCTAAAGATAAGAAAAATATCACCACATCTCTCCAAATAGACCCTAGATCTCCTTCAGATGGTAGCTCCTGCCTCTATCTCCAGGGCCTCCAAATCTCACTCGAAAATACGGGTCCTAGAGCCCCAAATACACAAGAATACGACCAAAACCCCTAAAATACGCTTATATATTAAGATTGCAGGGTTTTAGAACTTTAGCGGGTCGAAACCCGCTCCAATAGCCGTAAGAACCCAAACCCGCAACCACAGTAAATGTTGACCGCTCACCAAAATCGAGATTTGATAGAAAGCTGACACGTGTCCCGCTTTATCGGGTCTGCCCACGCCGCAACCCGAATCTGCTTCGTTCTCTCCGATTCCCCTTCAAGATGATAACAAACGTTGGATTAACATTGGATGGCCACAACGTAGCCGCGTCATCCCACTTTGATAACCGCTCTATTTAGCGGGAATGCTTCAGATCGTAGCCACGTGTCCCAAAATACGCACTCTTCGCTCCACTGTGGTGGGCTGATTTCATCTGTTTGGTCTCGGATCGACGGCCCGCAGAAGGCCGCGTCGCCCCTTCGTCTGTGTCGTCGGATGCGGCTTCAACGGTCAGATGTGAGCCACGTGACCCGCAAAATGGAGCGGTTGCGCGTATACGGCGCCGTATTTCAATCATATCCCGGCGTATTTATTCATTAAATTGATATTCTGCATTCAAAAATTCATAGAAATTAGCACAGATCTCAAAAAATACAAATAAATAGTCGTTGAAATCGTGAGACTGAGATCTTTATATAAAAAATACTAAAAGGGCATAAATACGCAATATATTGTTGTTTTGTGCTTAAATCAAGTGATTGCTCTAATAAATGATGATATTCGAAATACGAGTGTATTAGAGACCAAATATGTATCATATACGCATAAAATGGGGCTAAATGAGGTGTTAAATATGCAATATTCACCCCGAATCACACCCCCAATTAGTGATTTGCTAGTCCATAGCAAAAAGAGCGATTAAGTCGGATGATTAATAATAAATTCCATCAAACACTTATGGCATGGCTCAATAATAAACTTTCCAACATGATTTCGACCATCAATATGCACAATCCATGAAGAAGATCAATCACATGAAATTTTCTCTAATTTAGTTTGAATAAACGACATGCAAGAATCGTTTTGCGCAAGTGAAAGTATGACACGACGTCATATCATAGTTTTCTCATTTCCAAGGGTTTAGCATCTCATAAAGATAGTTGAAATCATGGGCATTGAAGTTGCTTAGTTTATTTACCATTTCCTTTTTTGTCCTTTTTTTCTTTTTTTCTTTTTTTGACGACTTAAAATGATTCATGTAACGAGCCTTGAGTTAATGATTCCTAGGCCAGACAACCTTTGGGCAGTAGTCTTAGAAGAGCCCCTCGAACTTAATAAATCGAATCATCTAAGTTTTATTTTCTCTATTTTTTGAATGCACTCCATATTCATCCATCTTTCGACGCGAATCTCCAATGCTTCCTGAGGCACGAAGACCCGGCTAATTAACGAACTCAAGGAAACGATGCATTTTTTCTTTTTCTTTTTTTCTTTTTTTATTTTTTTTAAGCAACTCAACACCCATCTCATCGAACATAAACATTAATAACAAAGGCCAAATTCCTCTTCAACTTGAAGACTATTCTAATAAATCGTGTATACTTAAGCTTTTGCATCATAATAGCATGCATGAAATAAATTCAAATTATTTCGAGATATTAATCATGGCAATTGAAAGTTTTCATATATAGCATATTAATGAGTAATTCCATGAAGGAAAAATAATTAATTCAAGCCATAAATAATTTCAAGAATTCGATCAATGCATAATCATCCATTAATGTGACATGTGAAGGAGATTTGAATGATGAGAGTGGTGGTTTATTCTTCTCTTTCGCTTTATTTAAAAAAATCATAAGGTCTCATATACTCTCCCTAACTAAAGATGGACATTGTCCTCAATGTCGAAAGGGTACGAGTTTATTCAAAAGCAAGCATCCTAAAAGGCATATAAAGATCTACGCTAATGGAAAGAACACACCGTGGTCAAACGGCGGATTACGAATCTTTAATGGTGGAGGAATTTGCTCTATTTGCTCGTTGCACTACTCAGTGAGTAGTCTTCATCCACTAGCTAAAATGGATCCCAGCAACGTAACTCCCAGCATCTCTATAAAGTAGTTAACTATATCCTGCAAGAGATGAGTCACGTCAATCCAATTTAGACTTAAATTATTTTCAATAACTACGCTCGGTATGATGCCCAGTCATTGGGGAGATGGATGGATGATTTTGGGAAAAAAACTGGGGGAAAGAGTGGTTTGGGCCCCATATCGATAATCTCTAAACACATGTCCCTCGCTATTTTCTCCTCCTGTACATCCAAAATTGTTAGCTCGTCCTCTCTTTTGCACACGCTTCCAGTCATGTTAATGTTCTGATTCGTGCCTTCATCGTGACATGGCTCGCTCAATATACCTACAATAGAAGATGAACTCGTATTAGATTCTTGAAATTGAATTTCAAAAGAATTACTTTCTTCTAAGCAAGTGGCAATCATAGTAAGATTTTCAATGGATTGCTGAATTTGCCGACTCCGAGCAAGGAAGTTTTCATGGAATTGATTGGATTTAGCCTCATGCGTCTGAATGACCAATTGAACTTCCTCTTTCAATGGTTGCAATGGTACGCCTACGCTTTGCTCCCCTTGATTAAGGCATGAAGGATTCATTGAATCACGCTCTGAAGTCTCATTAATGGTCCGATCATTCTCTTGTAAGGGCTTCATGTACTTCCACGCCTCTGTCGGCGTCATGACTCCCAAAAATTCCTGCAGCTGTGGTCATAGTCCAAATAAGAAGGACTCCATAAGCTCTTTCTTTATGTACCCATGCTGCGGATAGCTCAATACTAGGTCGTTGAAATCGTGAGACTGAGATCTTCATATGAAAAATATTAAAAGTGCAGAAATACGCAATATATTGCTGTTTTGTGCTTATATCAAGTGATTGCTCTAATAAATGATGATATTCAAAGTACGATTGTGTTAGAGACCAAATATGTATCATATACGCATAAAATGGGGTTAAATGAGGTGTTAAATATGCAATATTCACTCCGAATCACCCAACCTTATGGGCGATCACGAGGTTTGGTGTGGTGGAACTGGAAAAGACATTGTTGCTCTGTGCAAACTTGCATTTCATTTTCAGAACCAGGAAAACATTCGAAAGAGAAAGCAGGGAAGATAATGGCGAGCTAGTCTCGCTTGGGGGGGAGTTGCGGCTGATTGTCCCGCCTTCTCACTCGATGATGCGCAAAGCGGTCTAGACGACGTTCACCTTCTTTCCTTTGTCCATCTGTTTGGATGTCCCTTGGGGGGGTTGCCTTTGGGGTGTCGACAAAGCTCTTCAGGTGACCGCGATTGATCAGCTGATCGATGTCTTTCTTTAGGTGCTAGCATTCGTCGGTGTTGTGGCCATTGTCCTTGTGGTACCTGCAGTATTTTCCTCGTCCCTTCGGCCACCCTTCATCTTCGGGGGCGGCTTGCCAATGTGGCCCTCTTTCTGAGCCTGTGTCAGGACGGCGTCTTGAGACGCATTCAGCCTGGGGGGGCCACGCTTCCTCTCTACGCTGCTTTCCCTTTGCCTCCTTCTCCCGCTTGTGGTCTTCCGACTTGCGACGCTCGCTTTTGTCCCGTTTGGAGCTCCGCTTGGTTCCCGTGGGTAGACCTCCTTCCTCCGCTGCTAAAGCCTCTTCCGTCATCATGTAACGCTCTGTCCGTGCTATTACATTAGCGAGGTCTTTTGTGGGTTTGTTGTGCAGCAACTTCTTTAGGCCCCTATGTCGGAGCCCTTTCTTGGGCCGTTTTCACGACCATCTCGGGGTAGCTCTCCACATTTAGCCTATCGACGTTGAAGCATCGCATGTAGCTCCTTAGGGTTTTGCCCGGCCTCTGTATCCCATTGAACAGAAGTTCTGAGTCCGCTTTATTTGTCGGCCGGCCATAAGTTGCTTGCAAAATTTTTGGTTGAGGTCTTGGAAGTTGCTGATGGATCGGTTGGGGAGGCTGTTGTACCAATTTCTGGAGGATTTTCGGAGGGTGGAATAGAAACCACGACAAAGCATGGCGTCTTCGGCCCCTGGAACACCATGACTCCTTTGTAGTCCATCACGTGATCTTCTGGGTCTCTCGTGCCGTCGTATTTCTCTAAGGTCGGCACCTTGAACCTGGATGGTACTCATGCGTCTGTGATGCTCCTTGCTAACGGGTAATGGTCGTTCATGGGGCCTCCCAGGTCTCTTCGGCCTGCTGGTGCCTCGACGCAAGGGTCGGGTTGCTCCGACGGGTTGACTGGGGTTCGGGGAGAGTCTGCTTGACGGCCATCCCGACTGTGGATAGGCATCGGTCGCCGAGTGCTCCTCCTTCCAGGGTGGTCTTCCCGATCTATACTCCTCCTCTGACGGGGGCTCCCGCTTCGACCCCGCCGATCCTCGGCAGTTTGATGGCTGGGCGACCGTCGATGCGTTGAGCGAGGTCGCCTGGATGAGGTCGTGGTTGACTCGCCCCTGGCCCATTTGGCCCTTCCATCCGACTCTTCCTGGAGTGAGGTAGGGGTGAGGGACTGTATCGGGACAAAGTTCGGCAAGGTGAACCGTCGTTCAGGGTTGGCGCCCTCACCGCCGTGGTCGACGACCACGGCTGAGCGTAGCGGGGGACAGAGCTCCTGACGGTCGGGGATGTCCGTTGTGCCCCCCTCTAGGAGGCGTGGGTGGCTCATGAGTTGTTAGATGGTTGTTGCCAGTGTTTGGAAGTGGGCGTTGTCTCTTGGGCGAAGAGACAGAGTTGTTCTTGGGTCACCGAGCGTGAGTCGCTGGTGCCCTTGGTGGTGTGGTTGTGCCTGTTTTTGGGCGGGACGTAGTCGTCCTCCTGCTGGATGGGGGCATGCATCCTATTCCATTGCAACCTAATTCCATCTTGGTGATGTTGTTGTTTGATGTGGGTGCTTCTTCGGTTCCCACAGACAGCGCTAGATGTTTCAGGGTGTTTTCTCACCACAGGTTGGTTGACTGGAGGGCTGGAGGTCAATGCGATCTCGTGGGACATGTATGGCCTCTGGGAGCGGGATGCAGCTCGTTCAGCTTGGCGAAGAGCGTGCGGTCCAAGCGTCGGCATGCCGAACAGAATCCTCGGCAAAGTGATGGCCTCAGTAGGGGTGGAGATGAATGGGCTCGGGGGCGAGCACGATCGGCTTTGGGCTAATTGGGCGTCGAAGGGTAGCCTCGGTGCGGCTGGATCTTCTTGACCTGACCAAACGAGAAAGCTCATCAGGGGAGTCGGACCTTGCTTCCCACCAAGTCCTCTCCGATGCCTAAGTCAGAACGGATCTGAAGGATGCTCAGTGTGATCGGTATGGCTCACGGGGAGGCAGATACGTGAGTCCTCGGGTCGAGCTGTGGAGGAGAATTATAAGGTGGGAGATAAGGTCATTCAGGAAGAATACCTCAGAGTTTTAGGTATCCAGAAAGTTATCCTTTGCATGTTGTTCATCGAGTTGTTTTATAGGAGTCTTTTCCCGGCCACGTCCCCTCAACGTCCCCCTATTTCGCCCCGATGATCCGCCACTTTGATGGTGCCTTTATGGGTCCTGAAGGTGGGCATAATGTGGCTCTTTAATAGTGATTACAGGGCACATTTTAAGGGGAATGGTTAACTCCTGCTGGCGTGGGTCAACAGTCGCGTCCACTTTGGTCCGAGGCCGGCCTGACTCCGAGTCTTCGTGGGGGCCTCGTTCTCTCAAGGCTCGTAGACTTGCGACACTGGCTTGGGACGTTTGGTCTTGGCCCATCCTGGGAGGGTCGTATCAAGATCCATTCATCAAAATTGAGATTTCAAAAAATCAAACAGTTTCTTTCTTTTTCTTTACATTATAATTTAACTTGATAAACCATTCTTAAGTGTATCTAACAAAGTTGGGACTTTGAAAATAAGCATTTGCATAATTTACTGAAAAACTCCATTGCCCAAAACTTTAAAAAAGAGATCAAAATAAATAAATGAATTAAAATCAAAGGCATAATACAGTAGAACTCGTGGGAAATGTTTTCAGGCAATTTAACAAAAAGATGCAATTTTTATTATTCTGAACACTTGCGTACTAAAATATACACAGATATATCCATTTTACGCTTAAAAATATAAATAGATATTTGTTCTGAAAAATTCAATGAAGATTCTAAGACACGACAGAAACTTCTCATGTACTGGTCCACATTAAACCACCCAATCAATTATCCTTTGAGTAATTCCCAACACAACTAAAGCAAAGAAATTTTAGATGGCAAATAAAATTTAGATGGCATCAATAAACTTCAAAGGGATCTAATATCTATGATGACATCAAACGAATCAAAATCCTTCGGCGTAATCAACTAAAAGTAAGAACGGAGGCTCAACTAGAATTCTGGACAGTTTTGCGCAACGTTTTTGAAATCGATGAACGGAGGCTCAAACGGTGTTGGATTGACCTGAAAATATGTGGGGAGCTAGTTAACAAGTATATACAACTACTGCAAAAATTTTTTTAAAAATATTGTTTTTACCCCCCCCCCCCCAATTTCTGTCAGCTCAGGAAAAATTTCCTGCGCTAACAGCTCCGACCCATATTCCACATATATGTATATATATATGGGATTAATGGGTATCATACGCCATATTAGGCCTTGCCTCATATTCCCTCTCACATAAAGCAATCAAGTACAAGTCCACATGGGCTTGTACTTGGTTGTATTTAGTTGCTTTATATGAGAGGGAATATGAGGCAAGGCCTCATATGGCGTATCATAGTCATTTTATATTTATATATATATATATATATATATATATATATATATATATATATATATATATATATATATATATATATATATATATATATATGGTAAAGTGTTCCTAGGGTGACTCCTTAGATTATATCTAAGGAGTCGCCCCCATTTTCTCACATATCCCACAATTTTTTTAGATTTTATTTTTCATGGGGTTGTTGTTCACATCATGGATGATCAACATACCAAAAATTAAGACATTCCAATACTTCTAGAGCCCTCATCTACACCTCACATCTTCAACGGTCTGAAAACGTGCTAAAACCCCAAGAAATTGCAAGGGGTAAATGTGGCTCTAAAAGTATTGGAATGCCTTGAAATTTGGTATGTTGATCATCCATGAGGTGAACAACAATCCCATGAAATTGTTTTCGAAAAAAGTGTGGGAGATGTGCGAAATTGGGGGCGACTCCTTAATTCAATCTAAGGAGTCACCCTAGGAACACTTTACCCCCCCCCCCCCCACACACACACACACATGTGTACACATGTATACACATGTGTACACATGTATATACACATGTGTACACATGTATATACATGTATATGTGTGTGTGTGTGTGTGTGTATGTAAAGTGTTCCTAGAATGACTCCTTAGATGAAATCTAAGGAGTCACTCCCAGTTCCCTCATATCCCACATTTGTTTTGGATTTTATTTTTCATGGGGTTGTTGTTCACATCATGGATGATCAACATATCAAAAATCAAGCGATTCCAATACTTTTAGAGCCACCATCTACCCTTTGCAACTTCATGGGTTTTTCAGCAAATGAAGTTGAAAGGGATAGATGTGGGCTCTAAAAGTATTGGAATGACTTGATTTTTGGTATGTTGATCATCCATGAGGTGAAAATAATCACAAGAAAAAAATTCGAAAAAAATGTGGGATATGGGGAGAAATGAGGGCAACTCCTTAGATTTCATTTAAGGAGTCACCGTAGGAACACTTTACCAGTATGTGTGTATATGTGTGTGTGTCTGTGTGTGTCTGTGTCTGTATGTGAGAAAAGTAAGTGTGTATGTATATAAATATAAACATGGACTACATCAAGGCATGTACCAACAAGTAGAGCATGTGAAGGAGAGGTTGGGAAGAAGTCACCTCACACTAGAAATACCAGGCAATACCAAGAAAAGATATAACGGAGAAAAAACCTATGCTGGGGAGGCACACAAAAAACGGCCTAAGAGAGCCCCCAGTTCCCAAAAATGGGGAGATCCACAGAATCTACATCTTCAAGCTCACAACCAGCCATGGCGTCCACGACATCCGAATAGATTCTAGCAAGTTGGGCAGCCATCGAGCTCTTCAGGGAGCGGAAAGTGCGGTTGTTCCTCTCCCACCAAATGTGTCAAACCGTCGTAGAGAAAACCAGCAGGGAGAGCTTGGCCCCGGGTGTGGTCTTCCCCTGGCTCCAAACCGCCGCCACAGCATGTGAGCATCGACGAAAATGGATTTGGAACCAGAGGGAAGACCAAGCCGAAGTTTGCAGGCCGCCCAGATGAAGGCAATATAGTTGCATCAGAAGAAGATGTGTCGGGAAGACTTGAGATGTGAGCCACAAAGTACACAGGGGGACTGGTCCAGGATGCTACGTCTGGCAAGCTGGTGAGGGTCAGTCAAGCAGTGAGAGCACGCAGCAAGCTGAGGGAGAACTTGGGCGTATGCCCAGTGAACCAAACCACAGGTGCGAGACGAGCATGGGGAAGATCGATGAGTGGAAGACCAAGGTGATTGGAGAGATGTCACGCCCTGCTTCCCATTAAGACTTGGGGCGAGGACGCGAGCGGGTCCGCTTAGGTTGGAGCGGTGAAGCTCTAACCCAATAAGCGTCTGTGAAAACACCTTTTTGCAGGAACTTGCATGCAACTCAGAACAACAGAAATATTAAGCCATCATCCAGATAAAGTATACAATAATAAAAAGGGCCCCAAGCATGGCCTACACGATAGTGATACAAGATAAGTGGGTACACACCCTACAAATAACAGCGGTGAAAAGTAAATAGCTACAGCGGTGATAATCAGCACTAGTCCATGGTAGAGTGGACTTCAGGATCAGCAGAATCCTGGTCTATTGGATCACTCTGATCCACCAACTCGTCCTCCTGGTAACATGTCTCATAACCTGACATACATTCAAACAACATGAATGTATGTCAGCAAAGGTCTGCAAATAGATGTTAGATGACCCAAGGCAAGATATATAACAAGTTATATATGACAGTTTAAAGCAGTTAAAGAATTTACACTAGCATGGTAGTTAAAGCAATTATGAAAAGTTACACTAGCATGGCAGTTCTGTTATAAACATTAACATGGCAATTAAATAATGTAACATCAGTCTGTAATTTAACTTTCTTTTTCAATTGTTTTACTATGTGCAAGTCCGTGACTAAGGCCCCGGTCGTTAGACGAATAGTAAATGAATACACCTTTAAGTGCCCCCGAAGGCAACCCGTTTACTACCAGCTAGTGCCCGGGAACCCAACCCCACCCACGTGTACTTCCTGGACCACGAGCCAGGATGCTAAATCGTCATATACTGGAACACGAGCCAGACTAGTCACATGTGACCCTACTAGAACACAAGCCAGACTAGTCACACGGGACCGACGAGAATAGCCATCTAGTAGCCAACGGCATGTAACAACTGGTAGCCAACGACATGTAACAACTGGTGGCCAACGGCAACTGGTGGCCAACGGCAACTGGTGGCCAACGGCATGTATCACCTGGTAGCCAACGGCATGTAACATTCTATAAGTATCAACAGTTCTAAAATTAACAATATATGTCCAGAAACATTACCATTCACAAAGTGTGTTTATTATGATTATTAAGGGTCCACACACACGCACACGAGTTTAATTCTAGCATTTCTAAAAAGTGTGTTTGTGTCAGCAATTAAGTGTACAACATCAGATATCACAAAAACATAAAATAACTACATGCTTGCCTGACTGGGACAGTTTAGGTTGTCCGAGTAACGACAGGAAAGGATGCGACATATCTGCATCATTAAATAATAACATTTATTATAATTAACAAAAAGTGTTTAAAAATGAGAATTAACGAATTAAATCTATTGCGATTTATGGAACTATTAAGTTAACCCATAAATTGGGTTCGTCTAATTTTATTGGGGTCTCTGGCTAAGGTGGTGTTTATATTGTATTACAACAACCTGGTGCGTCTTATTTTATTCTTTGTTTTATTACCCTAACATCATTTACAATGTTAACATGCCGAATTCAAATAATACGAACAAATTACATTAACTTAATATTAACAACTAATTAATCAATTAAGCTAATTAACCCACTAATCTAATTACATGGCTTAACATAGTATTAAATATTCCACCTACTAATATTGACTAAGGGTAAAAGTTACATGTTAAAATTACCTCATCTACTAACATAAAATAGTATAAACTAACTCTCTCTCCCCCCTCTTTATAACTTTATTTCTCTTCCCCCTCTTTATTCTCTACTGTCTCCTCTTTCATTCTCAGTTATTCTCTTTTCGTTTTTTTCTTTGTTTCATCTCAATGGCAGCAAGAAGAAGCTCAAGGGAGGAGGATCTCACCTTCGCAAGGAGGAGGGGAGAGAAGAGGCGACCGGCGGTGGCGCTTCCTGCAGGTGGCCGGCGATGAGAGGCCTTCGGCGGCGGCGGCGGGTCCAACTGTTGGGTGGCGGCGGCAGGGATGAGAGGTGGTGTCGGCCTAGGGAGGAGGAGAGGAGTAAGAGAAAGGAAGAGGAGGAGGGTTTGATGTTTGGGTTTGATTTGTAGGAATCTGAAATTGGGTTTGAAGGGTTTGCTTGGGTTTGAATCCAAAATAATTTCAGATATGTTGTTGTTTTGAATCTGAAGCTATTTTCTGATTTGTGTTTTCATTTGATTCTGAAATGGAATTTGGGTTTTGGATTTGGGTTGGGGAAGATGATTTTTGGTTTGAGAAATTTGTTCTTGGCTTTGAGAAATCTGATGGAAGAATTTGCAGAGGTGAGTTTGCAGATGATAGGTTGCCTTAAGAAGAAGTTAGCAGGGGACAGACTTCTAACTCGTCAAAGGGAATTAATTAGGTTAGGTTAAGGATTAGGATTGTTTTAAATAAGTTTGTTGACTTAAGGAAAAGGTGTCTGACTAATAATGTGTTGCAATTCTTCTCCTTAAAAACGTGTTTGTGAATGAAGAGTAATTAGTTAATTAATTAAGTTATAAAATGTAATTATTAAATTAACAAAAGTAATTAGTAAAAAATAAAAAAAATATTTAACAAAATAATTACATTAAAGTTCTCAGTTAAACTTGGCGATCAATTAACGACGATACGGTAAAAACGAAAAAACAGAGTCGTGCATACGTGATAAGAAACGTACGGACGAAAATTCAACCAGACGACTGAAGGAAAATACAGGTACACACGAACTAAAGCACGGCTAAAAATACATGCCGTTACATTATACCCACCTTAAGAAAATTCTGTTCTCGAAATTATTATCAACTAAGGAGCAGGAAACAAATATGGATAACGCTCTCATATCTCATCTTCCCACTCCCAGGTAGACTCTCCTAGCGAGTCGCGACGCCACATCACTCTGACTAGATCAACAGTCTTGTTCCTGAAGACTTTCTGACGTCGATCTAAGATCTCCACTTGTTGCTGTTCGTACGTCAAATCTGGTCGAACTGTGATCTCTGAGTAGTCCACAGCGTGTGAGGGGTCGTTGATATAACGACGCATCTGGGACACATGAAAGACGTCATGTACTCCCACTAAGGACGGTGGTAGTGCTAAGCGATAAGCTACCTCTCCAACTCGCTCTAGCACGTTGAAAGGTCCAATATATCTCGGACTAAGCGTGCCTCGCTTCCCAAATCGAATCACTCCTCGATTCGGGGAGATCTTCAGAAACACATAATCTCCTGGCTGAAACTCCAGAGGATGCCGTTTAGCATCTGTCCAATGCTTGTAACGGTCCTGAGCGATCCGAAGCTTGTCTCTGATATCACGCACAACATCCACAGCCTCAACTATCACCTCTGGTCCCAAAATCTCTCTATCACCAACGTCATCCCAACTCAGCGAGGATCGACATTTCCTTCCATAGAGAGTAGCAAATGGCGCCATGCTAATGCTCACTTAGTAGCTGTTGTTGTAGGAAAACTCCACAGATGCATATGATCCTCCCACGAACCCTTGAGATCCAACATGCAAGCTCTCAACATGTCCTCCAATATCTGGATAGTGCGCTCCGACTATCCATCAGTTTGCAGGTGATACGCAGTACTGAATTTCAGACTGGTACCCATATTCATCTGCAAACTCTTCCAGAATTGAGACGTGAATCTCGTGTCCCGATCGGAGACGATACTCACAGGAACTCCATGTAATCGCACAATCTCCTGCACGATTATTGGTCACATCACGACGTATGCTAGAAAGAAGCTATAAAGGTATACGAAAGATATGTACCTCCATATACTTCTTCGCAAGTATCTCCGTAGCTTGTCCTACTCGGAAAGGTATGAAATGCGCAGACTTGGTTAACCAGTCAAAAATAACCCAAATCGCGTCATTTTTCTTGGTGCTCTGAGGTAGTCAAGTTACGAAGTACATGGTGATATGCTGCCACTTCCACTCCGGAATCGGTAGAGGTTGAAGTAATCCGACAATGCGATGGTGTTCAGCCTTCACCTGCTGACACATAAGACATTTGGCGACGCTATGAGCTATGCTCCTCTTCATACCGTGCCACCAAAAATTCAAACGGAGATCCTTGTACATCTTGGTACCGCTAGGATGAATGGAATAGGGAGAGCTATGAGCTTCATTCATCAGCTTATCTCTGATATCACCAGAAGTCACGCAGATCCTACTGCCGTATCTCAAGGAACCATCCTCATGAATGATAAAGTCCATCCGAAGTCTAGCTTCAACTTGTTCTCGAATCCTCTGCAGTTTAACATCTCTAGACTGTGCAGCTTTGATCCGATCCACTATCGTCGACTGAATCTGCATATTCATCAATGACGATGTAACTCCAGGTAACACAACCTCTATGTTCATCTCACACAGATCCTGTTGTAACCTCCACTGAACTATGAGAGTCATGACCGCTGGAAGTCTGCTCAAAGCATCATGTACAACATTAACCTTCCCTGGATGATACTGAAGGTCGATGTCGTAATCAGCCATCAGCTCTAACCACCTGCGCTGTCTCATATTCAACTCCTTCTGAGTGAAAATATATTTCAAACTTTTGTGATCAGTGAAAACCTTCACTTTCTCACTCAGTAAGAAATGTCTCCAAATCTTCAAAGCGAAGATGACAGCAGCTAACTCCAAGTCGTGAGTCAGGTAATTCTTCTCATGAATCTTCAACTGTCGAGAAGCATACGTGACTACATGACCGTGCTGATGCAGAGCACATCCAAGACCTTTGCTCGAGGCATCATAAAAGATCTGAATCCTCCAGTTCAATCTGGAATAGCCAGAACTGGTGCATATGTCAGCCTTGCTTTCAAAGTCCCAAATGCCTGCTCGCAAGTGTCTGACCAAATATATTTGACGTCCTTCCTCGTCAGTCGAGTCATGGGTTCTGCTATCCTCGAGAAATCCTGAATGAATCGACGGTAGTAGCCCGCCAATCCTAGGAAACTTCGGATGTCTGATGCTGACCGAGGAGTAGGCCAATTCCTGACTGATGTAACCTTCTCTGGGTCAACTGAGATACCTTCGCCTGATACCACATGTCCAAGAAATGCAATCCGGTCCAACTAGAACTCACACTTGCTATACTTGGCATACAACTGATGACAGCGAAGTGTCTCCAAAACCATCCTCAGATGCTCAGCATTCTTCTTCTCACTCTTCGAATAGACCAATATGTAATCAATGAATATCACTACGAATTTATCCAGAAAATCGTAGAATATCAGATTCATGAGATTCATGAATACTGCAGGAGCGTTGGTTACACCAAATAGCATAACAACGAACTCATAGTGTCCATACTTGGTCCGAAAAGATGTCTTGAAGACATCCTCATTCTTGACCTTCACCTGATGATATCCACTCCTGAGGTCCAGCTTCGAGAAAACTCGTGATCCACTGAGTTAATCGAAGATATCATCTATGCAAGGTAACGGGTACTTATTCTTCACAGTAATGTTGTTCAGCTCCCGATAATCCACGCACATCCTTTTCGATCCGTCCTTCTTCTTGACTAGCAGTACGGGTGCACCCCAGGGAGATACGCTGGGATGAATGAATCCTTTCTGCAACAGATCATCCAACTGCTTCCGTAGCTCTTCAAGTTCTGCTGGAGCCATACGGTAAGGCACCTTCGAGATTGGTTGAGTATTTGGCATCATATCAATACTGAACTCCAAAGATCGATTAGGCGACAATCCAGAAATGTCTTCCGAAATTACATCTTTGAAGTCTCGAACTACTGCAGGCTTCTTCGGTTCGACTTGCATAGATGCGATGATCGCTTCGTTCGGCTGAGCCCAAAATCTGATAGGCTCGAGCGAACGACTACCACTAATAAATTCAAACACAGGATGGTCGGGAATTTTGACTACTACTTTCTTCTTGTGACAGTCGATAGTAGCATAGAAAGTCCCTAACCAGTTCATGCCGAGAATAGTATCAAAGTTAGGTGTGTCCAAGACCATGAAGTCTGCATAAAGTTCATGTCCGCAAATCACTAAGGGACATGATTTGCATCCCAAGGTAACACTCACTACGCCACTTCCGGTTGTGATATTCCATTTCTTGGGAAGTGGGTAGGTAGGGATCGAGTGCTTAACTACAAACTTCTGGGATATAACACACATGGAAGCTCCGGAATCAAATAAAGTCAGGGCCGGGTGGGAGGCCACTAAGATAACACCTAAGACGGAAATAATAAACTTAGCAAAGGAACCTAACTAACAAGCATTAATAATTAATGTGAAATGATAAACGCTAGAAATAAATGTTACATGTGATCACGTCATCCTCAGTCTCAGCTTACGCAGCTGTCATCGTGAACGCTTGACGCTTCGGCTGATGGGCTTGCTGATAGGCCCACCTCTGAGTGATCAGAGGTGGTCCACGCTAAGCAGGTCCCGGTGCTCCTCGCTGAACAGGTGCAGCCACTGCACGCTGAACAGGTGCATGCACTCCAGTAGGTGCTCGACGGTCCTTGCCGTGGGGGCAGTCTCTCACAGCGTGTGCTGGTGATCCGCAAATCAGACACTGGTTCAGCATCCTCCTACAATCTTTCTTCTGATGTCCAGTCCTGCCACAGAAGTAGCAAGTCAGATGCGATCGATTGGCAGGAGCAGATGACCTCTTGAACGGTGTGATCTGCGGAGGTCGGAAGTTTCCTCAAGGCACCATCCTCGGTGGCTCCATGGGACGCTTGTCTCCTCCAGTTGAAGGTCCCTCGGGGAGTTTCGCCACAATCTCATGCTCACGTGCACAATCCAGAACATCCTAAAGTGTCGTCGGTCTCGCCGAGGTCATCGAGGCTTGGACCTTGGGATTCAGGCCTTTGCGAAACTGAAACGCACAGTCTTCAGGGTCTTCTACCATGTGAGGTGCAAAACGGCTAATCATGGCAAATTCAGCCTCATACTCGTCCACGGTCCTATCTCCTTGGACCAGGTTAGAGAAACGCTGTTGAAGCTCTCTTTTGGCTGCTTTGGGAAAATATTTAGCATCGAATCTTTCCCTAAACATGCCCCAAGAGATTGGTCTGGCCAGACGTTTCTCCTCCAGTTGCCACCAGCTCTTGGCATTGTCGGTCAGCTGTAGTTTCGCCACGTCAACCCATCCAACCTGTGGGATATGTGCAGCACTCAGCTTATCTTCAGTCGCTTGGACCCATTCATCAGCTCCTAGAGGCCCTTCTTTTCCAGAGAAGCTCCTGGGTTGCAACTCATGGAACTGTCTTACTCCTGGTTCAGCCTTAGGGGGTGGCGGTGGTGCAATCTGAGCAGGTTGCTGTCCCTGCTGAATCATCTGATGCTGGACTTCCAGCATCCCCCTTATGACTCCGAGGATTTCATTAACATCGGCACCTCTGCTAGCTGTGTTACCATTACCATTCCCATTCCTGGTGTGGTGTCCTCCTGCCATGCTGAGAAAAGAAACCCAGTTAAATTGTGTACAAGATAAATCTAGACGTTTTTGGCCATTTATAGTATTTCCATTGTCCTGAGTTCCGCTAAGCATGACCTGCATGGGCCACCATAAAAACCTGTCACGCCCCGCTTCCCATTAAGACTTGGGGCGAGGACGCGAGCTGGTCCGCTTAGGTTGGAGCGGTGAAGTTCTCTAACCCAATAAGCGTCTGTGAAAACACCTTTTTGCAGGAACTTGCATGCAACTCAGAACAACAGAAATATTAAGCCATCATCCAGATAAAGTACACAATAATAGAAAGGGCTCCAAGCATGGCCTACACGATAGTGATACAAGATAAGTGGGTACACACCCTACAAATAACAGCAGTGAAAGGTAAATAGCTGCAGCGGTGATAATCAGCACTAGTCCACGGTAGGGTGGACTTCAGGATCAGCAGAATCCTGGTCTATTGGATCACTCTGACCCAGCAACTCGTCCTCCTGGTGACCTATCTCGTAACCTGACATACATTCAAACAACATGAATGTATGTCAGTAAGGGTCTGCAAGTAGATGTTAGATGACCCAAGGCAAGATATATAACAAGTTATATATGGCAGTTTACAGCAGTTAAAAGAATTTACACTAGCATGATAGTTAAAGCAATTATGAAAAGTTACACTAGCATGGCAGTTCTGTTATAAACATTAACATGGCAGTTAAATAATGTAACATCAGTCTGTAATTTAACTTTCTTTTTCAATTGTTTTACTGTGTGTGCAAGTCCGTGACTAATGCCCCCGCCGTTAGATGAATAGTAAATGAATACACCTTCAAGTGCCCCCGAAGGCGACCCGTTTACTACCGGCTAGTGCCCGGGAACCCAACCCCACCCACGTGTACTTCCTGGACCACGAGCCAGGATGCTAAATCGTCATATACTGGAACACGAGCCAGACTAGTCACCTGTGACCCTACTAGAACACGAGCCAGACTAGTCACACGGGACGGACGAGAATAGCCATCTAGTGGCCAATGACATGTAACAACTGGTAGCCAACGGCATGTAACAACTGGTAGCCAATGGCAACTGGTAGCCAACGGCAACTGGTAGCAAACGGCATCTATCAACTGGTAGCCAATGGCATGTAACATTCTATGAGTATCAACAGTTCTAAAATTAACCATATATGTCCAGAAACATTACCATTCACAAAGTGTGTTCATTATGATTATTAAGGGTCCACACACACACACGAGTTTAAGTCTAGCATTTCTAGAAAGTGTGTTTGTGTCAACAATTAAGTGTACAACATCAGATATCACAAAAACATAAAATAACTGCACGCTTGCTTGATTGGGATAGTTTAGGTTGTTCGAGTAACGACAGGAAAGGACGCGACGTATCTGCGTCATTAAATAATAACATTTATTATAATTAACAAAAAGTGTTTAATAATGAGAATTAACGAATTAAATCTATTGCGAGTTACGTAACTATTAAGTTAATCTCTAAATTGGGTTCGTCTAATTTTAATGGGGTCTCTGGCTAGGGTGGTGTTTATATTGTGTTACAACGACATGGTGCGTCTTATTTTATTCTTTGTTTTATTACCCTAACATCATTTACAATGTTAACATGCCGAATTTAAATAATACGAACAAATTACATTAACTTAATATTAACAACTAATTAATCAATTAAGCTAATTAACCCACTAATCTAATTACATGGCTTAACATAGTATTAAATATTCCACCTACTAATATTGACTAAGGGTAAAATTTACATGTTAAAATTACCTCATCTACTAACATAAAATAGTATAAACTAACTCTCTCTCCCCCCTCTTTATAACTTTATTTCTCTTCCCCCTCTTTATTCTCTACTGTCTCCTCTTTCATTCTCAGTTCTTCTCTTTTCGTTTTTTCTTCGTTTCATCTCAATGGCAGCAAGAAGAAGCTCAAGGGAGGAGGATCTCACCTTCGCAAGGAGGAGGGGAGAGAAGAGGCGACCGGCGGCGGCGCTTCCTGCAGGTGGCCGACGGTGAGAGGCCTTCGGCGGCGGTGGCGGGTCCAGCTGTTGGGCGGCGGCGGCATGGATGAGAGGTGGTGCCGGCCTAGGGAGGAGGAGAGGAGGAAGAGAAAGGAAGAGGAGGAGGGTTTGATGTTTGGGTTTGATTTGTAGGAATATGAAATTGGGTTTGAAGGGTTTGCTTGGGTTTGAATCCAAAATAATTTCAAATTTGTTGTTGTTTTGAATCTGAAGCTATTTTCTGATTTGTGTTTTCATTTGATTCTGTAATGGAATTTGGGTTTTGGATTTAGGATGATTTTTGGTTCGAGAAATTTGTTCTTGGCTTTGAGAAATCTGATGGAAGAATTTGCAGAAGTGAGTTTGCAGATGATATGTTGCCTTAAGAAGAAGTTAGCAGGGGACAGACTTCCAATTCGTCAAAGGGAATTAATTAGGTTAGGTTAAGGATTAGAATTGTTTTAAATAAGTTTGTTAACTTAAGGAAAAGGTGTCTGGCTAATAACGGGTTGCAATTCTTCTCCTAAAAAAACGTGTTTGTGAATGAAGAGTAATTAGTTAATTAATTAAGTTATAAAATGTAATTATTAAATTAACAAAAGTAATTAGTAAAAAATAACAAAAATAATTAAATTAAAGTTCTTAGTTAAACTTGGCTATCAATTAACGACGATACGGTAAAAACGGAAAAATAGAGTGGCGCATACGTGACAAGAAACGTACGGACGAAAGTCAATCAGACGACTGAAGGAAAATACCGGTACACACGAACTAAAGCACGGCTAAAAATACAGGCCGTTAAAAGAGAGCAGCCACCATCCGCTACCCACTCCTAAGAATCTGGGCCCTCCGTAACCGTGGCGGAAGCAAGGTAAGGAGTAATGTGAGAGAGACCATTGGGGAGTGACTGCCCCCCATCCCAAAAGTCCGCGAGACAGCGGTATCTTAAGGAGTGGGGAGGGCGGCAAAGCTTAGCCAGGGGGCCATAGGGCAACCAGGGTTCATACTAGAAGGAGGAGGAGCACCCGTCACCCACAACTCTACGGAAACAAGTAGCAGCCAAGTCCCGACACCGGAGGACAAGCTTCTAGGAACCAGAATTCATGATCGAGGCCTCACACGATAATAAGGGAATGTGCTTTAGATAGGCATTGCGCATATAGGAGGCCAGGGAGAAGGATAATGGAGAAGACTCCAGAGGAGCTTAGCACCAGCGGAGCTTAGCACCAGCAGACACACCCACCTCACAAAGGCAACACAACCAAATCCCCTCCTCACTTTTGGGTAGCCACGTGTCCTCCCACCTCCAAAGGTGGAGCTTCGTTCTCCAGATGAAATCATGACACATAAGGTCAATCGTAGCTAAAATGGAAGAGGGAATGCGGAAATACTGGATCCAGTAAGAAACAAACCCATGGATGACAGTACGGACAAGCTCAATACGCCCTGCAATAGAGAGGAGTTTGGAGGACCAACCAGAAATCTTAGCCTTGCACTTGTCTACAAGGCTATTAAAAAGCTTCTATGCCGGGTACGAAGAAGAGATGGGGAGCCCAAGATATTTGACCGGGGAACGATGATATGGATACTAAGAATAAGGGAGAGCTCACTCCCGATGCTACACCCATTGCTGAGAAACAGTTTACTCTTACCATTGTTCACCTCAAGACCCGACATATTATGGAAGGAGGCGAGCAGTCTGCCAAGCCCCATGAAGGAAGAGACCTCCACATTGCAGAAAACCAACATGGCGTCTTCAAAAAGGTGGGTCGTGATCCCACCCCCCCTCTTGGGGGGTGGGGGGTGGGCGAACGGCACCAGAAAGGGAAGCAATATCCATCAAGATAGTAAATGCCTCCGAGACCATAACGAAGATGAAAGGGGAAATAGGGTCACCCTGGTGGACTCCTCTATCATTCCCAAAATACCCAGCGAAGGAGCCATTGATCAGGACAAAGAAATATACAGAGTCAACACACACCTTAACCCAATGGATGAAGGAGGGATGAAAGCCAATGCACATCATAAAGTAGTAGATGAATTCCCGGTTGATGCTATCGAAAGCCTTGCGCAGTTCCAATTGAATACAAGCCCTTGCGCGCTCGCACACACGTGCCCTATTTCCTTTTTGTTTTATTTATTTTTCCTCCAAAATTTTCCTTTCAGGTTGGTGGGCTGAAGCCTGCAGTATAGTGATGCGTGCTTCAGCTCGCAGTATATTTTAACCCCTTTTTTGATTCACAGGCTCGCGGGCCGAAGCCCGTGGCCTGATTCTGCGGGCTTCGGCTCGCTGCCCAAAAAAAGAAATCCTTTTTTGAATTAACAGGCATGCGGGCCGAAACCCGCAAACTGTCACTACCTGCTTCGACCTGCAGTTGGAAATATATTTTTTCTGCTTAGGGTTTTGGAGGGCCGCCGTCCGCGGTGGCTGCGTTTCGTCACCGCAGATGCGACGGAGTGGACAGAGATGGGGGGTGCCGGCAGCCAGGGGCGTAGCCCCTGTGGTGTTCGGCGGGTCCATAGGCCGCCGGTCGGCAAGGCTATATTTTTTTGTTGGGCAGCGGTGGAGGACCGCCGCCGCTACTTGTGGAGGCAGGTGGACTGTCGGTCGCCGTCCACTACAGTTGGGGCGGGTGATCGATCAGCCGCCGCCATCATCCCCCAAATTTTTTTTGTTTTGTGATGTTGATCTTGGGTATCAATGCACAAAGAATCATGATCATGATTAAATTTAGAAGTTTTTAGATGTACTTCAAGATCGTTTGAGATAGACGATTGAGTTCGTTGATCGTCCGCATGGAAACAAGATCTGATTCTTTAGCGTCCAGACGACAACGCTCTTCGATCATCCGTCGTTCAACAAAGCTTTTACAACGTTTGGTCTCTCTCTTTCTCAGGGAAGAGCGTACTGATAATATGTTGTAAAATGCTTTCTGCAAGGGGCAGCAAGCCTTAATATATATGGAAAGAATTCATACAAAGGTAAGATACATAAGGGCTTGTTCTTTTGAGTGTAAATGTGTGGGAATCCCACTTTTTTCACTGTTGTGAACAGTGTTTAGAGGGAAAACCTATTGGGATTCCCCAAAGCCGTTCTTTTGCTTTCCCAGCGTAAAGGGATTCCCAAAATCTCTTTCCCTCTCTATTCCCATCTTTTGAAGAAACTCTAAAATGAGGGATTTCATGAGGAATTCCTCCTCGTGGGTCCCAATGGATTTTTCCTCCCCTTTCTCCTCCCACTTTCTCATCCAAAAGAACACAAAACTCAAATTTTCTCTCTCTTGATTCCTTTATTCTCCCCACTTTCCCCAAACCCATTACACTCAAAAGAACAGGCCCTAATGTAACAGGTAAGACCATTCATAATCAGATAGACTATACATACCTAAAAATGTTGTGAGTTGAGGGAGGCCTTTGGCCTCCCCCCCCCCCTCAACATCTCACTATTACTCCCCACTAAGTTAGTGGGGAGTCCCTTGGACTCCTAACTCATCATGAGATTTTTATAAATAAAGTACCATGGCTATTCGACATGGTTAATACTCTTCTAACACGTTATCAGCACTTTGGCTCCTCTATTTTGAGCTTTTCTCCCCTCAAAAATCCATCCCCAAATGTTTTACGCTCTCCTAATTTGTGACACTCGAAGGAATCTCTGGTTGCGGCTGTACGTTGTGGAGTTACTCTTGTGCGTATTCAGAGCGTGGAATTTTCTCTCTACGGATCTTCTCATTTTTTCGATCGTCCCTAGATTTTTAATCTAGAGGTAATATCCGCCGATCCCGTAGATAGCTACAAATAAATTTTTAATGTAGCTATGATTTTACAACAATCCATCTAGAGACATTTTGAAATCTGCTATTGTATTATCTTTAAATAAAATAATAATAATAATTAATCCCAAAAATCCTTTCATATGCCCCACGAAAATCCTCTGGCGCCTTCCCCCCCCACCGGCGCACGGGGGGGCGGGGGGTGTTCCCGATGCGCCCCCCGGGGGGGCCTGTTTCCGCCGCCCCCCCCCCGATGGGAGGGGGCTCCAGCGTCCTCGCCCCCCGCGAAGGGGGGCCCTGTCGCCCCAACCCCCCCTGACGACGGGGGGGTTTCGCCTCGTCGCCCCCCGAAGGGGGACGGCCGGAGGGGGTGTCCATGTGCGAAAATGGCGGCAATCCTCCGAACATCATCCTTCATCAAAATCCCTACGCCCACATCTCTCCATCATCCAAATCTCCAATCTTCGATTTTGTAGCAGACATGCCCTTCGAGAATTCGATTCACTTGCTTTTCTCGCTGCCTCGGGGATATGGGCGGTCTTCCTTTTGGTGTTGCTGGGCGAAACGAATCAGGTTTGCGGCCGGAATTTACGAGGGCTGGTGCGGTTTCGGGTAGAGGTGGAGGTGATGGCGGGTATGTTGGCAGGGGAGATGGGAATTCAGGCTGCGGGGGTGATGAGAGCGGAGATAATGATTCTTCCATCTTCTCTCGGGCTACGGATTTCGATTTACGTATATAATTTGGAGGATGAGGGGACAGACAAGGGTTTTTGGTGTCATCAACACTAAATTTTTTTTCGGGGTTTGAGTTAAAATAGATTTTAATTTTTAAATCCCAAAACTGTTTAAAAATTTGGTGGGCTGTTTCTTAGACCTTAAGCCCACCTATTAATTTTGGCTTATATGGGCCTAAAGCCCAGATAATTTAAATAGCTAATTGAAATTATTCTCATTAGCTAATTAGAATAATACTTAATTTTGTGTTCTAATTTGGGCATGAAGCCCAGTTTATAAATGAAAATAAATTTTATGGGCCAGCAGCCCCATTTAGATTAACAATTACTTTTGAGTACTAAAAATGGGCCAGAAGCCCAGTTAATCCTATTGCAAACTTAACAAGTTAATTAATATTTTGCCATTGGGCCTGAAGCCCACTAAATCCTTGCAATTTTTAATGTGTCAATTAGAATTTTGAAACCGGGCCTGAAGCCCAAATATTAACAATATTTTAATTTGACTTATTGGGCCTAAAGCCAAGTTAATTCAATTGCAATAATTAATTTGTTAATTTTTGGCAAATGGGCCTGCAGCCCAAATGTTACTAATATATTAAAATGATTAATATTTATGGGCCTGCAGCGCCATTCAAACTATTTATTTATTTTCATTCCTTGTTATGGGCCTGTCGCCTAGTCTTTCATATTGCTAAAATTAAAACACTCTTGCATTATTATTAATTTATGGAATATTAGGATTTTTCAAAATATAATCATCTTAAGGATCCTGCGACCGCTCTGCCGTTAGTCAACTAACCTAACGGTGTATGACGTCTCCCCGTGGTCCGAGAGATTATTATATTTTATAGTCTATTTTTCCATATTATATATGCATGTGTTATATAAACTGCGTGGTTGCTTCTTCTGTGCCTGTAGCATATTATAAACTGCGTGGTTGTTAATCTAAGCTAAAATGTGATTTTTGGGATCGGCCAGTTTGATACCTTTTTATATTCCTTGCACTTTTATTTTCTTTTTGAGAGAATTTGTAAGTGAGGATTAAATGTATTAATGCCAAAGACCGGTGTACCGAGATATAAAGACGGAGTTTATATTTTCAATTGACAGGGACCACTTCTTGGTTTCCAAATTGTATTTTTCCTCTCTTTATGGACTGTATTTTCGGACTTTGGACTTTGTACGTTTTTGGATATCTGGCTGATCCCCACATTTTACTTATTTTATTTTTTATGCGTGAATTTTAATTTTAATCAATTCATGCTTGTTTTAAATTGCATAGATAAATGGCAAAATTAGCAAGCGTCGATTTCGAGGTCCTTGATGCTGCGGGAAAAAATTACCTGAGTTGGCGAGTTGACCTGAAGTTCCACTTGCGTTCGATGGCCCTCCTTGGCTCAATTTTGGCTCCTTCATCGGCCCCAACAGCGGCCGATGCTTCTGCTAGTAAGGCCCCAGAAGTGGCCCAATCGTCTAGCAGCACTCCTACCACTGTCTCCGATGTGGATAAGGCGAAATCCATTATCTACATTAGGAAACATATAGATCGGACCTTAAAGGCCGAATACCTAACGGTAGAGGACCCAATGGAGCTGTGGACAGCGCTGGAGGCACGGTATAAACATCAAATTGATGTAATATTACCGCGTGCCAGTTATGAGTGGGAAAACCTCAGACTTCAGGACTATAAGTCCGTCTCTGAGTATAATTCTGCACTTCATAATATCACCTCACGCCTGAAGTTGTGCGGTGAAGAAGTAACAGAACAACGCATGTTGGAAAAGAAATTTACCTCGTTTCACGAGAAAGATGCAATCCTCATGTAGCAGTATCGTGAACGCAACTTCACGAAATTCTCTGATCTGATCTCATGCATACTTAGGGCAGAGCAGAATCGAGGTTTACTGCTAGCCACTCATAATTTACGTCCAGCTGGCACTGCACCTATCCCTGAAGGCCACCACGTTTCTCCCCATAAGTGGAAAAACAAGAAGAAGGCTACTAATAACAAAGGGAAAGCTGTGATGAAGAATGGACGAGGAGCAGCACCCCCGTCCAACAACAACAATAAAGGAAAGAGAAACTTCTCATGGAAGCGTAAAGACACTGGTCAATTGTCAATTCCTAAGAAGAACTGGGAGGATAAATGCCATAGATGTGGCATGACTGGACATTTGTCCAGAAACTGTCGCACTCCTCGCCACCTTCAGGAATTATATCAGGCGAGCCAGAAGTCTCTGCCTGCAACAAACTTGGTGGCTGTTCATCCGCCAACTGTTTTCACTGCAAAAGACTTCGAGAACGACGACCTGCTCGATTAAGCTTCATCTTTTATCTATGCATTTAAAATTCAATGTTGCTTCATCTTTAATTTGCTTAAGTACGAACTTTTATTTTGAATGTTTTTTTCATTGACTTAAATAAAATTTCGTTTTACTTATAGATGAAGTATGGAATATTGTGGGCAGTGGCTAGTTGCACTGGTGTAGCATTGATATTGCTCCCACATACAACGAGACTATAAGATGCAAATTCTCCTCTTAAACATATAGGAAATCTCCAATTTTCAAGGATATTTCTTTTTAAGAAAATAACTTGAAAATTGTGGATAATATATATTGAATGTCAATATGTAACTCGTCAAGAGAATGGCCGAAGACCATCTACTTACGATTTCATTGGACTCCCGTCGGGACCCTATAATTACAGATATTCATCCTATAGAAAGCCAACTCGACTGAGCACCAGTAATGCCTTTCTTTGCCATAATTTTTAACTATGGCAAAATGGACTTGGTCATCCTGGATCAGCGATGATGGACGCATCATCAAATGAATCCATTGGAGAACCTGAAGATTCTTCAAAAGGTTGAGTTTCCTTGTCCCCCTTTGTCATAAGGGAAAACTAATAGAGAGACCTTCCCTCCTGAAAGTGAGTTTAGAGTCTCCTGGCTTCATTAAGAGAATACATGGTGACCTTTTGCGGGCCTATTCACCCCGCAAATGGCCCATTTTCGGCACTTCATTACTGTACTGATATATGCATCTACTAGATGGTCTTATGTGTGCCTTTATATTCACTCGCAACCTAGCTTTCTCAAAAGCTTATAATGTGTGTGAATTTACTACACATATCATTCAAGACTTCTGCCAAGCAACTGGCATTAAAATTGAACATCCTGCAGTATGTTCAAACTCATAATGGGTTATCAGAGTCTCTGGTAAAGAGACTCCAATGGATTTCACGTCCATTGTATAATCCCAGTTGCCTGTTGTATTTAGGGACCAACAGAATGCATTCTGCATCGCTTATCACGATACGGCCCTCTTGTGGCCATATCTTATTGCTGATGCCGCTTGCTTATGGTTTACGACCAAGTCTTGATAACTGTGAATTTGATGAGAAAATCTCATTGAAATAGGCACACAGTCTATAGAAGCCTGAAGCTTCTGAGTCCATATCATGGGACACAATAGTCCTAATCTCGTTATGATCTGCATACTTTTTCTGTGTGAAGACGAGATCCAGAAAATCCTTCACATTCAGACTAAAGTAGATCAATTGCGGTATAAATTTACGGACAACCAGAAGATTGTTCGTTCACACGTCCCTGCTGCCAACACGCCAGCTAGGATTGACATTCCCAAAGATGGATGCAATCCACCGGCAGTAGATTTGGTTGTACCTCATTTGAAAAGAGGACGCCTGCCAGGTTCAAAATATAAAGTTCCTCGACAGAGGAAGATTCTTGGATATTTTAAAAATGATCCATCCACAGGATGCTGAGCTCATACCAGCAACCTCTCCCCTCCTAATTTCCCCTGCAGAGGAAACAATAGGAGAAACATCATTATATTACGTACGTACTGGAGAGGTACTGGACAGATATAGCATAGTCGTCGACGACAGTTTTGCTTTCGCTATTGCCGTTCATGTCGCTGAATACGACGATGACGTCAACCCACTTTTCTATAGCGTAAACACATAGATTGGCCAAAGTGGGACGAGGCAATAAGAGTAGAGCTGGACTCACTCTTGAAAAGCAAAGTCTTTGGACCAGTAGTCCATACACCTGAATGTGTAAAAACCTGTGGAATATAATTCGGATTTGATAAGAAATTGAAATGAAGGAAATGTGATCATTTTCCTACTAAGCCTAAACTTCTCTGAAAAAGCCAATAAAAGTTGCTCATGGACGTTGTGACTGCATATATATATGGCAATATAGATATAAAGATCTATATAAAACTTCCAGAAGGATATACACTACCCCCAGAGATAAAAGAGAAACGTAGAAACGTGTTCTCCATAAAGGCTACAAAGATCATTAGTTGATCTTAATCAATATTCTGCACGTAAATCTTCTTAGAAAGATCGTTGACAGGATTTGTGATATTCGCCGAACAAGTGGTCGACTTAAAGCTAATAAGATCTCCTGCAGAGACCATTGAGATATCAGATAGCTTTAAGCATACCTTGGAAATAAAAAAAACCTAGGTAAAACAAGGTATTGTCTCGGCTCACATATTAAACACCTTCGTGGTGGAACCCCTAAATATACTTCATACACCTGGAGTTTATGAAGAATGATGTCCATTTGCAACCTATTAAAAATAGATGCTAATTTATGACACCTTCCAGTCGCATGAAGAGGGGGAGGACATCCTAGGTCCAGAAGAGCCTAGCTTTAGTGTACTTGATACACTTCTTTATCTGGCCAACTGCACGTGTCTTTGATAGAACGTCTGCAGTAAAGTTGTTAACCAGATACAGTGTTGCCCTGGAGAGCACCACTAGACCAAGGATGAGCTGCTTCTGCGCAACTTCCAAAGGTCAAGGAATATATATCGCATATGCAGGTTTAAAGATCATCGCGATGACTAAAACACAAAAGGCCGTCCACCTCCTGAATATCTACACATCATCCTCCAATGTCTACATCTTCTGAGAAGCTCATCATCCAAGAAGCAAGTATTGAAAACGCTCAGCCAGGTCCAGCAGTACTTTGCAGACACACTGAAGACTGATTCAAAGAATACTTTAGTGAAGTCATCTACCAACTTCGAAGAGCATTCCACTGCAGCGCGCAACTACTTTCCAATAGCCGCTAAATGAGTGAAACTTGTATAGATGAGTGATGATTGTATTTTCTTTCAGAACATGATGGATGTATAGACGAATAGGAGATTATTGTATAGATACATAGGAGATCTGCAAGCCTGAAGCTTGTACAGATCAGGGGGAGTCCCTCGATAGTTGTACTCTTTTCCCTTAAGCTGCTGGTTTTTCCCACTGGGTTTTCCACAGCTAAGGTTTTAACGAGGCAACCACAGTGGCTCTGGATCCAGAAGTATCCACCATATTAGCATAACTAATCTTGAAGTATCCACATGCTTAACCCAAGTTAATGGAGAGATGAGAGGGAGTGTTGTGCGTTGAGGGAGGCCTTTGGCCTCCCCCCTCAACATCTCACTATTACTCCCCACTAAGTTAGTGGGGAGTCCCTTGGACTCCTAACTCATCATGAGATTTTTATAAATAAAGTACCATGGCGAATCACCATGGTTAATCCTCTTCTAACAAAAAAGATATTTTCAAACATTTTAAAACCGTGCGGAAAAGATTTTTGAGAGACAAACATCCGGTCGGACAGGAGGGGCTTGGAAGCCGCCAAACACCCCGATCATCCCGTCGTCTTCCCTTATTGGGTTGCGGATCTTTCATCCAATTACGAAAACACGAAAGCCACGGGGAGAAAATTGGCTAAATAGCACCGGTCAACGAGTTGTTTTAATTTTTACCATCAAGTTTAAAAACTTTGCTAGAATACCACCCCTCTTTAAAAAGAGACTAAAATACCCTTTTCGTTCCCAAATTGCCTCATAGGGTATTTTTTGACTCTGCAGGATGGGATGGAGATGGCCGCGGCGAGGTCGGCGAGGGTCATGGGCTCGCCGTGGGTGTACATGGCGTCGGGTATGCCGAGCTCGATGGCACACTTGAGGGAAAAGGACCTCATGAATGCAAACATCTCGTTCCATAAGTGGGACTGAGCCTGGAGTAGTTCTTGTGAGCTCAGGCCATCACTGGAAGACATTATTGGTTCTTTAATTTGAGATATTGTTGGTTCAGTTTCTTGCTCTAAGCAAACGGGAATCTTGAGGAAAATTTATAGAGGATTATATGTATGTGGGATTTTTTATTTATTTTTTGAGCGAAACAGAGAGGTCATCATGTGAGTTGGTGGCCCGACTGCTGCATTTTGAGATGATCATCGTGAGACACTAAAATACCCTCTACGTCGACGCCGAACTCCGAACACCCCGCTTCGCCGTACTCCGACCACCCCGCATCTACGGCAACGCCTCGCCGTACTCCGACAAAGCCCTATGAGCCAATTTGCACAAATTTGCGCCAATATACGCTAATATACGCTAATATACGTCACGTTTCGTGACGTATATTGGCGTATATTGGCGCATATTGGCGCAAATTGGCGCAAATTGCCTCATAGGGCTTTATCGGAGTACGGCGAGGCGTCGCCGTACATGCGCGGTGGTCGGAGTACGGCGAAGCGGGGTGGTCGGAACCCAACGCCGAAAATACCCTCTACGTCGACGCCGAACTCCGACCACCTCGCTTCGCCGTACTCCGACCACCGCGCATGTACGGCAACGCCTCGCCGTACTCCGACAAAGCCCTATGAGGCAATTTGCGCCAATTTGCGCCAATATACGCCAATATACGTCACGAAACGTGACGTATATTAGCGTATATTAGCGTATATTGGCGCAAATTTGTGCAAATTGGCGCAAATTGGCTCGTAGGGCTTTGTCGGAGTACGGCGAGGCGTTGCCGTACATGCGCGGTGGTCGGAGTACGGCGAAGCGAGGTGGTCGGAGTTCGGCGTCGACGTAGAGGTATTTTCGGCGTTGGGTTCCGACCACCCCGCTTCGCCGTACTCCGACCACCCCACATCTACGGCAATGCATCGCCGTACTCCGACAAAGCCATATGAGGCAATTTGCGCCAATATACGCCAATATGCGCCAATATACGCCAATATACGTCACAAAACGTGACGTATATTGGCGTATATTGGCGTACATTGGCGCACATTGGTGCAAATTGGCGCAAACTGACTCGTGGGGCTTTGTCGGAGTACGGCGAAGTGGGAGGACATGCCAATGATCCAAAAATTACTGGACATCATGTTAATTTTAAAAACAAATCTGATCCTACATCATCATGTATCTAAAACAATTCTGAATGAACCCACTCATAAGTCTAAAGACAGCCTCTAGCTCAGACACACACAAACTAATACAAAGTTTGGTAATGCATTCTAGAAAGCATGCACAGTCGCACACATGGATAACGGGAAGATAAAATCATCTCTTCATTAACTCATCAAGAACACGCTCATGAGCAGAAGCATGAAAGCCCATTAATGGATGTCAGATAATCCCAAGATGCTGCCCACTTATTATGCAACACTTTGCTTTATATTACTAAGCAAAACCACAACCCAAATGTACAAAATTAACACAAAAGCTTTCGTCGTTGATTTTCATATCAGAAGCTAGGGTGTCAAGTAGATATCAACAGAAGTTTATGTTAAGATCCGACGATTCTGGTTATTAAGTAGTATTCAGTTGAATCTTGAACAAGGTCATGAACACAGTTTCAATCAAGAATGTATGACGAGGAGCGAGAAGATGCACTTAAAATGAGCCATCGGCTTTCTTCCCTTTGAGACCAACGCCAGAGAGAGAGGGAGGGGAGGAGGGGAGGAGAGGAGCGGTTAAGAGAAGAAAGAGGCGGAGACCGATGGCGTTCTGCTGTTTTAATTTTTGGAATTTTAATGGGGGTATTTTGGTCACTTTTTTAGTTGGGGTGGTATTCTAGCAAACTTTGTAAAATGGGTGGTAGAAATTAAAACCCATGGTTGACCCATGATAATTACCCAATTTTCTCAGCCACGGGTTTGGTAGCCCACGGGTCCATTGCAGTCTACCTACAACATATCATCTTCTCAATTTCTCCTACTGGACTGTCATTGGGCAGTTGACTACCCTCTCCAACCCCTCCCTCCCTCCCTCCCTAAAATGTATTTATACCCCGAAATGGAACCCAAAATTTGACCCCATCCCTGCCAAAGATCTCAATCGCAATGGCTTCACAGTTGAAGGTAGATCTCAGTGGAGCGACGATTTGTGGAGATTCGGTGGAGCGAAACCCACCGATTTCTCTCCCCAATCAATCTTCAAATGATTCTCTCGTTGCTCTTGATATTGGAGGTGAATTAAAGTTTGCTTTTTTTAATTTTTGGTTTATTTTAGTTCTTTGTTGTGTGATTTATTGATTGGTTTGGTTGCTTTCCAGGGACATTGATCAAGTTGGTGTATTTCGAGAGTGGAAGGCTGATTTTTGTGAAGTTTGAGACGAGGATGCTTGATGAGTGCTTGAATTTCATTCAATCCAAGAAGCTTCTTAGTGGTATTGCTATAGTTATTTCAATCATTTTCTTTAATTGTTACTGGCAGTTTGATATAAATTTGTGTTGAGACTTACATTCGTCAATGAAAGGGGGAAAAGCAATAATTTTTTGTAGGTAAAATTTAAAGTAAGTGCCAAAAAGGTTGGCTTTTGTGCCATTCTCTCTACAAAACTGAATACCCCACATTCGTTTGATCAGTTCTTGCGTGTGCGTTTTGATGGTTGTTACTTCTTCCTCCTCCCACCTCATCCTCTTTTCATTTTTTTTTGTGCGAGCACACATTAAACATCTTTGCATATGAAGTCATTCTTGGTGGGATGTATGCTTATGCGGCTGTAGAATTGATCCAATGACTAGGCGCCGTGCACTGTGCCCCCGTAATGAACCAATTGTCGTTTATGGCATGGAATACCGTGCTATCTTGTTTGTTTCCCATGCTTTCCCACACCACCTTCAGTAGGGACCCATAGAGTTGCCTTTGCTTTTGGCATTCCTATATTTGGATTTCACCTACACATGAAATTCCCCTCCATTATCTCACACTAGTGAATTGGTTCTGAAAGCATTTTGCTAGTTTTTGGCAACTTTCACTTTCGACCTGATTACCGCTAATGTGCCCTTTACACCCATACACTCATCATAACGCAGTTGTTGGCATGACTTTAACTGGGGCTTCTTCCATAAGTCCTGTTACGATCATGCATTTAACAAAAGAAGTTTACACGTGATATTACCCTTCTTCACTCACGTGATATCGTTGGATTGAGCTTTTTTTTCCATTGATGTAGAACAAGAGAAAATTTGGGAGATTGATGACAATTTTAGGGAAGAACAAAAGAAAATTAGGGTTCCAAGGGTTCTCATCAAGAATTTGACTTCTCGTCAAAATGGACTTTTCTTAGGTTTAATGGTTTATTCTCTCAAAATATTTCATTTCATTTCATTGACTACCAAATAAAATAAATTTAGACCCTATTTATAGGCTTATAACTAAAAAAAAATCGTTTCCCATCCGATATGGGACTTAACTAATAGCTAAAATAGCAATTAAAATCAACTAAAATCCTAACAGATAAAACCAAATAAAAAAAATTTAACTAAAAAAATCGTAACAGATAAAATCAATTAAAAACAAATAAAATCCTAACTAAAATTCTAAATAAATTTCAAATAAATACAATTCGATCCTCATCATTCTCTCCAGCTTCGAAAAATTCACCACCAGGTGAATGGTGATAGAAAAATCGTAACCGGTAAAGATCAACAGTCTCTTGTAGTTAATGAAGATGCATCCTCAAATTTTGAAATGATGTGAAACAAAGACTTGTTGATGACTTTGTCAGAGAATCGTATCAAATCCATTCTAGATAAGTGCTTAAAATCTATTGATTGGTAGGATGTGGAGTATCTAAGATTCTAAGATGATGAAATCGATATGCTTAATCAGCTCATATGCTGCCCATATTTGTAGCTTTAGCATGTGATCAATAAGTGGCTCAAGCTGGTGCTTAAGCTCTGACTTGGACTTTAATATGGGCTCAGGTTCAATTTCCATCTCAACCTCATACTCAAGATTTAGCTCGTACTTGTACTCATGCTCAAACTCTGTCTTAGGTTTTGGCAGGCTCATTTTTGGATGCAAATTTTGGTGTGAGCTCTTGCATAACTTCTAATTGTTTAATTTCCATCATTTTCATAAGTTTGTTGATGCCCATACAATTTTTTTATATCTCCAGACGTGTCTATTTGTAACTGTTTAGGTATTGATAAAGGTTGATGTAAATGACGGATTGGTTGGTATTTGGAAAGATACCAATGTTGAAGCCCATTTTTAATCAAGACCAATACTATTTTTGTCTCCTGAAATAAAAAGCTTCTTTTTTCAATTTGCGTTTGACACATCAGAACTTATTTTCATTCGTTAGATCATAATGTTAGGAAAAAAAATCTTTCATGGGGAACTCACATTTTTCATAATTCCAATATCTATTGCATACCTTAAAAATGGGTAGTGCATAATTGATGCGGTCGTATACCGCAGACGGCGCGCGGGCACGGTTCGGGCCGCGGATCCGGGCGTGGGAGCAACCAATTGAGCGACTTAGTCTCTTTGCTTTATGCACTATCTTCTATGCTTTTAAGTTATAGTGTGTTTAGTAATTAGAGGGGCTTATTAGTCTTTCATTATCTTTTGTGTTAGGAAGGGGTTTAAAGCCTACGAGCCGGCCCTAGTTTTCTTTTATCGAAGAACGATCATTTGAGTAGTATCCTTGTTAGGGTTCGTGGGGGATATGCTTGTTCCATCAATACAATCTAGGGAGAGATCCACTCCAGAAGGAATCGTTCTATCTTAATATCAATTTCCACTTTAAATTTCTTTTCTCTTCGTTAAATTCAGATTTGTTATCTTTCTTAGAAGCAAATTATATCAATTTGGTATCAGAGCTTTCGACTCCATGACGAACACACGAGTGGCTGCGACAAAAACTCTGGAGGAGCGGCTCGATGCAGAGATCTTGGGGTTAAGGAAGGAGATGACAAATTTGATGGATGAGATGCAGGTGGATATAAACACGACCATGGAAGCGAGCATGAAGCGGATCTCGGAACAACACTTGCGGGAGATGAAAGATGGATTTGCTGAGGTTGCAAAGATGTTTCAGCAGCAATTTTTTCAGCGAGATACGGATCCAAAGACATCTGGACCTTCAGATCTGATCTCGCGACAACCCCGGGCAACGACGATGGCGGAAGACAAACCCTAGGGTTTGGCAAGTTTAACCCCCTGCGAACCCTAACAATATTTCTAAACAATTGATCGTGATTCGATAAAAGAATTAGGGCCGGCTCGTAGGCTTTAAAACCCATCCTAACACAAAAGATATTAAATAACTATTGCTAAACGCACAACAAAACTAATCAGCCAGAAGATAAGTCATCCAACGGTCACGCGGGACCCATGCGCCGCTTCTGCCTTGTGTAGACTCGGATCACATCATCACTCCCCCAAAAGATGAACCTCGTCCTCAAGGTTGAAATCAGGAAACTGCGAAAGGATGGTGTCATATCCCTCCCAAGTCGTCTCATGGTCTGGCAGCCCCTGCTATCGAATCAGCACCTCAGTACCCCGGCCGCCCTCACGCCGCACCTCCACAACATCCTGAGGCTCCAATATCACCTCCAAGTCTGCCGTCAGAGTAGGTGGTAGAGTGGATGTAGTCAGGTGATCTCCTATAGCCCGCCTCAACTTTGATACATGAAACACTGGGTGCTACGTCAATCCTGGAGGTAGATCCAACCTGTAAGCAACTGGGCCTATTCTCGCTAGGATCTCATAAGGCCCATAATAACGGGCCGCCAGCTTCTCATTCCTCTGCTTGGCCAGTGATTTCTGTCTGTATGGCCTCAGCTTCAGATAAACACGATCCCCAACCTCAAAGTGTACCTCACTTCGATGCCCATTGGCCTTCGCCTTCATAATCTGCTGCGCCCTCGTAAGATGCTTCTTCAATTCCTCCAAGATGCCATCCCTCTTACTCAAATACTGCTCCAACCGCGAAACTGGAGAAGCTCCCTTGTTGTAGTCGACCAAGGTGGGAGGGTCGGAGTAGCTCCCTTATTGTAGTGTACCAAGGTGGGAGGGTCTCGTCCATATAAAATCTGAAATGGTGTAGTCTGAGCAGATGAATGATAGGAAGTGTTATACCAATACTCTGCCTAGGAGAGCCATCTATGCCAACTCCTCGGACACTCGGAAGTAAGGCAACGGAGGTACGTCTCGACACTCCTATTGATGACCTCCGTCTGGCTGTCAGTCTGTGGATGGTAGGCCGTACACCTCCTCAAGGCTGTCCCTTGTAAGCGCAACAGTTCCGTCCAGAACTAGCTTATAAAAACAGCGTCCCGATCTGACACTATTGACGTGGGAAACCCATGTAAGTGAACCAACTCTCGTATGAATGTCGCTGCTACTGTCACCGCAATGTAAGGGTGTCGCAAGGAAATAAAGTGCCCGTACTTGCTCAGACGGTCAACCACCACTAGAATCACCGTGTATCCATCTGACTTCGGAAGCCCATCAATAAAGTCCATACTGATGTCCTTCCACACCTGATCTGAAAGAGCCAATGGCTGCAGTAGCCCCGTCGGTGCCATGGCTAGGTACATGTGATGTTGGCATACGTCACAACTGGCAACCAATCTTGCAATGTCCTTCTTCATGCCCCGCCAGAATAGCTCCCTCGACATCCGCATATATGTCTGCTGAACACTTGAGTGCCCCCTGAACTGCGCTCCCATGGAACTCCTGAAAGATCAATGGAATCTGCACCGAAGTCCGGGTATCACCAGACGGCCCTGAAATAGTAGCCTCCCACCAACAAGCGAATAACCGGGATGGTCTAGGTTCCCTTGCTAAGATCCTCCCGTAACTGAGCCATCTCCTCATCCGCCTCTATCTCTCCCCATAGAGGTTTCCAATCAGTCAATAGAGGTACCGACAGTGCTGCAATGCCCGCGTCCACCTCCCTACGTGAAAGAGCGTCCGCCACCTTATTCTCCAATCCGGGCCGGTACTGAATCTCAAACTTGTAGTCCACAAGTTTGGAGATCCACCTCTTGTGCTCCTCTGCTACCATCCTCTGCTCCAACAGGTACTTTAGTCTTCGCTGATCCGTGCGCACTACGAACTGCCGCTCCAAGAGATATGGCCACCACTTCTGGATTGCTAACAACCTAACACAATCGCCATCAACTCACGCTCATACACGGACTTCAGACTAGCTCGTGCTGACAGTACCTGGCTGAAATAGGCTATCGGTCTCTGCTCATGCATCAGTACCGCCCCCAAGCCGTACCCTGAGGCATCAGTCTCCACCACAAAGGCCTTGCCGAAATCTGGTAAGGCCAGTACGGAAACAGTAGTCATCGTCCGCTTCAATGCCTCGAACGCCTTCGTAGCCTACTCATTCCACTGAAAACTATCCTTTTTAGCTGCTCGGTCAGTGGCCAGGCGATCGTGCTATATCCCTGCACGAATCTGCGGTATTACCCAGTCAACCCCAAAAACCCCGCAGTGCCGGACTGTCCTCGGCTGCGGCTAGTCTAGCATCGTCATTACCTTCCCCTTGTCTGCCGCTACTCCCTCTGCCGACACGACATGTCCTAAATATTCCACCCTTGGCTGCGCAAGTGCAAACACACACTTCTTCTTGTTGGCATACAACTGGTGGGCCTGCAACTCCTGCAGGACTGTCTCCAAATCTCTCAAATACTCCTCCACCGTGTGGCTATACATTAGGATGTCATCGAAAAAGACCAAGACAAACTTTCTCAAATATGGCCTGAAGATCTTGTTCATGAGCGCCTGAAAAGTAGCATGGGCATTCATCAGCTCGAAGGGCATGACTAGGAACTCATAGTGCCCCTCATGAGTCCGAAAGGATGTATTCAACACGTCCTCAGCCTTCATCCTGATTTGATTGTACCCCGACTTCAGGTAAATCTTCGAAAATACTGCTGCACCATTTAGCTCATCCAACAGCTCATCTATCACCGGTATCAGAAATCTGTCAGGAACCATTTCCTTGTTGAGAGCGCGATAGTTCACACAAAATCTCCAACTGCCGTTCTTCTTCTTCACCAGTAGTACCAGGCTAGAGAAAGGACTCACATTAGGCTGGATCACCCCTGCCTGTAACATCTCCCGTATGAGCCTCTCAATCTCATTCTTCTGTATATGTGGGTACCTGCAAGGATGTACACTAACTGGCGTTGCTCTCTCACTCAAGACAATGGCGTGGGTGTGATCTCGCGAGGGAGGAAGCCCCGGTGGCATCTGGAACACGTGCTCATAACTGCCGAACAACCCCTCCACCTTTGCAGGTACTCTCTGCTCCTCGGCTACTGCTTCCAACTCCTGGTACTGCACCATAAAGTCCGCTCATCCCTCAAGAACTGTCCGTGCCATGGATCTGAGGGATATCGCACAACAACATATGCTAGGATCGCCTATCAGCACCACCGTCCTACCTGCCTCATGGTATCCATCCTGAGCAACTTCTAGTTGAACTTGGTGTCGCACAGCTTCTGTAACCACTGCATACCCAACACCACATCGATCTTCCCCAGCTCCAAGGGGTAAAAATCATCCACAATCTGAGCCCCTGCACGGTCAGTATTAAGCCTCGGCAGACTCCCCTGCTCTCCTCTCTCCGACCCGTGCCCAAGATCACCCCAAAGGTCGCTGTATCACTGAGCTGAAGATCCTGCTTCTCTACCACCCTCTGCGAGATGAAGTTGTGTGTCGCCCCACTGTCTATCAGTACTGTAACCTCTTGGATGACCACCTTTCCTGTCAACTTCATGGTGTGATATGGAGTGAATCCCACCACGGAGTTGAGAGAAATCTCCAAGGTATCTAAGTGTGACAGCTGCTCGGCCTCGTCCTTGCCTCCGTCGAGGAACACGACTTCTTCCTCTTCCTCCTCTGCTGAAACCTCTAGCTGCATAGCCCTCCAAGCACATCGGTGACCCGGTGTAAACCTCTCGTCACACTTGAAGCAAGGCCTTTAGCCCTTCACTCTCTCATCTCTGCCTCCGTCATACATCGAGTCTGCCCTTCTGGCCTGGCCTCAGTCGCTAGGGTCCCCGCCGTGATCCTGGGTGCTGCCGTCGGAGCCGGACTGCGTGCCGCAGCTGCGCCTCACGCTCCCCTAGTCTCCTCTTCTCAGTCAATCTGTCCTCCACTCTCCTGGCCACCCGCATCATGGCCGTCAACCCTTGAGGGTCATGTACCCTCAGCTCAGCTCTCATCGTCGGTTTCAGACCCTTCAGAAAGTTTCGCTCCATCGATTCATTAGATACACCATCCACTCGGCTCGAGAGTGTCTCAAACTTTGCAATATAGTCCCGTACTGACCCATTCTGGCTGCCTCAAGGAGTACAACTGCTCAAACAGCCCTCCCCATGGATACCCTGGAATCTCACCATGAGACACTCGGTCAGCTCCCTCCAAGTCCGTTCAGGCCTCTGCTCTTGGGTCCACCTGTACCACGAAAGAGCCTCACCCTCGAAGCTCAGTGCTACCGCCCTCAGTCACTCTGCCTCAGTAAAGCACGTAACATCAAAGTACATCTCTATCTGGTACAACCACCCATCGAGGTCCTTCCCATCAAAGAGGGGTGCCTTCAACTTCATCATCCTAGTCTCTGAGTTGACGTCACCTCGTGGTGGCCCCCTCCCTGTTCTCTGCTTGGCGTCTCTGATAAGGATGCTCTACAGCTCTCCAATGTGTTCCAAGTCTCTGCCGTTCGTACCCTCGTTCATCTCCCCGAGCCCTCTCATTGGCGAGATCCCCTACATTATACCACTCGTCAACCTGCTCACGCCGGGGTCCCCTTGCAACCACCCTCCTTCGACGCCCCCAAACGAGGCGGATCTCCTTCCGTGGGCCCTGATAAGGCCGCCACGGCGCCACCTATCGACGCCCCCCGGGAGGGGAAAACCCTCCAGCGTGTCCCAGATGGGCTCGCCTGTCCTCGCCGCCCCAGTCGGGGGCGGCCCTCCTCCTGCGGGCCCCAGGTGGGCCCGCCAGCCCTCGCCGCCCCCGAGGGCGGATCTCCTCCTGCGGGCCCCTGATGGGCCAGCCAGCCGTCGTCGCCCCTCGTCAGGGGCGGAATTGACCCCGCGCCCCCTGATGGGGGTGCCACCCTCCGCCGCCCCAGGGGGGCGGATCTGCTTCGGCGGCCCCCTGGAGGGGCCGCTTGCCTTCGCCGCCCCCCGCTGGGGGTGGATCCCCTCCGACGGCCCCCAGATGGGGCCGCCCGCCTGTGCCGCCGCCTGTGCCGCCTCCCTAAGGGGGAAACCCTCCCGCAAACCCTAGGGAGTTTTGTCCCTCATCGCCGTTACCCGGGGTCGTCTGAGAGATCAGATCTGAAGATTCGGATGTTTTCGGATCTGAATCTTGCTGAAAAAAACTGTTGCAGAAACATCTTTGCCACCTCGACATACCCGTCTTTCATCTCCCGCGAGTTTTGTTCTGAGATCTGCTTCATGCTCGCCTCCAGGGACGTGTTCAGATCTGTCTTCAACTCGTCCTTCAAATCAGTCATCTCCTTTCCCAGCCCCGAGATCTCTGCATTGAGTCGCTCCTCCAGAGTTTTTGTCGCAGCCACTCGTGTGTTCGTCATGGAATTAAACTTTCTGATACCAAAATGATACGATTTGCCCAAGAGATAATAAATTCAGATTTAATGAGAAGAAAAGAATTATAAATTCGAATTTTATATTGGAAATAAGAAGATAGAACGATCCTTTTCTGGAGTGGATCTCTCCCTAACTTGTGTTAATGAACAAGTTTAATTCTCCACGAACCCTAACAATATTTCTAAACAATTGATCATTCTTTGATAAACGAATTAGGGCCGACTCGTAGGCTTTTAAACCCATCCTAACACAAAAGATATTAAATGACTAATAAATCCCTCCAATTGCTAAACGCACAGCAAAACTAATCAGCCAGAAGATAAGTTACCCAACGGTCACGCGGGACCCGTGCGCCGCTTCCGCTTTGTGTAGACTCGGATCATATAAAAAAAAAGTAAAGTGTGGAACTGGCCACAAAAGAAAAAAAGCAATGAGCATACTGTACACATAGGTAAGCTATGGCGTGCTATGTCTTGTAGTGCCAATGCAACTTTCACATTTTTGTACTACCTCAACCTCTTGACATTCCAGAAAAAAGAAACTCATGGAAGAGGAATTAATGAAGAATCCAAGAAAGAGCAACAACGGAAAAGTGTGGCCAAGTCCTTTTTTGAGTGAATGGAAGATAAAAACATACATTGCTGTTCTAACAAAAAAATAATTGGTATAATTATACAACTTCTAGTAGTAACCTTTTTAGTTCAAGCCGATATGTAAAATAGTGGCTCTTGTGCAACATCAAAAGGGTCCTAATGGTTGTTGGCGCCACTTTTTATTTTTATGTGTGTACATGCGTGCATCAAACATCCATGCATATAATCATCAGCATTCATGGAATGTAAGCCAAACTACTTGCTTATGCTTCTGTAGAAGTGATCATAATGAAGATTATAGGCATTATGATGAATATATCGTGCGCGTGCCCATAATGAACCAATTGACTTTTATGGTGTGGAGTACCATGGTATCTAATTCTGTTTGCTTCCCATGCTTTCACACACCCTAATCAGTATGGATCAAGAGAGTTGTCATTGCTTGTGGTGTTCCTTCCTAGATTTATGGACTTCACCCCTATATAACCAATTCCATTCTCATTTGTCTTACTCTAGTGAATTGGTTTTGAGAGCATTCTGGCAGTTTTTGACGACTTTCACTTTTGATCCGATTCACCGCTAAAGTGCTATTTACACCCAGACATTCCGACAAACACTTGCCCTTGGTTGTTGGTATGAAGTTAGCTAGGGATTCTTCCCCATGTCCTGCTATAATCATGCATTCAACAAAAGAGCTTTATGAACAGTACTACCCTTCTTCACTCACATGATATTGCGGGATCAAGCTTTTGCTTATTATCCAAGATTTCCCATGACTACCTCACGTTGGAATTCAGGTCATGTCTTGTCCCAATGTGACCGATTATCCGAAAATATTAGCTAAGCCTTTGCTATGATGCCAAGCAAAAGAAGATGGGTGAATTGAGGTATTGACAACTTAACAAAAAAGCAATGAGCGTAATGTAATGGTTTGTAGGTACTTATAGGCAAGCTATGGTGTGCAATGGTAAAGCTATAAGCGTAGTATACTTATAGGTAAGTTATGGTGTGCTATGTGATGTGGTGCTAATGCGGTTTTCTTATTTTTGTCTTACACCAACCTCTCGTCGTGTCCGAAAAAAGAAATGTAGGGAAGAGGAACTGACGAAGAATCCAAGAAAGAGCAGCGAAGAGAAAGTGTGGTCAGGCCCTATATGAGTGATAGTCAATAAAGAGCGTACATTGCTGTTTTAGTAAAAATAATTAGTTTAATTTTACGACTTCTAGTAGTAGCCTTTTTAGTGTTAGCTAACATGAAAATAATGACTCTTGGGTAAATGTCAAAAGGGTCGAAGTGTAGTTGGATCGTTCGAATTGTTACAACCTCTAACCTCTAGTAGATGGTTAAAAATTGATTCTACATACACCTATTTCATCAATTGATGCTAATTTATCCATTTTAGAGCTTCAGTGGCTACATTTATGTTAAATTTGGTCGCTCAGGTTGTTGCATTTTAATCTAGTCCAACATCACACACATCTCTTTGTATTTCTTCTTTATGATTTATGGACCTAAAATTAAAATATATGGATGAAATCCTATTTCCTTTAGTTGAGTGCCCAAGTTCTAAGATGGTAGATATCTTGAGAGAGGCCATTACGCCTTGAACCTATAAAGCAAGCAAACCTTCTTCTCTTGATGATATAGAAGGTAATGCTTCTTTGTTCATTTAAATGTGGAGTGTTGGCCATTGCTCTATCAGCCTGCCGTAGAAGATAGAGACATAACCTGCATAATGTGGATAAAGAAAAGCTCATGCGTAACCATTTCTGTATACTACTTACTAATAGAGAACGCTAAGTCCATTAGCCCCATAATATGGTTATAGAACATGATGTTGGATCCCATTCTACATCTCCAGTCAGTCAGATCTTGTGCTAGGCCTTTCTTGCAATTTATGGTAGATGTGGAAGGGCAAGAATACTAAAGTGTCCTCAAAGACAAACTGCCCACCTTTCAGCTGGTGCCTTGTTCTTTGATGCAAGCCAAAGAATGTTGGTCTTAGGTGTAATAAGACTCCAAGGTTTTTATGCAATCATATACCAAGGTGCTCCACCTTGGTTGTTGGAATGACACAAGCTGAACTGGGCATCAATTCATATATATGAAGTGTCAACGGTGATTACTTCCCTATCTCATGTGTGTCAAAAAAAAAAATGAGCATCACGATGTGATCCGACCATTTTCATTTTCTTTGGAAAAGAATGGCAAAGCCCATTCGAACTGTCCAATTAAGAAATAGGAGCATAGCAAAGCGCCAATAGCGCGTGAAGCACATGTAGAACGTGCACAAAGAACAAAATAAAGAGGCGTGGAGAAGCATCCAAGCTCATTTTCTTTGTTTTTGGGCCCAAAGCAGTGCTTCGTTTTCAGGAAAGTACATTCTTCTAGATTAGGGTTCTCGTTGGACCACAATATCTACGTAAAAAAAAATCCGTTTAATCTCCCTTATTGGCACATCAAACAAGGAAAGATTCTACAACCAGGATGCTATTAATGAACAAATGCACCATGTAAGCTTCCTTCTAGTTTTTTGCTCTTCAGCTGGATATGACAATACCTACACACATTTCGATACTTGTGAATTGAAGTGACCAAGAAAGTTTTCTCTTTCCTGGCACGTTCAGTTACCCCTTTGAATTACCCCTTTGCCTTGCTATTTTTATTTCTTGGATTTCTAATGTCGAGAGACTTAGTTTGACATGAAGGGAGTAGGGAATCGACAACTAATATTGTGAATCCAAATAGGAACTACGGCCACGTTCTTTTTATTGCTATAGCTTTCACATGTCTTTGTGTTGATCAATGACATCCTCTCGACAATTGATGCTATCTTCTCGACAATTGATGCTGAAGGTTTGAATGATTTTGAAGGTTGTTAAGTGCAACTGGGCCTTCTCTTTCCTAAGGATGAAAGCCAGTTTGAGCCTTACTCTATTGGTAAGTGTGGTCAGAGAAAATGCGTTCATGATGATAGCGTATTTTATATGGAATATTCTGTGTTTATTTTTTCTGGTTTTTAATTTTACCACTGGTTAACAACCATCTTGTTTCCTTTTTTCAAAAACAAGGGGTTGTGTTGAAGTCTTTCAAAAAGGTGGACTGCATTGAGTTGAAAATTGGTCATATGCAGAAAGAGATGTTCATAAAGAAGATTTGAAAGGGGTGAAAGAGAAATTCAAGGAAGCAAGAAAGTCTTCTGACGGTACCGCCTAGGGCACTTGACTTGTTAAAGGTTGACCCTCTTTCCGACTGTCTCATAGCTGCCCGTATGGGAAGATAGCTCTCTAAGACCATTACGTTGTTTTGTGGTTTCAATATCACCTTAGGTTATGTGGCACTGGTCCTAGGTTAATACAAGGATGTGGATGCTATTGTTGGCATTTAGCGCAATAAATGGATTCCATTGCGTGATTTGGTTGTGAGTTCTCGGGATAAGGTAAAATAAAGTTTTCATTGCAAGAACTGGATTCGTGGCTCAAGTAGCGTTGTAAACTTCTCCCACACTTATATATCTATTGCATTCCAACTTGGTTTTGATGTTACTTGGACACCTCCGACTACCACATACCCTAGATTTGGAAACTCACAAAGGCATTGATGCCTTGCTGCCTACCTGAACTTCATCCCTTGATCCTCAGGTCACTTGTGTCTCCTTGCCATCCGCCCATTCCCTCTCAATGCACACTATTATAAGCAAGCCCGCCTCACTCGATCATATCATTGCCTTGGATCAGTGAAGATTTTATTTGCAAGATTCCACTTGGGTTGTGAGGTGACAACATAAAAAAAGAAACTTGGTAAACATCCTGAACAAGTTATATAAGGCCTACAACTATAGTAGGAATGAAAAAATATATCTACTTTGAATAATTTGTTATCCAGTGATGACAAGAATCCGAATGACATCATAGCTATACGAAGGAAAACAATGCAGCTCACTATTCTGCAAAAAGAGCTGCTTTCTAACCCCAAAATGCCCGTTCCACCATTGTGGCCGACAAATATAACATAATGTTTCTAAGCTTTGTTTCGTTCCACCAAAAGTAACATAATATAATGTTTCAAAGTGCCTTGTTTCATACATGCGAATCCCTTGCATCACTAGCGGAGGTTTATTCACAATTAATAAATGTATGTGATAACTACCTATGTCGCTTTGTCTGTGTTAAGGTTGGCTCTAAGCTGTGACCTACAAACTCTCACACTCTTTGTTCAAGGGAGGAGTGAGTCGACCCATCCAAAATGGCCGAGTTTCTTAATACCTCTCTCTCTCTCTCGCAACGTATCACAGATGAGCAATCATTGTTTACTATCTTTTTTGATGATGGCCAAAATGGATAGGATCAAGGGTTAATGATATGTTTGTTTGGGGACGTTGGTGTGAATTAGCACTATATATCTCGCTGAATCTCCCATTGAAATAAGATGGGTCAAATTCATGAATCCATTCAAACAAGGTGAAGTGAAGCCTAATGCATATTGAAGTATTAGTATGAAGGATTATGTTAGACCCGCAGGTCTAACTAGCCGGCCCATTCATGGGCCGGGCCTTGTAGCCGCCGGCCCCCTCTGCTCCTATTTTGTGCGTGCGCGCTTTTGCCTTGAAACCCTAGTTTCCCCTATTTATAGGGGCTAGCCGTCATTAGTATTTTTCATGCTTGATATTGGAAATTATTCTATTGAGCGTCCTAGGAGTAGTTCTTAGATTAGACAAGTGCGGACGTCCTTTAGGCGTCTTGGGAGGAGAATACACCTTTTTGTATTCAATTATCTTGTTTTTGCTACTCTTTATCAATAAAAATCATCTTTTTATCTTGGTTCCTAACAATTTGGTATCAGAGCACGTGACGATCCATGACGGCTACGACAAGATCCCACGACAAAATTGAAGCTTTGGAGGCCAAATTCACGAGCGAAATCGACGGAATCAAGAAATCTTTGGCGGCCAACGACGAATCCATGGCAAAATTGACGGAGGCCGTCAACCAATTGACGGCAAATCAAGCGAAGCACGACGACCAATTCGCACAAATGATGGCAACCTTAAAGAATTGGCGGCGAACAACAAAGGGGACGAAAACCTTAAATCGGGGGAAAAGGCAGCACCTTTGAAGAAGGAAAAGGAGAAAGTTGAAGGCTTTGACCCAAAAAGTGATTTTTTGGCGGAAGATTTGGACGAGGATGATGAAGAGGAGCCGATGCGGATCGATTATCGAGAGGAGATTAGGCGAAAGGCCGCGGAAGCCCAAGGATGGATCGGCGACTACAATCAACCCCGCGGGAAGGCACAAAAGGAGAACGGGGGGCCGCGGCAACACCCCCAGGGGGTCATCGGCCCCCAGGTGAGCCGCAGGGGGACGACGGCCACCCCTGGGCTCGCCCAGGGGCGGCGCCCCCCCGGGGGGTCCGGCGGACCCCCCGGGGATCCGGCGACCCCCCGACCAACGGGGGGCCGCTGGGGCCCCCTGGAGCACAGGGGGGGCCCGGCGAACCCCCCTGGGGTCGGCCGGGGGCGCCGAACCCCCAGGAGGGGCCGACGACCCCCGACGACCCCCCCGGGGGGGGGGGGGGGGGGCGTTGGGCCCCCCCAGGATTATCGGGGGAGGGGGGGGGGGGCGGCGAACCCCCCTGGGTTCGGCCGCGGGCGCCGACCCCTCCTGGGGTTCCGGCGACCCCCGCCGACCCCCGGGGGGGCCGCTGGGCCCCCAGGACGCTTCCAGGCCACCGCGCGACCCGACAGGGGCTTTTGGTGGCAATTTTGGGGGCTTTCAGCAAGATCCGCCACGGCGAGAGGCTCCGACACGTGTTTTCGAGGAGGATTTGGGACCCGGGGATTTTCAGGAGCACGATGACTACTATCGGGACCCTCCCGACCCCCGCTTGGACGACGGGGGGTGGCAGCCACCGCCCCACCACCAGGAGAGACGCACAGCAGGCACCAGAGGGAGGTACGGAGACTACCAGGAGTGGCCAGAGGGCGATGTTGGAGGTGACGAGGGGCACGGAGACCGAGGGGACTATGGGGGTCGCGGAGGAGGGCCACCCAGGCGTTACGAGACCATGGACGAGAGGCGACAGCACTACCGTCCGCGTCACAGAGACGATGGGAGGCCCGAGCAGGGACACTTTGGAGGGGATTGCAGAGTCCGGAAGCTGAAGATGCCGATCTTTTCTGGGGACGATCCGCACGCCTGGTTGTTCACAGCGGAGAGGTATTTCGTGGCGCATCACATGACCGAGGCGCAAAAGCTGGAGGCGGCGGCCATCTGCATGGAGGGGAGAGCTTTAGGGTGGTTCCAGTGGAAGGAGAGGAGGCAGCAGATCCGTAGCTGGGCGGAGCTGAAAGACTTGGTGCTGGAGAAGTTTAGAGACTCCCGCATGGGGAACCTACACGAGCAGCTATTTGCCCTCAGGCAGGAGGGGCTGGTGCGGGAGTACATTGAAAAATTTGAGACGCTGGCGGGGCGAGTCTATGGGGTGTCAGACGAGTCGCTGGAGGGCACCTTCTTGAAGGGGCTACGTCCTAGTCTTCGAGCTGCGGTGAGGCCATACAAGCCTCGAGGGCTTTCAGAGGTCATCGAGATGGCGCAGATGGTGGAGGACTCCCGAGCTGAGGATAGGCGAGGCGGGAGCAGCTACAGTGGGCAGATACAGCGGGTCACCACGACTGGGATAGGCGGAGCAGGGGTCCCTACTGAGACAGTTCAGACAGGGCTTGAAAAGACAGGGGAGCAGAACCCGCTACCGACTGGGGGCCCATTTCGAAGGATGACCGATGCGGAAATGAGGGAGAAGAGGCAAAAGGGGCTATGTTTCCGATGCGACGAGGGCTTCACTCCCGGACATCGCTGTGTGGATCGTAGGCTGCAAGTTCTTATAGCAGAAGAGGACGAGGAAGATGGCGCGGAGGACGAACGGATCAGGGGGAGGACGACTCTCACTCGGAGTAGCACCGCCGGTACTTACACCACCTTGAGGACAATGTGGTTCTTTGGGGGGAGTATTGTTAGACCCGCAGGTCTAACTAGCCGGCCCATTCATGGGCCGGGCCTTGTAGCCGCCGGCCCCCTCTGCTCCTATTTTGTGCGCGCGTGCTTTTGCCTTGAAACCCTAGTTTTCCCTATTTATAGGGGCTAGCCGTCATTAGTATTTTTCATGCTTGATATTGGAAATTATTCAATTGAGCGTCCTAGGAGTAGTTCTTAGATTAGACGAGTGCGGACGTCCTCTAGGCGTCTTGGGAGGAGAATACACCTTTTTGTATTCAATTATCTTGTTTTTGCTACTCTTTATCAATAAAAATCATCTTTTTATCTTGGTTTCTAATAGATTTTCATTACTTGTGCGTATTGATGATTGGTCCCTCACTATGTGGATGAATGAATTACCCAGCCCTAGCATTGAGTGGCTAAGTTATTTCAATTCTTGTAGGGATATCTTAACTTTTGTGCCATTTCTTGCATTATATATATGGTAAACTTATGTATTTGGCATATTAAAAGAGGCTAAATCTTATAGTTTGTTATCAAACGGCCAGCTTGATATGTCCCTTTGAATTAACTTGCTCATGGAGGAGTATATTCCTATGTTAGAAGGGCTTCTTCTTTCCTATGTTGGATAGCGCTAGACACCTCTCCTGAAAATGTTACACTTCTCATTCCAAATGGCCCATAGAAATGCCATCACAAGCATATTAGGAATTACACAAACATCAGTAATTATACAAATAGGACTTCGAATTCTTTTCTTTATCGAATTAGATCATGAGGAAGGATTACTAGCAGGATGACCCACATTGTTAGCAAGTCATCTTCTGTGTATATTCTCCATGTATAACTTGATGCATTAGAAGTTACAAACCAGTCAGAAGCTTACCCAAAAAATGAAAAATATGTACATTTGGAAGAAAGGGAAAACAACCTTTTTTTGTTTAACCTTACAAATAAAATATTTCAAAGCAACCAAATATATAACTTTAGATAAAGAACAAATTTTCAATTTAGGCTACTTTTTAAAAATAATTATAAAAACCCATCAAGTTTGAAAATATTAACCAAAGTCGACTAATTCTCATTATGTCAGATTTTGTGCTTGATTTTACGCTAATGTGGACGATTGCAAAAATAATTGGTTTGAGAATCCATGTCAAATTTACCGAAAACTAGTTTTATTGGGATTAGCAGCCGTGTTCAAACTGGGTGTCAAACTGATCTATCAAAGCGATTGGGGTTGATAACAATGGACATTTGATTTCTCTCTGTTTTGGTCATACATAGAAAAATCAAAGTGGCTGTGGTTACCATTGCCGTCCACTTCGACATTAACAGTAATATTATCTTTCTGAAAGGCCACTAACTATATTGATAGTTCACGTATCATCTTAATGATGATGTTATCACTATTAATGTAGCAGAAAGCAAAGTTAGAACATGCTTTTTCATCTGTAATTGTCTTTTCTTCTACTAATCAAGAAAACAAAATTTCTTTGTTAGCTGTGCTCTTCATGCGGAGAAGTCTCTCTCTATTCTATACTTTTATGAGTTTTGGTTTATTTCTCTTCATATAAAAATCAGTTTGGTAAAATTGCAAAATTATCAATTTTGCAAGTTAAATTGCAGAATATGCTACGTCATTCAGATTACAAAATTATATTTTGATATCGGATTTGGGTTAATGAAATGTCTAACTATTAGATATATGATTGTGGATGAGGGCAATCAAGTACAAATGAGTCATGAGTATAGTACTTTATTGGCATATCAGATATCCATGTACATGTTAGAAAAAATCTAATCTCACTATCCAAATCCAAATCCAAATCCATAATCAGCCGGATAGAAAATTTTGATATCTTAATCTGTATTCATAAGGATAAGGATACGGATATGGATCCGATTTGGATAACCCGAATCCGTTTATCCCGAAGTTCTTTAGACACATTTAAGCCATTCATTAATGGAGTGAATCATCCATAGAGATGGTTCATCATTAAATTACATTACCCCTATAATTTTCAGCGTAATGAATTTCCTTACTTAAAAACATTAAGAAATAATTAGTACTTTAATAATTTCTTTCCTTTTCTTTTTCAAGAGGAATAGTTTTTCCTTTTTAATATGATTTTAATTATTAATTTATATAGTCAAAGACAATTTATTCTAGCTAACTTATGTTTGCAACTTGAACTACCATAACTATGTCAAAACAGATATAAAATTTAATTCAGTAAATCAACTTGAACTTCAAAATTTATTCTAGCAACTATGTCAAAGTGCCTGGGGTTGCCACTTTGATTTTTCTTTGTTTGCCGTAAATAGTGGGAACTCAAATTGACTGGGTCTGCCAACCCCGTACACTTTGATCGAACATTATCACATTTAATTTGAACGGGGTTGGTAATGTTGGTCAAATAAGTTTTCGCTAATTTCGTCAGGGTTCTCAATCATGCTATTTTTATGACTGTCCATCTCAGCGCAAATTTGAGTGCGAAAGCTGACGTGATGAGAATTGATCAATTTTGGTTGATATTTTTAAACTTAGTTGGTTTTTAAAAGTATTTTAAAAATTTGAACTTAATTGAAAAATTGTCCTTATATAAATTGTAGAGCTGTCTAGACTCCAGCCAATTAGTAGGGCTACTATGCCTTATGTTTATATATTTCGATACTATATTGGATTTAATTTGTCACTATTTGTTCAAACGACTGGACTGTTTCATCATAGACTTCATTATCATTGGAATCCACTCTTACACCATGTTGCTATATTTCATCAACATTATTTAAAAAAATTGGAATGCTATTTGTTTTGCAAGCTTCATAATTCTGTTATATAGATACATAATATTTTCTTACATGACTGGTTTGTAATAAATTGTTGTAAATTCCATCAACCATTATTGTTGGCAGGATTGCCTACGGGATCATCAACAGCAAATCGGGTGATGAAGGTATGCCTATGTTTGGGGATTGCATCAAGTATTATTTGCTTGCGTAAATATTCTATATAGCTTGTAGACTTGTGGTACTTTGCTTCGGTGGTTTATCCATTACATATGTGTAACACGCTTGTTCTTAAGAATGTCCATTGCTTTGTCTTTGCATTACTATTCTGAAACATGAGTTTCATATCGTGCAACCACATGTGATTCAGAAGGAATTTTGATCTGATTACTTCTATTCCTTTCTTTATAACCATCCTATTCTCTTCCTGAATCCGAACATGCAGTTTATGGAAGCAACTAGTAAGAATGGTGTCCTGGCCATGCTCCGCCCAATCGTGCCTGTTATTCAGTTTTGTTCTATTAAGAGAAATAGTGGCTGAATACCACAAAACTACCTTGCAATTTAGACTGATTTCATAAAACTACACCGAACTTCATGAAAAACACAAAACTATCCTCTACTTTCCTAGTTTCAATCTGGTCCCTAATGTCTGTGAACGGAAATAGTTAATGACAAAAATACACATCTTTCATTTTAATATAAACTATTCTATTTCTTACTCTTTTTTCCACTTCCCCGATTTCTGTCTTCCCTTCAAATTCTCTCCCCCAAATTTCACCAACCCACATGCCAATCTCCTCCGCTCCTCCTTTGAGCAGGAAGCGGTCCGCCTCAAAGCAGGATTTGAGGAGGGCACTGAAGATCTTGGATTGGATTTGGGAGCAGTTGTCAAGGGCTGAGATGTCTTTTTGGAGGCTGACATTGTAAGAGAGGTGGTGGGTGGTGGTTGATTAGAGGTTGTTAGGTTTCTTGTTATGGGTTGTAGATTGGCGGATGAGAGGTGAAAGGTTTTGAGGAGGGGAGCATGGGTTTGATGGTGAATGGGGTTGAGGACGAGGTTTTGGGATTGATGAGGAGGAATATCGTCTCCATTAAAATTAAGAGTATAGCGCTATCCAAGGTGTGAGAACTTGGTTTTGGTTTTGCTTTTTCACGAAAAAACGTAGTTTCAACTTTACATAGGTTTTGGACTCAAGAAGCTTAAGCCGTTGACTGTGGTATTTTTGGAAACTAAATTAAAGACAGGTTCAATTGAAAATAAATCTTGCATCCCCAAAAATTGGAAGACCATCGACAATTTTTCCATGCATAGAGGCGGGCGAATCTTGCTTGGGTTCGACCATTTTGTATGGCAAGCAAATTTAATTTCAAGCTCAGCTCAGCACATTTCAATCCATCTTGTCAACACGGGTGGGTTATCTTTTGTTTTAACCGGAGTATATGGTCGTAATACTAGTACAGAAAGGAGGGAGTTATGGGGGAGGGAGTTACGGGAGCTGCTGAAGGGGGGATGCCGCAAGCTTACGGAATGAGGCCTGGTTGGTAGGGGGATTTTAACTGTGTTCTTTACACAAAAGACAAGGTTGGAGGGCGCAGATTGGAGGCGAGCATGGTCAACGAATTCAACGACTCCATTAGAGATTGCTGCCTTCAAGAGCTCAAAAGCACCGGGACTCGTTTGAGTTGGTGCAACAAGAGAATGGGGAATGGGCGTATTGCGACACAACTTGATCGGGTGCTTTTCAACGCCGAATGTGTCGATAAGCTTCCTGAATCCTTCGTTGAATACCTGGACCCGCATACAAGTGACCACTCTCCTATGGTCAGCAATCTTCATACCCGGGTACAAACTGACCCCAAACCATTTAAATTCTTCAAATATTGGACAAGCTTGCTGGGGTACAATGAGCTAGTAGAATCAAGCTGGGGCAATATATTTTCGGCACTCCAATGTTTTGTATAGCTCAAAACTTGAGGCGGCTTAAACATGACCTTCGGCATTGGGCCCGGGCTCATCAGGCGGAGAATTCCATCCCAAAGTGCCGTCAACTGCTTCAGGAGGTGCGGGCTCAGAGTGCTATTCACACGGACCCAACACTACAATACAGGGAACATCAATTGTCAACTGAACTAGCCACTCTTCTGGGATTAGAGGAGGAAATGTTTCGCCAAAAAAGCAGACATGATTGGTTGGATTTGGGTGATAGGAATACAAAATTCTTCTACAATGCTATGATAGCAAGGCACGGTCACAACAATTTGGGGGCACCTGGTGGATGCAAATGGAGTTCAAAATAAGTCGTACAATGATTTAAAAATTGAAGCTCCTATCTATTATGAAGAATTATATAACCAAGCACACTATTGGAGAGTCTTTCTGAAACTCGTTCCAAAACAAAAGGTGACAAGAGAGGCGGATTGCTGGCTAGAAAGAAGGGTCTCAAGAGAAGAAATTAAGGAGGCGGTATTTCAGATTAGGCCCAATAAAGCCTCAGGGCCTGATGGCTATGTTGGTTTCTTCTACCACCACAATTGGAACTTTATTGGAGAGGATGTCATTGCTGCAGTCCAATCTTTTTTCAGATCAAGCACCTTCGTCAGGTTAATCACACTTTCTTAACCTTAGTTCCCAAAAAACTCCAATGCTTCAAGCCTAGGGGACTACAGGCTTATAGCCTGCTGCAACGTCATTTATAAGATTCACAACAAGATCTTATGCAACAAACTAAAGACGATAATTCATGAGCTCATATCCACTAACCAAGCAGCTTTTCTCCTGGAGAGACTCCTTTCAGATTGCACTCTACTGGCCCACGAGCGGATTAAAGATTTCAGTAATCCTATGGGGGCCAGAATTTGCTTCAAGCTGGATCTTAAGAAAGCATTTGATAGCGTGAATATGGAATTCGTGTATTTCATTCTGCATCAGCTAGGGTTTGGTCATATCTTCATCATCTGGATTAGGGAATGCATATCTACAGCCTCCTTCTCTGTTATGGTAAATGGAACACCAGTGGGATATTTTGAAGGCAACAGATGCCTTAGGCAAGGTGACCCCCTTTCGCCCTACTTATTTGTCATTATTATGGAAGCATTCTCTCTTCTGATTGCAAAAGCCATCACCAAGCGCACTATACAGCCTATGAGGCGATCAGGTTCTATATCCCGTCTCTTATTTGTAGACGACTTGCTTGTGTTCTGTCGTGCAAACAGCAAATCTATTCATGGCCTAAAATTTTTGTTGGAAGATTTTACAAATCTATTCAGGTCGTATTGAACTGGTGAGGACTGTAATTTATGGAATGGTAGCCTTTTGGTTGCAAGCTTTCCGAATTCCTACCACAATTCTGCGCTCCATTTCGTCAGCCTGTAGGAGATTCATATGGGGTGCAACCCACACCTGGGCATGGAGGGATGCTTGCACGCCTAAGTCGGAAGGGGAGTGGGTTTATGATTGCTTTCCGATCTAAACTTCGCGTCGGGCGTACGACTTACTTGGAGATTGCTGAAGTCAGAGGGATTATGGGCGAATTATATAAGGGGCAAGTATAGAGATGCGGGCATGTTCTATGCGGCGAAAGGGAAGCCCATTCAATCCAGAACTTGGAAATTCTTGCTACATTGTAGATGCATCTCGCAGAAGCTAATTATAAGGAAGGTAAAGGACGACAACTCCACACTCTTTTGGCATGACAACTGGTTGCCTTATGGTCCACTCAAAAATCACTATGACATACCCGTTGGAGCAAGTAGGAGGCGAGTAAAGGACTACGGAAGGGGGGGGGATTGAACGGCCCTACCATTCTCCACATCAGGCCGGTGTTGCAACAGGTCAGGTTGGGTATTGCTACAGACACATGGGAATGGAAGCCAGTGCCTATATTTCATTTCAGAGATGCATGGGAGGGCGTTCGAATACAAGGTACCCCATTCCATTATTATAAGCTGATATGATATAGCAGTCATATTCCAAAATTGTCTCTCACCATACTTCGAGCGTTTAAAGGTAAACTGCTAACCAGAGACATGCTAGTTAGATGTGGACTTAATACACCTGGGGGTTATGTGCTTTGTGATGGCGGAAACATGGAGAATATCGGGCATATTTACTTTGAATGCGACTATTCTTCCTACATTTTGCGCAGGTCCATGCTCAAGCTAGGGATTTCCGTGCCAATAGGGCAATAACTAGCTGACGTGGGTGATTATTACCTTGCCCATTTTGGGAAAAAGGGTGTCATGAGTCTGCTTGCCAAGACCACCCTTGCTGCTATGGTTTGGCACATCTGGAGGAAAAGGAACAGAAGAATATTCGATAACATTAAAGGATGCAAGACTATTCTAATTAAAGATATCGCTGCTGATATTAGAATTACATTATGGAACCAAGATGGCTCTGATGAAGAAGCTGCTGAAGCACTAGCTAATTGGGAATTCAGGGATAAAGGGGATGATATATTCGGATTTTGTGGTGTATTGTACAAAATTATTTTCATTTTACATAGGAACTGGAATTGATAATAGAGATTGACAGTGCTTGTGTCCTATCCTCGCTCTATTGAAACCAGAATCCTATTGGTTACACGTTGTAATGTTTTGTACATTTTCTCAATAAAGATTCTCACTAACCTTTATATATATATATATAAATATATATAAAAGTTAAATGAGTTCGAGGTTAACTTTGATTTTATAGAGTTTATAACCTGGACCAGTTTATCTTGCTTTATAACATCAAGCCATAATTAAAACAGGCGGCTCCTTATTCTCTTGAGGTAGCATGATTCTCTAGCGCCAGCTCTGATGGTAGCAATGACGATGATGATCATGTCAGACGTCATGACAGACCTCGTGTCTCTCTTCCGGTATCTTCTTTTTGGGTTTTAAGAAGGATGTTTATGGTTTTTGGTTCCTTTTGTTTTTTGACAAACTTCTTTGACAATTATTGAGTCTTTTGTTAGATATATGTATAAAATTTCTTTTCTAATTGTTTTATATGTTTTTTAAACCTCTCTCGATCAAAACTAGAACTTTGGCATTGTTCCTACTGGTCCTATTTGAAATCGGTATGAAACGATTGAAACGTATCGGTTTCAGTTGTGACCTCATACGCACACATGCTCTCTCCCATGCCCCTCTTCATAGAATGTAAAATTGGAAATTATTCATTAGAGTGAAAAATTCAAAGTTTAAGGTTTTTTAATGAAACAAATATATAAGATAGTTTAAAGAAATAAGTGTAAAGTTTAAGATAATTTAATGAAATAATAGAAAAATATATGGTTGTTTTCATAACATAAAATAATTAAAATATTTTCTCAATAACATTTTCATTGTGGTTTCTGTTATCAATAAATCTTATTTTTAAGTCACATAAGTTTTAATTAAAATAATCAAATAATAATTACTATACTTAATCATATAATTGCTTAAAAATAATTTCAATTAGAAAGTGTGCACTTACAGCAAGTTCAGGAAATTTTTGTGAATTTTTACAAATTTCATTGTAATTTTAATAACAAAAAAGGACATTTATGCAAATAAGAATTATGCGATTCAATCAAATAATTTTATGAAATTAATTCCAATGAAAAAGATTGCACTTACCTGACTCTTAGGATTTTTTTTGAATTTCTACAAATTTATAATATTTTGTGATTATTTTGAGGGACCTTTTTGGAAATAAGAATTATAATATTGAACCACATAATTTTATAAAATTAATTCTAATTCCACGAATTGCACTTGCCTTGATTTTATGAATTTTTTAAACCATTGTGAAGTTTTCTAATTTTCTAATATTTTTAATTGAACCATTTTGCAATTTTTGCTGAGTTTAGGGATTTTTCTGCTATGTCATAAATTTATGCTCTCATTAATTTAGGGATTTTTCTGCTAGGTCATAAATTTATGCTCTCATTAAAACAATCTTTATTTGCAATTGATAACTTTATGAAACAAGATCTATAATTCTGTTTTTACGAAACAACCAAGTCTGGGTTAATTTTCAGTTCTTTTGTGCTTAAAATTAAATTAAATAAAATTTTATAAATGCAATCTTAACCCAATTTTTTAAATATAGGTAGATGTACATTTAAGGATTAACAACACATGATGGTCATATGATAACGTCATTGACAGTTAACCAACGGTGGGCATTTTGGTGAAACTTTAAATAAAATTACATGGTAGTTTTTTGTTTTTTTGAAGTTCAATATAGGTTTATAAGATCATATCAAAGTACAAGGTGGTTTTGTAAAATTTAGTCAAAAATAATCTTACATTGGGAAAAAAAGAAATGGTATAGAAAGTAAATTGAAAGTTGAGAGTCTATCGAAAAACTTAAGTTATTCGGTTAGACTATGTTTGTTAAGATTATGTCCTTACCTATTTAATGGAACATGGGACCTGTCGATTCTTATTCTAATTCTAACATGGTATTATAGTTTATTTTCTTTAATTTGGCTGGCTGTCATTCCCTTATCTCATTTTCAAACTCAAAGAAGAATTCACTTTGGGTTTGGAGTGGATTAGTTAAAAAATAGTCCCACATTAGAAAAATATTAAAAATGGAGAATATATATTGAAAGTTAGACCTCTATATTTTATCTTAGACTATATGTTTGAACTCTATCTAATATCTTAGACTATTTGGGAGAAAAGAACTTTTTATTGATAATAAACTGAAAATAGGAAAGAAAACTTGAGTTGTTTCGAGAGAACTCGCTCTCCTAGCTGAAGATTTGAGATCAAAGTCTAACTCTTCAAGACCTAACTTTTATTTTGAAGAAAAAGCTTAAACCTCCAAGATTTATGGTTTCTCTCACAATATTCAACATGCCCCTCTAATCTCCCTTCGTCCTCATATAAATACTAAATTGAAAATAACAAAATTACAAAAGACTACTAAACGTAAAATTAAAAAAATACCACCTAAAATATGAAAATTACGAAAATGTCCCTAAAACTCCAAAAATCAAGGTCTACCCTTGTCTTTTAGGATGCGGTCATATCATTACTCCGCCTTCGAAAAACCATCTTGTTCTCAAGGTGGTGCATGCAATTCATGGACGTGCTAAGGATACCCGTTTCCTCCTGAATCAAAGATCGGAACTCCTCCACCGTCATCGTTGTTGCTCTCATAATGGTTGTGGCCATCCTGTGGGCCTCCTCTGGTTCTGCCTATGCCTTGCGTGTCTCCGTCGCCATCGTATGACCAAGGTATCGATCGTCATCTGTGAAGCTTGGAAGGAAGCTACGACAATAGCCAAAATTCCTCGTTGATTTGCTGCGCCTCGAAGATAGCTGCCGGACTCTAGTGGGCTACCCGTCAACTCCCGAGGCCTTACAGGGCAGCCTGCTGGCTGGCTGTCCGGGGCATGCATCACCCTTGGCTGGCTGTTCGGGACATGCAGTGCCCCACGATAGGACCCAGCCAGCCTTACAGGGTAGCAGCATGGCCCTGTCAATCTCTCCGGGGTGACGAGCCCCTGGGGCTGGTAGACAAGGTCATCTCTTTCCTCCTTGCACCGATTCTCTCTTTCCAAGGGCAGATCCGCGTCAAAATTGTCGACTTTTCTGCCTTTCTGGTTCAAAGTAGCACCTTTTGCTCCAGATCTGTGTGAGTGTCATCATTTGTGTCTGGATCTGAAGTCTTCGTCCCTTTTGGATAATGTAATAGCTGAGGAAAGTATTGAGATAGTTGTTGCGTTAGGTTTTGAAAGAAAGCCTCAACCTTTGCATCCAATTTCGCCTTCCACGCCAAAGCTTGACCCTTTTCATCGCTGACGTCATTAATGCCAAGATCGATGCTCTGATACCAATTTGTTAGGATCTGCTGGGATTTTGATGTGTAAAATTAGGGATTTTGGTGAAAAGGTGGGATTTTAGAGGAAATATGTGATTTTAGGGGTTAATAGAGATGATTTGGGGGAAAAGAACTTTTATTGATAATAAACTGAAAATAGACAAAAATACTAAGATGACCTAAATTCTTTCGAGAAGAACTTGCTCTATTAGCTTTTGTAACGCTACGCCTCCCAGCAGGTGCCGCTATGATTGAAACAAGGGGGTATAGGTCCCGCATGTGCCATTGAAGTCAATGTAGAGCAGTGCAGAAAGTAAGGAGGACACTCTAGATATGACAAGTAACACGTTCTAAATAAGGAAAAGACAGTAAACAAACATGTAAGGACATCAAAACAGGTAACACAGTACTGAACAGAAAGCGACAAGTAAAAGCTACACTACTACTGAAAGTAAGGAAATGGAACACATTCCAGCCATAACGTCAAGGCTCAAACAATCCTACACTGGAAGTTCTGACTCCTCTCAAGGTCATGTACCGAAAGCTCCAACTCCTCGTGCTCAAACACCTCTGTGTGATCCTGTGCATCGTACCTAGTGGCAACAGAAGTCGCACCACGCTTAATAGAGTAGACAATATCTAAACAAGAGACAAGAAAAATAAGTGTGCATAAAAAGGAAACAAGACAACCACAGATACGATAGTACTGAACAAAGAAGTAACCTGATCTGGTAATCAACAAATCCACACAATGAAAGAGTAATGATGTACAAAAAGGTGATGTGACAGCAGCTAGAAAGGGTACAGAAGAGAGACATGTTATGATGGTTAAAATGAGCACAAACTACTGTAAAGATAGTACTAGCTAAAATGAACCAATTCTAGGCCGTGACTTATGAGTGAGAGTACAGTACGCAATGGCTAGACCCTCTTGAGACCGCAAGGGTGCTACCCGGGCCGAGTCCAAAAGAAAAAAGTACCATACTGTAAGAGTTCAAAACTGTAAGTGCTGTAACACTGTGATCTGTGGTGGGGCTCCAGGACCCATCAAGATGGCCGTTCCTGTCTGTCCCCCGGACTCCAGGACCCATCTGCACTAGTGATGGATGTCCCCTCCCCAATAATCAGGGGAGTCGAAGACAGGTCACAGTTGCTCTTGCCCTCTCTAATCATAAGTTTACCCAAACCTGGTGAATCAAGCTGAAGCAAGGTTTGAGGTTTCGGTCGATACCCATGTGTATCGCCCATATCGTATCGGTATCGGTGGGTAACGATACCGAAACTAGGGGTTAGTTTTGGTATCGGCCGATACTGAATGGTACCGTTCAGTTTCGGCCGATACCGGCCGATACTGACCGATACCGTTCAGTTTCGACCGAAACAGACCGGTACCGTTCAATATCGGACAAAGACGGAGAAAGAAGAATGTGTAATTAAATAAAAATTCTCTGAAAAACCCAAAAAATTTCGTGAATCAAGATGTTGCAAAGAAAGCTCGGTTAAAAGAGAGGAGAAAACCCTAGGGTTCGACTTGAAAATAATGAAGAATTAGACGAAGAAGAGGCAAACCCAAGAACAAATTTCTGAAAAAAGAAGAAAAAGGAAAAAAGGAAGATGAAAAATAGAACTCACCGCATCGCGTCGTCGCCTCGCCGAACCCGCCTCCTGCCTCGTCGAACACGCCTCTTGCCTCGCCGTCCCACCTCGACCATCTAGCGTGAGAGAGACAGAGAGCAAAGAGAGAGAAAGAGAGGCCCGAGTCGCCTTTCAGGAGAGCCTGCGTTTTTTAAAAGGCAAACTTTTAAATAAGTGGTATGTGCGTAGAGTAAAACAGTCGGTGCACATAGCAAGCGGATTTTTTGTTGCAACCCTGTAAATAAGTGGTATGTGCGGAAAGCAAAATGGTGGGTGCGCAAAGCAATGCCCATCGATTTTTTTGGCAAACTTGTAAATAAGTGGTTTGTGCGCAAGGTAAAACAGTGGGTGCGCAAGGCAAGCTTTAGGATCTATTCATTTTTCTAATATTTAGTATTTAAGTACCAAACTTTAGGTATTTAGTATTTGATATCATTACGAACTCAAATTTAGTTTGTCTATTTCGTATGTAGTATTGATAGTATATGATTAATATTTTAATTTGTTAAGTATTTAATAGTATTTGATAGGTTTAGATTTAAGAATATCCAAAACCATCACTATGTCTATATATTATATACATATTTAAAGTATCTCCGAAACCGAAAACGATACCCGAAACGAAACTGCCGAAACTGGCGATACGGACGAAACCGAAACTTGCTTCCGAAACCGCCGAAACTGGCGATACCGATACTGAAACCTAAATTTTGGAAAGAACGATACCGAGACCGAAACCGAGACCTAAAACATTGAGCTGAAGTAATCATTTTATTAGTTATTGTGTCGTGATGTTCAATATTGATTAAACTACGTAGTTCAAGAGAGACATGAGATCCACTGCAATAGTAATAGTCCACCTCAATCTTGACATGCATGCAATAGTAACCGGTCATGATAGTTCCACCTTAAAAGCTTGCCATACATTCAATAGTAATCATGTCATGTCAAGATAGTTCCACCTCAAATCCTCTAGCCAATCAGTAGCACGTGTCATCTCAAGCAACAACCCAAGACTACACAATTTAACACAATATTAAACTTAATGGTACTAGTAAACTCAAAAGACAACAAGATAATGAAACTGATATGCAATAAAGTTAAGTCATGGATGTTTCTCATGGCAAGATATCCCAAGCTGAACTGAAAAGAAAGCAACACCAACTGTTCCATGTAATGAATCAAGGAGGGAAAACATGATAACTGCTTGATAAAGAGAAGCCGAAAGACAAATAATAACCCAGATACCCGAAACAGCACACAAAGGAAGCTACCAAATCTGTCAAGTAAGGAACTCAAAACAACAAGTAAATACGCCAGTCAACCCACATCCAGCAAGAAGAGCCAGCCACCATCCAATAACAACCCACGAATCCCAAAACAGCAACAAAGGATTCAGCCAGGCCCAACAAGCAATAGAAAAGCCAATCACAACTCAACAACCAGCAGGGAGCCCAAAGTCGCAAGCAAGGGAACCAACTAACCCCATAACAACAAGAAAATCCTAACCTGCATGCAATGAAGTCACCGTACCTCAAAACAGCCAGGGGAGCCCATGCCGTAAACAGAAGAAGTCACCAACTTCATCAAGCGATGAAGCCCAGAACAGCAAGGAAGCCAACCAACCCAAGACTAAGTAAGGGAAGCTACAAACTCAAAACAAGTAAGAGACAACCCAAACCTACAAGTAGGAGAGCCCAACCTGTAAGTAAATAAGACCCAAACCCCAATAAAAGCAAAAGAATCGTAATTGGAGTATAGGGGATAGAGTCTACCTGAACTGAAGCCGAAGAACCAAGAAAAAGTTAAGATCCGAAGCCTAATCATCAGCAGAAGCCTACACCGTAACCATCAGCAACAAGGGATCCCAAATCCGCAAGCAAGAAGAGCCATCGGAACCAGCAACAAGTAAGGAGGAGCAGACAGCAAGCAGAAGAACCACCTCAACCCTAAAATAGCAAGAAGACCAAAACATGCCAGTAAGAGAGTCAGCCGAACCAAGTTTAAGCAAGAAACGTGCAACCCACAAGCGAGGAGGAGATCAAACTTCAACGACAACCCAAAACAGCAAACCAAACACTCGGCCGAACCCAACGACAGCAGGAAACAACAAACCACAAGCAACAGCCAGCAAGGAGCCACAGAACGCAAACAAGAGAGTCGCGACACTCCAATCAACAAGCAAGGAACAACCCACAACCAAGGAACCACTGAAACCCTCAAAGCCGCGAGAAAAGAAGCAGACTGCAGCAAAGGGGAACCACGAACCCAACAACAAGTAAAGAAGGGCAGACTGTAAGAGAGGAGCCACCGTACTCCATCAGCAAGTAAGGGGCTAAGGCAGCAAGCAAGGGAGGCCACAAATCCTAATCGGCGAGCAAGGGGTGCCACGAACAACAAGAGAAGGACGAAGGGGCTGCGTCGCGTCGAAGGAAAGCCCACGAAGGCCCTGTCGTCGCAAACGTGTGATAGAGGGAAAGAGGGGGTTGCGATGTTGTCGAGAGAGAGCACGAGAACAAGTGTTGAAGCCTTAAGGTTTCTCGTCGAACGAAACGAGGGGGCACATGGGTGAATGAAACGAAGCGAAGCCCTGGGGGCCTTCGTCGATTGTGAGAGAGAAGGAGAAAGTGGGAGGGAAAGGGGAAAAGCCCGGTGGGCTTAGGCCTGGAGCAGGCCACGAAAAGAAACAGAAGAAAGGGAAAAAGAAAAAGGGGAAGAGAGAGCTGGGCTGTTACAGCTTTGGATTCGAGATCAAAGCCTAATTTTCAAGGCGTAGCTTTTACTTCGAAGGAAAATCCTAAACCTCCAAGATCTATGGTTTCTCTCACAATATTCAACATGCCCCTCTAATCCTCTTTGCCACATATAAATACTAAACTGAAAATAACAAAATTACAAAAATACCCCCTACAAAGCTGAAAATTACGAAAACGTCCCTAAAACTCCAAAATTCCAGATCTGCTCTTGTCTTCTAGGATGCGGTCCTATCACATTCATGGCCTTGACTAAGTCCAAAAACCACACATACTAAGTTACCGGGGTCAATACTAATGGCATGGAGCGATTACAGAAATATATCTACCATTTAAGTCAATCTACAGAATTTAACGTCCAACATCCGAATAGGTTTATTTTCAAATATTAGTCTGGTCTTTAATAATTTCTGTGATGGTATTTTATTAACAAAATCAAGTGACACATATCATGGAAATAAATCTTGGACTTGGGTAGGAATAAGATGAATAGGAATACACTGACAGTTCAAATATTATGACAGGCCACAACGCAAAGTACCCTTGAGCATGTGAAGTGGTATCTGTAGTAAACAAATGTTTTTTTCATTTATGTGAAATTCAGTTGATATTTGTGTAATTCTTATGTTTTTTGTCCTGATCTCAACTTTTTTAACCGATTCATAGCCAAGACACCCTTTTATTTATGCACTGAAAACTTGGGTCAAATAAACTGCAAAATGGATCATTATGGGTTGTTCATAGTTTGTTAAAACTTAAAACTACTAATGGTTCCTCCTTGATGCAATCCTACTGACCTGATGTAAGAGCTGTGTCCCTCTTGTAGTATGGTGCATCAAACCATTTTCAAGGACATTTTTGAACTCTAAGGCATGCTTAGCATGCCTCTTTGCCATGATTAAGACATCTATTCTCTGAGATTGACATAGACAAACGGCATGCTTACATGTAAGTGAATGATTTGGGTAGTCAGTCTTGCTTTCCTCATTTAGTGAAGTTACCCAGTCCACATGACACCATTGGCTGGGCTGTTTGTCAGTGCCTGGTTACATTGTCATCAGTAGCTTTCTACATAAAGAGGCAATTGGTAGTGGTTAGGCAATATGGCATCAAATGGTTTTGTGCCCAATTGCAGCACTGTTCTTTGCTTCTGTATTGACAAACAAGTTCTACTACCTTCTTTTGATAACGAGCTAAAGGTAGCCAGGATGCTGGTGTGCTTTTATAGTCAGAAATAACACATGATATGATAATATCGATGTTGCAGTCAAAGAATAAAATCATCAAGAAACCAAAATTTTACTGTCCTGTTGATCACTTGCTTTATCCTCATGTATTATATCATGTAGCATCACTTATAGTTTTGTCAGCAACTCAACTTACTGACATCTCCCATTCTCATTTTTAAAAAGCACAGGTAGATTGAAGGTGTATAGATTCGACAATGTGTAAATGTGGCTGTCCAATGTCATGATTCTTGCATTGCAAAGCCAATTGCAGTTTGCACTTGGAATAGGAGCCTTGGTTTGAGGGAATGAGAGCTAATTGTTCATTTCCAATCTTACTGCAGTTGATGCATTGGACAAATGTTGAGCTAATTGTACACAAATTTCCCTTTGGTTTCGTTATCATTATAAACTCTTTCAAAAGTAACATGCTTGATGTTATTTCACTTTGAAGCGGACAACTGGGAATCTGAGATATGTAATTGTATAGAAGTAAAAATTTTTTCAAATTTTGTAAAGCAAATATTATATTGTTGTATGGTTTCATAGACATCAGTTCCTTTATCTCTGTATGTATATATGTTCATTTATCTCTGTATGTATATTTGTGAATAGATTGGTTCCTCCTAACCTTGCATTCTATTCATATGAGGTATTAAAACTCATGGTTTGCTTGCATTGACTTGTCATTTTTCTTTTGTTAAATGTTTGAGAAGGCCACAGGTGGTGGGGCATTCAAGTTTGCTGACATTTTTAAGGATAAGATAGGCGTTTCTCTTGATAAATTGGATGAAATTGATAGTGTTGTTGCAGGAGCAAACTTTCTGTTGAAGGTACACCATTCAAACTGTTAAATTTGTGTGTCTGTGTTTAACTGTTAAATTTGTGTGTCTGTGTTTTTTTCTTTTTGTTCTTTTTTGCTTTTCGGAAGTTCATTTATTGGTTCATGTGCACCTGTGCTAATGTGAAATGAAGAGAGATATTTTGATTCTTTAGATGATCAAATAATCAAGCACCCTTTTAGAAATGTATACTATTAGAAGAAACCGAACAGTATCCATGTTGCAATCTCTCTTTGAAGGGTTACTAGGAATACTAGTTGAAGTATTTAGGGTTCATAGATGATCAGTCTGAGATCTGCTGCTTATGTCATCCTCTTGAATGTTGCTGCTTCCTACAATAATTTATGTACATAGCATAAACTGATTCCTTTTTCTACTGTATAGTTTGCTATTTAGATGTTTTCAAAGGAACTAAATTTTGTCCTTGTGTTCGTTTATTTTGTGTATCTGCTTGCTTTTGACGGTATGTCTATAAAATTTAAGTGAACTATGTCGTTGCTTCTGATATATGATATATTGGATTTCAGAGTTCTGGATAGCAGAAGACGTGAGCATGCCCATTCAATGGGTAAAAGAATAGATAGAGTCAAACAAGTTTTAAATCCAATAAAGAAGCAATGTTTATAGATATGACTCTGACTTTTATCAGTCACTGTGAACATGAATAGTATCAACCTGACCCATATTTGGTTTGATTACTTTTCTGGGATTTCTATATGTTCTTTTATAATTCCTATTGCAATTCTGAATATGTTTATGTAAGGGAGAGTTTGGAAATGATTTTTTTAAATATCATTCCTTTCATTTACTTGTATATGCTCCATCCTCTTTTCCTATGTCGCATGAACACCAACCATGTACATGGATACAACATCTTTGACACCACCTGCCAACTAGCAATCTCAGTTATAGAAACGTTTGCCTACGGTTTTGCCACCATTGAATACCTGATATATAGAAGTTAAAATGAGTATTTTAGATATATTTTTTTCACTTTAATTTAAGGAACAATATTTTCCGATTTCATCTTGATTTTGTTGGTACTGGTCCAAAAATGTCATACAGTTTTGGTTTCACTACTTTTTGGCAATACATATTTGGTGTCTGTTAGCTTTAGAAAATTTCAAACAAAATACGTCCAAAACTGCAAACATTCAAAAATAAAGGGAGAAAGAGGAAAAATCTAATGTTCTTAGATACTAACAATGTTCTCTGTTAGGAACCAAGATAAAAAGATGATTTTTATTGATAAAGAGTAGCAAAAACAAGATAATTGAATACAAAAAGGTGTATTCTCCTCCCAAGACGCCTAGAGGACGTCCGCACTCGTCTAATCCAAGAACTACTCCTAGGACGCTCAATAGAATAATTTCCAATATCAAGCATGAAAAATACTAATGACGGCTAGCCCCTATAAATAGGGGAAACTAGGGTTTCAAGGCAAAAGCGCGCGCGCACAAAATAGGAGCAGAGGGGGCCGGCGGCTACAAGGCCCGGCCCATGAATGGGCCGGCTAGTTAGACCTGCGGGTCTAACAATACTTCCCCCAAAGAACCACCTTGTTCTTAAGGTGGTGTAAGTACCGGCGGTGCTACTCCGAGTGAGAGTCGTCCTCCCCCCGATCCGTTCGTCCTCCACGCCATCTTCCTCGTCCTCTTCTGCTATAAGAACTTGCAGCCTACGATCCACACAGCGATGTCCAGGAGTGAAGCGCTCGTCGCATCGGAAACATAGCCCCTTTTGCCTCTTCTCCCTCATTTCCGCATCGGTCATCCTTCGAAATGGGCCCCCGGTCGGTAGCGGGTTCTGCTCCCCCGTCTTCTCAAGCCCTGTCTGAACTGTCTCAGTAGGGACCCCTGCTCCGCCTATCCCAGTCGTGGTGACCCGCTGTATCTGCCCACTGTAGCTGCTCCCCGCCTCGCCTATCCTCAGCTCGGGAGTCCTCCACCATCTGCGCCATCTCGATGACCTCTGAAAGCCCTCGAGGCTTGTATGGCCTCACCACAGCTCGAAGACTAGGACGTAGCCCCTTCAAGAAGGTGCCCTCCAGCGACTCGTCTGACACCCTATGGACTCGTCCCGCCAGCGTCTCAAATTTTTCAATGTACTCCCGCACCGGCCCCTCCTGCCTGAGGGTAAATAGCTGCTCGTGTAGGTTCCCCATGCGGGAGTCTCTAAACTTCTCCAGCACCAAGTCTTTCAGCTCCGCCCAGCTACGGATCTGCTACCTCCTCTCCTTCCATTGGAACCACCCTAAAGCTCTCCCCTCCATGCAGATGGCCGCCGCCTCCAGCTTTTGCGCCTCGGTCATGTGATGCGCCACGAAATACCTCTCCGCTGTGAACAACCAGGCGTGCGGATCGTCCCCAGAAAAGATCGGCATCTTCAGCTTCCGGACTCTGCAATCCACTCCAAAGTGTCCCTGCTCGGGCCTCCCATCGTCTCTGTGACGCGGACGGTAGTGCTGTCGCCTCTCGTCCATGGTCTCGTAACGCCTGGGTGGCCCTCCTCCGCGACCCCCATAGTCCCCTCGGTCTCCGTGCCCCTCGTCACCTCCAACACCGCCCTCTGGCCACTCCTGGTAGTCTCCGTACCTCCCTCCGGTGCCTGCTGTGCGTCTCTCCTGGTGGTGAGGCGGTGGCTGTCACCCCCCGTCGTCCAAGCGGGGGTCGGGAGGGTCCCGATAGTAGTCATCGTGCTCCTGAAAATCACTGGGTCCCAAATCCTCCTCGAAAACACGTGTCGGAGCCTCTCGCCGTGGCGGATCTTGTTGAAAGCCCCCAAAATTGCCGCCAAAAGCCCCTGTCGGGTCGCGCGGTGACCTGGAAGCGTCCTGGGGGCCCCAGCGACCCCCCCGGGGGTCGGCGGGGGTCGCCGGAACCCCAGGAGGGGTCGGCGCCCCCGGCCGAACCCAGGGGGGTTCGCCGGGCCCCCCCGATAATCCTGGGGGCCCCAGCGGCCCCCCGGGGGTCGGCGGGGGTCGCCGGTCCCTCCTGGGGGTTCGGCCCCCCCTGCCGACCCCAGGGGGGTTCGCCGGGCCCCCCCTGTGCTCCAGGGGGCCCCAGCGACCACCCCGTTGGTCGGGGGGGGGGGGGGGGGTCGCCGGATCCCCCGGGGGGTCCGCCGCCCCTGGGCGAGCCCAGGGGTGGCCGCCGTCCCCCTGCGGCTCACCTGGGGGCCGATGACCCCCTGGGGGTGTTGCCGCGGCCCCCCGTTCTCCTTGCGTGCCTTCCCGCGGGGTTGATCGTAGTCGCCGGTCCATTCTTGGGCTTCCGCGGCCTTTCGCCTAATCTCCTCTCGATAATCGATCCGCATCGGCTCCTCTTCATCATCCTCGTCCAAATCTTCCGCCAAAAAATCACTTTTTGGGTCAAAGCCTTCAACTTTCTCCTTTTCCTTCTTCAATCTCTTGCAAACGAATATGGGTATAGATTTATAATAAAAATCGTAGCTTTGGTCCAATCTCTTGCAAACCAGTCTAGATAATCTCGATTATAAACCTAAATCGAATATCTAGGACTTCCCATCGATCAGAATCCAATCTCTTGCAAACTCCAAATCGATGGAAATTCCTAGCTATCTGTAATAAATCAATCACAATCTAACATTCTAGCAATTCTAGCAATATAGAAATTCATTTTTCACAATTCAGAAATTAGATCCATATGGTTCATCCCTATGCCCTAGAACAACAATCAACCAAGCATAGCAACAACGATATAGAAATCAATATGAGACATTGCTTGCATATGAAAAGATAGCAAATCAAAGATTCAAACAATAATGAAGAACTTCAATCAATTACAAGCTTTTAGATCCAAGAGGGGGCTAGGGCATGGCCTAACCTCTAAAAAAGACTCTAAGAAAACATAATGGAACCCTCTCTAATGACGGCTACAAACCTCTTATATAGCCCCCTCAAAACCCTAGCAAAAACACCTAAAAACCCTCTGAAACCCGCACCCAAAATCAAATTTGCGCATAATTTAGGTTCTGGGCTAGCAAAGCTCGCTCGGCCGAGTGAGAATTCCTGCAGAAACTCCAAAAAACAGCACTCTATCAAAAACTGTCAAAAACTGGTTACTCGGCCGAGTAGAAAGCTCACTCGGCCGAGTGTAACTGTCACTCGGCCGAGTGACACTGATATGCGAATTCCAGCACTGCAGTATCAACTTGCAGAAATTCTTCAGATTTCATCCGACCTCCGATTGGCGCGTTCTTGGCGGCGTTGGAACCGTCATGAAGTCTTCTATCCATAAAAAATATGAGAAAAATACTTTGACCAATGGAATGATATCAGATTTCAAAATAGTGGAAGGCTGTCTGAAAATCTGGGCGCTCGTGTCATCGGCATCACTCGGCCGAGTGGGATTCTTCACTCGGGCGAGTGGACTTCTCTACTCGGCCGAGTAGGGTCTTCTACTGTTCTTCCAAAATTCCAGAGAGTTTGCCTTGATTTTCTTCAGAAATTCTGACTCTCTCGGGCGAGTGGAGTTCTCTACTCGGCCGAGTGGAATTCACCACTCGGCCGAGTGCATTGTGGCACTCAGGTATGCAGATGTCTTTGTATCAGTCGTACTCGGCCGAGTACACGGCTTCACCCGGCCGAGTGGACTGCGTGCTCGGCCGAGTGGCCTGTTTCTGGAATCTTTCCTTCCTTTCATTGCATCCTCGTCGATTCTGTCGATCTCCTTCTTCTCCCGCTTATTATCCAGCGCCGTTAGCTCCTCGAGAGAGCCATGGGCGACACTCCGATGTGCGTGCAAATCCCGTAAGCTCATTTTTGCTCCCGATTGCTCTATATTTCCTGAAATCCGACGAAAACGAGAAATAGAGGAAAGTAACGAAATATAGTCGAATTATCATGAAAATCTCAATATGGGCAATCAAAATGGCATGAAAATATGCAGAAAAAATGTGTAAAATATGGACCGACCAAAATCCCCCAAGCTTACCCCTTACTCGTCCTCGAGGAAGATAAGTAGAGAGACGAACTTGGGAGATGAAAACAAAGGAAATGAAATGAAAAAGAAAGAACACGAGGTGGAAGGAGTCGCTAGATTATTCTCTCAGATCTCAAGCCATAAGCTACACATCACGATAACTCAGAAAATACGAATCACATGCTATAAAAATTTCATATCTTACTTAAACATGGTACTTGCTAGATTTTTAAGAACAACATAAGGGACTCTCTAAATTCATACAATCAATTCATATTCACATTACGCATTTCATAGAATTTAATATAAAAATGTTGGCGATGCACTTTTCAATCAAAAGTTATAACAGAAGCATATAAGAATCACACCAAGCATGCAATAGAGAATGGAATAAGAGACATGTCATTCACATTTTCATATCAATTCATAAGAAATCTCCATAGCTAAAGTAATTCGCCAAGTCACAGTATTATCAAACTTCTCCATTCGTGCACCTCTCCACTCTAATGTCGCACTCACTCATATGGTCAAGTGAATTCACCCACCCCAAGCTTAGCTTGAGGCATCACATCTAAAGGAATATGATAGTGGAAAATTGGATTTTTGCCTTGGGTTTCCCAAGTGTTTTGTGGCTCTAATAATGAGATAGAGAAATGTTTTTCTTTTTCTTTTTGAACTTTTTATTTCTCATTTTTCTTTTTGGATTTTTGTAGGAGCTATATGATTTGTATTTTTGGTTTTTGCCTCCTTTTTGGCTTTTTGGACTTTTTCGGAGCTAACCTTTTCTTTTGTAGGGATTTTTGGAAAGAGAATAATGGGTATCATACACCATATGAGAGGGTCTCTCATATTCCCTCTCACATAAAGGGGGCAAGTACAACAAGTATAAGCCCATGTGGGCTTGTACTTGCCCCATTTATGTGAGAGGGAATATGAGAGACCCTCTCATATGGTGTATGATACCCATTATTCTCTTTTGGAAAATAGATGCGATATAGATAGCTTTAGGAGGTGAACTCAAGTGACATGTAGAGAATAAAAGATATTTGTGGAGAAAGAAATAATGCAACACTCGGTTCACTCTAAGATGTGCACAAATGGTTCAATAAAATAATATATCAACTAAACTCATATGTAAGCATGGATATTCTCAATCATTTCAATAAATAGTGAAGTCAAGCAGTAAAGGGTACAGTCACATCAGGCATGCAACAGAAGGTGAATAAAACAATAAGGTAGATGCTTTTGATATACAATTGATGCGTGAATCTTGGTGCACTTTTAACAAAAGCATACTAAACACTAATCCATACATTCAGCTTCGATTAATATCATGCAATCACTTAGAGAAGTCATCAAGAGAAATAGATTTGCAAGCACATGTGAATAGCAAGACTATGGAATACTCTAAGTAGCATGGCAAGGAATAATAATCATCATGACGGTTGCTAAAGCAATAAGAGATATCATCATACGAAACAAATCTAGCAAAAGGAGGAAAAGAAAATAAAGAAATAAAAATAAAAGAGAGGAAAGAAAAGAAAAACAAGCACACAATATGATTCATGAACACACAAAAGAAAAATAAAGTGGTAAATTCAAAAAGATAATGCAAAAATTTTGAAAAATTCTAAAAATCCTGAAAGTAGAGTAAAAGTGCAACTAAATGGCATGGAAATGCACTCCCCCAAGCTTAAACTTCACATTGTCCTCAATGTGATCATAAAAGGAAAAATTTGAGGAACAACGATAAATATGATGGAGGTGAATGAAAAAAATGATGAAATGAATGACATGAAATCCTAATGCAACTACATGCACATGCAATGATGCATGAGAGCACCTTCCCCCAAGCTTACCAAACAATCCTATTCAGATGACTCGATCAAAAATGTCACGGCTTTGCTAAGCGAGATCAAGTCAAACGAATAAGAAAGTAAGGTTTCACTTGAAAGAAATGCTCGATGGTGGTGAGCAAAAGGATGTGGCGTATCAAAATATGAAGAGGGCAATTAATATATAAAATGGGTTTGGGGTATAAAAATTTTTGTTGCCGTCATATGAGGTGATATTTATTCAAGCAAATCTATACGGTCCTCTCGCTGTCGAGAGGGTTCGTGTTTATTAAAAGCATAAAATTTGACGCTATTGCTACACTACTGGATTGATATCACCTATAGCAAAAGGCAGATCCAGTATCTTTGCCGGTGCAGGCAACTGCTCCAACTGCTCCTTCCGTGGCTCCGCCAGGCACGTATGTCCACGAACATCAACGAACTCCAGCAATGCATCCTCCAGCATTCCCACAAAGACTCCACCTGTACCTTGCAGAGAATAGGATGCAGCAAAAAATTCACCATCATAATAAAAGTATTCCAAAGAGGATCGTCTATAGAAATATATGGAATAAATAATGGTGGCCGATACTTCCCTGGAAATGATCCAATATCCTCCCGTGCTGTGATAGCTGTCTCCATGGTGTCCTCTCTAAGCTGCTCAGGTAAATCTAGATCATAGGTGTGGACCTCCTCGACAGGCTCGTCAAACTGTGACACGTCTAAGCATACCTCCGATCCATAATCGTACGTGCACTGCAGAAGGTACGACGTGTCAAAAATATTTGAATCAAAGTAAATATCAAATGGAATACATGATTCTGAAATGGGATGTGTAAAAATATCTCCTTGAGTGGGAGCAATAAGCTTTGTGGGATAGTCATCGACGTCAGTGGAAGGATGAGGTGGCTGCGGGAGCTCCAATGGAGGAGGGTAGTGCTCTGGATCCTCATGAATGACTGTGTCCTCGTCCCGATGCACGACCTCCTCAGCGATAAGTTCTGGCTCCGTGTGTAAGGCCTCCTCAAAAGCATGCTCTGGCTCCGCATGTGAGGCCTCCTCGTCAATATGCTCTGGCTCGACAGTGTGCTCTTTTGCCTTCTCATCAACTATTATTGTAGGCTCTCTCTGGAATGATGATGCTGGCTGCTTATGTGTGTCAACTTGTGGTGATGTATCATGTGGAGGGGAATGTCCGCAAGCAATCCAAAAATATAGTCTATCCCCCTCAAGACTGACATGGATGTCCTCCTCAATTGTTCCTGCAGTTGAAACACGGTTCATAACAAAATCTGCAAATCGTAACTCAAATGCATCACCTGCTGTAATGCTCTCTGAACCGGCGAACTTTACTGACTCCAAGAGGCCCTCCAATAATCTCTGAAATGCGTCCTCTGGCTGTGCATATGACTCAATTTCTGCTTCCTCCACTGCCTCTCGTCCATCCATTCTTTATATGCAATAGTTGTATCGTAGGATGTGGGATTGACGACGGCACATTCTGTCTCTGGTAATATGACTGGCGATGCTTCTTGCCCATAATATGAAGAAGCAGAACTGATATCTTTGGAAATCTCTGCAACCTTAAGCATGAGCGCATTCATTTTAAGTTCCCTCTTTGCCTATTCCAATTGAAGGTTGCTCTTATCAAGCCTGGCTTGCATTTCAACCTGATGTGCAAGCATCTCATCAAAATAATATTCTCCAGTCTGAGCATTCTGATCAAAATAGTATTCTCCCATCTGAGCAGTCTGATCAAAATAGTATTCTCCCATCTGAGCACTCTGATCAGTATAATATTCTCACATCTCAGCACACTGATTAAAATAGTATTCTCCCGTCTGAGCACTCTGATCAAAATCTGTGGTCTACATGGTGTAATCCGTAACACCTGATCAATAAAGATAAGTAACTGGAGAAAAATACCAGTGGCACAAAATAATATGGAAATGATAATAATGGTGGCGGGGTGAAAATTTTCTTTTGTTAATTTTTTTTCGTAGTCTAATCAACCTAATTGTGACAAATTGGCACCCAACAGGAAACACCTCCCTGGCAACGGCGCCAAAAACTTGGTCGACCCCAGATATACACCCGGAGAACGATTGTAGTTTTACCGCAAGCGTACGGTCAAGTGGCGAGCGGGTATCGAACACGAGGAGGTAGTGTTGGTTCCAATCTATCTTAGGTTGGTTTGACTACGAATGTATTATTGGTGGAGATGGTTATGGTGTGATGTAATGGAAATGGCGGTGGTTGTCGGTGTCGGTGTCGGTGATAGAGATGTTGGTCAAATATCGATTCAAATACAATATAATAAAAGTGTCTAGTGCTAGGGAATCCCTACTACGAATCGTCATTCATCCTTGTAAATTGTGAATCTCAATATTGCAAGACTTGTGTCGAGGTGAACTAGTCGTAACTGAATAGAGAACCAAGCTCACGCTCTCGCGCTATTGCCGGTCTATAGCAACCTAAATTAGGGCCCACTCTCGTGCAAACCCTAACCTAAGCCACTAGCATGAAGATCGACATCATCGTCCAATCGCACGTCGAGCCCACTCTCGTTCAAACTCGAGTTACGACCTAGATTGTGATAGCTCGTATTCGTACAATCTCTTGCAAACGAATATGAGTATAGATTTATAATAAAAATCCTATCTTTGGTCCAATCTCTTGCAAACCAAGTCTAGATAATCTCGATTATAAACCTAAATCGAATATGTAGGCCTTCCCATCGATCGGAATCCAATCTCTTGCAAACTCCAAATCGATGGAAATTCCTAGCTATCCGTAATAAATCAATCACAATCTAACCTTCTAGCAATTCTAGCAATATAGAAATTCATTCTTCACAATTCAGAAATTAGATCCATAGGGTTCATCTCTATGCCCTAGAACAACAATCAACCAAGCATAGCAACAACGATATAGAAATCAATATGAGATATTGCTTGCATATGAAAAGATAGCAAATCAAAGATTCAAACAATAAGAACAAGGATACATAGCTTTGATGAAGAACTTCAATCTATTACAAGCTTTTAGATCCAAGAGGTGGCCTAGGGCATGGCCTAACCTCTAAAAAGACTCTAAGAAAACATAATGGAACCCTCTCTAATGACGGCTACAACCTCTTATATAGCCCCCTCAAAACCCTAGCAAAAACCCCTAAAAACCCTCTGAAACCCGCGCCCAAAATCAAATCTGCGCGTAACTTAGGTTCTGGGCCAGCAACGACTCGGCCGAGTGGAAAGCTCACTCGGCCGAGTGAGAATTCCTGCAGAAACTCCAGAAAGCAGCACTCTGTCAAAAACTGTCAAAAACTGGTCACTCGGCCTAGTAGAAAGCTCACTCGGCCGAGTGACACTGTCACTCGGCCGAGTGACACTGTCACTCGGCCGAGTGACACTGATATGCCAATTCCAGCACTGCTGCATTAACTTGCAGAAATTCTCCAGATTTCATCCGACCTCCGATTGGCGCTTTCTTGGCGGCGTTGGAACCGTCATGCAGTCTACTATCCATAAAAAATATAAGAAAAATACTTTGACCAATGGAATTATAGCAGATTTCAAGAATAGTGGAAGGCTGTCTGAAAATCTGGGCGTTCGTGTCATCGGCATCACTCGGCCGAGTGGGATTCTTCACTCGGGCGAGTGGACTTCTCTACTCGGCCGAGTAGGGTCTTCTACTGTTCTTCCAAAATTCCAGAGAGTTTGCCTTGATTTTCTTTAGAAATTCTGACTCTCTCGGGCGAGTGGAGTTCTCTACTCGGCCGAGTGGAATTCACCACTCGGCTGAGTGCATTGTGGCACTCAGGTATGCAGATGTCTTTGTATCAGTCGTACTCGGCCGAGTACACGGCTTCACCCGGCCGAGTGGATTGCGTGCTCGGCCGAGTGGCCTGTTTCTGGAATCTTTCCTTCCTTTCATTGCATCCTCGTCGATTCTGTCGATCTCCTTCTTCTCCCGCTTATTATCCAGCGCCGTTAGCTCCTCGAGAGAGCCATGTGCGACGCTCCGATGTACGTGCAAATCCCGTAAGCTCATTTTTACTCCCGATTGCTCTATATTTCCTGAAATCCGACGAAAACGAGAAATAGTGAAAAGTAACGAAATATCGTCGAATAATTGTGAAAATCTCAATATGAGCAATCAAAATGGCATGAAAATATGCAGAAAAAATGTGTAAAATATGGACCGATCACTCATCTCTCGCCGGCAACGGTCGGCGAGATCACCAGAAAAATCATCCGGCGCCAGCGAGCTGTCTCGGCTCGGGGTCGGCTCGATCCAGCCGACCCCAAGCCGAAGCCATCGGCTCGAGCCGAGCCAACGGTTCCAGTCGGCTGAGCCGAGCCGACGGCTCGGCTCGAGCCCTCGAGCCGGCTCCGGCAGCGGCTCGGCCCGAGCCGATGAACAGTGCCTTTTTCCAAATTCCTGGGATTTTCTGGCGATTTTCGGCTGATTTTTTTTGCGTGGTCTCCGTTTGCCGACGTTTTCAGGTCCGTTTGGAGTCCAATTTCAGAACGGAAAGAGCCACGACATAGCAGACTCAGCCATGGACACTACCCCACTCATGCATCAACGATCAGGGGGAGATGTAGAACGTGGGTGGCTTTTTGATCCTGAAGGAGGCGAGCAGACACGTCCCGACACTCGGAAGACATCACTTGTGTACTTCATGCACCACCTTGAGGACAAGGTGGGTTTTCGGGGGCGGAGTAGTGTTAGGAATGTGAATTGTAGCCACTAAGGTGGCAATTTTGTAGTTTGTGGCCCAAGGGGCAATTTTGTAGTTTGTGGCCCAAGGGGCAATTTTGTAATTATGGGAGGTTAGACCCTATAAATAAGAGGGTGGGGGCTCAATTTAGGGGATGAAGAAAATGAAGAAGAAAGTAGAAGGTAGAAGTAGGAGTTAGGAGTAGTTTTCTAGAGTAGATCTTGGGAGAGTGGTCCCTTTTGGAATAGAGGCCCGTATTTTGTATTTCCCCGTATTATCAATCAATTTCCCCCGTTTACCTCCCAAAGTTCTCATCAGATACTACCTGTGCATTACAAAGTTCTGGAACAATCCTTCAATGCGCAATGATTTACAATTCTTTGGTCTACATGGTACAAAACAGTATCCAGCCATATGTAGAAAAAGATCTGCAGATTCATTTCAATACCAAAAACTTGTCTGACAAGAAAAATTAGAGCCAAGATTAACCTTGGCTGAAATTTCAGAGCCAAGTATGGCTCAAAATATCATGTTAGAGGTGCAGCAAAACATAGGGCAGTGGCATGAGTTGCCACCAAGCCCAAAATTCACTAACTTACGCTCAGATTTCATCATAGCATAAGAACATAAAGGTTTAACACTGAAATTCCTGAAGTTTAGAGTGATTTACCTCGATTTCGAGCTCATAGAACGAATGTAACAGAGATCCTAACTTCAGTTTCAAATCAGTCCTCAAAACAGAGAGTAAGAACCCCAAATCGCACTAAAAAGGCAGCCTTTTTGTGAAAGCTGAAATTTTTAATAGGAAAGCTGAAATTTTGAAATCACCTATGCTTAAATAGAGGATGGGAGAGCCTAGAAGGTCAGAGGAAGAGAGGAGAAAGAGCCACGTTACCCTTATCTTCAGATCTGAAGGAAACATGTGGCAAACCCCCAAAAATTAGGGCTTGGAAGGAGCCATGTGTAGCATGAGGTGGAAGGAGAAGAAGGAGCCTCTACCTACTCCAAGCAGGTGCTGGCAAGATGAGGTAAGATCTGATCTCTCTTCATTCTTTTTCTTTCTTCTCTCTCGCTTTTTTCTCTGCCGCTACTGGATTTTTTTTTTTCACGCGCGCGTTGTTTTCTGCGAGAGAGAGACGCAAATGGAGAGAGAGGGATCGGGACGGGAGAGAGAAAAGAGAGAGAGGGTTAATGATTTCTTTTAGTTATAGGCTTCAGTGGGTTGGGCCAAGATAAAAAATTAAAAAAAAGAAAGGAAGACAGACAGAAAGACACAGAAGAGAAAAAAACAGGCCTGACCCCTTTTTAAAAAACTGGGCTTTACACTAGTGTTGGGTTGAGATTAAGATCATATTGGATTCGGGTTAAAAAACATGTGACAACATCCATCGGCGGAAAAATTGATGATGTGAGGCTGATTGAGAAGATTACAAGGTCGGGAAGATGCCAGCGATGTTGGCAGCGATGGTAAGGCTGTGTGGGACCCGTCTATTGATGGATTGTGTCAATGATTCCATGTGATTTGGGGTGAATATTGCATATTTAACCCCTCGTCTAGCACCATTTTGTGTGTATATGATGCTTAATTGACTTCTAATGCGATCATATTTAGATTATTATTAATCATTAGAAGAATCACTTATTCTATGCACAACATGACATTTTACTGAGTATTCTAGCTCTATCATATTTTCATGCGAACATCTCAGTCTCACGATTCTAATGACTATTTATTTGTATTTTTCTGAGATCTGTGCTAATTACTATGAATATTTAAATGCAGAATACTATTTTAATGGAGTAAATACGAAGAAATACGAAGGAAATACGTTTTGAATACGCTTGCTGCTTTAGACGCTGCCACGTGGCAGATTTGAGACCGTTGGATCATCATCCAACGGTCAATGTCAACCCCGAAGTGGCCTGCGGATTGAGGAAATTGGAGCTGGGCGACGCGGCATTTCCTGGACCGTCCGATCTGCATCCAACGGCAACGAATCAAGCACAGTTCGAACTTGATCAAAACGCGGGGTGACGTGGCTCAGTTGTGGCCATCAGATGCTCATCCGACGGCCGAGATCAAAGCGAAGCGGATCGATTAGATGCATGCGAAGCGGGCGGGGATCCGATCCGAGATGCCACGTGTCCGCTCGACAATCAATCCCGCAATAATCAAACGGCCATGGTTTTGAGCGGCAGCGGGTTTGGATTATAAGCTAATTGGAGTGGGTTTGGACCCGCTAACACCTCTAAAACCCGCAATCTCCTTATATAAGCGTATTTTAGGGGTTTGTTGTGTATTCTTGCATATATGTGGCTTTAAAAGCCGTATTTTGGTGTGAGATTTGGAGGCCCTGGAGGCAGAGGCAGGAGCTATCATCTGAAGGAGATTTAGGGTCTATTTGGAGAGATTTGGTGATAAATTCCCTATCTTTTGCCTTGTATCTTGCGTATTTGGCTTGTATTTGAAGTATTATTCACGTATTTTGAGTGTTTGGTGATGTATTTGTCTATGAATACTAAATCTTTTCTCTTCATGCGTGGTTAATCTTCATATGTGTTGGTTGTGATGTAGTTAAGGTGTCGTATTCTTTGATTTCGATATCTTTTCGCCCTATATTCATGTTATAATCACCTATTTTGTCGATTTCTACATATATCTTGTTTGGGTATGTTATACAGAGACATGTGCATGCTTGAATTGAATATGATCTGAATAAGACTTATTCGTGATGCGATCCGAAAGGACGTATCGTGACCCGAGAGGGCACTTGTGCATATTTTCTTTATGAAATCGTTCTTATATGTGGTTACTCTTTGCCACGTTTTTATGCGCTTTATCGCCACACTTTCCGACGTTTTCATGCCCTAGCCGGATGAAACGTTGAGTTATAGAAAAGATATTAATAATCATTGATTGCATATACCCTAACGAAATCACAACCAACGCATACTCTTCATATTAGTATCATAGTATCGAATTCGCCGTAACTATCGTATGATTCTCTTTTAGTATTTTAAACCATCTACTCCATTATTTTTATATCTGAAAGGTGGTTGTTTCTCGTCGTTTTATTACTCTTTATAAAATAAAATTCGTGGTTTTGCAGATCAGTTGACCCGTGGATACGATACCTGGACTCATCAGGATTATTATTTGTTCGATCTCCTACACTTGGGAGTAGCGCTCATATCTTTTGAGACAAGTCAAGTTTTTGGTGCCGTTGCCGGGGATAACAGTACTTGTGATTGACGATTTCAGTTTGTATGTAGGAATATTCGGTGAGATCCTTCCATCATATAGCCTATGACTTTTATTTATTTGTTTTTTTGTTTTCTCTTTAAAAAATTTCAAAAAAATAGAATACATGAATTTCTATGGCACAGATTATTGGTGTGATGCAGAGTACGATATTGCACACAAGCATAGAATGGAGAAGCTTAAGATTGTTAATTTCAATCATAGAGACTGTGAAACTTTCTTTCAGGACTGGAGGAGGTTCATAGACCGAGTATTAGGCTATCCGCAGCATGGATATACAAAGAAAGAGCTTATAGAGTCTTTCTTATTTGCACTACGACCACAACTGCAGGAATTTTTGGGAGTCATGACGCCGACAGAGGCGTGGAAGTACATGGAGTCTTTACAAGAGAATGCTCAAATCACAAAAGAGACTTCAGAACGTGATCCAACAGAACCTTCTTGCAACGACACTGGGGCATGCCTTGATCAAGGAAAGCAAAGCGTAGACGTACCCTTACAACCCTTAAAAGCGGAAATTCAATTACTCATTCAGACATATGAGGCTAAATCCTATCAATTCCAAGAAAATTTCCTTGTTCGGAATCGGCAAATTCAACAAACCATTGAAAATATTACTCTGATCGCCACTTGCTTAGAAGAAAGTAATTCTTTTGAAATTCAACTTCAAGAATGTAATATGAGTTCATCTTCTATTGCAGGTATACCGAGCGAGCCATGTCACGATGAAGGCACAAATCAAAATATTAACATGGCTCGAAGCGTGTGCAAAGAAGGAGAGGACGAGCTAGCAATTTTGGATGAACATGAGGATGTGACAAGGGAATTAAGTTTAGAGATTATCGATATGGAGCCCGAACCACTCTCTCCCCTAGTTTTCCCCCAAAATCCTTCAATCCTCTCCCCCATCGCCGAGCATCATACCAAGAGTAGCACATATCTTTCAGGGAGCAGTCATCAACATGCCTTACTTTATTTTACGTACTTTGATGACTATATTTGCAACATGTTTATTGTGAAAAATTTTAGACTAATTTGGACTGACATAACTCATCTCTTGCAGGACATTGGTAAACAAGTTATAGAGGTGCTGGGAGTTATGTTGCTGGGGTTCAACTTAGCTAGTGGAGGACGAATACTCGTCGAGGAGCGCACGGAGCAAATAGAATAACTTCCTTCAACATTAAAGATTCGTGATCCGCCATTTGACAACGGTGTGTTCTTTCCATTAGTGTAGATTTTATATGCTTTTAGGATACTTGATTTTTAATAAACTCGTACCCCTTTCAACATTGAGGACAATGTCCATCTTTAGTTGGGGGAGTGTATGAGACCTTAGGATTTTCTTTAAAATAAAGCGAAAAAAGAATAAGCCACCATTCTCATCATTCAAAACTCCTTCACATGTCATATTATCTGATGATTATGCATTGATCGAATTCTTGAAATTGTTTATGGCTTGAATTAATTATTTTTCTCTTCATGGAATTACTCATTAATATGCTGTTTATGAAAAGTTTCAATTGTCATAATTAATATCTCGAAATATTTTGAATTTATTTCATGCAAGTTATTGTGACGCTTAAGTTTAAAGTGGACATGATTGATTGGATTAGTTTTCGAGTTGAAGAGGAATTTGGCCATTGATTCTAAAGTTTATGTCCATGTTTATGGGTATTGAGCTGCTTACAAAAAATGAGAAAAAGAATAAAATGCACCGTTCCCTTGAGTTTAGTAATTAGCAGGGTCTTCGTGCCTCATGAAGCATTGGAGATTCGTGTCGAAAGATGGATGAATGGGAAGTGCATTCAAAAAAAAACTTGAATAAAACTTAGATGATTTGAGTTATTAAGTTTGAGGGGCTCTTCTAAGCCTAATGCCCGAAGGTCGTCTGGCCTAGGAATCATTAACTGAAAGCTTGTTACATGGATCATTCTAAGTTGTCAAAAAAGAAAAAGAAAAAAAAGAAATGGTGAGTAAACTAAGCAACTTCAATACCCATGATTTAGAACGATCTTTTTGAGATGCCAATTCATTGGAAATAAGAAAACTATGAGATAACATCGTGTTATACTTCCGCTTATGCAAAACGATGCTCACATGTTATTTATTTACATTAAATTAGAGAAAATATCATGTGATTGATCTTCTTCATGAATTGTGCATATTGATGGTTAAAATCATGTTAGAAACCGTATTGTTGAGCCACACCATAAATGATCAATAGAATTTATTGTTTTTATTAAGCATCCGATTTAAGCGCTCTTTTTGCTAGGGACTAGCAAATCGCTAGTTGGGGGTGTGATTCAGGGTGAATGTTGCATATTTAACCCCTCATCTAGCACCATTTTGTGTGTATAAGATGCTTAATTGACTTCTAATGTGAACATATTTAAATTATTATTAATCATTAGAAGAATCACTTATTCTATGCACAAAATGATATTTTACTGAGTATTATAGCTCTATCATATTTTTCATGCGAAGATCTCAGTCTCACGATTTCAACGGCTATTTATTTGTATTTTTTGAGATCTGTGCTAATTACTATGAATATTTGAATACAGTATACTATTTAAATGGAATAAATACGAAGAAATATGGTAGAAATATGTTTTGAATACGTGCGCTGCTTTAGATGCTGCCATGTGGCAGATTTGAGACCGTTGGATCATCATCCAACGGTCAATGTCAACCCCAAAGTGGCCTGCGGATTGAGGAAATCGGAGCTGGGGGACGCATCATTTCCTGGACCGTCCGATCTGCATCCAATGGTGGCGAATCAAGCCCGGTTCGAACTTGATCAAAACGCGGCGCGATGTGGCTCAGTTGTGGCCATCGGATGCTCATCCGATGGCCGAGATCAAAGCGAAGCGGATCGATCAGATGCGAGCGAAGCGGGCGGGGATCCGATCCAAGCTGCCACGTGTCCGCTCGACAATCAATCCCACAATAATCAAACGGCCATGGTTTCGAGCGGCAGCGGGTTTGGATTATAAGCTACTTGGAGCGGGTTTGGACCCGCTAACACCTCTAAAACCCACAATCTCCTTAAATAAGCTTATTTTAGGGGTTTGTTGTGTATTCTTGGTATTTGGGGGCTCTATGAGCCGTATTTCGGCATGAGATGTGGAGGCCCTGGAGACAGAGGCATGAGCTATCATCTGAAGGAGATTTAGGGTCTATTTGGAGAGATTTGGTGATAAATTCCCTATCTTTTGCCTTGTATCTTGCGTATTTGGCTTGTATTTGAAGTATTATTCACGTATTTTGAGTGTTTGGTGATGTATTTGTCTATGAATACTGAATCTTTTCTCTTCATGCGTGGTTAATCTTCATATGTAGTTGTGATGTAGTCAGGGTGTCATATTCTTTGATTTCGATATCTTTTCGCCATATATTCATGTTATAATCACCTATTTTGTCGATTTCTACATATATCTTGTTTGGGTATGTTATACGGAGACGTGTGCATGCTTGAATTGAATATGATCTGAGTAAGACTTATTCGTGATGCGATCCAAAAGGACGTATCGTGACCCGAGAGTGCACTTGTGCGTATTTTCTTCATGAAATCGTTATTATATGTGGTTACTCTTTGCCACGTTTTATGCGCTTTATCGCCACACTTTCCGACGTTTTCATGCCCTACCCGGATGAAATGTTGAGTTATAGAAAAGATATTAATAATCATTGATTGCATATACCCTAACGAAATCACAACCAACGCATACTCTTCATATTTGTATCATAGTATCGAATTCGCCGTAACTATCGTAGGATTCTCTTTTAGTATTTTAAACCATCTACTCCATTACTTTTATATCTGAAAGGTGGTTGTTTCTCGTCGTTTTATTACTCTTTATAAACTGAAATTTGTGGTTTTACAGGTCAGTTGTCCCGTGGATACGATGCCTGGATTCATCAGGAATATTACTTATTCGATCTCCTACACTTAGGAGTAACGCTCACATCTTTTGAGACGAGTCAACATGCGGTGATGATTTAGAGCTCTTTTGTCAATGTGGCGGTGGTGAGTTAGGGATGAAAATTAATTTGACATTAGATAAGTAATTTGGGTTAAGGCTAGAATCAGGGTTAGGGTTTTAGCCTCGGCTTTGATACTATGAAATTAGGGAGAAATAGATGATTCGACAGAAGGATTGGGGATGTTAGTTTTCTATCTTATTATAGTTTTTTATTTATAGACAAGCAAGACAACCTTTTTATTCAAAACACCTAAGCAATTTACTTGTTCTAATTAGTAACAGATAATATTGACACCATATTACATATTGTTATCATTTTGCAAAAGTAATATGATGCGGACTAGGTTTTGTAGAATGTATTTGGGGATTTTATTTGAATGGAAAATAGGGTTACAAAGGATAAGTAGCCAATTTTGGGAGAGTTGGCCCCTCTCCTAGCTTTTGCTAAGGGAAAAGCCTAAACTCTCTTCTAGATCTCCTCGGAGAACTCTAGGAATGTCAAAAGACGGCTACAAATTCGATACCCTAACCCTAGCCCACGCCATCACTTATATAATGATTAGGCGTGGTGCGCACATCAACAAAAACAAAATTAATAATGCATAAAGAAATTCTCCCCCAAATCGTCGGTGTGCCTAGCAATTACTCCTTAGTCTTCTTGCGCCTCCTCTCGTAGGTGATAATCGTATCACTACTCCCTCCAGGAGTTTCATCTTGTTCTCAAGGTGAAAATCAGGATACTGCTGCAGGATATGATCGCAAAACTCCCACATTGCCTCAAACTCCGGCAATCCCGACCAACGAATCAGAACTTCCCGTGCTCCCGATGCTCATGTACGAATGCCTGTATCCTCCTCGGGTGCCAAAAGTACCTTCATGTCGACCGTGAGAGTAGACGACGCCGCGTGATCTCCAATAGCTCGGCGTAACTGTGAGACGTGAAAAACCGGATGGATCCTGGTAGTATGGGGTAACCTCAGTCGATACGCCACCTTGGCGATCAGGGCCTCAACCTCGTAAGGCCCATAATACCTGGCCGCCAGCTTCTCATTGCGCCGGTGGGCTATAGAACGCTGTCTGTAGGGTCGAAGCTTCAAATAAACACGCTCTCCCATGGCGAACTCCACCTCCCTGCGATGTGCATCTGCCTTCTTCATGATTTGCTGGGATCGTAGTAGGTGGCGCTTCAATTCCTCTAACACTTGGTCACGATCTTCCAACTGCTGCTCTAATCCCGACACCGGGGTGGATTCCCTACTGTAATGCACTAGATGTGGCGGATCTCGGCCATACACAATCTGAAACGGTGTCATCCTCTCCGCTGAGTGGTACGAGGTGTTGTACCAGTACTCAGCCCACATTAACCACCCGGCCCACTTCCTAGGTGTCTCTGATGCAAAACACCGTAGGTATGTCTCCACACTGCGATTAAGCACCTTCGTCTGGCCGTCCGTCTGCGGATGATAAGCCGTGCTCCGCTGTAGCGCTGTACCCTGCAGTTGGAACATCTCCTTCCAAAAAGTGCTCAAAAACACCTTATCCCTATCTGACACAATCGAGCGAGGGTACCCATGCAGCCGGACCACCTCCTTCAAAAAAATAACTGCCATTGACGCTGCAGTAAATGGATGGCGTAGTGGGATGAAATGGCCGTATTTGCTGAGGCGGTCAACCACAACCAATATCGTAGTGAAGCACTCCGATCGTGGTAACCCCTCCACAAAATCAATCGAGATGTCTTCCCATATCATCTCCGGTAACTCCAAGGGCTGTAAGAGACTTGCTGGAGATGTCGCCTGGTATTTGTGGCGCTGACATATATCACACTCCGAGACCAGCCTCGCGATATCCTCCCTCATGCCCGGCCAGTAGAGCTCCCGAGCCATCCTCTGATACGTCTGGTATCCTCCCGAGTGGCCCCCCACGGTGCTGCTGTGGAACTCATGGAAGAGAGTAGGAATGTGACTAGAAGTCCGGGGAATCACCAGCCTCCTCCGGTACAGTAGTAGTCGCTCCTCTAATGTATAGCCCGGGAAGTCTGTAGATCCCACCGTGATCGCCTCCCGGATTCGCTGCAGCTCCTCATCTGTCTCAATCTCTGCTAGCAGGGCGTCGCTCCTCAACAACAGCGGAATAGAAAGAGCCACCACCTGCACCCCCTCATCTCGTCGGAAAAGCGCATCTGCCACCTTGTTGTCCAAGCCGGGTTTGTAGTGAATCTCGAACTTGTACCCGCTCAACTTGGACAACCACCTCTGGTGCTCCTCCGTCACCATGCGCTGCTCTAGGAGGTACTTCAGACTCCGCTGGTCTGTTCGTATCACAAACTCCCTCCCAAGTAGGTAGGGTCTCCACTTCTGTATTGACAGCACGATTTCCATTAACTCTCGCTCATAGATAGACTTCAGCCTGGCCCTGGACGATAAGACCTGGCTGAAGTAGGTGTTCGGCCGCTGCTCCTGCATCAGTACGGCCCCCAACTCGAAGCCCGACGTATCTAACTCCACCACAAACTTCTTCTCAAAATCTGGGAGTGCTAGCACTGGTATTATCGTCATTGCCTCCTTGAGGGCCTGGAATGCCCTCGTCGCCTCTTCCCCCCAGCAAAAACTATCCTTCTTCAGCTGTTCCATAAGGGGCCACTCCAAGGTGCCGTACCCCTTTACGAATCGCCGATAATACCCCGTGAGACCCAGAAAGCCCCGCAAGGCCCGTAATGTCTTTGGCTGTGGTGAATCCAATATAGCTGAAATCTTCAAGCGATCGGCTGCCACTCCGTCCACCGACACAATGTGACCCAAGTACTCCACCTGCGCCTGTCCGAAGAGGCACTTCTTCCGGTTGGCATGTAGCTGATGGTCCTCCAGCTCCCGCAGCACTATCTCCAGATGGCCCAGATGATCCTGTAATGATGCACTGTAGACTAGGATATCATCGAAGAAGACTAGGACGAACCTCCGTAAGTAGGGTCGGAAGACCTTATTCATCAGCGACTGGAAGGTAGCGGGTGCGTTTGTCAGCCCAAAAGGCATGACGAGGAACTCGTAGTGGCCTTCGTGAGTTCTGAAGGCGGTCTTCTGCACATCTTCCTGCCTCATGCGAATCTGGTGGTATCCCGACTTCAGGTCGATCTTCGAGAAAACCACCGCTCCATGCAACTCATCTAGTAGTTCGTCAATCACCGGGATGGGAAACTTGTCGGGGACAGTAAGACTGTAACAGTGTAACAAGTCTCGGACTCTACCCGCCAGCTTCATGGTGTGCACCCGTGTAAGCCCCGCAATGGAGCTAAGCGAGACTTCGGCCGCCTCCAGTAGTAAAGGTCCGCCGTCCTCATCGGGCCCTGCCGCTTCCTCCACTGCCTGCTCCTCCAAGTCCTCAGCGTACACCTCGTACACCTGCAAGGCCTGGTTGCGGCACCTGTGCCCAGGGGTAAACCTCTCGTTGCACTTGAAGCATAACCCCTTTACTCTACGATCGCGCATCTCTGCATATGTCATCCTCTTGTACGGCCCCCCCGGTCTCACATCCCCGGGTCTCCCTCCGCCTGCCGGGGCCCCTCCTGCAACGCATGACTGTCCTCCTGGGGCAGCCTGTGGACGTGGAAACTGTCCTCCAAACGCCCCCTGGCACGACGCTCGTCTGTCAACCTATCCTCGACTGTCAGTGCTAACTCCATCTGCTCCTCCAGTCCACGTGGTCTGAGAGTGCGAAGCTCAGACCTAATGGTGGGTTTTAATCCATCCATGAAAAACCCTTCTAGGGACTCTGCAGGCATCCCGCGCACTCTACTAGTGAGTTCATCATACTGCTTAATGTAGTCTCGCACGGTCCCCATCTGCCTCAAGGCATGCAGCTGATCATAAGCTCCCCCGCCTAAGAGCCTCGTAATCGGTGTAATAGTGCCTCCTTGAACCCGTCCCAGGTCCTCAGAGGTCTCTACTGCTCCTTTCATCTCTACCAATTCGGGGCCTCTCTCTCCAAACAGAGCGCAACCGCCCTCAGTCTCTCCTCCTCTGTCAGCCTGGCCATCTCAAAATACCTCTCTGCCTTGTAGATCCACCCCGTGGCATCATTACCCTCAAATATAGGCATCTGAAGCTTCTGTATGCGGTCATTCGCCCGTGGATCCCTCCCGTCAAAACGATCCATGCGCTGCTGGCGATGGTGATCTCCAAATCGGCCCCTCTCCGGCTCCCATCTCCTATCCTCCCTCCCGACCCTCTCATACTCCTCATACTCCTCCTCATAGTGGCGGATGTGGTCTTCGTACTCCGGTTCATGCATCTCAGCTCTCCGTCGTCCTTTCGGGGCCCAATCATCGTCCTCATAGTACTCCGGATCTTGCGCACTCCACACGCCTCTCACGGGTCTCGAAATCCCCCCTGCGATGAGCGGGGGGGGGGGGGTCCTCGGAATCCGCGCGGCCGGTCAGGGGCCTGCGCGTGCCCTGGCGGGCCCGCTGCCTCTCGGCGGCCCCCTGGGGCCCGCCAGGCCTCGGCGGCCCCGCCGGGGGGTCGCCCGCCTCCGACAGCCCCGTCTGGGGGTCGCCAGGCCTCGGCGGCCCCCTGCGGGGTCGCCAGTCTCGGCGGCCCCTGGGGGGGTCGCCCGCCTCCGGCGAGCCCCCTGGGGGGTCGTCGGCTATCGGCACCCCCAGGGGAGATGCTGCGCGCGCCTTTCGCCTCCGACGCGTGGGTTGTTCTTCCTCGGAGCTCTCCCTTAGGGTTTCGGGGAAGTCCTCTTGCCAGTCGTTGTCGTTGAGATCCAGATCTGGATCTACTCCTCCCAAGATCACCCCCTCACGATCCTGTATCATCGTTGCCTTCCCTTTTCCCATCAGATCTGATTGGTGATTCCGATCTGAGGTTGTTCCTTCCTTCGAACGTGAGATCTGAGGCGTGGTGAGGTTTTGAGCCATGAAGTGGGTAAGCATCTCCTTCATTTGCTCCAGATTCTCCTTCATATCAGATCTGAGTGCCGATGCGCTCTCCTTTATTTCAGATCTAAGTGTCTCGATGATCTCCGCCGCTTCTTTCCTCCTCTCGACGATTTCCGCATCTAACCTCTCATCCAGAGATTTCGTCGTAGTTGATCTTGTTGTTGCCATTGGATCGATGCTCTGATACCAAATAGATGCGGACTAGGTTTTGTAGAATGGATTTGGGGATTTTATTTGAATGGAAAATAGGGTTACAAAGGATAAGTAGGAACTTTTGGGAGAGTTGGCCCCTCTCCTAGCTTTTGCTAAGGGAAAAGCCTAAACTCTCTTCTAGATCTTCTCGGAGAACTCTAGGAATGTCGAAAGACGGCTACAAATTCGATACCCTAACCCTAGCCCACACCATCACTTATATAATGATTAGGCGTGGTGCGTACAACAACAAAAACAAAACTAATAATGCATAAAGAAATTCTTCCCCAAATCGTCGGTGTGCCTAGCAATTACTCCTTAGTCTTCTTGCGCCTCCTCTCGTATGTGATAATCGTATCATAATAGTCCTTGCTGCTTCAATTTTATTTAGAGTAGCTTAGTATTTCTCTCTCTCTAGATTGAAACATACATCATAGTTTTGCACAAATCAGTATTTGACGACCTTTTTCATTAAATGTAGTTACTGATATATAGATGTAACTAAATATACATTTCTTATAGATAGACATATAACGTTAACAAAAAAAGCATTTTAAGAAATGTTCAATACATATCCAATAAGTGTCCAATAATCATCACTGTCTGACATGGGTGTCTGCGTTCCCTACACGGGTTTTCACAAGTCCTGTACATGCTTAACTTCATGATACAAGTACCCATGCTACATCTGGCATGACATATGCAAAGAACTAGAGATGGAGATGTGTTTAGTGATTATAGTTACACTTAAGAACTGAAACTGAAACTTGAGAGCAAAACCTTTCAAAACTAACAAAACTTGTCAACACCTTTAGTCCAAGGAGTGTCGGGGCCGAAACTGAATTCTCAACCTTGCCTTAATAATGATATAAGATGACTTGTTAAGGAGACCCTTGTTTGTCATCAAAAATCTTTGTCCAGGGTCCTAATTGGCTTTGTAAATTAAATAAAGGTTTTTGCTGGACCAAAAATAGTAGGTCCTACTTCTAAACCATGCTACATTCACATATAAAAAGTATTCCCTAGATGCAGGTTCCAAATCTGCCATATTTGAGTGTATTATTATTAGTGGGATTAAAAAGCAAAGCTAATGCCAGCATTGCTACCATTATATTTTATCAGATTGATAAATCAGTCTTGTTTTGGGATAAATGTATTCTGGTTTCCTTTTCAGATTGTCTGAGCTATCCTTTATACTATGGTCCAAGGATGTTCATATTTTCCAAATTTCTATTTTCCTTTCATTCCTAGAAATGTTAATATGATACACTGCGCAAACCAATTGAAGTACTATGTACCACATATTTTCAAATATGACATCCATTTCTTTCAAAAAAACTACAAAATATTCCTGTTCTTTTGACAGAAACTCCCTGGTGAATCCTTCACACACATGAATGGGAAAAGGATGTCTGTACATATTGACCCCGAGAATCTATTTCCCTATCTCCTTGTCAATATTGGTTCTGGAGTTGGCATGATAAAGGTACATTGGCATTTCCACACTCCCCTTAAATGAAAAACTGTCTATATGTTATGCAGTTTTTTGGTACAAGTCTCACTGACTGTACACGTGACTTTTACAAGAGTTATATTATAAGGTCGTGACAAGTAGAATGTATTGTAGGTTACTGGAAACAAGAAGTTTGAACGAGTAACTGGTACACATATTGGTGGTGGTACAATTTTTGGATTGGCAAAACTTCTAACCGGATGCACAAGGTGACATTTGAATGTCCAATATACTTGTTATATGATTATTTGTGACATCTGTCTTCATATGGCATTCTGACTTGATAAAATTAATTGAGTAAACAGGGTGATTATCTTGTTCAAGACTTGGCATCTTTTTTCATGTGCTACTTTTACATTTAGCAACTTGTTCTTTTTCTTTCAGATATGATGAGTTCTTAAAATTGAGCCAACATGGAGATAATCTTGTTTTGGACTTAATAGTTAAAGACATTTGCGGAGATCTGGTTTGTCAAAAGGTACAATTCAGCTGTATATTTATCATCATTGTTTGGTAGAAATGCGTTGGATTTAGTTTATCGAAAATTGTAGGTATTTTGTCCTTTATTAGATTACTAGTAGTTCATGTCTTATAGGTTGCATTGCCTTCTTGGAGATTCTTGCATAGGGTTGTTAATGTTTGTAGGTTCTTGTCATGCCCCACTTCTGGGGCCGTGATTGTTTTTCATGCTATTGCAGGTCCTGTTGTTGTAAACAATATAGAAAAACAGAAATGTACTAACACATGTCTAATTTATCTCAGAATTCTACATACTAGTTCTCGTATAGTGAAACCTCCTTGGCTCTTGGTTAACACCTAACGGAAACAAAAACAACCACCGATAGCTTAGAGTGGATTGCATCTAATTTAAGTATATACAATGTAACTGAAGTAAGACTGTAACAGTGTAACAAGTCTATAGAATATGCATGCATAATGAATTTATAATTTCTTACTGGATTGTAAATGTTTTTGCATAGTTGTACCAATCCTAAGCCATGACTCATAACGGAGTGTACGATATGAAACCTGAAGTCCATCTTGTACCACAGACAAGATACGAGGGCCAAGTCCAAAACAAAAGTAGGAAGGGACTTTGGATCCCTCTACGGGTTAGACAGATACATGAAAGGAGACCCGTCGGGTAAACAGATTCATAATAGGATCCAACCAGTTACGTTCCGAAAGCATGGCTTTAGTCAGTCCCACACTCTCTTAATTATGAGTTTCTTAATCCCAGTGAGTCAAATGTAATGTTTTAATGTCAGCTGTGTGTCAAATGCTGTCTATGTGCTGTAACTGTTATTAATTTGTTTAGATGTTCTTAAAGTTTTCATGTCGTAAGTTTCGATGTGTCAGTTATTTACTCAGAATTAAATTAAATGTTGTGATGATTAATCATCATGCATCAAAATTATTAGGTGATAACATAGATTTCAAAATTATCCAAGGTTCATATCATCTTAAATTACGTAGTTAGTGTTTCTGTACGTCAACTCACCAATTCAGTTCATGTTTCCAACCGTTACTTAAGTCATGTGTCAATTTCTAATATCAAGCCACAAATCAGTTTGTTCCAGTATCGTTGTATGCACAGCCCCTAACCTAACTATGCAATTTGGTGATATTATTAACAGTTTTAATCATTGCATGCATATTAAGTAATTCCACAATTTAAATTAAGTGATGGTGTCAAAGCATACTCTTGTCCAGAAAATAATTTCTTATTTAATCAATCAATTTCAGTCAAGGAAGCCATTTAAAGCAATTTCAGTTCTCAGCACATGTAAATCTGAAAATTATTTTTAAACCCAGAAAATAAAAATTTGCAAAGAACTTATAAATTATATGTAATTAGATTCACATTTTGGCACCCTAAATAAGTTTACGCTCTACCAGCTTAGAGGGGATTTGTCTTAGCCATAATTTTCAAGAACAGCAAACAGCCTGCGGACCCAACCAGTAAGGCTGAGGCTAGAACAAAGCTGTAGGGGCAAAAAACCCGTGAAGACAATCAACCAGGGCAGAGGCCCATGTATCCGACAGATGGCAAACACCCACGAAAACCCACACCAGGTTAATGGAGCCTGGAAACCAACCGCACAAGGAGAAGGCACAAGGAAAAATCAATAGGACTAAGCCCAATTATCAACATCAAGGTACATGTCCTGAGTATAACGTCAGGACAAAAAGCCCATGAGAGAAGTAACGACAACAAAAAACCTCGCAGGGAATTAATGGTGGAAGCAAGTTCTCAGCAAAGAAGCAAAGTCGAAGCAAAATTTTTAGTCGAAAGTTAACGACGGGTGAATCTCTCAACTTTGGCGGCCAACGTGTAAAGTAAAACCCAAATGAAAATAAGAAAATAATGGCGGGCAGCGGCGAGGGTCGCCGCAAAGCCCGTCGGGTACCGAGAAATCTCAATTTCATAGAGAATAAGCCCTTAAGAATAACCGTGAATCATCACACCCAATATTAATGATCCAACAATTTCCAACGACGTTCAATCTCTCGAATAATCCTCAGAAATTAAACAAAAATTTATAGTATAAACAAAAAAATTGGATTTAAGAAATAATTTATCCTGCACCGTAAATTGTCAAAGCCCCAAGAACTCGCTCAAACCCTCCATCGACGGTGTTTGCTTGATCCACAAGGAGAAGCGAAGAAATCAAGCCCGGAAGGAGATTAGAAAACCCAAACTCGATGAATTTTTAATCGGAAAAGTTTTTGAGGAAGCGAAAATATTTTTCGCATAAAGAAAAACCCTAGAAACAGTAGAAATATATATAAAAGAGGAGAGGGACAACTGAGGAAAACATGTGAGCTGATACACCGGATGAATTTTGATTCGAAACGGATTTTTCGTCAAGAAAACATTGGATGCCAAAAGAGAAGAAGCGGCTACTTTTCTGATGAAGAGAAGGTACTACGGTTTTATTTTTTTTCGAAGTGAGGTGATTTGCGGGTGGGCTGAGTGAGAGAGAAGGGGAAAGAATTTGAGGAAGCAGGCCTATGGGTTTTTTCTTTAAAGTGAAGGAAATAAGAAAATAAGAAAGAAAAATAAGGGGGTGTTGCGGCGGGCCGTGGGCTTTGGGCCAAGGAGAAAAGAAAAGAAAAATTAGAAAAGAAATGAAATGAAAGGGGAGAGAAAAGATAGGAAAATAATGTGGAATATGGGCCTGAGCTGACATCGCAGGAAATTTTTCCTGCGCTGTCAGCAATATGGGGGCGCAAAAACAATTTTTTTAAAATTTTTTTGCAGTTGCTTCTACTACTTGTTAACTATATCCCCACCGGTTTTCAAGCCAACCCAATATCGTTTGAGCCTCCGTTCATGCATTTCAAAAATGTTGCACTGACAGTTTGATTTTCGGGAGCGGTTTTTTTGAATTGCATGAACGGAGGCTCAAACGGTGTTGGATTGACTTGAAAATTGATGGGGATGTCGTTAACAAGTAGCAGAAGCAACTGCAAAAAACAAAAATTAAAAAAAAAAATTGTTTTGGTCCCCCAAATTGCTGACAGCGCATGAAAAATTTCCTGCGCTGTCAGCTCATGCCCTTATTCCTCAAAATAATTTATATTTTAAGGAAAATAACAGAAAATCCCAGATAATCTCATTAATTGTCGGACCATGACAGTTCTTATTAGTTATTAGGTAATAACAAGAGAAGTAACTGTCTCTAGAGTTGCAACTTGCAAGCATGCAGTGTATCTTCCCACTCTCCTAGTATATGCAATTCAATCCACTACATGCAAGAATTGTATAAACTATAAAGTGTACCAATGAATGTATAGTAGTTATGTGCGTATGATAAGGAGGATAAATTGCACTCAGATTCTCTGAACTGTGTAGTGTGTCAATAATACCACTTATCTATGATATTAGCACTCATACCCTCTCACTTAACTGAAAACATTACAAAATAAAGTTTTTTCTTTCAGTTTTGTCCTCCTTCCTCCGTTGGATGCTACAATGGCTCTCTTTTCTCTGTCATACTTCTTCTTTTCTCTCATGCTCCCTCTTTCTCATCTCTGACTTCACAAAGAAGACGAAGCAAGAGAGAGTGCATGAGAGGGGGGAGATGAGAGAGAAGACATAATATTAATATCATTCAAGGGGGAAGAAGAAGAGCAAATGGATAATTTTTTTGATTTTTAACGATTTTTTTTCTTTTTTTTTGTTTTTTTTGGGGGGGGGGGGGGGTCTGAATGCTAATATCATAGATTAGGAGGTACTCTTTACACATTGCTCAGTTCAAGAGGTCCAAGTGCAATTAACCCCAATAAGAAAATCAAACTTGTGTACAACCTACAAACAAACTCCCTTTGCCCGGCATCTTAATTAACCCACTGGATACTCTGAGCACATTACCTTGCTGAATTTTCTTATTGGGGCTTCCCAAATTGGTGAGTAGCGTGTTGAAGGAATCGAAAACTGATCTTGACATGAAGCATATTTTGAAGGAAAACATTATGCTTTCCAATGGGATTTGATCCGTGATTGCAGTATGTGATGCGATTCGTATTGAGAGCTGACCATCAATCTAAATAACTTAGCATCAGCTCCATTTCTCTCAACCTCACTGTTGACCTAAAGATGCTTGAAGCAAGGATGTTGTCGGATGTTTAAAAAATAGTGTAAATAGACAAGGAATGTTGGTACTAGTATGAGTTGAGAATCCTGATCATTTTTGCATGGGCTGTGGATCAGTATCTGGTACCATGAAGCCTATGACTGTTGGGATACCTCTAATTTGTTACACATGAATTATCTCCGCTAACTGATTCTAGTGTTTACCTATCCATTTGGAGTTCCATTTGAAATTAATTCTTGGGTTTTTACTATACTATTCTTTCTCAGAAAAAAAGTCTAAAACTTTTGGTTGTTTTCTTCAGTGTCTTTACAAATGATTGCTTCAATTTAACTGATATCAGTTGGAAGGTAACTTGTTGGGTGAACTCCTAGTGCTATCTCATAATAGCACTATTCATTTTTCTTTAAAATCGTAATGAGTGAAACTTTGGCTAAACAATATGATCAGTATCTAATCTGAAGCACATGTCTTTGTACATTTGCATCAAGCCAAGGCTTGCTATTATTTTGATTCCCTGGTTTTAGATTCAGCTTGCTTAATGTGCTCTCTATTATTAGTTGATGTAGTGGTAATAATGTTGGATAATAAGTGACCATAATTTTTCTTCGACATGCTGTCTATTACACATTTTGTATCAACCCTAAATTCCATATACTTGGAAATGGGCCATTACCTATCATTTATAGTATCTCCAGCAATAATATTCTGAACAAATATCAATATAATTCCTATAATCACATTATGGAGAAACTTTCCTTACGCAGATCATTTTCTTCTATCCACCATCATTAAAACAATTTCATCATTAGCTCAAAACTAAACATCAAGGTCCAGCAGACCACATCTAGAACAATTAAAATATGCTACAAGAATTATGGACTTCTTCCAAATAAATCTCTAACTACTAAAATAAAACTTACAAAAGAATTCTTATCAAGGTTTGCAAGATCAATGGGATGGGGATTGGGCCAATCCTGGCCCGATGCGAACTTAGCCCAGCTTAGTTAAAGCAGGCTTGGCCTTAGGTTTTTGGTATGATTTATAAACGGGTCGATAAATATGGCCTTAGGGTATTCAGCCTAATGAGCCCAAATGAGGCATGTGCTTTTACATATGTGGTTTTTTAATTTTTGATGATTTGTATAACAAATATATTTGTATATTCTTAATATATTTATGTGGGTTCTTATAATATATTCATTATATGAAATGAAAATTGTAATACATTGTATTTATCGTGGACATAATTGACAAATAATAATCATCTGACTTCATCTTGTTATAAAAATATTATGCATTCGATTAAACAATAAATGATTTTGCATTTTGGCATGATGAATAATTTGTTACCAATGCAAAATATTGATCTTTCTCACTTATCATGTTAACATGTTCTTTCTTAATGAAATGTAAAACTTATCATGTTAACATGTTCTCACTTAATGAAATATAAAGATTATGCATAATGTTAAAATTTATTAATTTATTGTTTAAGAATGTCAGTGATTAAGGCCTGAGCCCGGCCTCTTCTTGTAAAATGGGGTTGTGATTAGACATTAAGCTGTATAAATAAATGGGCTGGGCTTACCCACCATTCGATTTAAGATCTAATCTGTCAATACAAAAATCTAAAAAGATCCATCGACAATGAAGCTCATACAGCTTGTTCTCAACTTCTCAAAATTGCAAATCCAACTGATTGCTCTATTCTTAAATATGTTAAACATAATGAATTGTGAAGTTCAAATACCAATAAGTTGCTTTTTTAATATTGTAATCAAGAGCATGCACATATAGCATTCAATACCAAAAACAGTATAGACAAATACATAATTACGAAGCATATGCCGATATGTTAGAATAAAAATTTTATTTTCATGCAAAAGAAATTAAGTATTAGGAGCTTTTCAGATAATAGATCTTCCATCCCCTCGTCTGTCACGCACCGCTTCTTGAAAAGCATAACTTGTAAATCCAAAACAAGTTTTGCAGGTTATCAGTAAAAATAATATAGCCAACAACAGAAATGTACCAACATACTCATATGAATTTTTCTCGCTTAACACGAGAAGTTAAAAGTCTGGATAAAATACAAAAGATACATGGCTTAATTTAAAACATGAAAAAAATACTAAAATGATTCTCAACGACCTGACACTCAGAATTTAAAGTCTTGCACAACAATGTCAAGTTCTTCGTAAATTGGAGCTTCCTCAAACTTTGTGTTAGCATCTAATTGGATCAACAAAAAACAATAACAATATTATGTTAGAAGTAGATTACAATAATTCAAATATTTGGAAGTTAAACAGTGTATAAAAGTATGATTGGAGTAAAACAGTATAGAAGCGTGTAAAGTTATATGTTGGGAATGAGGATTGTAGCTAGGGGTGGCAAAATGAAACCGAATCGATCCGAACCGAACCCGACCTCCTTAACCGGGTATGGGTATAGGTCTATCCGGGTCGGGTGGAATTCGGGTCGACCCGGTCGACCTGGATAAAATCTGGGTCGGGTCCGGGTTTGACCCGTCAACCCATATTCTTCCCGGTTTAGTATACATGTATATATATAAAATTTATGTCAAACACACATATCACCGGTATTTGGGAGTTCGGTTAGCAGGTTTGGTTGGTGCGTTGCTCTCTAACAAAGGTTTCAGATTCGAATCCTGCTGTCAGCGTTGGAATTTTCTCATTTTTTAACATGAGTTTGGAATTTACATAAATAAATTGTTATGTGCAACTCTCACAAGATGCTGTTAGCTCAATTGGTAGGCTTGTGTTCTTGTTTTAAGGGGTCTGCGGTTCAAATCCTGCTTTCAGTAATTAATTTCAAACAATTTTTTTAAAGGAAATGGAATGCGGGTCGGGTTCTGGTGACCCGCCAACCCGCAGGGTCAGGTGCATGTCTTATGTTATCGAACCGGATTAAATCCAAGTCGGGTTTGGGTCCACCCCTAAACGGGTCGGGTCGGACCCGACCCAACCCGAACCTGACCCGAACCGACCCATTTGCCACCCCTAATTGTAGCCACAATAGTGGCAATCATGTAATTCTGGGGCCCGTGTGACAATTTTGTAATTGGGTACCAATGAGCAATTTTGTAAATAGGGTCAACTCAACCCTATACATATGAGGGAATGGGTTAGTGTATGGCATAATGAGAATTAATGAAGAAGAGTAGAGATTAGAAGTAGGAGTTTAGGAGTAAAAAATAGTTTTAGACCTTGGGAGAGGGGTCCTCTCTAATTGAGACCATTATCTTTGTATTGCCTGTGTTTATCTATCAAAATCCCACTTTTACCACTCCAAATTCTCATCAAGTGGTATCAGAGCTCAAGATCTTTGGAAGCCGCCTTGGCAAGAGTAAATCAAAGGATGAACTCTCTTCTGTCCATAACGAAAGAGTTCTTGAAGATCCAATGTAGCAGAAAGGTGAAAGGAACAGATCTAAAGAAAGGAAAGTCTATGTCATAGATCCGGGCTAAAAGGTGGCGTCTTTCATCAAGGAGATCCATTCCCATGATGATCCGGCTCCAGATCTGAAGATTTCAAGTTTAGATCTACAAGATCTAGAGAAGAAGGCGGAGAACGGTGCAAATCTGATGCCCACAGACTTCAACAAACAAGATTGGCTCCGACGAGTAGCGACGACCAACCACCGGAGGCAGCGGCCTCCACCGTGGTTGCCCCGACTTTGGCGACCCCCGGAGGACCGCCACGACTCGGGCGACCCCGGTGGGACGCCCGAGTCGGGCGAACCCAGGAAGGCTGCTGTGACTCCGGTGACCCCCCTGAAGGGGCGCGCTGAGGCGGACAAACCCTCGGACGGGGACGTCGTCGGTGAAATCTAGGACCGCCACTACCACCATCAGCTTCCTCGCAGCCGGGCGCACGCGTCAGACCAAATTTCACAGCCAACGACCGTCGAAATCACCAGAAAACGCGATCGGCATCTGCGAGCCACCATCGCTACGTGGTGGCTCACCCAGCCGGTCTTGAGCGACAGCTGACGGCTCGAGCCGGCTCGAGCCGGCTCAGCCGAGCCGACGGCCCCAGCCGGCTTAACCGAGCCGACAACCTGAGCCGTTGACTAGTCAGCGGCTGCACAATAAGCCGTGATTATTTTTTTGGATTTTCTGGGTGATTTTTGGCTTATTTTTTGCGTAATTTCTGTATTTTGACGATTCGGGGCCCGTTTAGTGTCCAAATGCAGAACGGAAAGCACTAGTGCGTAGATGACTCAGATGCGGATGCACTACCACTCCGGGGCAACATTTCGAGTAGGACGGAGCTCGTGGGTGTCCGTTTGATCCAGGCGGAGGCGAGGAGACTTGCTCCAACACTCGGAAAAGCGCACTCGTGGATTTCATGCACCACTTTGAGAACAAAGTTGTTTTTCGAGGGCGGAGTAGTGTTGGGAATGAGGATTGTAGCCACAATAGTGGCAATTATGTAGTTCAGGGGCAAGTGTGGCAATTTTGTAAATAGGGTCAAATCAACCCTATAAGTAGGACGGAAGAGGTTAGTGTATGGCATGCAGAGAATTGATGGAGAAGAGTAGAGAATAGAAGTAGAAGTTTAGGAGTAGAAAATAGTTTTAGATCCTGGAAGAGTGGTCCTCCTCTCTAATTGAGGCCATTATCTTTATATTTCCCGTGTTTATCTATCAAAAAACCCCCCTTTTACCACCCCAAATTCTCATCATTATAGTATAACAATACTAAAGACATGCATGCATGTATAACGTGTTTACAGTTTCAGCTCTGAGTTATTCATATTCTTGTTCATGGGAAGGGGACTGTTATATCAACTTAAGTCGTGATTTATATTAGAGAGTACACTATGCAGAGTCCACCTTGTACCATGAGACGCTCACCCGGACTGAGTCTAAATAGGTACGGTAATGGGACTCATGATCCATTCGACGATACAATATGAGTTTAAACAGATACGGTAGTAAGACCCGGTCGGATAACAAATACTGTGCTGGGATCCATCAAATACAGTCAAAAGCATGGTTTCAGTTGATCTCGCACTCTATCTAATATGAGTTACATTAAAAACCACAGTGAGTCTGAAATGTTAAGTATAGTATTTGTTTAAGGTATACAGTTTTAATGTCAATGTGAGAGTTGTTTAAGAGGTGTTTCTAATGTCAATTTGTTATGATGTTTAGAATTTTCTCTATAACAGAAACTAGTCAAAATGTTATTGTAACATCGACTTGTCAATTCAGGTAACCGTTGTACTTCTAATTCCTTTATTGTCGGGGAATTACTTAGCATGCATCATATCAAAATAACAATGAGATAAAGTCTCCCACCAAGTCCAAGTGATCACATCATGATAGCATACATGGTTAGGGGTTTTATACATTCCAAATCCATTTAAGTTCATCGTTCCAACATGTTTAAGGGTCATATCATTCAATATTCCAACATGTCCATTTATCCATCAATTGTCATACATAGGAACAATCACTTTATTTCAACTTCACACTTCGATATAGCCCCATGCCCAACCATATATACTAATTAAAGTCAGCTAGGGTTTCTAATCATCTGCATGCTAAACAGTAATTTCCACAATAATTTGAGAGATGGTGTCATATACTGATCTCATAGTAAATCTCATCCTCGATCACTATCAGGGTCAAATCTAAATATCCAGTAATACATATTCAGCCCCAAATATCATTAAGATTTTCAGTTTATATTCATCAATATAATCATGCATAAGGGACTGAAATTAGAATAGAACTGAATTTCAATTAATACAGTGAACATGAACCAAAAGATGATCTGCAAACACAAGAGGAGCCACAAGCAAGCCAGCGGGCTGAACAAACCGTAAGCGGGCCTAATGGGCTGGTAAAGCTCATCGGTAAAACCAGGGCCGACCACTGCACAAATAGCCTGCATACCAAAATAGAGGGATATAGGAGCCGCAACCAAAAACAAGGGTAGAACAGGACCCGAACATGACACAGGAACATGGCAAAACCCTAAAAAGCCCAGAGGATAGAGCATAGCCCAACACGACTTCGGGGAGAAGGGCACGACCTCAAAACAAAGGAACATGGCAAACTCGTAGGTAAAACAGAGAGCAGGGGCAGCAGCAGATGTGCTGCAGGGCGTCATGGTCACAGAAACAAGCGATGGAGCCGTAAACATCATAATAACAGGAAGTCCGCATGCACAAGCAAGTGGGGATGCATCAGCCCCCAAAAGTAATTTCATTGCGATGAAATAATCCCTCAGCAAAATTCAAGATTCAATCATGGTTTATAGCTCAAATTCATCATCTCAATAAGAGGAGAAATCATCAAAACTAAATCCAAACACATGATCCCATACTTAAACTAATTCTCTAGCTATTTCAGGATTTTAAATCAACAAACAATTTATTATCATTGCACGATGCATCAAAAGTTTACCAAGATCACATTTTTAACATAAATAAAATTTATTCAATCCAAGATTTCCTTATTTCTCAAATTCTCCCAAATCCAAACCAAGAATCACAGCCGAAATAACTTGAAATAGAGTAAATTTACCGTTCATCGAAGAAATCATGTCGAAAAACCTTTAAAAACTCGATCGAATCTCGTCGCATCGCTGTTCGACGACTGTGACGGCTTGATCCAAGAAAAAAGATGAAAAATTTGAGTAGATCTGAGCCCCAAAACAAGATCGAAACCCAAAGATCCTAGAAAATCCGAAAAGTTTGAGGGGGTTTGAGAGGAAAATAACTTTTCGTATGAAAATCCAGGAAAAATAGAAGATGAGAATATATAGAACCATAATGAGGAGAAGAGTAATCGAAACACGCGACTGGGAGATCGCGCGAGGCAGTTGGCGAAAGGCGGCGAAAGGGGAGAGGAAGTCGTCGGCTTTAATTATGAAGGAGACGTGGGTGAGAGAGAGTGGCGAATGTGGATCATGCACGAAGGGGACTAGCAGATGATGGGAGTGGCGACAGAAGATGGGAGGATGAGATAGGAATTTTAGGTTAAAATGAAGTGGGGAGTTGGGCTGTGGGATTTTTAGTTTAGGGGTTAAATGTGCTTGGGCCCTAATGGAAAAAGGAAAAAGGAAAAAGAAGAAAAGGAGAAAGAGAAGTGGGGAGTTGGGCTTGGCTGAGAAAACAGGGGGAAAAGAAACTGAAAGAGGAGGGAAAAACAAAGGAAAGAATGGACTTTTGGGCTGGGGTTAAGAAAAGAAAAGAGAAAAGAACGAAAGAAAATATAAAAGAAAATATATAAGAACATAATTTAAAACACCAATAAGAATCTAGAAAAAATTCTCAAAATTTTAGGAAATCATCATTTGTATTTTAGAAAAGATTTTTATCATATGAAACCCATAAGGTCGGGTTAAGGGTATTACATTGTCCATATTAGCTTTTCAAGCCGCATGATCTAGTTCTTCTCATCATGTTTTGGAAACAAATACAGAAGACAAGTAAAGAGCAAATTTTTGAAAAGAGGAAGTTAGACGATCATAAGTAACAAATTGAGAATCAGATGTAGGATACTAAGATCGTTTATCCTAGAGCAATTGGTAAATTCAAGTCCGTTGGAGTGGCAATAAAAGGAATAATAGGCTCAACAGTTGGAAGTGGCAGATTAACTGTGGTAGAAATTGTAGTCTTCAGTGTCCCTATTATGCTTCTGGAATGATCTAGAAACTGGCTTTGTAGTAGGCGGTGGTGTAAAAGAAGTATTTGGCAAAAGGATTGAATGCACATGTGGACTTAGTCGTTTGTTAAGTAGGAAATGTAATTCTAAGTTAGAAAACGTCAAACATAATATATACGATCAACCAGATCAAAAAAATGATATTCCTTTTGGGTTCTCAAATATCCAACAAAAACACACTTAATATCTAAGAGAGAATTTATTATGGACATGCTTATGATCATGGACAAAACAAATGCAACTAAAAATTTTAGTTTCGATATGGAACACTAGATTATGTGGAAATAGGCATAAAAATGGACATCACCATTCAAAATAGATGAAATCATGCAGTTAATTTGAAAACATGGAAACGTTAGACCATAAATACTTGAGCATATTCATTTGAAACATCAATGTGAGAGTATCAAGAATATATCTGTACTTTCATTTTGCTACCATATTCAGTTGAGATGTATGCAAACAAGAAGTTTGATATAAAATATGTATGCAAACAAGAAGTTTGATATAAAATTCCATAGGGTACAAAAATGTCATATTTCTTGTTTCATAAATTCCAAAGCATCGTCAGTGAAGAATTTAATAGAAATGGAAAACAGATGTCCTATTTTATTAAAATAACTTTTGATAAAATCAAAGACTTCTGTCTTATCTTTCATCAAATACATCCATATCATTCGAGAAAAATCATCAACAAAAATATTAAAATATCAATAACAAAAAAACAGATGTAATACGACATGGACATCGAATATCAAATGTTCCAAATTAATAGACTACTTCGTTTATTGGCTTTTCTAGGAAAAGAAGCACACGTCATTTTATTTAATATCTTTCAAAGTCAAGAAGTACACTGTCTAATGCATGAAAAGAATTACAATATCTAAACTGAAAATATCTAAAATAAAAAATAAAAAAACAACTACATGGAAATTTTCTTACTAATCCTATAGCTCAAAACTTTGCGTCCTGCACATGAAACTCCGAATCCTCATACTCAGGTGCCTCAACGTACTCCTGCTCTGCGTCTGACGGAAAAACAAAGGAATGTACCGCCAGCTTAGATATAAATTATATTTAATCCAAGCAAACAGTTTATGTGCAGTGCAAAGAATATAATAGTACTATGAAATAAAAGCAAACCACATACAAGCATGTTTTTAATTTCTGAAATTCTCGGGTTGACATAAAATTTGAATGCGTAACAATTTTATTGAAATACTCAGTTTTCGTAGATTTTCTTTACGGGTCTGGTCATGTGTAGGTCCTTTTGCAATATAGTACTTGCATTTTAACTACCATGCTCATAATTATGTACTTAAAAATATCATTTTAACAACTTTGTATCTGCCATTAATTATACAGCCTCATCTTCATATTGTTCTTATGTTGAAACCCATGGTGTTTCCTTTTTTTTCTGAAAAATCATTAAATCAAATTATCCATGGTCGTCTAAATTAGATGATCTAATTCAAACTAAATGATAACCATATTCTAATAAGAATTTAAACATGACATGATGGTTTACTTTTTTAGAAAATTGTCTTCCTTTCTTTATCTACTCATCTTTTTCTTTCTTTCAGTTGGTTTTCTTCCTCTGTTGCTTTTGCTGTTAATGGCTGCTTCTCCCTCACTCTCTCTTTTATGTGTGTGCACACGTGCGAGGTTCTCTTTTTTCCTTTTTTTCTTTATAGTTACGTGAATTGCGGCTATTGCAATTCAAAGAATAGCAACATCACAACAATTAGGGTAATTTTAATCAATTAATTTACCTATAATCAACTTTATTAATAGTTGTATTAGTTCTATTTTCATCTAAGCTCTCCAATAATTGTTGGATCCCCACCCACAAAGCAATGCACTAGAGGGGGGGGGGGGGGGGGCGGTGAATAGTGTTTTGGCAATTAAAAATTCTAATTAAACTAATTAAGCAAATGCAGAAAATTAATTGCAACGCAACCAAAAGCATAAAGAGAATGCAATCACAAACACAGAATATATCCTGATCCGAATCCCTAACCAGCGTTCCTACTTATAACATGAGATGTGGATTTTCACTATGCTCCCTAACCGGAGCACCCAAACTCACACAAGAGTACAATCTCTAACCGAGATACAAAAGAGTAACCCTCCTAATGATGGAGTAACACTCCAATTGGTGTAACCCACCAAAAATGCTCTTACAACCCGAGAGCTAGGTTAAATATGAAATTGTATAAAAACAATTACACACTCACCTATGCCTCGAATAGATTTACCTATAGTGAAGATAAAGGTATGGAGTGTGAAGAAACAAAGTGCTTGTGATGGAGATTGGTTGCACTTGGAAGCTCTCTCTAGATGCAATATCAATGCATAATACTTAGAAGTGAAAGTGAGAGAGAGAGAAAGGAAATGTTCTTAGAGTTTGGCTCAATAAAATGAGTTCTAAAATGAACAGCATATAATAGCAAAGCCTCCCTCAAAACCGAGCATATATACCCTCTCAAATCTGCACAGAAATCGAGAAAACATCTCCTCAAAATTCGCAGCCAACGACTATAAACGGACAGATTCTCAAGCGATCAGACGTCTGGTGTTATATTTCTAGATGTCTGGTGTTATATTTTCAGACGGTTGATCAACTGCTCAGACGTCAGGGAACAAAGTATCAGACGGCTGGTAGAGAAGATGGACAAGAAAATAACGAAGTCCAATCTCCAAACAACCAGTCGTTTGTTGAACACTTGACATACGACTGATCAACTGTGCAGTCGCCTGGCAAGTCTTCTTCAAAAGGTTGGCACAAATGGGTGAGAAAAAACAGAGAGTACACAAAAACTAACCACACTGTTCAATCGTCTGGAGTTCATCGTCCAGACGTCTAAGCAACTGTTGAGACATTTGGTCGTTGAGCATCAGTCGACTGACACAAGGTAATGTCAAGCTATCTGACACGCCAGACGTCTGGTGAAGACATACCAGACGTCTGATCCTACACCAAAGACACTGTGAAGAGTGCTTTGGGCCAGACGCCTGGTGAACGCATTCCAGACGTTTATCCTGCTCCTGCAAATAGTATAGAGTGTTTTGAGCATAGGATTACATGGAATGGGTTTTAGATGATTTCTAAGATACCCTATGATGGAAATGATGCAAATGATTGTGTGTGTGCATCTATTCAAGGCTGCAAATATTCTATGTAACAAAAGCAAAATTACACGAAGAATAAAATAAAAATACTCTTGAATTCTTCAAGCTTCATGCAATGTTCTGCTACAACATCAGTCGACTGACGCATGGTAATGTCAAGCTATCCAATAGCTGACACGCCAGACGTCTGGTGAAGACATACCAGACATCTGATCCTACACCAAAGACACTGTGAAGAGTGCTTTGGGCCAGACGCTTGGTGAACGCATACCATACGTCTATCCTGCTCCTGAAAATAGTATAAAGAGTGTTTTGAGCATAGGATTAAATGGGATGGATTTTAGATGATTTCTAAGATACCCTATGATGGAAATGATGCAAATGATAGTGTGTGCGCATCTATTCAGGGCTGCAAATATTCTGTGTAACAAAAGCAAACTTACATGAAGAATAAAATAAAAGTACTCTTGAATTTTTCAAGCTTCATGCAATGTTCTACTACATAGCCTTGAATCCATCAAACCATCATCTATTGTTTTGTCTCCTCATTAAGATAATCAAATATAAATCGGAGACTATAACAAGTAGAGTCATTAGCAACAACATAATGAGGTGATCATCATCAAAACAAAAATGGACTAATTGACCAATATCCAACAATAATCAGTATTTAACAGGTAAATATAATAAATTTCTATTTATTTATTTATCGTATAGAAAAATATGTGTAGTTACACATTTGATGTTATTTAGAACACACACACACATCTATCTATACATGCGCACTCTTTTTGTTGTTAGAAAACCGAGGGAAATTCACACAGATCATGTTATTTAAGTTTGAAGCCTGTAAAAGGTAGTTAGTCATTTTAACACGCTAAATATGATAAAAAAATAAAAATTATGCTGGTTAAAAGAGAAAATTATTCATCTAAACTGCAAAATTCATTGTTTATAAGGTAGAACATACTTTACATATTTTTTACATGTTTCATACCATTCTAAATACTTTCTATTGAACTTCAGGTACAACTTATTTGGTTTTTCGGCGTATTGAATTAGAAATCAAGAGAGATCATTGCTTCCCATTGTACTTGTGTTTGATGATTCTAATCTATTTGTAGTGTTTTTTATATGAGCACCCTTATCTAATTTGTTTATTTCTATTGTTCAGCAAGGCCTTTCAGCATCAACCATTGCTTCTAGCTTCGGAAAGGTGATAAGTTCGAAAAGGACACTTGCAGATTACAGAGCAGAGGACCTTGCTACAACATTGTTGAGTGCGTTTACTTATAACATTGCACAAGTATGAGACTTCTCGGATTTCTCATAACCAGCCAATGCATAACTAGAAATTCTAGACAAACTTAGCAATGCCAATAACTGCACTTTCTGTGGAATTTATCTCACCTTACGCTACGAGTGTGTGTCATAATATCTGGTGCTAAGATGTCGGCTTTCCAACTACAGATATTAGTTCCTTATATATGGTGCCTTGTTTTGAATGCACACAATATTACCATGAGTAGCAAGTCACACAAAAGATAAGTCACACTATTTTATCTTGAAAATCATAATTTTTTTATATATTAGATGAGAATGCACACTATTTAATAAAATTGTAACTTTCTTTTGCCCAAAGAAAAGTACACTATATCTTTTAATTTGCATAATCAATTCATTAGATGAAGGGACGAGCTTTGTCGAACTTTGAAATAACCAATGCCATTATTAGCAAGTAAATGGCACTAGAGAAAGCAGAAAACGGGTTAAGTACGCAGAATGAGAATGATTAAAAATGTAATAATCATCTTGTACTTTTTTTATTTCCTTATTCCCTTCAAATGAACAATATTTTTGTTGACTTGCCTTCAACAAGTATTTGGTTCTCACATCAAAGCGCACAACCATATATCCAGGTCATTATGCTTTTAGAAATTTATTCGTAGAAGCTTACAAAATAATTTGTTTTCAATTTGCAAAAGCAAGATGTCACACATGCAATGAAGGCATTGGTGATATATATTTCTATTGTTACCCTTTTCATGTATTTTTTGTTGAAGGGTTATTGTTAACAATTACGTTTGCATATATTTGAGTCCATTTAGAAATGTTGATACATCGGGCTCTTTGGGCTTTTGTTTATACCTTGAAGATGCATGTGATTCCTCATCACTATTTTACGGTACGCAAGGATACGGGTTATATTGCACGGACATGGCCACATTGATTTGGATGCCACATGGCGACATGCAAATTCTAAAAAAAAACACACATGTCCGATGCATGCCCAACACAGCATGAATTTGGGTTCGAAGCATCCACGCTTCATAGGATACGGTGTATACATAAGGCATAATTATGAGTCAATACAATTCAGTCTGCGGATACAGTAAATCTGAAATGCCAAGAACTTCAGCATACAGATTCTTAATAAAATTATGTTAGTGTGTCTATCTATAAGATGATTTGTAAGGTTATAATGGTTAAAAAATAACTCAGATAATAAGAAGCATTTCCAAGTTATATTAACCAATAATCATTAACATAATCACAATTCTTCATTAAGAAATTGGATCGCTTATAAAAGCATCTATAAATCAAATGGAACTGTGAGCTCATTATTCATGCATTAGATATTCAACTTTTTATTCTTGGACACATCTCAGACCTCTGATATGTCTCTGATACGTCTGGAACACACTATAAATTTTAGAATATGTCATATGATTCCAACATGTACCCATTAAGTATTTGATTATCCAAGTATGGGATATAGGCATGCATCCTTTCTTATAGGGTACGTTGTAAAATAGCCTATTCACACCTTAATCTTTGGCGAACATTATCATCTTCCCTTTAAGTCCATACTCTTTCCCTGTCTATGTGAATGGTCTGGGGGAGTCAGGAAGATGATCCTTGTTTGTGTGAACTTAAGCTTCTTTGCCAAAAATCATGTTTCATGGCAAAAATTCTCACTTGGCCGTAGTTGCGAAGGGCAGGATTTTGTGTTAATTGATGATCGACATTAGGTAGTAAGTTGACAAAACTTTGGTCAATTCTTCAATTGAACTTTTCTTATGCTTGATTTGTGCTGCATACCTCACACCCTGTGCATTTTCATAGGTATTGGTTCAGATGAGGAGGGTGCATTTCTATTACTTACATGAAATCGTGCATGCAATTGATGTATATGCATACAGAGTTCGCTCTTAGGTTGACAAACATAGTAATAACCAAGTTTAATCCAAAAAGGTGACTCCTATTTTCTAAATATTTAACGTAGTTACTTACAATATTTTGATTGGTCTGTTTCTAGATCAAGTATATTTTCTTATTCTACATTAATGCCCAAACCTCATTGCCTCTGAATAACTCTATTCTTTAAGCCATGCAGTGATTACATGATCCGTGTAGTTGATGTGAAATTTTGAAGTGGATAACCATGAACTATCTGATTTCTGATTCACTTGTCTATTATTCAAAGACATCCCTCAATTGTATAATATATATCCTTTTAAATTAAGACTCAGAAATTTTCATTTGTTTTCATATAGTCTTAGGTATTTATCTCAGTTGAATTCCTCCTTTGTGTAGGATCTTGTTTCATATGTTTCTTCTAGAATCCAATTTACAGTTCACAACTAGAATCATGAATAGCATAACCTTATTTTTGTTTATATGTTGACATTTGCTCTTAAATTTTACACCTGCTTTGTATATTTCAGGTCTCCTTCCTCGTAGCATCACTTCTTGGGCTCAAAAGAGTCTACTTTGGAGGATCTTACATACGTGGTCATGTCAGCACAATGGATAACATTTCTTATGCCATTGATTATTGGTAACCACTCTTTTTTTTTCAAATGAACTTTTTTTACACCCACTGATCATTTGGACATGTAGTTCAATTTATTCTTACTGCTGCAATTGTTTTAAAACTCAATTTCTTGCAAAATAAGGCTCATTTTTTTGTTGAATATGTTCTCATATTTTTTTTCAGGTCAAAAGGTCAAATGCAAGCAGTTTTCTTAAGACATGAGGGCTTTTTAGGGGCTTTAGGTGCATTCTTGAGTTATGAGGGCCTTAATATTGACGACTTGGTACTCAATGATTCAAAGGATCTCGTAAGTGAATATGGTAAAATAGCAGTACACACACTATTAAATCATACAAAATGATCTGTATATTATGTGTCATCCTTATTCTTTTGCTCTTTTGTGTTTTGTTGAATGGCATAAAGGTCGCAGATGGTTTTTTTTTGGGGGGGGTGTGGGTGGGTGGGTGGGTGTGTCGGCAGCAGGTAAATTTGATGCGGGGAAGTTAGGGGAGATGATGTGGGGGAGAAGAAAGGGGCTAAAAGGATGGGGTGGAGGTCGAGGGAGAAGAGGAGGTGATGTTTGAAGGAGAGGGAGAGAAGTTCACAGAGGCTGAGGGGCAGAAGTGGTGGAGAAGGCATCATTGCGAGAGAATTTTAGGTGTGGATGGTAGATTTATTAATGAGTGTAACATGTTTAGAATACAAAGGCAGGGTAACTTAATATTTTTTAAAAACTTATTATCCAAGTTAACAGAAAATAAGAGAACGTTCTTCCTTTTTCTTTGCAACAATAACAGAGGCGTAATTTTTTTGAACCCAAATGGTTTGAAAGTAAATTGGCAACTACAATAATCAGAGAAGAATTTTTTAAAGAGATTTTGTAGTGTGTATGTGTGTACATACACATAGAGTTGGACTAAGAAATTTCCAATTATTTTTTAAACGAAAACTTACCACCCTAAATTAAAAAATGTAATACCAAATTAAAGAACAGCTCTATTGGATATAATATCACACACTTAACAATTTACAAACAAGAAACCAAATGATTTTGAATGTTTAACCTATGCATCAAGGAGGTTACAAGTTAGTTCATGAAATTAGATTTTGTAATGTTGATTACATGGTCACTTGATGCATGAATAAAACATATTTAAATTATTTAAATTTTTTATTTACAAATAGTTAAAATAGACTAGATCACATTCAACGGAATAGATTTATGATTTAGGCTTACAATTGTGTTTAAGTGGATTGAGTTTTCGTTTCAAAAAATAAGGGAAATATTGTATCTCAACTTATATATATATATGTATGTATATAAATGTAATAATTAAATTTTATTAACTTCCAATAAAATACAAGTACAATAAAGTATACACTCTCAGAGTTTAAAATAATTCCACTCTGTTACTCAGATGGAAAGATGGGAGCAGATATAGTCATCGTCACCATCAACCACCGACACACGCACACACATTCACATATAGATATATAGTTATATAGATATTATATAGGGAAAAGTTTTCCTAAAGTGACATCTTAGAAATGTATTCAAGGAGGCATTTTAATACATACTTGGTATGAATTTTATAGATGATCCGATCTCTTCAGTTTGATCTACATGTCATAAAATGCTTGTTTATAAAAAATTGTGCACTTTTAATGTGCTTTAAACAATTGTTATGTGGTTACAAAATGAATGGTTTCTTAATAATAAAACAAATGATGCCACTTAATCAACGGCCACAAAGTGTCTAAGTCACATGATTTTTTATAAACAACCATTTTGAATTATGGAGAGCATGATGGATGAAGTGGATCGTTCATAAAGTAGCTCAATTATATGATTTTTGGTCGACTCATTACATAATTTCCTAATGAGTCACATTAGGAACACTTTTCTCATATATACATACATACATATATATGTATGTATATATATGTATGTATATGTATATATATGTATGTGTATATGTATGTATGTATGTATGTATATATGAGACTAATGTGTATCATGTGACATATGAGGCTAAGCCTCATATGCGGCCTCTAAAACTCCAACTTCTGTAATTTTTTCGGAGGATCGAAATCTTTCATTTTGATCTTCATGTTCTAAAACCCTAAACTACCGAATATCGGATGAACCTACGGGGTTTATCCATTCATCCATCTGTCACAAATATTCAATGCAAAACCATTAAATTTACAATGGGTGGGTGAACGGGCAAAATCCCTTGGGTTCATCCCATCTTTGGTCTTTTAGGGTTTTAGAATATGTAGATAAAAATAAATGGTTCCGATCCTAAAAAAATCACGGGAGTTTTGGAGCCGCATATGAGGCTTAGCCTCATGTCATATGATACTAATTATATATATATGTATAACTGAGGCAGTAAGTTTGTTTTTAGCAAAATAGATGGAATTTTTTAGTATAACTCATATATATATATATAGTGATCTTCGGGTGCGTAAAAACCCATGCGAAAGCTGTGCGAAAACATTTTTTTATTTTTTTGAAATTTTTTTTTCAAATTTTTTTTGTTTAATCCATACAATTATATACCCCAGGGAAAATAATGGGTGAACCCGTTGGGGATTAGAGCACCCATCCACCCGTTACAAATTTAACGGTCTCAAAACGTGCGAATTTGATGAAATGCCTTGATCGAAGACCAAATGACATTATTTCTCAACCATTATTTTTTGAGGGGGGTATAACAACATATAATGAGGGTGGAAAAAAGAATTTTTGAAAAAAAAAATTTCAAAAAAAAGATAAAAACATTTTCGCACCGTGCGAAATGTTGTCATTTGAAAATTTTCCTATATATATATATAAGTTAGACTATACCATTGTGTTTATTTTTTTGAACGAAAGCAAAAAACATAGTGAACCCAAATTACAAATCTATTCCATTGCATGTGATATATACCATCTAACCATCTACAAACAAAAGTTGAAATTATTTCAATTTCAATATGTTTTACCGATGTATCAAGAAGGTGATAAGTTAGTCACTTCTAACAAAATTCTTGAGTGTTGAGTTTGTCGTCACTTTATGCATACGTAAAATATACCAAAATCATATGACTTTTTATTTAGAGATATTTTAGATGGTTTTGATCACATCTAATGGGATATATTTGTGATTTGGGTTTATAATTTTTATTTAGGATGTTAAGTTTTCGTTCAAAAAATAAACAGAAAAATATATATTTAAAAAGAAGGTATCACATGACATATGAGTAACTTGCTCACATATGATGATGTGACGTGATTCATCCAATAGAAGATAGCCAAATAGGGATGTGCTTTTTGCCCCCATTGACACATTTTTATAGATGAAATTGTGTTACGTCGTCATCGTATATGAAATTGTGTTTATTTATGATATATACCTATTTCTCTCTACAAACACTCTACTACCATTATGAAAGCACTAGTCTCGTAAAAATTTTCATCCAAAGAGAATTTGAGACATTAATTCTTGTAGATAAATCCTAACAGCATGAAAGATTGCAGTTGGAACAATGTTGAATGTAACGTAGCATCAATTGTAACATTTGATCTTAGAATTGCACATATCATTTATAACATAATGGGAAGCATATGGTACATGATTTTTATTTTTTAATTAAAAAAATTTGAAAATAATTCTAATATGTTCATAATAAATAGGAAATTGCCATAATTTTAAAATTTGAAAAATAATAAAAATTACGGTAATTGTAAAAAAAAGATATTAATATTCCTTAATAACGAGAAACAAATATGCATGAATATCACTACATATATGAAGGAGGACCATAAATGAGGTTTAAAAGCGTAATAAACACCGTAAAACAAACACTTCTTTAAAAGTAGGACCATAAATGAGTTATAAAAGCATAATAAACACAGCAAAACAACAACTTAAAGTCTAATACAAATTATAAAATAAGAAAAGTTAACTAGAGTATCACAATTTACATAGTAGTTAAACAAAAGAATTTAGCATCCGGTTTACGTCAAAACAAGTTAGGAGTAAAAACTGGATCGCTGTCTTTTACTTTTTCTGTGGCTATAGTCTAGTTAGTTTACGTTATAATTTAGCGTAGCTAATGCATGTTGCAAAAAAACACAAAGTTAAGCTGATTTTAGGTTACACATGGGTGTCATGTAACAAAAGGTTTGGGTTACATTATGTAATTGGTTACTTTAAGTTACGTAACAGGTTTTTCCTCACATTGATCTTGATTTTCCACGCATGCTTTGATCTTTTGGCTTTATCTCTAACCATAGAACTCGGATGAAGCCAAAATAAGAAGCATGGGAAAATAAACTTCAATAGAAATCCAATGATATATAATTTAATGGATATTCATTTATATTAAATAAAATATGTTAAAAGGTTTCTGTGTTGAAAAATACATGCAACATGGCTAACATGTAACACTATCAAAAATTTTCTTTTCCATCCTTTTATTTATGTTTTCAATAAACAAAATGTAAAATTATTATTCAATTACTGATTTTCAATTTATCACCATTTGAAACAAGGATTAAGGTTTCGGTCAAAATCATTTGGTTTCGATTGTTGTGACTCAGTTTCAAGGGGGCTAAGGCAAGTAGGTAAGGAATTCTCGGTTTCATTCGATTTAGGCTAGCAGGGAAAAAATTTAAAATTGACCATAAAAACATATTAACTATGATACAAGCAAATTCTCTCAAAAAATTCGTCTCAAAAGATCCGTCAAAAAGACTAGACTAATAGAGCAAACGAAAAGTGCAAAAAAAAAAGAAATTATGGGAGCGCATACTGCTTTGTCATCGTTATCATCAGCTGCTTGGGTCTTTATCGTTGTCATCATCTGTTGCTTGGGTCTTCTTTGTCTATCATCGTCTGAGGCTACCCTGCTGCTGATGCTGTCGCTAAGATTCAATGAAATTGAGTTGGGTTAGGGTTACCTTAACCCTAACTTGTATAAGAAGCGGTTCGAGTGCTATGCTTATTTCTTAAGACGTAAACTTGATAATATAAATTATTGGGTTTAAGTTATAAGAAACAGGACAGCCTAAGAAGTGGGACAACATCTGACTTGTCTACATCTAACATGCATATTATAATTCAGCTAATCCCTTCTCTTTCTCTCACACCTCTCCTTTCAGCAGCAGAGGTAGCAGGATGACGGCCTTCTATGATAATGGCGATGACCCATGAAGATGACGAGGACCCAAGCTTCCAAAACTTGTACATAAAATATTAAAAATATAGAAAATGTAAAAAACAAAAATCAAAACTTGGAAGGAAACCAATGAACTACCAAAAGTTGTTGAAAACAAAACTTTTTTAAGGAACCGAAACAGAGACCAAAATCGGTTCTCAAACCTTCGTTTAGAAACTCAGTTTAATCTATTTCATGTAGAAGCAAAGCCTTCAAATAAGATTTCAATAATAATTATGAAGCTCCATTTGATTCACAAATAATTTTTTTATTAAACTAGAACATATTAATTAATTATGAATTTTTGATTATTTTAAAAATTAAGCAAATAAGAATGTAATCGTAACTAAAATATTTGAATAGAACTGAAAAATTATAAATTCTAAATTGATTTTAAACATCTTAAATTAGAAGTTAAGTATAATAATATTTTAGTTATTAATATTTATACTATTACAAAAAGAAGTATTTCCTTGTGTTTAGCCTTTGCCTTTTGCTCTAGTTCATCCATCACTTGCAGTAGCGTATTTGTTATTTGGACATATTAAATATAGCCATCAAAATAATATGATCCAAAAATAGCAACAAGGATAGATGTATTAGTATGAAGTATGAACATTACGACAAGAAGATAATGGATTTGCTTGAGAGGAGAAAGTTGGCATGCAATTAATTGTTGATGCACTAATTCCCAAACTAGAGAAGACAAGAAAAACAATTGGAGAGTGCAACTTGATTGCGTCGATGTATTGGTTATCTTAGGCCGTAAAGGTGAATTTTGGATATGGGCTTTTTATAAAAATAAGGTATTAGATTTAGGGATGAAATAAATTAGTAAACATATATTGCTTGAGTTGTTTGTTTTGAAAGGTAAGTGTTTTTAATTCAATAATCCCCTCACTTGATTGTGTTCTGGGAGTCTCGAACCTATAGCCTCTCACATGGAATGTTCTGTTTCTTGCCAATTGAGGTAACACACTTTTGACTCTTTTGATTGAGTTACTTGGATTTTGTTTTCAATTTTTGGTATTTTAAAATAGTGACTATTGAGTTAGCAAAAAAAGTTGTTTTTACCACAAACTTTTGAATTTAGTAGAATTAGCTGAATAATATGCTGTATGCAATTATATTTAATTTTTGAGATTTTTACTTAAATTAAAAATTTTGGATTCCATTTAAAAATGATAAGATTTTATTTTTCTAAAATTTTGGATGATTCGTAAAGCTTTTCCTAAATTAATTGATTTGTATAGAAATATATGCGGTAGTTATCCAATGAGAATTTCCCTTCTATGTACAAATTAGAATTCCTCGTCCATTAATTTTAAATGATTGGCACCATTCATTTTAATCTTCATATTTTAAAATACCAATACACCAAAAGATCTAGTGAACTCTATGTGTTTTGCTTATTGATCTATTCTCTGAACAAAAAATTTATTACTACAAAATTATTAACATGCAATAATTAGCTTAACAAGCAAAACGCTTTAGGTTAATTAGATATTTGGTGTGCTAGGGTTTTAGAATATGAATATTAATTGAATGGTGCCGATCATTTAAAAGCATAATAGATTAATGATTTTTAACGTATATAAATGGAATTCCGCCTTAAGTAGCTGACACTTATATATCACATATATGTGTGTGTGAAGGTGTGAGAAAACCCTTTCAAAAAAATTAATGATGCACTCTTTAAGTCTTTACGTCCATTAAACAACAACACTACCACCATTATCATTGCTTGCAAGAATAAGGAGATACAACATGGATTAACTAAAATGAAGTTGGTTTGAATGTGAGCCGGTTCACTTTCATGAGTGAAGGCTTTGCCCTAGCTTATTCATTTGCTCCCATACGGAACATCGCCGTAGGATGATAAAGATATTGTCCAAATGAATATGACAGCCATGAGAGGGCACATTTAGCTAATTAGCAAGTTTACATCTCCTTCTTTTTCCTAGCTCTTGGGATTCCTTGTTATGTATTTAATATGGTTGATCCGCTAGTTGCAAATAAAAGACAATTAAAATAAGGTGGCATTGCAACATAAAAATTGCAACCAAACACATAAAGAAAGTAAAATGTGGAGCCGGTCGTATCTTGAATATGATATTTCTTCATTTAATCTAAAACTGTCAAAAGTGCTTGTCCTCCCATCATAAAACATGTCACCTGCATAAACGATTAACATTGGTCAGGATAACTCCCAACTTGTGATTATCCGACGATCAAGCCAGCCCTCCACTCAAATAACCATAACGTGCATAAAATATCTAGGATTTTCTTCGTGTTCCTTCGCCTTCCCTCTTATCATCAAATCCGCCCTTAAATCTATACGTATGTATTTGGAAAAGCAGAGATTTAAACCCGCTTACCTTATGGATTATAAGGGTTTGATGCTAGACATGAGGGAAAAATTATAGTATGTATTTGGGGGAAGAATAAATTTAGGAATTGATAAATTTTAAGCCACCCACATTGAAGATTTGATGATCATCGACTTGCATGCCTTGAATGTGAAGATTTTTCGAACCTCACACTTAGGCAACCAAGCATATTCTCGCACTCTAATGCTAAAGATTTAATTTTGAGACATCAAGTTTTCTCAAATTCTGTCCAACTCTCATCATTAAAAAAGATAAATACAGAGCTATATTTATAGGCTAGTACACAAACTAATTTGACTTATATTCAATCTCCTAAATAAATTCAAATTAAACTTCTAAATAAACTAAAAGAGTTCCTTAAAACAAGAAACTCAAAAACATTTGAACTCCTTCAAAAACAAAACTTTAAATGACTCAAACTCTTTTAAAAGAAAACTTTAAAAAGATTCAAAGTTCTTTAAAAAAAATTGTGAAAGAGCTTATATAGCTGAAATAATAAAATCTTAAAAAGACTTAAACACTAAAATACCAATTTGAATCTAAATTGAAATTGAATCCATATCATTCTTCCCAGTTCTCAGAATTTCATCGCCTGGTAAATAGTAATAAAAGAGCACAACCTGACAGATATTAGCAGTCACTTATAGTTGGAGAAGATGATTTCACGAACCTAAAAATATAGATTTGCAGACGAATTTCTTCTGTGTGATATTTCCAAATCACGAACTATATGGAAGTATATGGAACATATTGGTTGGTTTGCTGAGGATCAGGAATGCTAAAGTTAAATATGCTTAATGAGTTCTAATAGGACCTTCAAGCTAACCTTTGGCGTAAAAACATCGTGCTGCACAATATTTGGCTCAAGCTTGATCAGGCCTTCTGATTGAGGCTCAAGCTTTATCTGAGGTACAGATATATGTTCAGACTCCAACTTGATGTTGGACTCATCATCTGGCTTGAGAACTTGATCTTGGACTGATCATGATTTTTGTTCGGGCTTCAAAGGCTTCATCATGTTCAACTCATTTGAGTTCAAATGATTCGTTTGATTAACTTAAATCTTGTGTTGGGAAAGGATCAACATAATTTTCTTTCCATTAAATACATGTGTGTACGTTTAACCTTTCAGAACTTATCTCATCTAGGTTGTACAATTAAGATCTTTCTAACAAAATGTGTGTAGTATCCATATGTATAACATTATATACCAAATACGATCATAATAGCTTGTAAGTTGGATATACATTGAACATTGCCAATTAAACGAATACACGGTTTTATCAACTTAAATCACTTTATATGGATATGGGTAAGGTTCAGGTATTAAATACATTCTCTCTAAAGTTGATTTGGTAACAATATTAACATAATTGTTTTCATTAATCATCAATTTGTAGGACTGATCACCTACCTTGAAATCGATATGAAAAATCCTAGTATTACGCCAATCTTCTCACCTTTAGGTGTTGTGGGCTAACACTTAACTATATTGAGATGAGCACTATATTCACATAAGTCCTCATCTACATCAGTAATACTTTAAGGTGCATATATTTCTCCGATGTTTCCTAAAAATATGTAATGGCTTGAACAACTTACAACATGTTCATATGGATTTGAAATCTGATTGAAAACAAATTCAGAATCTTCAAAATAGCAAATTATGTGTAAAAATGATCCCGAAATCCTCAGAAAATCTTTTAAATTTTTTGAAAGTTATTGTAGCACATAGAAAATTTCAAAAATCCTATAAAATCACATTCAACACTAGCAAAAAAATTTTTTTGAATGTCTTTTTATGCTAAACTTTTTGGCTTTATTTTGAATTTTTTCTTTCTTTCTTTAATTTTTCTCTCCTTTTAAAACAATTTTCCCCTCACTTTTTTGATTTTTCGTTTTCTTTTTTTGATTTTCTTTTTTCTCTCTTTTCTTTTTCACTCTTTGATTGAATTCTTTTTCCTTTTTTACTCTTTTTATTTTGATTTTTGAATCTAAAACCTAACTAGAAGAAAAGAAAAAAGGGACGATGATTATGAAGGAAAGAAATAAAATTTCAAAAAGATTAGGTTTTGGCTGATATGATATTAAATGTAATGCAAGTCGGATTGAGAAAATTATGGTTGGGATTTAGAGGAAGAAGAAAATTAAAGATTTGATAAATATTTAGGCCCACACCCTAGAGAGCCGATGATACCGACTTACACACCTTATATGCGGTGATTTTTCAGACCTCACGCCCGAGTAACCGAGTCAGTCTCGCACTCCAATACACAAAGATTTAGTTTTAGAGAACACAAAATTTTACATCAAATTTTGTCATATTCTATCCAACTTTCATCATTAAAAAGATAAATACAAAGCTATATACAAAGCTATATTTATATGCTAATATAAAGACTAATTTGATTCTTACTCAAATTCCTAAATAAATTCAAATTAAAACATCAAAAGAAAATACAAGAATACTTTAGAATAGAAAACTCATGAAGACTCAAACTCCTTAAAAAGGGAACTCTAAAAAACTCAAATTCTTTTAAAAGGAAACTAAAAAAGGATGCAGATTCTTTAACAAAAGAAAATTTTAAAAGAGCTCAAATAACTCAAGTAATAAATTTTCAAAAAGATTCAAATATTAAAAATACTAATTTGAATTCAAATTAGAATTGGATCCCCATTAGGGGTTGCATTCGGAAAACCTAACCGCCTTTACCAATCCAAACTGTAGTCAACATCTTGAATCATATTCCACGTAGAAATATTCATTTCGGTCTGTGCCATTTTTGATGGGCCTCCAGCCCATCTCGGCCTTAATCTGCTAAAGTCCCGTGATTATGCCCAGACTTCTCAATCTTGGACCGAATCCCCTTATGCACAAAGCAAACCTTTATGGATCAAACCAAAATCTCTACAACCCACATAAATATGGTGTAACAGGTGGCGCTAAGAGTCTGATGCTCATGAGGAAACATGGTTTTAATTTTATCATAAATATGATTCGCAACAAAATGATATTTCTTTTATGGAATTTTAAGTGCCAATATACGAAGACATCTTATGAGATGATTACAATTTTTTGGAGTATAAAGTCTATGCAGTCATGGCATATCATTCAGGAGAAAGGTGTTGGTCAAGACTCCTTGCCAAAAGAGGGGTGGAAGGGGTGGGAGCCATCAAGCAAATATGATTTTCATCGATGTGGCCTTCTTGGCATAGGGATTGGGATTTCATTAAAGGATGGGTTTGCTCTCAATATGTATCCAAGATTTTGTACTTGTATTTGAAGCAAGGGGTTTATGTTCTATTGTACTCCATGTTGATTGTGAAATCTTTCACATGCTGTCCTCATCGATGTAGTTGGGTTTGACTGAAGACGTAGATTATTCTGTTTTTGTATCTTCTATTGCTGGTTTATCCTATGATCTTGCATATGCTCATTGCCATTTGTAAACGGACTGCATTCAAATAAAGGATTGGGGGCATAAGTGGCATTTCAAAATCTATATATCATTTTCCTTCTTTTTGTTTTCTGTTGGTGGAGAGACTTTCCCTTTTGTTTCTTCTATTTATTTATTTATTATTGCTATGATTAGTATTAATTTTATCTCTCCGTGTGTGGGTGTGGGTGTGGGTGTGGGTGTTTTTTTTTTTTTTTTTTGGGGGGGGGGGGGGGGGGGGTTGGGTTGGGGCACTTGTGTGTATATTTGGGTTATCCCATAATAGAAATTAGCTATTTATTTTGAGTGTTATTCAACACAAAAAGTTCAGGACATTGGCCTTTTTGCTGCCATATTGTTTAATTACTATTTATAAGACAGACCCAATAGTCTGATGTAGTTAACTGGAGGAGGAAAAACTACCAAATAATGAGGGAAGGATATTAACTGGTCAGCACTCCCATGTGTCTACATTTAACTATGTAAGCCACATATAATTATTTTTCTAGTATGATCTTAGTCCTTTCAATATCTAACTTCTGATTACATCCTCTTAAATTTCCATGCGGTTTGGTGCTAGGCCCATTGCGTGTAGTCTCTTACATAATGTCTCCTGGCAAAACTATACATGCAAATGTTTAATTGCTTCGGCTGTTTTCTTGGTTCTGCAATGACTATCCACCTAGTAATTTGCTGCACCTTGCTTTGCTCGCATAATGGAATTAACCTAAATTGCTCTCACACTGACCTGAAACGAAGTGGACCAATTGGTGGCTAGATGAATGTTGTATCCCTGTGGAACTTGATGCCGGTTCATTTTGAGAACATATTGCAGTTTCCACTTTCTTTTCTCCTACTAGTAAGTTGCTTGACAAATTCCAGGTTTTGGTCCATTGCCATCTGTAATCTGACCTTTGGTCATGCAGTTTTACCACTAATTTTATAATTCCGTCACAATATTTCTTCTTTCTTCTTTCCATGGAATCTTTTAGAAAGAAAAATGTCTAAGTTGACTTCAAGTTACAATATTGAATCTTGAACTTTCAGCAAAAGGTAGTGCCAAAAAATGTTTTTGTTAGTATAAAACATTAACAGCACTAGTTTGGAATTGTGAATAATATATGGATGTACCCGATATTCTGATCATGTAACAGTGATCAAACATATCATATATTTATTAAAAAAAAAATTCATGTCTTAAACGTTCACACTTAACTTTGGGCAGTTAAGCTGTTACTACATACATGATTAAGAACTAAAGAACCTGACATGTAAACCCAAATGTTTGAAACAGACCCAAGGCAAACCTGACCCTACACACACGTAAAGTTTACTGAGTTTTTGCTATATTCTTAGGTGAATCATTCAACAAGAATCCTCGGAGTATTGAACGTGAATCGTGTGGGATATGTATGTTCATGTGGCCCTTTCAAAAGAATCTGTGCATCAGACATAATGGCCATAGCTTTCTGATAATTTCATGCACTATTGATTGGCACCAGTTCTATGGGGCTATCTCACACCCCCTTTGTATCTTCCTCCTGCTTTATGACATTAGCAAACTATCCTTTTTTAAAAAGAAAATAAGAAGCAAAAAAAGATGGGCATAAAGGCATGTCAGGTTAGCAATCAGTGATACAAACTTGGCCATTTATTTTGTCACATCTTCTAAACCTTGACTATTGATCTATTTAAATGGGGATATGATCATGGTTATGATGTTTTAATTTAATTTCTATGATCAAAATATGTGTGCGTGCATGCTGGAATATACCAAGGAATGTTGAAACAGTGATGTGGTATTTAGACGAATTAATTGTCTCATGGAACAGTTTAGGATTCAAAATGACTTCATCCATATATTCTTGCATGGAAGATGTTTGATTTTGTTGTTTGGTTTTGCAGGAATCCTCTCCCGATGCTGCTACACAAACAGATGCAAGACTGATGACTGATCATACTGATAACATATTTCCATATCTTCTTGTTAATATTGGTTCAGGTGTTAGTTTGGTTGAGGTAATCCTTCACATGATGCACAACTCCAATGTAGTGGTTTTATATGTTTTAATACTTTAAATTAATGCATGTGTAACAGGTTACTGGAAAAGGAAAATTTGAGCGCATCATTGGGACACATTTAGGTGGGGGTACAATACGTGGGCTTGCAAGGCTTTTGACCGGATGTACAAGGTATTATTCTACCAAATCAGTTACTCTATCAAATGTCCTTATATCTTTCACTTTGAAACCCTTACACACGTTTCTTGCCCTAGCTATGACGAGTTCCTAGAGTTGAGCGAGAGGGGAAATAATCTGGCTATAGACTTGACAGTAGGTGATATCTATGGTGAGCTTGGTTACCTGAAGGTATAAATTTTTGTTAACACTATGAACGCACACACACACGCATACTTACTTCATATTTATGTTAGTTATGTTATTAATGATACACCAATAATAAACTTTGTTGTGGTTTGTTGTTTTCGAGGAAAGATCATCTAAATACCCAATTCATTAAGAAAAAGAATGAATAAAAACAGAAAATTAAATGCAATCTATGTATAAGGATCACGAACAGAATGCTCAAAATAGAGAACGATCAAGTAGGGTGGAAGATGAAATCCATGGTTTGAAATCTCGACCGATACTAATATATCTTATTAGAATTCAAGTATGCCGATACGATCCAATCGAAACTGACCGATACTATTGATAGTAACTAATAACAACTAATATAAGAGGGGATTACATGTTTGAATATTAAAATTTAAAATTCTATTGTATTTTATATAATGGTTAAACGATCTCATTTTATGGGCAAAATCAATATTTAATATATAACTTGTGATCAAATTGGTTTTAAAAAGAGAAAACAGTACCCTGGACCACAAAATGATATATGGATTTCTGAATCAATCATTGAAGATGCATATCTATGTGCAACTAACACCTATTTTGAGCTAAGACAATCGAAACATAAAGTTTGATACTCCCGGTACGTGTAATCTGATACTTCCAATACAGTCGATACCGATACTATAAATTGTCGGCTAATACCAAGACCGAAACACAGACTTCCAACATTGATGGAAACATAATCCCTTCTTCTAGCTTGATGAATAGGTAGATTGGCTTGTAAATGTGAGCAAAGCCGAAGGTGTTGCTGCTTAAATAGAAGGGGGTTGAGACTTCTCTCTGAAGATCCGATGGTTTTGCGCTGTCTATAGTAGCCGAGAGGCACTAGAACTATGCTTTGTCTAATGCAGCGAGGAAAGTCGTCGACCGTGACTGGGTTCATGATGAGAGATCAGACATGTGCTCTATAGTCACTGCAGAAAGGTATGATATGCAGATCTGCAGCTTCAGTTGGGCTGTCACAGAATTTTCAGTTATGGCTGGAAGCTATTTGTACTTCGAGGCGGCTGTAACTAATTAGAAATCAATCATTGAAGTCAGGCCACATGTTATTTTCTATGTGGCTGTAGCAGTTTAGATAGTAGTACACTAATGGCCAGGGCTGCGATACAGCACATAAGCAATATTAGGACTCAAACGTGAAACCAACAGAGTTTGCAGGACTACAGTTCTTGTTCACAATGTGTGTGAATGGTGAGAGTTTGGAAGGACTATCATTTGGAGAATATTAGGTAAGAAGTCAGGTGATAATTTCTTGATTGAGGGTTTTAGAGTTGGTTCTTTGGGCTATAAAGACGTCGTCAGGATACCTTGCAGAATGGTCTACTGCAAGTGCAAAAATGTGAGGGAATGTTGCAGCTAAATTTCGTGAGGTCCTTCAATTTTTTGTATTTTGGCCATATCCAACAAATATCCTGGTTCTCAGAATGAAGATTTGATCTGTATTAATCGCCCCTTCCCAGTATGGTGAAATGGAGCCGAGAGGAGAAAACGCGATGACGTGGACTCTAGTGTAGTAGTTATAAAGAAAATAAATGCGGACCACGGAGTACTATTACTGGAGAAGAATAGCTACCACAATTTTTCTAGAAGAGTGAGATTAGAGCTTCTGAGATCAAGTCCAAATTGATGCTTGCGAATACCAAGCTTTCTTCAATTAATTGAAAAATATCCTTCAGTTAACTTCCCAAGCATCTTTCGGAAAGTATGATCAACGAACTTGGTCAATACATTAAACATCACAATCTGGGAGGTGGTAGGATATTTAGTAGAGCTGTAGGCCTGTGACGGTAGAATTAACCAGCACATGCCGTCTCCCATGTGATGCGCAAAACCTTTCCATGTTACAAGCCTTTTATGTATTCTGTGAAGCCTAAGGCGACAAGCATAGAAGTGGCTCTCAGTCCACGCAGCCAAACTAAGATGATGGGAATGCCATAACTTAACAACATAAGGTGTATTATTGGAAGTTCCGGAATCATCACTAAAATTTGTGAGCAAAGGATTTGCCGATGTTGATTATGAGGCTAGAACTAGCTTAAAAACAAAGGATGATGCGTTTTAATGTTACTAACAGATTGTTAGTTTTCAAGGGAAAGAATTTGTTGTCTGGAAAACACATTCATTCACAAGCCTATAATGGCCGTCGGAAGTCTCTGATCTGGCCACCGACCTTCATCATTGGCTTTAAGGGGACTTAAGTGAAAACATTCACGAGCAAGAGAGATGCTAACAATGGGTCTCCTTGTTGAAATCCTCAAGTTCAGACATTCCATTTATGTGAACCTAGAAATCACCCGAATTGATGCAAGATGATACTATTTGAGCCATCCTTTGCCAAATACATTGTTTGAAAAGGAATTTTCAAACGATATTATCTAAAGTGTTGTTGAAATCCAGTCTGCGGAAGATGGCGAAACAAGGAAAATGGTGGGTATAGGCAAGGATCTTTGAGCACAACCCATGGTTTCTAGTGTATAGTTGTTTTAGATGAATGTGTGCTTCATGTTGTTGACGAGACCCTGAAATATGATTTCTTAAATGAACCGCAACCTAAAATCTGCAATCTCTTTGGTCATGAATTCTTAAGTTAGCTAAGAAAAGAAATGATTTAATTAAGAATACATTATTATAGCGTCAGGTTTAACAATTTAAGCTTAAAATTTTAACAATTTCCTTTTACAACTCATCCCCTCGTGATTTGTGTAACGCCCCGGCTCTGGGTGCCGTCACATTTATACAATTACATGCAGGTCCTGCAGACGCCAGTGAAAACAAGGAGAGCAAAGCAGAAAACAAAGATACTCATTTCATTACCTCATAACTTGTTTACAAAGTTCTGTACAAGAAAATAACAATACAATCTCACACTACACCTGAAACATAAATACATGGAAATGAGACTATTAAAAGCATTCACACCCAACCAGCTCTTAAACTCAATGTCATGGTTCGGAAACTCGGACTCCTCGTACTCAGGCGCCTCCATATAATCTTGTGCGTCACCTAGTGGGACAACAAAAGTCGTACCACAGCTCAATAGAGTAGATGATATCTAACCCAAACAACAAAAATAATAACAGTGCACAATAAGGAGATATGATAGCAACAATTATGATGGTACGATACAAAGATATTTTAATGTCCTCAACTACTATGAGGTTGTACTTGCTATGTGAACCAATTCTAGGTCGTGACTTATAACGAAGAGTGCGATGTGCAACCCGAAGACCAACTTGGACTGTGGGGTGTTACCCCAGCGGAGTATCAAGAACTCATAATCCATAGGCGGACATCCTCCCAAATACGGGCCGAAAACAGGCTTTAATCGCTCCCGCACTCTCTCAATCATAAGTTTTCCCAAAACCCCAACGAGGTATGTGAAGTTGTTTAGTTAACAGTTTTAGTGTCGTGGAATATTCATGTCGATATATCCTAAGTTTAATATCATTTAAATCACGTAGCAAGGGGATCCACTGTCGATAAATCGAATCTACATACATGTAGTAGTAACCAGACGTGTCATGAGCCAATTCCCAATTTCCATCCACCAGCCATTCATTATTAGTGTCATCATGAGTAACGTCTCATGGACTACGTAATTTAACGTAACAATAAACTTCCCGCATGCATAAAAACAACTTCCCAAAAGGAATATTCCCGGTTAACTGTCACTTTTAAGCTAACACGTGGTAATTGAAATTAGATGCACAACTAGACTATAGATGTAACAATATTTATTTGAAAAGGAAACCAAAATCTGAAATCTTTGGTATTTCTGAAAATACCAATCAGAGGGATCAGATTTGTGGTTTTTCATCACATAGTGGGAGAAACCCGAGCCTGCGGTAAAATCCACAGGGTCTGTAGTAAGGAACCAGGGTCTAATGGCCATGATAGCAAGGTAATAGAGCCCAGATCCCAAGTGGTCCATACAGGAACCCAAAACATCAAGTAAAGATACTAGCCGAACCCAAACAGCAAGCAAAAAACCAGTCGAACACAAATAGCCACTCAGGAAACCAAGACAGCAAATAAGGGACTTGCCAAACCCCAACAACCAAGCCGAATCCCCAATACAGCAAGCAAAGGAGCCAACCGAACCCAACACAACGCAGAGACCCTGGGACTCCACAGCAAGCGAGCAAGGGAAAATAATCGAAGGGAATCAAAACCTAAATTATTTCCCAAACCATCCTCTCATGTACTTGTAAAAATCCAATTTTTGCACAATATACCAACGATTTCATCTGAGATCTATGCATGCTCAAAACCGAATTTAAACTGAAGTGTAGGGGACATAGAATCTACCGTAATTTGCCGATAAACCAAAGAAATCAAAGAACCGAACTCACCATAACAGATTCCAGAGATTCCCGCAAGAATCAACTCCAAAAGCCGAAGAAAAACAGTCGAAAGCTTTAGAAATTGGAAAGAAACTTACTGTTTCACATAGGCATGAAGAAGGAGAAGAGTAAAGGGCTTATAGAAGTCGGAAGAACCGTAGAGAGGACGCACGTCGTCGCAGTAAGGGGACGGGACAACTTCGGAAAGGCCCGGTAGGGCTTTGCGTCGTTTGCAGGAGAAGGACGAGAGATGGGCGTGATATCGTCGAACGAAGAGGCGACCAAGAGAAGCGAGCGAGCGATCGCTCGTGTCGAAAGCCCTAGCGGGCTCGATCGCGTGAGAAATGAGAGGGGGAGAGAAAATACAAGAGCCCTATATAGGCCTGGGCTCGGGGCTGTATAAAAGAAACGGTACATTACAATTTGCCTGCTATTGCACAAATTACAAGAAAATGAGACCATCTCTATCATGGTCTGTTTGCTTCATGAAAATACTAGCCTATCTCACTCGTGGTTTGCCTCTGGTGCATTGGACTGCAAGATATGATGCCAAAGTTCGTGAATATAGTTAATCAATGAATTAGTTGGAAGGTAAGGGTGAGAAGAATTGTGATATTTCTTCTATATTTTTAGGCCAAAGGTCTCCTTTCTGCAGTACTGTGTAGTACAATGGTTGTAATAACATACTACTTGAGCTAAAAGTATCAAAATGCAAAAAAAATCCTGTAATATAGTGCTTGTAATAGCATAGTACATCAAATTCGAAAACTATGTACACCCACAAAAAGGAAAACAATGAAAAGGAAAAGATGTCAATCCCAAGTGTGTTTTTGGTAATTAGGGGATTTTGTAATGGATAGTGAAGTAGACTATCAACCAAATGATAAACCCGTGATAAAATCAATATCAAATGTTCATTTGTATAACATGTATATGAGGTTGATAGAAATGTGCTCATAATGCACAAAATTTTCTATGCGGTCAGCACCTAAACCATAACAGAAAAATATTTTTGAATTTTGTTAGGTTATACACATTTTAAACCCCTAAATATGGTTAAACCTTAGGAAGATTTGATTTTCAATCAGTACTTTGCAAAAATTTCTATTGTTTCGATCTAAACAGTTCAATTTGCAACGATTAGATTGAGAGTCAAATAACTTTAGATTCACTTGATATTTAGTATTTTGATTATCTATAATGTGTACAACATATCCTTAAAAAAATTTAAAAATAAAAATAAAAATGTATATTTACTGTCAGCATGGAAAATAAATATGTATGTGTAAAGAGATGATAATAAGCGATTAGTAGCTACGGAAGTCCCATGGTTGCCACTAACTTTGAGCCCTAGATCTTGGGTCGATGAAAGGTTTTTTTAAAAGACCAGGAATATCCAAAACCCCTTAATCTCGCCATCCTCTATTAGCAATCCACTCCATTCCCTTAACCTGACTGAACATCACGGGTTTTTAGATACATTCGATAGCCGCATGGTCGCATCGACCGTCTCTGATAATCACATCCAATGTTCTAAAACAAGTTATATGCGGCCGCATATAAAGAGGTGGCCTTTGGCCACATGAAAAATTAGTTATGCGACCGAATTATGCTGTTGGCTGCATAATCGGCCGCATAAATGTTATGCACCCGCATATGCGAATATGTGTGCGCATAATCGGGAACTAAAAAAATAACAACCCGTTAAGGAACATGACCATTAAGCATAAAAATTAGTTTTTTAATTTCAAAGTACTTGTGTTTGACATACGTCTGATTTGGACAAAACTAAATATTTATATTATGTATGTAGATTGCTTTAGATGTTAGGCTTTAGTTATTTTTTGTATTGATCGTCTTGATGGTGCTGATGTTTTAGTATGAATTAATCCATATTTTTAAAAGTTGATATGATTTTTTTCTTATTCTTATCTTTTAATATTTTTTAATTTAATATACACAAACACACACATATAAACTTATTGTTTACTTATTTACTAAATATTCATTTTCGCATAAACCACATAATCGGTCGTATAATCCTCGTATGCGCTATGCGCTCCTAGACTGCTGGAATATCCCGTGTTCATAAATACAATTATAATATACATATGTTTGGACGTATTCGTACATATTAATATTATGGGTATTTCCTATAATTTTCCTTAATTTTTATAAAGCCAAAATTATTTTTAAATAATTTTAAACGTCACTTGTGTTATAAAGCATGAAGTATATGGATGAAAATACTTGTATTAAGGATGTATATGGTATTGTTTAATGTATACATATTTTTCTTAAAAGAAAATTCCTAAATTTTCTAATGAAGCCACATAATGCCATATGTGTCACTTAGCCCTTAGTCCCCACCTAACACTAGACACATGGCAAGCTAGGGAGGATTGGAGGGGTGATGAGGATTATGAGAATGATTAAAAGGGAAAAATTTAGGAGAAAAATGAAACGAAAAAGAAATGAAAATAGAAGAGAACCTCACCATCGAAATTCATGGAGGCTGAACACCCCATGGGCTACGCCACCTTCATTCTGCACACCCCTGTCGCCTTTCTTTCTTCATTTGGGTGCAGTTGGTCATTCTAGGAGCAATTCTTGAGATACAAGATGGCAACATGCATAGGAGAGGAGTTGGACTACTAGAGGCTGAAGATAGGAGCTTGAAGAGAAGAAGATTAAAGTCTTCAAGGAAAAAGAAGGGCCAAAGAATTGAGAGGAGTTATTGAGGTAGGATGTCTAACATACTTAGTTAGGTTCTAGTTTTAGGATTTGTGTTAGGAGTAGTTTTGAGGTACGATCCTCAATTTTAGTTGGGAAGCTATGTTTAATATTTGTCTTAGGAATAATCACTCCAATTGTGTCATGAGTATGTTCATGCTATGCTAATGTTAATATATGAATGTACTCTCATGATTCATGCTATGCTTATGTTAATGTATGAATGTGTTCTCATGATTCATAATGTTGATGTCCATATGTTCTCATCCATACTATATACATTTCCGAATAGATTTGGTAGGATGCAAATTAATTTAGTAGGTTATTATGCTCAAGTGTATGTTAAGATAAGTTTAATTATGCCACTCATACATTTGAGCTCATGTTCTTGAATTGAGAGTAAGAATGCTAATATGTCAATGCCTTGCATTTCTAATAGTATTGTTAGTAAAGTAATGTCATGCCATCTTGTATGTTAAAGTTAGTATAGAAATGTTAGTGTAGTAATATTAGTATAGTAATGTTCATGCTATGCTATGTTAAATGTTTCAAGCCATGTTAATACATTTCATTACATGCCACCTTCAGAATCCATGTGGGCCACCCTCTGAATCCATGTGTGCCACCTCCTGAATCCATATGTGGTAAATAGACGACATGGACATAGGTGCTACGTGGACCAGCGTGCCACGGAAATGCCGGGGCCACCTCTTGAATCCATGAGAGACACATCTAGAATCCTTGAGTTACATTGTAGGCACGTCGGGTTAGATGGGATCATTTGGCATTGCATATGCACTCATAATCATCTCATGTGGATCATGTTCATTTCTGTGATTATCTGCCTTTACTTTATGCTTATTTGATTCTGTAGCTCTTACTTTCTAATACCTGCATGTGATGTTACTTTTCTTGTACGTTAATTCAGTAGACTTTTTTACGGTACTTGTCTGAACACTTGTTCCTTTATGAGTTTGTAGTAGACCTGTTTATAGCTAGTGACCGGACCTTAGTTAGGTAGAACAATTCTAAAACTGGATCCTACCTAGTGATGTTAGGATTTCCTACTGGGTCACGCGTTAACGTGTCCCATTTACTTTTCCAGGTTTAGAAGCAGTACAGCCAGAGCAGACCTGCCTTAAGAGTTAGCTCCTAGTTCATGGTAGAAATGGAGTCCACAAAGTGCAGCCTCTTTAGTTGGGTCTCATGGGTAGTCTAAGGAGTGAGTTGTACCTGTGTGGACCGTTTTGTCTTTTGTGGGTTTTCTTATATCTAATAGAAAATTTATAATAAACATATATATGCATGCAATAATACAAGTTCTTACAATGCAATGCAATAAATCATGAAAGTAAAAATTTTCAAAGCAAACTTCAGTTTATCCATTGAATATGATTAGTTGAATTGGCTTCTTTGTGGGATGGATGAAACAGAAACAAAATCTAAAAAATCAAACAGATGAAATCTCCTCTCGAGGTTTGAGATTTTGTGACGTCAAATTGTAGGGGATATCACATAGAAAATAGAATGAAGTAGGTGAAGTGTCAAATTTGAGAGTGTGATACGGCCCGCTAAGGATTTTGGGATAAAAATTGGGTTTTATTGATAAACTTGGGATACAAATGATATTTGGCCTCAATTCGAGGGAAGGACCGCTTTTCTAACATTTAATTCAAGAGGAAGGCTTAACTATCCCACTAATCTAGGATTTCCTACTCCTAAACTCTTCTACTTCTCAATCCTCTTCTCAAAATTAACATATCTCCACAACAACTCTCCCCTTTTATTTATAATAATCATCCTAACGAGCCATCACCACGGAATTACGAATCTGGCCCTGGCCTAGGGTTTTCAGCCGCCACCCTATAATTACAAATCTGTCCATGGCCATCAGTAATTACGATACCTAGAAATTACAAGACTGACAATGCGACCAGAATTTTTGAGTGTCACTATGTCCTGTAATTACGGACATGTAACTATATGGTTTTGTCACCTATATAGGTAATTACGATACCTATATGGTTTTGTCACCGCTGCTTCTTGACTTCTCTTTTATCACTGTCGCTTGCATGCGATCGTATTATTAATTCTCCTAAAAAGCCACCTTGTCGTTAAGGTGGAAGAGGCGTTGGATTTCCTATCTTGTCAAAGCCTCTTGGGCCTCCATCGCCATTGCTGATGTATCCGAAGTGGCCATCGCTCCCTGTGGTCTGTCGCCTTGTTCCTGTGGGCCCCTGCTGTTGCTTCTTCCATGGTTGTTGCCACATGACGGGACCTGATGGGCCCCTGCATGGTGGTAGGTGGTTTCCCAGGCCATGTCGTGGCCCACCCCTTGTTTCGACGCACTCTTCCAAGGGTTTGGGGGTGGTTTTTGCCCCCCCACTCGCAGATCTTTACTGTTTTAGGTTGATATCTTCTTCAAAGTTGACGACTTTCACCTTCCTTTTGTCAAAGACCACGTATTTTATCCTAAACTGTGTCGTTGTCATTGTCATTGTTAAGATTTGGCTTCGTCGTCTCTTTCTCATGCAGAGGGCTATTCATCTTCACCCACCGCTGTTTCATCAAGAGTTCTATCGACGAGAATCTTTCCTCAAGCTTGTCCATATTTTCTGTAACCTTTTATTGTTGATCCTTTAAGGATCTTCAATTCGTTTCTCAATTTCTCTTCCAAAGCTTTCATCTTTATTGTCGCCATTAGGATCTATGCTCTGGTACCAATTTGATACGACCAGATAATGATTTTGGGATACAAATCAGATATTTATTGATAAATTAAGAATACAAAAGATTATTGGTCTTAATTCAGGAGGAGAACTGCCCTACAGCCTTTAATTCGAAAGGAAGGCGTAGCTCTCCTACTAATCTTTACTTTCTTACCCCTAAGCTCTTTTACTTCTTAATTCTCTTCTCGCAATCAGCATATCTCCTCCCAAGAACTCTCCCCTTTTATTTGTAATAAATCCTCTTAATGAGCTGTCACCCGGAATTACGAATCAGCCCATGGCCTATGGTTGTCAACCACTGCCCTGAAAGTACAAAACTACCGCTAGCCATCTTGTAATTACGAGACTGCCACTGCTTCTAGAAATTACAAGACTGCTATTACGTCCAGAAATTACGAGATTGCTACTACACCATGTATTACAAGACTGCCACGATCCTGTAATTACAGATATACCATTCCCATCTAGGATTTTGCTGCAGCCACTCGTTGACTCCTCTTTGTCGCCGCCGCTTGCATGCGATTGTATCAGAGAGTTGGGATATGTATGTTGTGTTTGGTGTTTATTATGCTTAAAAATAAGTTTTATACACTAGAAGTGTCGTTATGAAAACGATTTTTATATAAATGTGATTTTTGGTAATTTTAACGTGTAAGTCCTTTTTAATAGAGCAATGCTGGGAATATTTTGTTCAAAATAGTTTGGATTAAAAAGAACGTGGGCGAGTTTAAATAAGATTCATAATATAAATAGAAGAATTAGTGTTACAAATCAGATTTAATAAGAAATCATTCGTGAGAAAGGATATGAGAGAGAAAACAATAGAATACAAGCGGGCTTTTAGTCTTTACTGTTGAAAGAAGTCAGAAAATCGGGCTTACCCCCACCCCCACCCCAAATAAGAGGCCCCCTCTCCAGACAAAAAAGAAAAAAGGGAAAAGAAAAAGAAATTGATCCAACAACTGTAATATCACATAATGGGTAATGAATTTTTGGGTTTTAATAAATAGCTGGTGCTTGAGTTCTAACTTAAGATCTGAACCCATTTTATAGAATTAGAGAATCCAAATGCATTTGTCTATATTTGCCAATAATCTACCATCCTAACATATCGGCTGATGTGGGGGTCAAATCAATAAACAATGTTGCCGTTCTTTTCCCTGTCTTACTGGTAGACTGTCAAAAACTATTTATTGGCTGATATATCATTCATATCTGATGATATTAGGTAAAGTGTTTGTACATGAGAGAAGTGGGAATGATGAATGGATTAGATTTAGGCTGAATGTTAAGTGGGGATATGAAAGTCAAAATAGAAGTAATTCATGGTAAAAGTTGACTAACATGTTTTTTGATTGTGGCCTGAAAATTGAAATTCAATTCCACGGCTATTATTATATTACTCTGATGGCAGCTAAGTTTTATCATCGTTCCTGGCTTTGAGTTTATCTGGTGCATTATTTCACTGGTTTTCTGCTTATGAGTTTAAGTAAGATGTGGTTCCAGAATGTGATGAATTGATACATTTATATATCGTGCATGGCTCGAGTTTACGTGACACATCATTTTCTTGTTTATTTTACTTATGGTTAAGTGACTGTGTTGTGTTTGCTTGAATCATCATAGCATGGGCTTCCAGCATCAACTACTGCATCTAGCTTTGGCAAAGTATCATCAAACACGCTTTCAGATTACAAAGCAGAGGACCTTGCTGCGGCTCTCTTGAATGCTTTCACATACAATATTGGGCAGGTGATGTTGATCTTTCTTGTTTCATTAGGAAATCTTCTTGGAGTGTTTTTTCCATGGACTATTATGTCACATAGAACTGTTGTACTTAGTTTGGCTCACTGTTAATTGTTTATTTTTCTTGTACGAAACTTTGCTATGGTGGTCATACAACAGAGTTGTACATTTGTATCACACTTAGTTGTATATGGCTTATATAGCTAAAAGAGAAATATGATATGGTTGTATCAACGAATCCTAAGGGTTGGAAATAATATGCGGAAAGGTTCCTGTTACGACCTGAAGGCCGGCCCAGAAAACAAAGGCCCAAATAGTTGAAGCCCAATCAAAATAACTCACCGGCCAGCCATAACAAGATCGAGCTTAAATAAGAAACCCATTCGCTAGCAAGAAGTTTGTCCAGCCGAGCGGAAGGCCAGTTCGGCAAATCGAGAGAGAGGCTCGTCCAACTTGTCAAACGGGAAGCTCGCCAGCCAAGCGTAAAGATCGATCGGCGACGACGAAGCTTGCTCTGCCGACCAAAGCAAGGTCAGACGGATGAAGCTTGGGACGCCGAGCTCAGACGCCAAGCTCGACTCTCTCCAAGGGCGACACTCGACGACTTGGCGGGCATACACATCTCTCCGACCGAATGACGTAGTGCCACCTATGTCTCCAATTAATGTCTAAGGTTAAAGACGAGAACTGATGGCCGCCCATCGCTTTTCCATTAATGCACAAATATCTCTGACATAGTGACGTAGGGCCACCTACGCCTTCAGTTAATGCTCGATTAAGGCGGTGCGAGAATATCTCTGACATTCTTGCAGACCCATCACATGCCCATTAATGCTCCTGATAAGCGCCAGCTGGACCCTAGCTAAGCAAAAGCGACAGCTGATTGTACGATAATCAACCGACTCTCCCCACTATAAATGCCTCCTCCAGCCATCAATGAGGGGGTTGGTTGGTAGAAATCTTAAACTCTCATTTATACTTAAGGCTGGATATCGTCCACATATATGTGCCTTCTACTCAAGCTCGCCACGTTAGGTCACTCTACATCCAGATCGGCCAACATGTTTCGCATCCTTCTAAACAAGTCGCTTGCTGACTTTACCATCGGAGAGGCCACAGATTGACAGCCGACCCAGCCCTTCTGACGAGCTGCTCGTTGTGCAGGAAGCTCGGCCATTCTTCCAAGCGGTCGGCGACCTTCAAGCGATCTTTAATCCAGCGTTTTAGCCTCTACTAAAACCCAATTAACTTGTAATCATCGTACCCTTGATTTCCCATATATAAATCTCATTGTTAGGTAGATTTGACCCGCAACAATTGGCACCGTCTGTGAAAAGAAAGGGTTACACCCATGTCAGGCTCCGCACGTACTCACTGCAATTCACGTCATGGTAAGTCATCCGACGTTACCCCACTGCCACCTCCAAGAAAGCTGGGACGACTCGAGGCCCTAATTGATGACACCTTGAAGCGGCCCTTGGCCGAGGAGCCTCGTTCTCCCAGGAGGACAGCCCCGCTGGTTTGCCCCTTGAGGGGTCCGCGGCTATCATACAGGACGCGTCTCGCAACGTTCATGCGAATTTCGAAGTCTTCATCAAGCTGATGGAAAACTGGGTCGCCGCCATACCTCGGGGCCCCCTCCGCTCAAAGGCCCCCTAGGCCCCCCGAATGTGAGGCGGGACCTCTTCCCCCAGTTCGAAGAAGAAGCAGCCACTCGACAAAGGCAGCTTGGCGAGGAAGATGCTGTTCGACCCCGACAGCTGGCCGTCACCACGAGGGAAAGGCTCCGAGAGGGAAGCCGAGTAGTCCCCCATGAGGTGGCCCAGGGAGTACGAAATTCCCTTAGGCCAAATCTCGCTGCTAAAAGTCATCGTTGCGGGAGGTCACTGAGCCCGAGACAAGAAGATCGCTCGCATAGGAGCAGAAGCCCCCATCGGTCAGAACGTCGTTCTCCTAGGCGTAATGATCGGCGACGATAAAGCCGCGACTGGAGTATGACACGCAAGGAGCGAGAGAGGGACACCTCTGAGCATTGAGGTGGCTCCAATCAGCGACAAGAAGGCCAGTGCGACCGGAACGTCTCCCGGGGGTCGCCTACGTCCCTCTACCACGAAGAGGCCAACCCGCTGACCAAGAGGGTGATCTCAATCCCGGTGCCTCATAAGTTAAGACTCCCCTAGTTCGAACTGTATGATGGTTCGGGCGATCCCCCTAAAGCTTGCGCAGCGGTACCTGGGAGTCATGGAGATTCACGGAGCGGACGACACGCTCCTTTGGCGGGCTTGCCAGACGACATTGAAGAAGTTGGCTGTGGAGTGGTACAACGGCTTGTCCGACCGATCCGTCGACTCGTTCGACGATCTGTCCTGCAATTTCTACCAGCAGTTCTTGGCCGGGCGAAAGAGGAACGCCTCAGACTATCTATTCACGGTAGTGCAGAAGAAGGAGAAAACTCTCCGAAAGTTCTTGAAGTGCTTCAACGAAAAAAGGCTCAGCGTGACGAGCTGCGGAGATGAGCTTGTCATGGTGGCCTTCAAGAAGGGGCTATCCAATCGGAGTATGCTCAAATCTCTGCTCCGCGATCTGCCGGTTGACCTCGATGCTCTCTTCTCCCGGGCGGAGAAGTTTATGCTTAGTGAGGAGGCTTTGAGGGCTATGAAGGAGGTCGTACCGGCCCAAGTACCCCGCGTTGAAGCTCGACCGAAAGACCGGCCGAGGCAGGAGGGCAGCCCCCGAGGGCGTGACCAAGACCGCCCCAGAGGGCGCAATCAAGGAGTCGACCGAGGGCGCGATCAAGGAGGCCCTCGGGAGCGGGACCGCCCTGGCCCGCTGAGGGAGTTTCCCGACCCCGTGAACCCCGCTCCGAGGAACAAGCTTGAAAGAGCGCCAGAGGCTCACTGCACGAGGCTCAACGCCCCCTTGGTAGAAGTGATGACGACGGCTCTGGCGGCCGGGCTTCTCAAAGATGTAACCCCGGAGATGAGGACAACGCCCGCCATAAGAAATCAACAAAAGTACTGTCGGTATCATCGAGACCATGGGCATGATACCGACGAGTGCTACTCCTTGAAGAGTGACATTGAGCGTCTGATTCAGGACGGGCATCTCAGAAGATTCGTCGACGAGTGAAGGCCGGGGCGAGAGGGAGAAGCGCCCGCAGGAGTTGTCCGGCCAACCCCGGCCCAGACCACCGAGCAAGTTGCCCACCAAATGATTGAGCCGGTCATGCGCGTTAATGTAATATGCGGTTGACCGACCTCGGATGGCACATCCGTGTCGGCTCGGAAGACGTATGCTCGATAGATCATGTCGGTGGACGCTGTTGAGGGGCAAAGCGTAGGAGGTTAGGCTGGCCCCCCATCTCTTTCTCTGACGATGACCTGGAGGGGGTCGAGCTATCACATGAAGACGCCATCGTCATCGAGGCTTTCATTGGGCCGGCCATCGTAAGCATACTCTTGATCGACACAGGGAGCTCGTGCGACATCTTATTCTTGTCCACGATCGAGAAGATGTGGCTGATGGATGCATAGTTGAAGTCATGCTCGGGCCCAATCGTCGGCTTCACCGGCCATTCGGTGCCCATTATCAGGGTGATAACCTTGCCCATGACCCTGAGGGAGAAATCGAAGGTCGTCAGTCGGATGACGCAGTTCGTTGTCGTCGACGTTGATTTGGCGTACAACAGCATTATTGGGCGGCCTACATAACCGCCATTGAAGCTCTCCCCTCGCTGCTACCTCAGATGGTGAAGTTCCAGACTCCGCAGGAAGTTGGACATGCACGAGAATGCCAGAAGCTCTCTCGAAGATTCTACCTCGGCTCCACCAAGCACAAAAGAACCGATTGACCTCTTTGACGACATGGATGACTTTGTAGATCGACGGCCGACTCCAGTGAAGGACATTGAGGAGATGCCAGTGGCAGAGGAAGAGGATAATGTCGTGTCTATTGGCACAAAGCTGCCCGTCGAGCTGAGGGCGGGGCTTGTAGATCTCCTTAGGGCGAATGCAGATATATTTGCATGGTCGCCTGCAGATATGCCCAGAGTCGACCAGCGGTGATCGCCCACGAGCTGCATGTAGATACAGATACTCACCCCATTAGGCAGAAGAAGCGGAGCATCGGAGGAGAAACGATGCGGGCTGTGGGCGAGGAGGTAGATCGGCTCTGTGAGGCCGGATTCATCCGAGAAGTCAACTACCCAGACTGGTTTGCCTATGTGGTGATGATGAAGCCCAGTGGCAAATGGCGTATGCGTGTGGACTTCATCGGCCTAAATAAAGCATGTCCGAAGGACATCTTCCCTCTACCGAGAATTGACCATTTGGTGGACAACGCCTCTGGGTACGAACTACTGACCTTCATGGACGCCTTTTCTAGCTACAATTATATTCAAATGGCACCGCACGACGAGGAGAAAACATCATTCGTTACCGACCGGAGGGTATTCCGCGACACAAAGATGCCGTTCGGACTAAAGAACGCCTGAGCGACCTATCAATGGATGGTAAACAATATCTTCCATCCCCAAGTCAGAAGGAATCTTGAAGTATACATTGATGATATACTGGTCAAATCAAAGAAGGTCGAGCGTTACCTCGCCGACCTTAAGGAGACCTTTCAAAAGGTGCGCCGCTGCAACCTATGGCTCAACCCCGTCAAGTGCATATTCGGCATCCAGTCTGGAAAGTTCCTCGGCTTTATGATCACTAAGCGAGGGACTGAAGCAAATCCCGACAAGATATCCGCCTTCGTCAACATGAGTGAGCCGAGGACAATCAAAGACTTACAAAGGCTGAATGGGTGGATCGCCGCACTGGGGAGATTTCTGTCAAAGTCCGCCGAGAGGTCCCTCCCGTTCTTTAAGGTCTTGAGGAAGGCCCTCAGTATGAAGAAAGGTGCGAGGAAGGAAGTCGAGTGTGACGACTCTTGCGCCTAGGCCTTTGGCGAGATGAAAGATTATCTGCAAAGCCCACTGCTGCTCGCAAAGCCAGAGGAAGGAGCGCGGCTCGGCCTTGATTTTGCCGCCACCGAGTAAGCCGTCAGCTCGGTCCTAATCAAAGAAGATGGAGGCATCAAGATGCCGGTCTACTACACCAGCCGAGTGCTCCAGGAGGCAGAAACCCGCTACAACCCTATAGAGAAGTTTGCCTACTGATTAACCCTGACGACGAGGACGCTCCGACCCTACTTCCAGGCGCACACCATCTTGTTTTACTCCAACTCGCCACTCGAGAAAAACCTGAAGAGGCAGGAGAGATCGTGCCGGATGCTGAATTGGAGCGTCGAACTTAGCGAGTTCGACATCATCTACAAGCGCAGAACGGCAATCAAGGGTCATGCGCTGGCGGATTTCGTGGCGGAATGCATGGTTGAAGAGCTTGCTGGAGCTTCACCGGAAGCTCAGCCCGGTGCGGAACAACAGAAGCCCGCCGCCGAGGACACCCCCTCAACATCCGCCCAATCCGAAGGCGAGCGATGGATTGCCTACGTAGATGGATCGGTCACGGGCTCGAGAAGCGGAGCTGGCATCGTGAAGAGACCCCTGAAGGGAGTTTGCTGGAGTATGCACTCCGCTTTAATTTTTCAGCGACCAACAATGTGGCGGAGTACGAGGCCACCTTCAATAGGTTAAAGCTCGACCGAGTGCTTGGGACGATGAATGTGCTGCTGATTAGCGACTCGAGGCTCGTCGTCCAACAAATACAAGGCAGCTGCGGAGCTAGGGAGGACCTGATGAAGCATTATCTAAAGTGCGCTCGGGTCGAGTTCCTAAAGTTCAGAAGAGCGGTGATCCAGTATCTACATCGATCGAACATTCTCCGGGCCCACGCACTCTCAAAGTTGGCATATTCTTCTCCGGCCGAGATAGGAAAGTCCATCTACGTCGAGAACCTGCTGACACCAAGTATTGAAGAAGGCGAGCTGCTATGCGTTGGCCTGGAGCCAACGTGGATGAGCCCGATCATAGCCTATTTGGAGACCGGGGCACTGCCTGAAGATCGGCTAGAAGCACGAAAGATCAAAAGACGGGTCTTGGCGTTCGTGATTTTCGACGACGAGCTTTATCGGAAGCATCACATGAGATACGACGTTTTGTCTTATTGAAATGCCTCGGGCCCACCAGAGCTGAGCAGGTCGTCCACGAGATAGATGTGGGTCTCTGCGAGAATCATTACGACGGCCGCACCATAGCATACAAGGCAATCCATCAGGGCTATTACTGGCCACCATGTTGGACGACGCGACCAAGTATGTTAAGCGGTGCGAAAAGTGCCAACAATTCTACAAGCATACCACGACCCCACCGGCCGACCCGATTTCGATCATCAGCCCGGTCCCGTTCGCCAAATGGACCTCGACATCCTCGGACCGTTCCCACCCGCGTCAGGAGGGAGAAAGTACATCGACACCGCCATTGACTACTTCACCAAATGGATCGATGCAGAGCCACTAGCACGTATCACCTGGAAGAAGAAGAACTTCGTCTGGAAGTCCATTATATGCCGCTTTGAGATACCTAGCTCTATAGTGACTGACAACGGGAAGCAATTTGACTGTACGGACTTTAGAAGCTTCTGCTCGGACTGGGGCGTCAACCTCTACTTCGCCTCCGTGGCGCATCCACAAAGCAGTGTCATGGCGGAGGCGGTGAACAAATGCATCCTCGGACCCGTGAAGAAGTTCGGCAGCGCCCACGGATCTTGGCCCGATGAGCTGTCCGGCATCTTTTGGTCCTACCGCACGACCTACAAAGCTTCGACCGGTGAGAGCCCCTTCATGCTCGCCTATGGAGTGGAGGCCGTCGTTCCAGTGGAGGTCGACGAGGAATCCCTTCGGCTCATGTACTTCAACGAAGAGGCCAATTTAGAAGGCATCGACGTCAACATCGAGCTCATCGACGAGGTAAGGGATCTGGCTCTGACAAGCCTCATCATGCACTGCCAGAGAATGGCTATTCCTGTGTGAAAAAGCGGAGCTTCAAGATCGGCGACCTCGTCCTCAGAAACGCGACCTTCAAACCAGAGATCACCTACCGAGTAAAGCTCACCGCAAAGTGGGAAGGCCTCTATATTAGCAACAATGGAAGGCGAGGAGTTACCTTACCTATGGAACGTCAAGCACTTGCTCAAATATTTTCAATAAATTGTGGCTTAAATTATTTGTGTTGTCTCAATTTGAATTTCAGCTTCTCTCGAAATCGGAACACAGCCACGAAGGTTGGCTTGATCATTGGAGGAAGTGCCTCGCCACAAATAAAGATCCACGGCAGGCTTTCAGGCTGCGCCCCCGATAGGTCGCCCAAGGGCTTGGGGTAGGCTATGGGTCTTGCCCCTTCTATATCAAAGATCCGGGGCAGGCTTCCGAGTTGCGCCCCCGATAGGTCGCCAAAGGACCTGGGGTAGGCTTCCGAGCTGCGCCACTACCCTTCCAAATATACGTGACATGCTTCTAGGCTGCGCCCTCGATAGGTCGCCTAAGGGCTTGGGATAGGCTACGGGCCTTACACCTTCCCTATCAAAGATCTGGGCAGGCTTCCGAGTTGCGCCTCCGGTAGGTCACTGAAGGACCTGGGGCAGGCTTCCGAGCTATGCTCATTCCCTTCCAAAGATCCGGGACAGGCTTCCGGGCTACGTCCCCGATAGGTCGCCCAAGGGCATGCGGTATCCTATGGGCCTTGTCCCTTTTCTATCAAAGTTTCGGGGCAGGCTTCCGAGCTGTGCTTCCGATTGGTCGCCGAAGGACCTGGGGCATGCTTTTGAGATGCATCCCTATCCTTCCAAAGATCCGGGACAGGCTTCCGGGCTGCGCCCCCGATAGGTCGCCCAAGGGCTTGGGATAGGCTACGTGTCTTGTCCCTCCCATATCAAAGATCTGGGGCAGGCTTCTGAGCTGCGCCCCTGATAGGTCGCCGAAGGACCTGGGGCAGGCTTCGAGCTGCGCCCCTACCCTCCAAAGAATCGGGTTAAGCTTTAGGGCTGCGCCCCCGATAGGTCGCCGAAGGACCTGGGGCAGGCTTCGAGCTGCGCCCTTACCCTTCCAAAGAATCGGGTTAAGCTTTTGGGCTGCGCCCCCGATAGGTCGCCGAAGGACATGTGACATGCTTCCGAGTTGTGTCCCTACCCTTCTAAAGATCCGGGACAGGCTTCCGGGCTACGCCTCTGATATGTCGCCCAAGGGCTTGGGGTAGGCTACGGGCCTTACCTCTTCCCTATCAAAGATCCGGGGCAGACTTCCGAGCTGCGCCGCCGATAGGTCGCCGAAGGACTTGGGGCAGGTTTCCGAGCTGCGCCCATACCTTTCCAAAGATCCGGGGCAGGCTTCCGGGCTGCGCACCCGATAGGTAGCCGAAGGACCTAGGACATGCTTCCGAGCTGCGCCCATACCTTTCAAAGATCCGGGCCAGGCTTCCGGGCTGCGCCTCCGATAGGTCGCTTAAGGGCTCGGGGTAGGCTACGGGCCTTGCCCTTGCCCTATCAAAGATTTGGGGCAAAGCTTCCAAGCTGCGCCATCGATAGGCCGCCTAGGGCTCTCCGAACTACACCCCTCCATGTCGAGGCTCCGCTTCCACGCGTCAACATTGAGGTCGGACCACTATTCAGTCTAGGGACGACCAACGCTCTCCAATAAGGGGCGTCGCCAACCTAATTGCACGAGTAAGATCTCTGTAAAAATTTTCTAGAGTGTCTACTTAACATTCCGTCTTTCCTCGACCCGAAGCTCATCCACACCGAATGTTGAGGGCATACATATGGAGGGACAAGGCGTACGACAATAAACGACAAATTTTTTCATTTAAATTGTCACTCTGATTGTACAATCATTCTTACAAAAAGTCCTCCAGACTTAGATCAAAACAAAAAATGACAGAGAAGTTCGGCCCCAACACCGGCCCAACATCGATAGCTCGCCCCCTGACTACGCTTCCGCGTGCCCCTGCTCGTTGCTAGCCAGAGTGGGAAGCCTCCCCCTCATTGTCGGAGACCGTCGACAACTGGAAAAAGTCGATCTCCAAGTTGGGGTAGTACTTCGTCATCCCCTTCTTGAATCTCTCAAAGCCCGTCTTCAGGTCCTTCTCAAAGCCCTCGGCCCTGGTCTCAGTCAAAGCGGGCACGAACTCCTGGAGCTAGTACCGGCTGACGGCCTCCAACTTGATCGCCTCGAGTTAGATCTTCTCCATCTCCTCCACCCGTCCCTCGAGCTCGACGATCCTCTTCCGGCTGGCCTCCCTCTCCCTGGCTCTCAGCGGTGACCCTGTGTCCTTCGCCCTTGGCCTTCTGCTCGGCCTCCTCTCTAGCTTTTGTCCATCTAGGAGATCGTCTCCTTCTGGACATCATAATAACTCCGGAGGGTCGCCAGCTTGTCCTCCAAGGCCTTTTTTCTCCTCGGCCTCCTTTTTCACGGCCTCCAGCTCGACCACCTTCCTCGCAAGGGCGCGCTCGGCCCTGCTCGCCACTGTGGAGTGACGTTAGAGAGACACCAACACCGCGACCATCTACATAAAAGGAGTAAGGGTTGTGAGCGCGCATCTTCTGAGAAAAGCGATATCTTGAGTTAGAAAAGCGACGAACCTGCATGTTGAGCCAAACGGCCGTATCGCAGATCCTCTTCGCGTCAACATTCGCCAAGACTCTTGGTCCTTGTGCATCACGCTGTTCTCGGCCAGGCGGGCCGCAACCCCGGCCTCGTCATACATCGATTCGTGGGCGCCCACCCGGAGAGCGGAGTTGCGATCTCCCCGTCGGAAGAGCGAGGAGCTCGGCCTTCTTCGACCTGAAAACAGCAAGCGCCGCCTCGTTGCTCGGGTGGGCCGACTTTCCTAACCCCGAGGCAGGCATCCATAGGGCCAACGATTAATTGTCGCCGGCCGGCCGATCTGGGTCGACCCGGCCGAAGAACCTGGAGGCGCGATCAAGGGCGAGACCGAGCTGGTAGCGGTCGCACCGGTCACGGCGACCGACGGGCCCTGGGATGCCTAGCCGTTGCGGCGACCAGCTTCTCCTGGGGTGGATCGAGGTCGACAGGAGGGCCCGATGCCGCCATGCTCGTTCGGGAAAGAAGAGCGGAAGGTACGGCCTCCACTCTTGTCTTCTTGATCCGCTCCTCCTCGGTCCGAGCGGTGCTCGCCCACTCCTTGCCTCGCTTCTGGCCGACCTTGGCCAAGCCCTTGGCAGCCTGCTCCTTGGCCATCCTCTTCATCTCCTCTCGAGAGACTCATGGCCGCACCTACAAAAATACAACAGATCAGGGTGAGCAAATCAGGGGTGGATCACGAAGCTCGGATACCTTCGAGCCAGACGTGCTTGACTATTTGTTCATCCGTCACCAGGCCCTGAAAGTCCCTGCTTTCCTTGGGGATGTCCTCCAAGATCCTGACGTTCTCTTGGTCAGTCACCCTGAGGATCACTTCATTGTTCACCGAGGGATTCAGCATTCCCCAGTTCGACCTCAAAGCTAGGTCCTCGGGCGTCAAGACAAAGACGAACTTCTCGTTCCAATCCTTTATCTTGCCCGGCAAGTTGAGAACAAGAGGCCGACCCCTCCTTGCATAAACGTAGTAGTACGCCCCCTTGCGCTTGGCTTTGAAGAAATACTGAAACAACGGCAAGGTCGGACTTATGCCACTGCCCGAGCAAAGGACGAGGAAGCCAATTAGGGAGCTGATGGAGTTCAGCATCAGTCGGAAGAGTGGGAGTTTGTGGAAGTGTAGGACAAGGAGAAGAAAGGGGTGGAGAGGGAACCGAAGCCCAAGGGCAAAGGTCTGGGCGTAGACCACGACCTCGTAATCCATTGGAGAGCTTACCTGTTCGGAGAACTCGGGGAGGCAAACAGAATAGGGCGGACTGATGTACTTGTAGCGAATGAGAGGGACGAAGGAGGTTGGCGTGTGGGCCGCTATGGCTAAGATCTCCGCCGGGACCTCCGTAGAATTTTCGTCGGCCACCGAGGTCCTAGGGGCCGACATCGGTCATTTACCTTTCTTAGGGTCCCTATAGGCCGACGACGAAGAGGCGATGGCAGGCTTGACGACCGGGTCACCATCAGAGCAAGGGTGCTCCTCCGGCCAAGACTCCTCTGGCTCCTCCGATTCCACGGTGCGGCTACTCTCCAACTCACCAAAAAACCGCTCAACAATAGAATCTGAAGCAGAAGAAGTGGATGAGGCCATGTAAAAGGTCGAGGGGATACCTAGAAGAAGAAAAGACGGACGAAACTTCGACGACAACGGCATGACGACGGCAATGACAACAGCATCGGAAGTTCTCGACACGGACAAAGGAAACAAAAATTCAAAAAGGATGTAGAAAAGTCCCTCTCAATAGCCCCACATCTCTTTTTATACAGAGAAGGAGCTAATCTCGGTCGTTGGAGGCGGGCCATGTGTCGTGATCCGGGCGAGTCTGGCGCCTCGACTTCCCCCATCGGTCAGATCGGCCACGCGTCACGCTCAGAGCGAACTAACGCCTCGATTCTCCCCCAACCCCGAATCGCCATGATGACCTAAAGAGATTTGGCGGTCGATTCAAATTAATGTCGTCGACCGGCCCTCAGCCAATAAGGATGTGATACGTCATCCGAGCTGCGCCTGGCTTCCCGGTTCGAACTCAAATGACGTGGGCAATTGTTACGACCTGAAGGCCGGCCCAGAATATGAAGGCCCAAATAGTTGAAGCCCAAGCAAAATAACTCACCGGCCAGTCGGAATAAGAGTGAGCTCAAATAAGAAGCCCGCCCGCTAGCAAGAAGCTCGTCCAGCCCAGCGGAAGGCCAATCCGGCAAATCGAGAGAGAGGCTCGCTCAACTCATCAAACAGAAAGTTCGCCAACCAAGCGTAAAGATCGACTAGCGACAGCGAAGCTCGCTCTGTCGGCCGAAGCGAGAAGGTCGGACGTAAGAAGCTTGGGACGCCGAGCTCAGACGCCAAGCTCGACTCTCTCCAAGGGCGACCCTTGGCGACCTGGCGGGCATAAACATCTCTCCGACCGAATGATGTGGGACATCTATCTCCAATTAATGCCTAAGGTTAAAGACAAGACCTGATGACCACCCCTCGTGTCTCCATTAATGCACAAATATCTCTGACATAGTGACGTATAGCCACCTATGCCTTCAGTTAATGCTCTATTAATGCGGTGCGAGAATATCTTTGACATTCTTGCCGACCTATCACATCCCTATTAATGCTCCAGCTAAGCACCAACTGGACCCCAGCTTTGCAGAATTAACAGCTGATTGGACGTTGATCAACCGACTCTCCCCACTATAAATACCCCCTCCGGCCATCATTGAGGGGGTTGGTTGGTAGAAATCTTAAACTCTCATTCATACACAAGGCTGGATATCGTCCACATATCTGTGCCTTCCACTCAAGCTCGTCACGTTAGGTTGCTCTACACCTAATCGGCCAGCGTGTCCCGCCTCCTTCTAAACAAGTCGCTTGCTAACTTTATCATCGGAGAGGCCACGGGTTGACAGCTAACCCAGCCTTTCTGACGAGCTGCTCGTTGTGTAGGAAGCTCGGCCATTCTTCCAAGTGGTCAGTGACCTTCAAGCGATCTTGAATCTGGCGTTTTAGCCTCTACTAAAACTCAATTAAGTTGTAATCATCGTGCCCTTGATTCCCCATATATAAATCTCATTGTTAGGCGGATTTGACCCGCACCAGTTCCAATGATTGAAGAATAGAATTGGGAAATGTTGACCGATGCTGTATTTTCTATACCCCATTCTCATCACCAATGCCATGCTTTATTCAAATGATGTCAAGTTATGCAGGCAAGCAATGGTAAATAGAATTGACTACTCTATATTCGTATACCTTGACACATATTCATGTTCTCCTATCATGCTTTCCAAATTTGTAGCATCAGACATGTTAGAATGTGCCCTACTTCCTTGTAACACTGCATTGGATTTTTTCAGTGTGATGAGAATCTTATCATATTTAAGGAAACAACTCCATCTTAAGAAATAAATGATAAGAAATTTTACCATTAAGCACATTAAAATGTATACGATTATTAAGATAACATGCTGTTAAAATATCATAAGTCTTTTTTTTGAACATTCGTAGAGTTAGCTCTAGTAAATATTTGATTCTATTTTATTGGGGGTGTGTGCACACAAAAAGATTGATGAGTAATTCCATTGTCAAACAAAAGATAATGAAACATTTCTTCGCATTATTGCTTTGCAAATCTTAATGGAAATACCAAACTGATTCTTTATTTTAGTATAAAAACTATTGAATGTTGCAACCACTTTAGATCTTTTTTTTCAATAAATAAACACAAGGCAAGTGCGAAAAATCATCCGCAAATATGATAATACCTAAATTTAATCAGACTTAATACGATAAAGTTCACATACATTACATCTGAATATGATCAGCTTAAAAAGTTTCTAATCATATTTAGTGACTTGGGTGTCAAAATACATGATCCTAACTGACAAGGCTCACTCTGAGCTAAGCAAACTATAAAACTCAAATTGCAAATGTTTTAGATTCTAAAGATATGGATGACCTTAATCTGCAATGCATGATGAATGATGAAGTAACTGTAGAACAAACCATCAATCAAATCTCTGTATCTAAGTAACACAGACATCTATACTCATGCTCTGTGCTAATCCTTCTTTTGTTTTCTGATCATCTGAAATATACAATTATTAGGAAAGAAAGTTATGAAGCAATTCATACAGTTTATAGAAATTTACATAATCCTATGAAATCTGCTTCTATCCTTGCTAGCTCTTCCAAAATGAATGATATACACCAGACGTTCTCAAAAGGTTATTCTTTCAGAGTACAAGATCTCCAATAGCTCTCAAATCTCTTTTACAGTCTTTTGCTCAATCACGAAGTCTTGAATCTCTGCTCCATAGAGTTCATCATATGACTCTTGATTTGAGCACCCTCTTACTTCTAGTTGGCCACACCTTCTGATGGAACATTATCAGTCAAATATACTTTCTTACCTTTACACTCAAGATGGGTCTCAACCAAACACTTCCACTACTTATAATTGATCCAATTGAGTTTTCGAACTGTAACCTGACTCTGAGATCATTGCTGATTTTACTTCTGACTTTGAATCCTCTTAACATCTTCATACTTGCAATAAAGAATAATTTAACAAAACCTGAAAATATCAAACTTCAAATCCAAACTCCAAACAATTAGTCCAAACCTCACCAAAATGTACTGTTGAATACCTAAACAGAGAAAAATAAACAATTTTTTACTGTATATTGATACAGTTTAATATTCTGTTTATGAATAGTATACTTTACTTTTTTGACGCACAACTTAAAAGTTTAACTAATGATCACTGTTTTCAAAATAAATGGCATCATCAACAATCGAAGTAGGAGTGGGGTCAGCGATGAAGACCAAGAGACATGCTAATCAGAGAAGCACCCTCGTCGAAGTTCCTGACTAGAGACGACCTTGGTGGAGTTAGATAGAGGCCATGTCATCATCGATTTGGCCTTGGGAGAGATTTTCGTTAGTAATTTAGTCCCAAGATAACCTTTGCATCGTCGATCCAGGCATGAGGTAACCTTGCTAACATCAGAGCATGTCCGTTGTCAAGGAATCAAGGCACGATGAGCTTCGTTGGTGTTTTAGTAGTACTGACGTCAAGGAGTTGATGGACCTGAGCTGGATTGACTTCTCCGACATTGAATTGACCTAGTGAATAATGGATTCGAAGTTGATTTCATCATATCTGGTCAGTGGCAAAGAGAATTCAGTTGCAGGTTGTGGTCGTATGATGAAGTTAGGTCGTTGGCATGGTGTTTGACAAATGGCAGTGATGGATTTATGGTTAGATTAGAGAAGATGGTGCGATGGTTGATTAGGAGTAATATTAGGGCTAAACTAATCTAATTTTAGATTCGGGTTAGGGATAGGGTTTAGGCTTTGATATCATGAAAAAGAGAAATAGTATTTTGTGGAAAGGTTAGGGAGAGTTAGTTTATCCGCTCCCTAAGATCTAATATTTATAAAACCATGTTGGTGTTTTGATGGGCCTTTGGCCCACGGGCCCCTGCGGGTTTACACCTGCAGGAAAACCCCAGGCCGCACGCGCCTTACCCAGCCGCAAACCCCCCTTTAGCCGCATGCCGCATTGTCCCCCCCCCCCTCTTGCCCTAGCTTTTATTATAAATAGTGGGGTGGCTTCTTCTTGTTTGCCTATGCTATTTGATAATTGTTATTGTGTGATCTCATAGGTAGATGAGTGCGGACGTCCTCTAGGCGTCTTGGGAGGAGAGCACACCTCTTTTGTGCTCAATTATCTTTCTATTTGTTATTTGTTTTCTAATAAAAATCTCGTCTTTGTTAGATCCTAACAATTTGGTATCAGAGCAAGTGACGATCCATGGCGGCTTCAACAAGATCGCAAGACAAATTTGAGGCGTTGGAGGCGAAATTCACGGGCGAAATTGAGGCAATCAAAAAATCCTTGACGGGAAACGGCGAATCCATGGCGAAATTAACTACATCCATCTCCCAATTGGCGTCAAATCAAGCAAAGCACGACGATCAATTCGCGCAATTGATGGGAGCACTAAATCAATTGGCGACGAACTCCAAAGACGATGGGAGCCCTAATCCGACGCAAAAGGCGGCACCTTTGAAGAAGGAGAAGGAGAAAGATGAGAATTTTCCCCAAAGTCAACCCTATTACGGGGAGGAGATGGACGAGGAAGATGATGGAGAGCCATGGAGGGTGGACTACCGCGAGGAAATACAACGGAAGGCGATGGAGAGCCAAAGGAGGGGCGGCGGGCCTAGCCGCCCCAACGGAGATCGCCACGGCCAAGGGGAAGGCCGGCCGAACCCACCAGTGCATCCCGGGGCTCGGCCGGCACCAGATCAAGGCGGGGGACCTCCCCCCGCCTCCGCCCGACCCCGGCAGGGGCGGCCAAGCCCTGCCAGGGCTCAGCAGGCCCCGGCGACCCCGTCGGGCCTCCGGCGGGTCCCGCCGGCCCTGCCAGAGGCCCGGCAGGGCCTGGCGCCCCTCCGGGGGCCCCGGAGGGGCCCGACTACCTGTCGCGATGGGCCAGAGGCCCCCTAGCAGCCGCCAGGGGGCGGCGGAGCTTCCAGCTGGGGCCGCCAGGGGTGGGAACCCCCTGGCAACCCCCGAAGGGCAGGGAACGGGCGGACAGCCCCCGGATGAATTTTTTGAGCCACCCGGACAGCGGACAGCGAACAAGGAGGGCTACGGGCAGTTTTCGGGAGACTATTTTCACCCTCCGGAGCGTCGACCAGCAGTGGAGGACCCTTACTACGGCGACGGACGCGGGAGAGATTATTATTCTGACGGTAGGGGTGGCTACGAGGCAGAGTTCGGCGACGACGCAGGTTGGGACGATTTTGAGGGGCGGCGTGGAGCTCGCCGTGGTGACTTCGGGGGTCGCGGAGGAGGACCACCTAGGCGCTACGAGATACTGGACGAGAGGCGTCAGCATTACCGGCCGCAGCACAGAGAGGAGGGGAGGCCGGAGCAGGGACGTTTTGGAGGAGATTACCGCGTCCGGAAGCTGAAGATGCCGCTATTTTCCGGGGAGGACCCACACGCCTGGTTGTTTACCGCAGAGATGTACTTCACGGCACATCACATGACCGAGGTCCAGAAGCTGGAGGCGGCGGCGATCTGCATGGAGGGACGTGCCTTGGGATGGTTCCAGTGGAAGGAGAGGCGGCAGCAGATTGGGAGCTGGGAGGAGCTGAAGGACATGGTGCTGGAGAAGTTTAGAGACCCCCGTCTAAGGAACTTACACGAGCAGTTGTACGCCATCAGGCAGGAGGGGCCGATGCGTGATTACATCGAGAGGTTCGAGACACTGACGGGGCGAGAACATGGCGTGTCGGACGAGTCATTGGAGGGCACCTTTCTGAAGGGGTTGCGCCCTAGTTTGTGAGCAGCGGTGAGACCCTACAAGCCCAGGGGGCTTTCAGAGGTCATAGAGATGGCCCAGATGGTGGAGGATGCGCAGACCGAGGATAGGCGGGTCCGGAGCAGCTACAGTAGACAGACAACGAGAGGCGGCCTATCTGGGGCCGGAGGAGCAGATACCCCGGCGGGGGTGGCCCAGACGAGCTGGGAGAAGACTGGGGAGAAGAGTAGCATGCCAGTGACTGGGGGGCAGTTCAGACGCATGACGGACGCGGAGATGAGGGAAAAGCGGCAGAAGGGCTTGTGTTTCCGGTGTGATGAGCGGTTTTCACCGGGCCACCGGTGCGCGGGGCGCAAGCTCCAGGTGATCCTGTTAGAGGACGATGACGGTGAGTCTGATGTCGAGGAGGAGGCCGCTGAGGCAGAGGAGCTGAAGGGCCAGCAGCTGGACGTGGCGGAGGTGTCACTCAACTCCGTGGTAGGGTTCACACCGAACCATACCATGAAGCTGAGGGGAGAGGTCGGCGACCAGGAGGTGACTGCTGATTGATAGTGGGGCCACCCACAATTTCATTTCCAGGAGGGTGGTGACACAGCTGAGGCTTCAGCTGACAGATTGCGACAGCTTTAGCGTGATGATGGGGACAGGGAAGAAGGAGAGCAGCCGCGGAGTTTGCAGGGGATTGGTGCTGACCATGCAGGGGATACAGATTATTGCAGATTTTTTACCTCTAGACCTAGGGAGCACCGACGTCATCCTCGGCATGACCTGGATGCAGACTTTGGGGGAGATGACCATAAATTGGAAACTACTACGAATGAAGTTTCAGGAGGCGGAGAGAGCAGTGATACTCCAGGGAGACCCTAGCCTCTGCAGAGTTTTGGTCTCTCTGAAGACCATGTTTAGGACCATCCAGACAGAGGGAGGAGGATACCTAGTAGAGCTGCACACTTTGACATGGCGCAGAGGCCAGTACAGAGCAGCCCATTCCAGGAGAGGTTCAGCAGCTGATGGACCAGTTTGAGGAGATCTTCCAGGAGCCTCGTGGTCTTCCACCACCACTGGACCACGAGCACGTCATTGTTCTACGAGAGGGTGTTTTCCCATTAGCGTGCGGCCCTACCGATACCCTCAGCATCAGAAGGACGAGATAGAGAGGATGGTTTCAGAGATGGTGCAGGCAGGGGTGATCCAGCCGAGCGTGAGCCCGTTCTCCAGCCCAGTGTTATCAGTGAAGAAGGATGGTAGTTGGCGGTTCTGCGTGGACTACAGGGTGCTGAATAAGGAGAGGGTCCCTGATAAAGTCCCTTTACCTGTGATTGATGTGCTCTTGGACGCGCTACACGGAGCAGCCTGGTTCAGCAAGCTAGATCTTAAGTCAGGCTATCACCAGATACGAATGCGACGGGAGGATGTGCCCAAGACGGTGTTCATGATGCATGAGGGCCACTACGAGTTCCTGGTCATGCCCTTTGGGTTGACCAACGCCCCGGCCACCTTTCAGGCTCTCATGAATAAGGTATTCCGTCCCTTTCTCAGGCGATTTGTACTAGTCTTTTTCGACGATATTTTGGTGTACAGTCGTACTCTGGAGGAGCAGTTAGACCACCTGCATGTGGTTTTTCAGGAGCTGCAATACCACCAGTTATATTTGAACAGAAAGAAGTGTCTATTTGGGCAGCCGCAGGTGGATTATCTGGGGCACGTGGTATCAGTAGGAGGGGTAGCCGCCGATAGAGCGAAGATAGTGGCCATGCTGGACTGGCCGCGCCCTACTACTCTCAGAGGGCTACGGGGCTTCTTGGGCCTTACATGTTACTACCGCAGATTCGTAGAGGGATATGGGACGATTGCCTGGCCATTGACAGAGTTATTGAAGAAGGATCAGTTCCACTTGGGGAGGAGGCGACGACAGCTTTTGAGGCCCTGAAAAGGGCAATGACCATTGTGCCAGCATTGGCGTTGCCCGACTTCACCAGACCATTCGTAGTAGAGGCAGACGCATCAGGACACGGGCTGGAAGCAGTATTGATGCTGGAGCAGCGTCCCATAGCTTACTACTGCCAGGTGTTGACCACGAGGGCCCGATTGCGATCGGTCTATGAGAGGGAGCTGATGGCGGTAGTGTTGTCCATACAGAAGTGGAGACCATATTTATTGGGACGGAGCTTCATAGTGCGCACGGATCAGCGGAGCTTAAAGTACCTGTTAGAGCAGCGGATGGTAGCGGAGGAACATCAGAAGTGGCTGCGAAAGCTGATGGGCTACAGGTTCGAGATCGAGTACCGCCCGGGATTGGAGACAAGGCAGCTGATGCGTTATCTCGGCGGGAGGAGGAGGCAGAGTTAGCGACACTTACGGTGTCGATCCTCGAGGATTGGGGCCCACTGCAGCAGGAGGTAGAGCAGGACCCGGAGTTGGCGGTTATACGAGAGGCCCTTTTACAGGGGTCGACTGAGTACCTGTGATATTCTTTGCAGGATGGGCGGCTACTTTACTGGGGGCGGCTGGTGATACCGAGGACTTCTACTTTTATACCGACCATCTTCAGAGAGTTCCACGACAGTGCTATAGGAGGACATTCTGGAGTCCTCAAGACCTACCAGTGGCTATCACAGGAGGTCTACTGGAAGGGGCAGAAGAAGGATGTGGCCAGGATGGTGGCAGAGTGTGATGTGTGCAAGCGTCACAAATATCATGCCATGTCACCAGGATGACTACTACAGCCGCTATCTCTACCAACCAGAGTTTGGGAGGACCTCTCTATGGACTCATCGATGGATTGCCAAAGTCGGGTGGTTACATCGTCATTTTTGTTGTGGTAGACCGCCTCAGCAAATATGCACATTTTATCCCGCTTAAGCATCCTTACAGCGTCGTTTCAGTGGCTGAGATTTTTATGAGAGAGGTCATTCGTTTGCATGGCCCATCGAAGGCCATAGTCTCGGATAGAGACAAGGTATTCCAGAGCAAATTTTGGCAGGAGTTGTTCAGATTGCAGGGGAGGCCTTGAAGAGGAGCACAGCTTATCATCCCCAGACTGACGGTCAGACGGAGGTGGTAGATAGGAGTGTGGAGACTTACCTGCGATGTTTCATCTCAGAGAATCCTAAGGAATGGGCACATTGGCTACCGTGGGCGGAATACTGATACAACACTTCATACCACACGGTGGCACAGACTACACCTTTCAGGATTTTATATGGCAGAGACCCTCCACACTTCATTATGGCCATGAGGCGACCCCGGTTTCTGATGTGGAGCAGTACCTGGCAGAGCGGGATAGGATTCTAGAGGAGCTGAAGCTCCACTTGGCGAGGGCTCAGCAGGTGATGAAGACACGGGCAGACCTACACCGTCGAGATGTCCACTTTGAGGTTGGTGACATGGTATATCTGAAGCTGAGGCCATACCGGCAGAGGTCGGTAGCGCATAGGAGGAATGAGAAGCTGGCACCACGGTATTTTGGACCTTTTGAGATCGAGGCAATGATCGGTCCGGTGGCTTACAGATTTCGCTTACCCACAGGATCCACCATACACCCAGTCTTCCATGTCTCCCAGCTACGCCAGGCTATTGGTGACCACACTTCTTCCCCTACGCTACCTGAGACCCTTACTGCTGATATGGAGGTGAGGATGGAGCCAGAGTTGCTGAAAGGAGTCCAACAGAGCGATACAGGCGCGAGGCAGGTGTTGTTACAGTGGAGGGCCTTACCGGAGCACGAGAGCACATGGGAGGACATGGAGGATATGCTGGCGCGCTTTTCAGACTTCCACCTTGAGGACAAGGTGGCTCTTTGGGGGGGAGTATTGATGGGCCTTTGGCCCACGGGCCCCTGCGGGTTTACACCCGCAGGAAAACCCCAGGCCGCGCGCGCCTTACCCAGCGGCAAACCCCCCTCTAGCCGCATACCGCATTGTTTTCCCCCCTCTTGCCCTAGCTTTTATTATAAATAGGGGGTGGCTTCTTCTTGTTTGCCTATGCTATTTGATAATTGTTATTGTGTGATCTCATAGGTAGACGAGTGCGGACGTCCTCTAGGCGTCTTGGGAGGAGAGCACACCTCTTTTGTGCTCAATTATCTTTCTATTTGCTATTTGTTTTCTAATAAAAATCTCGTCTTTGTTAGATCCTAACATGTTTCTTTATAAAACCCCTTTTACATAAAATCCTTTTAACATATTGTGTATTACATCTTAAATCTGAAAGAAAGGTGCATAGAAAATGGAATGGTATTAGCAACAATGGCCGTTAGTCCTTAGTAATGTTCCGGTGTTGAACAAGAAGGAAATGTGTTACCAAGGATATATAGATAGATGGACAGGTAGGTAGGTAGGTAGATATGAGCCACTAGCAAAGGTGGGTGAACGATGTGCTTAAAGAAAATCTTTAGGTGCCATAAGCAAGAATCAGGCCAACTATGTAAACTTTATTTGGAAGCTTCCTGCGCACTATAATAGAGAGATATACTTTCATGCCATAATCTGTTACAATTTTTTCAAAGAAAGCCACTTGAATCTCATGACTGTATAGTTACTAAATTGGAACTGCTGGCAACGGGAGATTGGCTTTCGTGCAATTTTGATTCTTTGATGCATAATTTATGGTGGCTTTCTCCTCATCAGTTCATTTATACGGTGGTTATCTGTCACGCCCCGCTCCTCGAGGCGTGTCTGCTTTTCACATGTGATGCAAGTCCCGCTAATTATCAGTGAAAACAATATAGGCTATGAGCAGAGATATACCAACATACTCATGTAATTTTTCATTAAATTATACAGGAAAATATAAGTACTTACAATTTTAAGGTCAGGATTCTATAACTGCTATGGCAAAAATCTGTGTCAGACGCATGTCTCATCTGATGGTGCAAAAAAACGAAGACCAACCAGGTAAATCACAGTACTTCTAATTTTGGAATTTAAACATGTGAGCATGGGCAAACACTAACTAGAAAGCAGAAAATGGGAACAGATTAATTAATACCTTCTATTATGCATGCACTAGAATTTAAGACAAACATACAACTTAGTTGATAAATTAAAGTGATACTAACATGGTCATATTAATTTATGCCAAATCTAGACTGTGAATCATATTGGAGAGTACAATAAGTAATCAGGAGTCCACATTAGTAGTCCACATGGGCGCTCACCCGAGCTAGGCCCAAAGTAGGAACATGGGGGGCTATGAGTCCAGAAAGGTAACATGGTAGGAATCAGCAATTAAGTTCGGCGGTACCAATAGGGGTCATATCGGATTCATGATGTGACCCAACCGAAACACCTGGTGCAGTCAAGTCAATAGGAGCGTTGCTCATGTCGCTCCCACACTCTTATTAATATGATTTACCCCCAAAAATCAGTGAGTCTGAAGTGTCAAGTGTATGTCAGTATACATCTCTCAGTGTTTCAGTGATACAGTCCAGGTGTAGTTCTAAATTAGTATTATTTTAAAACATGATTTCTAAAGTAAAGCTTGAATTAAATTTAAGGCCACATTGAAATTAATTTATATGATGGTGTGTTATATTATTCCAGTTTCAATCATATTTTCAACATTCTATTCTATTAATTGTATTTCAATAGAACAGTAATACTGATATTCCACTGATTTTTCCAATATATTTTGGTTTCCATAACACATCCAACATATCAATTAGTCCCAATGTCATAGGCAACTATGCAAAATTTCTATAACTACTAAAACTAAGAACATGTAGCATGTAGTAATGAATTCAATAGGATATTTAGCATGCTATAAACATTACATTAATTTAAATCTTATAACATGAAGCATACAAGAGATACACTAACATCTATCATGGAACACATGCATGACAGACAACATTCTAATTTTATTAGGAAGTCTAAATTAAAGACATTAGTAATAACCGCAATCTGACCTGAGAGTCAAGTAACGAACAGTGCCGTACTTGGAAATATGGGAATGGATAATGGGTGTGGGACAACTGTGGTGATTTCAGATAGTTTTCATTATCGATTATTTTCGGGACTTAATCATGTGTTCATGGTTTTATATAATCCTTCAGACAGTGACTTATGATCCCATGGGTAGAAAACTACGATCCTTCAGGCAGTAGCCTGGTGTATGATTCAACAGGCAGTAATTCTCACAATTCCAACTGCCTTTAGATACCAAACCCCTCATTTTCAATCATAGGGTATTCTAATCCAATTTCGACATGCAGGGGACTCAGCGTTTCCATACAAACTCACGGCCTTCACCAAATCTAGACAATAGCCAAAATATCACCAAAATAATATCTACAGCCAATAACCAAGAGAACCAACACCGAAAATCCCAAAAAACAGTCACGACAGTGGGGTAGACCCGAACAATCAGTCACAACCATGCATGAAAATCCAGGGCAGTCACATCATATGTATGGAATCCCTAAAACAGTCTTGGCCTACGGCCAGAAAGTCCAAATTAGTCACGGCCAGGTCAAGAGACACTGCGAGAGTTCAGAGGGCCCACAAAGTCATGGACAGGGGGCGAGGGAGCCCCAAAAACTCACGGCCAATACGAAATAACCCAAGGATAGTCACCGCTAAGAAAAGGGGCGGCAGCGGGACAATCACGACACATCTAGAGGCTACAGCGAGGGTCGTCACCAAGCACGGGGCTTAGAAATCCATCTTTGCAGTAAGGAAAATAAAAGTCACAAATTTAAAAACCTTAATTAAAGAATTAAAGTGACTTTACCGAAATCGGAATCCGAGAGATGATCTGAGCCTCGCCGTGAGTCGCAACGGCTGCTAGGGTAAAGTAAAACCCAAAACTGAACTTCAACGGGAAGAAAACCCAGTTTTCTTTTGAAAAATATTTTTTTGCACAAAACCGAAACCCTAAGGCTCAACCGAGCTTAAATAAAGGGCGAAGGAGACTTGGTGGTAGTTGGAGGGGTAAGGGAAGGCATTGGTCAGCCACGAATGCAATCTGCCTCAGATCAAGGTGGTGTCGTGTCAAAACCCTAAGATTTAGGGTGCAAGAGGGAAAAGGATGTTGTGACGCGTGCATCGTGACTTGGAGCGAGGAGAGGGGGGCATCGGGACTTCCTTTTTGCTAAAGGAACGAAGAGAGATAGGCGCGAGGTGGTTGGATTTGTTGTTCGCCGCCGCATTAGCTTCGTTGCGAGAGAGATTGAAAAAGAGAAGGAGAGAGTACGGAGCGATCGAGGGAGAAAGGGGATTGCCGAGTGGGACACACATAGGGGAGGGTAAGTTGGTGTGGAGATTGGGCTCGGCCGGCTATCGGGCTGCGAGAAAAAGAAGATAAAAGAAAACAAAAGAATATGAATATGAATATGAATAAGAAAGATGGGCCATGCTTTATATTAAAATATGCTTTTACATTATCTTTATGGTAAAAATCGAACCATCATTTTTAAATCCACAACATTTTTAATAGCTAGCATGTTTTGGGTCCTTTTTTGTATCTTCCTCATGTGAAAGTAATAGCAGTTGTAGCAAGATCATTTTCAATGAGCTATATCGTTAGGAGCGACCAGACTACCATGGGGCAGAACTACAACTTTAACTGTGGCGGCATAGACCTCCACCAAAATTTCGAAATAAAACTTTGGGTATATAAACCAGATCTGCAGCAGATCCCATCAGTCAATGTTATTTAAGGGGGCCCCCATCAGTTAAGGGGATGGGACGGGTCATGACTGATGAAGGGGAAAATAGAGGAGTTTAATTTTTTTCCCATTTTTTATCTTCACCCTCTAACTTCTACTAGTCCCCCCAAAAAAATCAATGCTCCGCTCGACGACTCGGCCCGTTCCTCAGCCGCAGGTGCTCGTTGACGACGAGGTCGTAGAAGCTTGTAGGGTTTGTATAAGCTTGTAGGAGAAGGATCAGACGCACAGTGTTCATCAACGATAATCTCTCACCGATTTAGGTAATGGGTCTTGTTTCATTTTTATTTTTATGATTTTTGGTGGAAAACTCTCTGCTTTCGTGGGGATAAGCGGTGTTGAGACGTGGGTTGTGTTCTTATATCTGAATGTGGTTTTTGGTAATGTGTCTTCTTTGATTTTTAATGGAAAAATCTCTTCTTTTGTGTTTTTATGGGGATTAGTGGTTTTGTGATGAAACTAGCTTGGATGCTCTAGGGAGAGTTTGGATTGGCAGCCAAGAGAATAACTGAAGGAGGGTTTAGATGTGAAGGAGTCATCTAAATAAGAGAATAGATTAGTGGTTTCTGTTGGACAACTTTGTTGTCCTGAGAATTTGATAGGATGGATGAAGTTGATCCTGTTCTTTAGGAGGAGTCATATATCTTTACCTTTTGCAACCATTGTTCTTGGCTTGTGCATCTTAAATAATCCCTTAAAAGAACACTGCTGACACCAATTACAAAGAAATTCTATTTACTTTATTAGACAAAAAAATTGTTAGCAATGCCAAGTCTGGCAAGGCTTGGTTTGATTTTTTGATGGAAAAATATCTTCTTTTTTGTGTTTCTGTGGGGATTAGCAGTTTTTGGTCTGAATGTGGTTTCTGATAAGGATCCTTTTTAATTTATAATTTTGTTTTTAATTTGAATGGATCTTCTTTATTTTTTTCTTTTTAACACTAAAATAGACCGTTTCTTGTGGCGATAATCAGTAGTTTTTGATATTATTATTTTATTAAATATTAAATTGTGACCTCGTAATTCCACAGGCCTAGTTCTGCCACTGCATACCACCCAAAATCCTGATGCAAGTGATTGTAGCCAGTGGTGTGGTGCTGCAATTTTTACTTGTACAGTCATCAGCATTTTGTTTTATTATTAGTGTTATTATTTCTACCACTACAACTACTGTTTATTTATTTATTTATGGTTTTTTTGGGTGGCATGATTTTTGAAGATTTAGGAAGTCATTTCCAGGTTGGCGGTATCCATCACAAAGATATCTCAGACCCACAGAGTTTGTGTGCAGAAGTTATTGTGAATTGATATACACTTCTTCAAGAATATAGAATATATGGTGTTAAACTTCACTTTAGAATGTATGGTGTTAAACTTCACTTTGTTTCTTGATATTAATTTGGGCTGAATTTTGTAAAACTATCTTGAACTTTGATCTATTTTCATAAAACCATACTAAATTTTGGAGAAAAAGACATTCTGAATTGTCAAAAAAACTACATGATACTAAATTTTATAAAACCAACTTAAATTTTGATCCGATATCATAAAACTACATGGAACTGTGGTCTAATTTCGTAAAATTACCTTGAACTTCGGAAAAACACAAAACTACCTTGAAACGAGGTTAAAATTCATGGTAATTATTTGAAACTTCAAAAGTTCAGGACAGATTTGTATTTTATTTGAAGTTCATGCTAATTTTATGAAAATAGTTCAGATAGTTTTACAAAATTCAGCCCATTAGTTTGCTTCGTACTGTGCTTGAATTTTACATTCTGATGTTTTTCCTTCATTAGCAAACAGAAAGTTAGAGATAAATCATCAATGTCCTCCTCCTCTACATCGTCATCATCATCTCTAATCATTCCCAATCAAAATGGGGTTGGAATGGAGTAATGACTCAAGGCTGAGATGGCTCCATAAAGAATTGACCAACATTCCACAGCCAGGATGATGACAATCCTTTATAAGCTGGTGCCAATTTCATGGCTAAGTCACTATGAGCAAGAGAGGTTTCAATAAAACCTCTGGCACATATTTGTATTTGATACCTCTGTAATTTTGCATATACTTATTTCAAGAAGGTCTTTACTACACAGATTTCATACTTTGTGTCAAAGCTATCTGGGCTCAAAAGGATCTTTTTCCGAGGATCATACATATGTGGTCATGACAAGACAATGGACAAGGTTTCTCGTGCACTGAAATATTGGTAATAAGCCTAGAAACTGCCAACTCAATGAATCAATCGCAACACTTTTGTTTACTGTAACTTCGAGAAGTTTTCCTGAAATAATATTTGTTAGTATTTTGAGTCTGTTTGCTATAAATTCTTTTGCTACTTTTAGCATGCATAATTTTGTTTGCTTTGGTCTTCAATCATCTATTTCACTTTTGACTTCCATTTACTTAGACCATCTTTTAATGGATGTCAGGTCTAAAGGTCAGATACAAACAACATTCTTATGCCATGAAGGATTTATGGGAACTCTTGGTGCATTTTGGAGCTATGAGAACATGGGTATCAATGACTTGGCTGCACATGAGTTCGTAAAACAAGTCTTGCTCTCTGCTCCATATATGGGAGGGAAGGGTCAATCATCACAAACTGAACAGCCACCTGAAAAGGTTAGTACATGAATACTGTAGATCTCATGATTATTAAAATAGACATAAGAATGAATGTTCTTATTTTGTTATTTTATTGTTTTGTCTTTCAAATTGACCCTTGTGCCAAATCATCTTGGTTTGATTTTTTGATGTGGAAGGTAACCTTATCGGCTTAGTTTCCTCATGGTTCTAGAAACTATCTGAATGCAATTATCTGTGGTTGTCAGCAAGATTGCAAAAAATTCTTCTCATTTCTTTTTTATTGTCATGCACTGCAGGACTAATTTTCTTACTGTAAAATTTATTTTTAATATTTATGAATCTTGTTTTGGTATAGTTCTGAATTTAGACGGTTTTACAGTTCTGCACTACTTAACTACTCCTGTTAGATGTTGATGCACTTACGTCTCATAGATAGTGCCACTATAAGTATTGGTGAGGTAAGTGGTGCGATAAGTTAGTGTTTGCTTAGGTTGCAAATAAAATATGAATATTTTATTTGTTGCAAGTAGTCAGCATCAACTAAAGCTCGTGTTTTGTTGGTTGTATATGATGTTGCTATGCATAAGTTTCAAATAGAGAGGCTATCACGCACATGTTACTTATAAGGTAGGAGGTTGTAAGTGGTGCTGCGGCCAATTTGCTTGCTACAATATTTACTATTTTTTATTACAACTTGCAATGCTATTTGCAAGATGTAACATTGACTACGGACGGGCCACACATCATAACGTCCATTGCACTTGAACCACTTACAAGAAACCAACATGCAACTTAAGAATATTTCTAGATGATAATTGATCACTAGTTCCACTCTGGTCACCATTACTGCCTGAGACATCAAGCATTGATCCGCTTTATAATAATACTTCAAAGAAATAAATAAAAAAATTAGTAAAGACAAGGGAACACCACTGTGGAAGGTTGGCAAATCTTAGAGGGTCCATGTTTAAAATTTCTTGCCAGGGTAAACCATAATTTCTAATTTTGGTCATTGTGGAAATAGAAATCACAAATGGTAGAATAAAAGTTATTAATGAAGAAACCATGACATTATCACATCAAAGCTTCATGGCTAACCAGTATTACATGTAAATCAATATAGCAACACTTGGGGGTAACTAGGGGTTAATAATAATTGGTGATACCCAATATATATTACAATAAATTAGTTATGAATGCACAATGGGGGCACAACCAAATTCTCACACATACAATCAAGATATAAATACAGTAGATGCATAGAGTTAAGAGAAATTGTCCTGAGTAACACATCGGTATGTAATGATTTTGATGTGCTTATCACGTATCAGAGGAGGCGTAGGAGGGAGCCGTCAGTCAACACTTGATTCATGGGCGTATTCGTAAACCTTTTGGGCTTTTTTGTGAATTTTATTCTTTTAGGGGTTTATGTGTAGAAGTGTTAAAATCTGGAATTATTTATAGGCCGTGGGTGCGAGAGATTTTATTATGCTTATTTTGAGAGAATATTGAAAGAGGAGATTTTTCCTCGTTCTTAGGGAGAGCGCGGACATCCTCTTTAATCGGCGTCTTGTGAGAGGTAATCTCTATAATTGTAATCAAGTTATCTTCTTTTTATTTTCAGTTTTGAGCAATAAAAATCGTATCTTTGCTAGTTCCTATCAATTTGGTATCACAACGTCAAGATCCATGGCGGCGGTGACGAGGTCTAAGTACAAGATTGAAGCTTTAGAGGAGAAATACAACGGCAAATTCGAAGGTGTGAAGCAAACACTAGCGAAGCAATGAGAAACATTTGATGCTCTAATGAAGTAAAGCGAAACCCTTGCGAGGGTGGTGGAAACTCAAGGGAAACAAGGAGAAGCCTTAGCGCAACTCATGCAACAATTTATGATAGCAACATAGGATGGCGCGGTCAAAAATCCTAATTTGGAGCGAAAAGCAATGACTTTGGAGAAGAAGGAAAAGGTGGAAGATTATAAAGAGGAGTTGCTTTCGAACGCCGACTACTACTTCGTGGAGGAAGATGAACCCTTGATGGAGGAGAGCTAACCCACGAACCCTAGATGCGAGGAAAAGAGGTGAACTAACCCTAGAAGATATCCCCAGGGCCGGTCGAACCTTGGGGAGCCCCTACCGGGTCGGCCGGCCCCATGGACCAGTCGACAGGGCCGACCGGCTCCATCAAAACATCTGCGGGGTCGACCGCCCCTGAAGAACTTTTCTGGGGCCTGCTAGCCCCAGGAACAATTTTGGGTGGCCGACAGCCCCTAGATTTAATCCTGGGGGCTATCAGCCCCTAGGATTTGGCGGCAGCCCCTGCCGAGGGCAGATCAAGGGCTGTCGCACCCCCCGAACCCCCAACAGGAGTTTCTGGCCAGAAACATGGGCGCAATGGTAGATTCCAGAGATTTCGGCGCAGTTTCGGCAACTTTCGGCTAAGACTAGGGCCGGCCGAACTTTGGGGAGCCCCTACAGGGTCGGCCGGCCCCATGGACCAGTCGACAGGGCCGACCAGCCCCATCAAAACATCTGCAGGGTCGGCCGCCCCTGCAGAACTTTTCTGAGGGCCGCCAGCCCTAGGAAAAATTTTGGGTGGCGGATAACCCCTAGATTTAATCCTGGGGGCTGGATGTGGCGACAGCCCCTGTCAAGGGCAGATCAAGGGCTGCCGCACCCCTAGAACCCCCAACAGGAGTTTCTGGCCAGAAACATGGGCGCAATGGTAGATTCCAGAGATTTCGGCGCAGTTTCAGCGACTTTCGGCTCAGGCCAGGGCTTTGGCGCAGATTCTGGAGATCGGCGAGGACATCGGAGACCACATGTGGTGCAATACGAAGGCGATGATCCCCTGAGTATGCGATGAGGCCAGACGACATCAATGACGAATTTTGAGGGCCCCACGGCCCTCGATATGCTACAGAGAGGAGACCACGCCCACCTCCGACCTATGGGATTATCTAAGGGATGACGGTAGAGAGTAGGACTAGGAGGGGGGCGAGCGGGGTCTATATGCTGGCGGAGATGACTGGGAGGCTACGGGAACGGAGATGGAGGCCAATGGAGTGGATTGGAGTGACATAGGGAGAGGTGTTATCACTACTACCGGCCCCACCAGCCTAGGCAGACGGGCAGATCAGGGGAACATTGGAGTTGACTGACAGCCGCATAAGGAAGCTGAAGATACCGATTTTCGAGGGAGATGACCCTTATGGTTGGATCTACAGGACCGAGAGATTTTTCTCGGTGACACACATGACAAAGGATCAGAGATTGGAGGCAGCGGTAATGTGCCTCGAGGGGGAGGCGCTATCTTCGTACTTATGGAGGGAGCAGCTTGGAGAGGCGATCAGATCATGAGAGGAACTGAAAGACCGACTAGTAGATAGGTTCCGTGATACACAGTGGGAGAACCTACAGGAGCAGCTGATGGCTCTGAAGCAGGAGGGCACTGTCAGAGAATATAAGAAGAAATTTGAGGCGCTATCAGGACATGCTAGAGATATTTCTAGAGAGACTGAATGTTTTATGATAGGGCTCAAGGCCCACATTAGAGCAGAGCTACGCATCCACCATCCTCTAGGATTAGTACAGACGATGGACCTGGTACAGCTAGTAGAAGATAGACATACGGAGGAGCGGCGGTCCAGAGAAGCTTGGGGCGGGTCCACCTATCGCAGTCAGGCACTGACATGAGGGCAGAAGGCAGTGACAGGGACCGACCAGGCCAGCAGGGAGTAGAAGGGGGACCACTGTCGGGAGGGCAGTTCAGGAAGATGACAGATGCAGAAATGAGGGAGAAGATGCAGAAGGGGCTATGCTTTCATGCGATGAGAGGTTCACCCCAGGCCACATATATGCGGTGCGCAAGCTCCAATTGCTGATATTGGATGAGGATGTAGTAGAGGATGAGATCATAGATGCGGTGGAGGTGGAGCATCACCATTTGGATGTCGCGGAGGTCTCCTTAAACTCTGTGGTAGGGTTCACCCCAAACCATACCATGGAGCTGACATGGCACATTTTTGACACGGCGATGACAGTGCTTATAGAAAATGGGGTCACCCACAATTTTATTTCCAGGAGAGTAGTGGAGTAGCAGGGCCTGCAACTGGTGGACACGGACAGTTTTGGCGTCATGATGGGGCATGCTAAATGGAAAGCGTTAGACACTCACAACTCCTCATAATATTTTGATGATACAAACATTTATATATGTGTATATACTAACTTTATCTATGCATATTTTAAGGCTCAAACTCACTCAGATAAGATAATCATAAAAGACTACATATTGCAAGAAGCATCAAACACAAGACGAAACACAACGATGAAATTTTGTATCTTGTGAAAAGTGATGCAATCTTTATTTTTATTCTTGCATACTTAGAATGTAAAATCCTTGATAATGATATATCTTAGTCCTTTTGGGCCCTTCCTTAAAAAATTAAGTCAAGGCCAAAATTAGTCGACCAATACATTCTCCGGTCGACCAATTATATTCCACAAAAATTCAGAAAATTCCGAATTTTTGTCAAACCTATTTATAAGTCATAAGGATTATTTTTTAACAATTTCCTAAGTTTCAATTTCCTAGTCGACCAATAGAGTCAGCTAGTCGACCAGTCAGTTATCAGAATAGTTATCTTAGACAGTTGTATTTCTGACAGATTTTCTGACCGTTTTATTTTTGGTTAAATTTTAAATTAATTAAATAGATTTTTTAACTAACCCAGGGCAGTTTTAGCTATCCCAAACGGACACAAATCTGACAGTTTTTGTTAGTTTATTGGTGTATTTTCGTCAAAGGTTGACTCAACAGTCAAATCCCATATTAGTAGCAAAACTAGTCGACCAGTCACCTCTATTAGTCGACTAATTTTTGTAAAAACGGTTCTAATTTTCCTGAAATTTTTGGCGGTTGTCAAACGGTCATAAACTACCCATTTGGCCTATAAATAGACACCAAGACATCTGCCTTGACATACGAAATTATTTACTCACTCTCTTTCTTAAATTGTCTTTCTCACTCTAAAAAGAGAGTGATTTTTAGATTTTCTTTGGAGAATCTCTGCAGAAATTTTTACTCATTAGAAAGTCCATTTCCAAGGGTGTTATACTACATTCTCCCATCAAGAAACCTTGGAGATACAATCACCTTTCGTGCGATATAATTCCTACATTTTCAAGGTTATATGTGACATTGTTTATTTACTTTTTCTCTTTATTTGGTGAATCTCTTGTTGAAGAGATTGTACATGTTTGCAACACATAGAATATTGGCATCTTTGTATATTGATTGCTTGCAGGGAGTACATGTTTTAGTGGATTGAAAATCTTTACGGGTAGAGGACTGGACGTAGAATCACAATGATCCAAACTAGGATAAATCTTTGTGTTTGTGTTTGCTTATTCTCTGGATTGTGATTATTTACTTCCGCATTCTTATTGCAATTTTTAGTAACGTTTAATTTTGCAATTTCGTTGTGATATACACTATTCACCTCCTCCTCTAGTGTATTTGGTATACCAGGAGATCCAATATTTGGTATTAGAGCATGGTTAAGATGGCCTACATCTATCTGACGAACAACTCAACTTCTTCATCACAATTTCGAGAATAGCACCCACTACAAGGCCTCTTATATACTATGGTTCCAACTACTCCTATTGGTAGGAGAGAATGATGATCTACCTTCAAAGCATTGCCTACGAATAATGGAACATGTTGGAAACTCAATACGAGAAGCCTACAACTCTTTATGCCAAATGGACCGCAAATGACAAATCCGCTGCAACCCATAATTCAAAGGCCATGAATGCACTGTTTTGCCGCATGGACAAGAATGAGTTCAATCGAGTCTCCCAGGCCAAATCAGCATATGATATTCGGCATACGTTCGAGATAACACACGAAGGCACTAATAAAGTTTAAGGGAACTAAAATTTCTTGTTTGAGTTATTTAATATGAAGGATAACGAGACAATTGGAGAAATGATCACTAGATTTACCGACATAATCAACTCTCTAATTGCGCTTGATAAAACTTATACTCAAACTAAACAAGTCAGAAAGATTCTTCGTGCCTTAACACCAGAATGAGAGAAGAAGACTACATCCATAGAAAAAGCTAATTGTTGAGTATTGGACTTCTCCCTACTTGGTGTTAATGATGAACAAACATAAATACTTGTGACTAATCCCCTATTTGCAGTTAATCCTTTGCCTAAGCATATCATGAAGATCAATTAACAATGAATGTCACTCAAAGATCAATGAAAGCAAGAAAAATGGATTGGATGATCAAAGATGGTGATTGAAGCTCCTAGAAGACTTCAAGCTAATAATTTGTATAGAAGAGACTTCTACATAATGTAATCTTTTTATTCTCTTCTAGTATGTAGCTTAGAAGTAGAACTATGTTGGAGCACACACATCTTCATTTATGTCCTAGGAAATCATTAGATCGCTTTTCCTTAGACTCCAATTCATATTTCTTAAGAATGTACATGTGATTTCAACAGGCGACTGCTGAACGATTTACCTCTCTCAAAACAGTCGACTGTGATTTATTCTACAGTCGCCTGTTATGCACATACTTAATCAATTGATTTGTGGGCTTTCTAAACTTTAACTCCTTCAGACGACTGCTGTACATTTTACATGCGCATGTCCAAGATACAGTCGTCTGTGATTTGTTAATCAGTCGCATGTATATTCTCAGTCCAAAGATCACTTTCATTTCCATCTGGCCAGTCGATTGATGTTGTATTGACAGCCATATGTCCAAGGCACAGTCGACTGTCAATGCTTCAACAGTCGCCTGTTGGATTTACAGGCGCATGTCTTCTCTTCATCAGTCGACTGTTCACGTGGTAAGTTACCGTTTGAATTCTCACCTACCCTCTGACACAGTGCAGCAGTCGACTGTGTTTTGTTCAACAGTCGACTGTCGACTGTGTAAACTCTATCCATTGGCTTTTCTCCACGAATTTCAAAGGGGTTTTTGGGGATTTAGTTTGAGGGTTTTGAGAAACCTATAAATGGAGCCACTACTGTTCCATTGCGTGGTTACTCAACTATTCAAGCATTTCATTTCTTGATCAAAGCTCTCAAATCCTAAAGCCCTACAATTCCAATCTTTTCATCTCTTGCTCTCCAACCTAGAATCAAAGTGATATCTTTTAGGCAATTGATGCTGACAAAAGAAAGGGCTTTTCTCTCTTCCAAGAGAGATCTCAACACATAACACACTTGTTCCTTCAAGTTCTCCTTCAAGACATAGGTGATTGTAAGTGTTGTTATTTTAATATTTCATATCTTTCGTAATTAGAGTAGCTCTCGGTTTGTGAGAATGGTTTGTTTGCTCCTAAGTTGTAGGAGTCAAGGACATCAAGTGTATTTCGATTTCACTTGTAGCGTTGCTACAAGTGGGTTTAAAGGAAACCGAACAAGTCGGGAGTTGACTTGGGTAAGCCGAACCCTTGAAACATCCTTGTGTTTGGATTGTTTCCATTTAGGGTTTATTTACATTCCGCATTAATTGTTGGTTAGGAATTTATTTTGGTATAACTATCGTTTTAAATTGCATAAACACTATTTAACCCACTTCTAGTGTTTTCCTCATAGCCAGGTCCTTACAATTGGTATCAAAGCGTTGGTTTATAGCTATGGCATCCACCACCAACAGCGTTCCTCCACCGACTTCATACAACAATCACGACCGTGATGGTGCGTCTACCGTCTTCGAATGACAATCAACAGTTTGTCCTCCGCGTTTCAATGACACGAATTTCGGCTATTGGAAATGCCGGATGGAGACGTTTCTTAGGAGTGCTTCTCTTTGGAGAACCCTCCACAAGGAATACGTTGAACCCTCCGAATAGGATTTTGACAAATGGACTCCCTCCGAGAAGTCCGCTGAAGTGAACAACGCCAAGGCAATGAACGCTCTTCATTGTGCGTTGGATCCGGATGAGTTCAATAAGATATGCACATGTAAGAGTGCATATCAAATTTGGAACCATCTAGTCGTTACCCACGAGGTTACGAATAATGTAAAATTGTCTAAACTATATGTTTCTGTACAAAACATCGATATGTTTCGTATGCAGGATAATGAGAACATTGCAACGATGTACAGACGTTTCACCGATATCACCAATGAACTTGAAGCTCTTGGTCAAGTCTACACCCAACAAGAGAAGGTGAGAAAGATAATAATGGGAATGACCTTTAAATGGGAAAGAAGAGCAATCGCCATTGAGGAGGTCAATGACATGAAGAACTACACCGTGGTAAATCTCATCCGTACTCTCACGTCTTACGAAGTAAGAAGGGAGAACCGATTGAAGATTAGAGCAATAATGAACCAACGGAGGCCAAGAAGAAAGCGTTAGTATTCAAGGCTGCTTCTTCATCCTCCGATAGTGAAGAATCAGAGAATGAGATAGACTTGGAAGAAATGACACAAATGGCGAAGAAGTTCCAACGCTTCTTTTGCAAAGGTAAATTTCCTTCCAAAAATAAATTTGATTCCACTTACAATACTTCATCTCTTTGTTTTAAGTGTAACAAGCCAGGGCACATCAAGAAGGATTGCACAATGCTTAGAAACAAAGAAAAGCGGAAAGCTCCACAGTACCACAAGTCCGACAAATACAAGATTGATAAGAAGAAAGGACTTGTCGGGACGTTCGATGATTCAAGCGGAGATTCCTCAAGCGAATCCGAGGATGACAAGGGTGTGAGTGCACATATGTGCTTCATGGCCCGAGAAGATCCACTCTCTAATGAGAGTGACAGTGACATCGATGAACCCGATGTAACCATGGATGAACTTCGTATTGCTAACGAAGAATTATTTTCTAAGTATTAATCTCTTATGCTTAGATATACTAGTTTAAAGAAATCAAATGTTAGCAACTCATCCATGCCATGCATTATCAACAATGACACCATTGTTGATGCACTTACACTTGAGAAAGCCACTTTGGTTTCTCAAAATGACATCTTGAGAAATGAGGTGAATTCCCTCAAATCTGAACTAGATTAAACGTATCCTAAGGATAATATTGATCTAGCTTCACAAAACACACAATTGGGTATTGAGAATGATTCTCTTAAAACCCAAGTGCACGAGCTCAAAACACGGGTGTTCACCTTGGATACCAATATTACTTCCCTTAAGGAGAAATACGAGCTCATGTCCTCCCAAGTTAAGAGATTTAACAAAGGGAAAAGACAATTGGATGAATTGCTTGCAAACCAATTTCCGGCCACACATCGTGTTGGACTTGGTTATGTGGAAGCAAATGCATCCAATGCTCGCACCTCCTATAGTGGTATAACTATAGATTTTGTGAGGCCATCCTCCGGTGCATCCACAAGTGGTGTTAAAAACACTATTGGTAGCAAACATACCAAGAAGGCCACCACTTCACAATCTCTTCCTTTTGGCAAGATACCCACTAAAAGTGGAAACCAATAGAGGGGTCATGCTTATATGTACACCAACCTTCATCAACGTAGGAAATCTCCTACTTCACAAGTGGACACTGATGGGACGCGGGTATATGTCCGCAGGAAGACCCCCGCCCAAGCCCAAGCCACCGGCCCACCAAGCCCACGTGCGCGCCCCTTGCCTTGAAAACCCTAATTTCTATTATTTATATGGGGGCTAGCCGTCGCTTTGTCTCTTATGCTATTATTTAATATTGGTGTGATTTCATAGTGTAGACGAGTGCGGACGTCCTCTATTGTCGTCTTGGAAGGAGGATACACCTTTCTTGTATTCATTTATCTAGCTTGTGCTACTATTTTTCTATAAAGTTGGTATCTTTGGTTCGTACCTATCTAGTTTGTGCTACTATTCATTAATTTCCTATCAGACACTAATGACTCTTTTTATGCTCCACACCCACAGACACGTGTAAACCCACACATGAGAAATACTCATGCACGTGTCCCTACACGTTCATATGCTCATACACATCATTCTACCACGTATGCTCATCCACATTATGTTTTGCATGCTCTATATGTTGCATATAACATTGCATATTCCTAAGTTTGCATACAACACATATATGTCCACTGTTTATCCACCTCCATCTTCATATGCTAGAACTCATGTTCCTTGGAAGCACGCACCACATAGAAATCAATCAATTGTGCATGCAACTAGGAAAAGGACACCTAAAACATACACAATTTGGGGTCCTAAGAACACTAGCATAAATGATAGGAATGCTTATATTGACTTCTATTTTAATGATGTAATAAATAGTGGCAATTATGTTAGGAAGCAAAAGTCCACTTGGACTTGGCTTCCAAAGGGCTAATTCACTTGGACCCAATAAAAATTGGGTACCATGAGCTTATGGTATATTATGTAGGTACCCAAGAAAAAGAAAGAGAGCAATAAAAGTCGTATTAGCTCTAAAAAGGAAAGAATGGATACTCGATAGTGCTTGCTCCAAACACTTGATGGGAGATCCCACAATGCTCTCTGAAGTGATTAGCATCAAGGATGGTGCAACGGTCACTTTTGGAGGTAATCAAAAGGGAACCATCATTGGAGTACGCAAAGTCGGTAATCCTTCCAAACCACTATTACAAATGGTTATTTAGTTAGTGGTTTATGATATAACCTTATCTCCATTAGGCAACTTTGTGACAAGGGTTACAAGGTTAACTTTGGAGAGGGCATGTGCAATATTGTAGATATTGATTCACATGTTTTATTTACCGGTATTAGGCGTAAAAATATTTATTATTTGAGCTTGCCTAAAACCTTAGAACATTGCTTAGTTGCTAATACAAATGAACAACTATTATGGCATCGCTGTTTTGGTCATGTTTATTTTAAGCACTTATATAAGTTAGCTAAGCATGATCTAGTAAAAGGTTTTCCGAAAATTTCTTTTAGTAAGAAAAACTTTTGTGATTCTTGTCAAAAAGGTAAACCGCGTAAATCATCTTTCAAACTTAAAGAAGGCATAACTTCTAAGGGGTCCCTAGAATTACTTCATCTAGATTTATTTGGGCCAACTAGAACCGCCTCTTTAGGTAATGCTCATTATGGATTAGTTGTCGTTGACGACTTCTCTATATTCACTTGGGTTTCATTTTTAACCAATAAAAATGAAGCTTTTGAAGAGTTTACTATAGTTGCAAAAAAGATTCAGAATTTCTTAGGATCCACCATTATCACTATTCGTAGTGATCATGAAGGAGAATTTGAGAATGAATCTTTCACCAAGTTTTGTGATGACAACGGGATTATTCACAACTTTTCTTTTCCTCGCGCACCACCACAAAATGGTGTTGTAGAGAGAAAGAATAGAACCTTAATTGAGTGTGCCCGTACCATGCTTTATGATAGTCATCTTGGACTACAATTTTGGGCGGAGGCGGTGCACACGACATGCTATGTGCTTAATAGGATCCTAGTGAGACCCCGGACGAACATAACTTGTTTTGAGTTATTTTATGATAAAAAGTCACAAGTTAAATATTTTCTTGTTTTTGGTTCAAAATGTTTTATCAAGAACACCTTTGGTAACTTAGATAAATTTGAGCCAAGATCTGATTAAGGAATTTGTGTTGGATATTCCACACATAGAAAAGTCTATCGGATATACAACAAAACCTCTTCAACGATCGAGAAATCACTACACGTATCATTTTATGAATATTTTGATTTTCCTCATGTTGATGATAGTGTAGATGTTTTATGTGGTTCTCTTAGTAATGTTAAAATCAATGATTCTATTATTGAGACTAACAATACTAATGAAATTGTTGAAGATGTTCCAAGTGATGCAGGGATTCCCAAAGCTTACCCAACCGTTTGTAACCACCCCATGACCAAATTATTGGAGATATTGGTGTGGGTGTTTGAACGAGGTCAAGAATTGATGAATTCTCTCACTGTGCATTTGTTTCTACCATTGAGCCAAAGAACATCCAAGAAGCATGTGAAGATAGCTCTTGGATAGTTGCAATAGAAGAAAAGCTCATGCAATTTGAGAGAAATGAAGTTTGGGAGGTCATTCCTCTCCCAATTGGTCACCAAGTGATTGGGGCCAAGTGGGTTTTTAAGAACAAGACCGATGAGAACGAGGTCATCACAAGGAATAAAGCAAGGTTAGTAGCTCAAGGCTATCAGCAAGAAGAATGTATTGATTTCGAAGAATCATTTACGCCCGTAGCTAGATTAGAAGCTATTAGGTTGCTTTTATCTTTTGCATCCCATAAAAATTTGAAGTTATTTCAAATGGATGTTAAAAGTGTATTTTAAATGGTATTGTTAATGAAGAAGTTTATGTTTCTCAACCATCCGGTTTCATTCATGAAAAATTTCCAAATCATGTTTTCAAACTTAAGAAAGCGTAATATGGGTTGAGACAAGCTCCCAGAGCTTAGTATGATCGACTCAAAACCTTTATTTTGGATTTAGGTTTTAAAATAGGTGAGGTTGATTCAACTCTTTTCATTAAAGATTATGAAAATGATATGTTAATTCAAGTTTATTTTATGTAGACGATATAATATTTGGTTTTACTATCTTTAATCGTTGCTAAGAATTTTCTAAGTTTATGAAGGATGAATTCGAAATGAGCCATATGGTTGAGCTCAACTACTTCCTTGGACTACAAATTCGGCAAATGAATGATGTGACTTTCATACATCAAACAAAATACACCTGGGAGCTTATCAAGTGATTCGGGATGGAATCGTCTTCAAGCAAAAGGACTCCCAAGAGTACGACAACCCATCTACACAAGGATGAGAACGGAAAAGATGTAGACGTTCGTCTATATCGAGGTATGATCGGTAGATTACTTTACTTAACCGCTAGTAGGCCCGATATTATGTTTTCTGTATGTCTTTGTGCTAGATATCAAGTTAGACCTAAAGAGTCACACTTGATTGCGGTTAAACGAATTTTTCGTTACCTCAATCATTCACTAGATTATGGGTTACTTTACCCTAAGTCTAGCACATATGAGTTAATCTCATATAGTGTTGTCGACTTTGCCGGATGCAAATCCGATAGGAAGAGTACTAGTGGCACTTGCCATTTTCTCGGAAATTCCCTAGTTTCTTGGTTTTCCAAGAAACAGAACTCGGTATCATTGTACACGACTGAAGCGGAATATATTGTCGCGGGTCTTGTATGTGCACAAGTTTTTTTGGATGAGACACACACTTAAAGATTATGTTGTCAATTGTGATACTTGCCCTTATCATGGTTTATAACCAAAAATGCTATTTGTCTTTCCAAGAATCCGTTACATCACTCCCGTACCAAACACATAGATGTGAGACACCACTTTATTAATGATCATGTAGCTAAGAAGGACATCATCTTAGAGTACATTGAAACCCAAAAACAAATCGTCGACATCTTCACTAAACCTCTTAAAGAAGATTCATTTGTGAGGTTGCGTGGAGAATTAGGGATTATGAGTGAATCTGAATTGTAGAAGTTCATACTTTCATGTTATATCATGTTTGAACTCATATCATCATTTTTACTTCTCTTGTTTTGATACATTATATGTTTCACATATATTTGTTTTAAGAGATGTATTTGAGATTTTATGATTTCGATTGTTTGGATTGATTTACGAGTTTTGTACGTTAATTTATAATGTTTTGATATTGATTTCTTGATTAGATTGTGTTAGAGTATATGTCCTAGGATGAGTTGTCTCTATTCTCTGGAGTTTAACCTCACTATGCATTTTTGGACCAGGACAGACTACTGTCATTCCTTCGACAGTCGACTGCCCAACTCAATTTTTCCTTACAACAGACCGTATTTTTCGCACAGGCGACTGATGAACAATTTCCAGTCGACTGTCTCCGTGACAGGCGACTGCAATTTGGTCATCAGGCGCATGTCCAGATCTTGAGATGTCTCTGTTTTATCATCAAATTTTTTTAATTATCTGTCAGACGACTGTTGTGTAAAGTACAGTCGACTGTCTCTCCGACAGGCGACTGTGAATTATTCAACAGTCGACTGTCTCTCCGACAGGCGACTGTGAATTATTCAACAGTCGACTGTCTGTCAACCCAAGCTGATCTCTATCCTTTCTACCAGTCGACTGTCTAATTCTGTGGCGGTTCGTTAACTTGATCTGAGCCGTCGATTTATCTCTCCAACGGCCCAGATTCTTTTGACCCCTTCATTTAATCTCGAGGGTCGTCGATCTGTTAAGTTATCTTCTCTCTCATCCGACTTGACTTCCCTCGTCTCCCTCCTTTGAATTCCAACTGTTGTCGTCGATTTCTTCATCGATTCGAAGCTCTAGTCACCGATTTCTCCTTCCGATCTTCCGATTGCAAGTTCGATTGTCTCCTTCTCTGTCGATCTTCTCGGATTAGGCATCTCTCTCGTTTGTCGATTCATTCGTGTGTTACTTTCGTATCTTTTGATTCGTGCAATGGCTCCTAAGACCAAAGGGAAGGCCGTTGCTCCTAGACGACCTAGGAACCATAAGCCTACTACTGCCAAATCCAAGATACCCCATAAAGCCCGCACCAAGCACCCTGATCCTCCCTCCGACGTTTCAGCTTCCTATTCCCCTTCTTCTTCCTCCGAAGAAGAAGCCTACACTGAGCCTCTCCTGAAGCGTCCGCATAAACCCATTGGTGTTAGCATCAATGAGCATATCGCTGAGGCTGAACCTACTCAGGTGGCTGCTGACACCCACCTCGAGTCTATTCCCGCTTCTAGCCAAGGCCAAAATCCTCCCATGCCTCCATCGGATCCTCTAGTTCCCATTTGCCGAGACGATGCTTGTCTGGCAAAATTCCATGATATGCTAGGGATCAAGTTCCTTCATAAGCGATTCATTGTGTTTCAGGCCTTCATTGGTAAGAGACTCTCAGAGATTCTCACGTCGACCCATTTGGGTGATCTCTTTCGATTCTCTCTTGTCGACTCCCCTCGTGCATATCCCTTCCTTGTCAAACTATTTTATGCCAACCGCATTCGCGGTGAGTATGTTGACACAGGAAGATTGACACAGTTGTTCAGGGGACCCGTATCAGACTTGACCCTACTCTGCTAGGAACCATTCTTAGGATTCCCTCCACTGGCTCCCTTCCTGTTGAAATCTCCCTCTCTGATGTTGGAGATCTTGATCATAATGTCCTTCAGGACATGTTCACCGTGATCCCTTCCTACCTTTCTTCTGGCGTTAGTGCCTCCATGTTCTCTGCTACAGGTTGGGCTGTTCACCTAGTGGTGAAGTCCAACATCTTGCCGAAATATGGCTCATCTGATCAGCCTTCTCAAGAGATCCTCCGTTGTATGTATGCCATTCTATCTGGTATGTCTGTGAACGGGGCCGGAGTCCTCCTTGATCGGATGGACAAGGTCGAGTGCACTACCGACTCCTCTCACATTCCTTATGGTGGTCTCCTCACTTTAGTCTTTCGTCATTTTGGGAGTGATTTGACTCCTTATGAGCCTATGCCCCTTGGCCCTCTTCTCGATGCTTCTGCGTAGTCGAAGTCCTCTTCGGCACTGCAGTCGGCATCAAGGAAAAGGCAATCTACTTCAGCTCCGTCGTCACGTCCTCAGCTGCACCCTCTCGTGACCTGTTGGACGAGAAGGTTTCTGGTATATATGAGTTGTTTCATCTGCTGTTCCAGCATCAGGGCATTCATTTCCCTGGTCATCTCAGATATTTTGTACCTCAGCCTTCTCAGCCTACTCCACTGATCGTCTCTGAGATTTTGGAGCATCCTGTTTTCACTGCTCCTGAGCTGGTTGCTGCTCCGGCTCCTCAGGATGTCGCATCTGTTGTTGCTGCTGCTCCTCCCGAGGACGCTTCGGTTGATCCAGAGGCACATGAGTTCCAGATTGTGTTGGCTACCTCCTCAGCTGCTGATATGGATTGACACTCCGCGGAGAGCACTCACCCTTAGGCTAGATTTTTTTTGCTACGGTTGAGAGTTTGAGTGTCAGTTTGTATTTTGATGTGTTTTAAGTACTGATGGATGATGTCTGTATGACGATCACATTTTGTTGATGTACATGGAGTTGTAGCTGTATTTTGTACTCCTGTATCTAGTGATTATATTTATATGAAAATGATTTTACTTCATATGTTGCTTGACACTTTGTCTCATTTTTAATATATGTGTGAACATTGTGAAATTGTCTCTTTTTGTATGCTATTTCATATACATGATTAGATGTGAGACGTTTTTCTCATTTGGTTTGTAATGTTGATATTAGATTCTCGTTCCTTTAGTCAACTAAGATTTCTTGTGTTTTAGTATTTATTTAGCACTATTGTTGTTATTCTACGCCTACTTGGATAATGCCATAGGGGGGAGAGAAATAAACATATCATAATTATGTGCTAAGTAAATTCTAATTCTAAACTTGAATCTAAGATTGAAGTTGACTTAGATTCAGGGGAGTAAGATATAATGAATATTGAATTATAAAATCCTAGATTTCAAGATTTCGAGAAAATCATTTCATTCATTCATATCTTACATACTTACTTCAATTGATCTATAGATGCCCTTATATTCATTGACTAACTTGATTGTCATCTATGTAAGGGGGAGTAAGTTTTCTTTAAGCACAATTATTTATCCTTTTGTTTTTGTTTATTTGTCATCATCAAAAAGGTGGAGAATGGTGCGTATTGAACTTCTCCCTACTTAGTGTTAATGATAAGTAAACATAAATACTTGTGACTAATTCCCTATTTGCAGTTAATCCATTGCTTAAGCATATCATGAAGATCAATTAACAATGGATGTCACTCAAAGATCAATGAAAAGAAGAAAAGTGAATTGAATGACCAAAGATGGTGATTGAAGCTCCTAGAAGACTTCATGCTCATACTTTGGATATAAGAGAAACTTCTACATAATGTAATCTTTTTATTCTCTTCTAGTATGTAGCTTAGAAGTAGAACTATGTTGGAGCACACACATCTTCATTTATGTCCTAAGAAATCATTAGATCGTTTTTCCTTAGACTCCAATTCATATTTCTCAAGGATGTGCATGTGATTTCAACAAGCGACTGCGGAACGATTTACAGTCGCCTGTCTCAAAACAGTCGACTATGATTCGTTCTACAGTCGCATGTTATTTACATACTACATAAATTGATTTGTGGGCTTTCTAAACTTTAACTCCTTCAGGCGACTGCTGTACATTTTACAGGCGCCTGTCCAAGATCCAGTCACATGTGATTTGTTAATCAGTCGCATGTCTATTCTCAGCCCAAAGATCACTTTCATTCCATCTGGCCAGTCGACTGATGTTGTATTGACAGCCACCTATCCAAGGCACAGTCGACTGTCAATGCTTCAACTGTCGCATGTCTATGATTCCTCTGCAGAATCTGCTCTCTGGAATATTTCTAGTTTTAGTGCCAGTCAACTGATGTTGTATTTACAGTCACTTGTCCAAGGCACAGTCGACTGTCAATGCTTCAACAGTCGTCTGTCTTAAACTTCTCTGCAGACTCTGCTCTCTGAAAAGTTTCAGGTTTTAGTGACAGTCGACTGATGTTGGTTTCACAGGCGCCTGCCCATAGCACAGGCGCATGTGTGTTCCACATCAGTCACATGTCGTGTCCCCCAAAACTTTTTGGGATTTTCTCAACTTACCCTTTTTGCGGCCAGTCGCCTGTATAAGGATTTACAGTCGCCTGTTGGATTTACAGACGCATGTCTTCTCTTCATCAGTCGACTGTCCATGTGGTAAGTTACCGTTTGAATTCTCACCTACCCTCTGACACAGTGCCGCAGTCGACTGTGTAAATTCTGTTAGTTGGCTTTTTCTCCACGGATTTCAAAGGGGTTTTGGAGATTCAGTTTGAAGGTTTTGAGAAACTTATAAAGGGAGCCCCTACTGTTCCATTGAGGGGTTACTCAACTATTCAAGCATTTCATTTTCTTGATCAAAGCTCTCAAATCCTAAAGCCCTAGAATTTCAATCTTTTCATCTCTTGCTCTCCAACCTAGAATCAAAGTGATATCTTCTAGGCAATTGGTGCTGACAAGAGAAAGTGCTTTTCTCTCTTCCAAGAGAGACCTCAACACACAACACACTTGCTCCTTCAGGTTCTACTTCAAGACATATGTGATTGTAAGTGTTGTTATTTCAATATTTCATATCTTTCGTAATTAGATTAACTCTCGATTTGTGAGAGTGGTTTGCTTGCTCCCAAGTTGTGGGAGTCAAGGACATCGAGTGTATTTCGATTTCACTTGTAGGGTTGCTACAAGTGGGTTTAAAGGAAATCTAAAACTACTGATGTCAATCTATGTTTTAATTGCAACAGGCCAGGACATGAAAAAGGATTGTCCACCACTTAAACTTAAAGAAAGAACTTTCAACAACTCCAAAAAGGAAAGAAAGTTTGACAAAAAGAAGAAAGCACTCGCAGCCACTTGTGATTCTTCATCCTATGATGATGAAGACAATGATGAACAAATAAATGAAGAAAATGCCCACATGTGCTTTGTGGCACAAAATGATGATGAGATAAGTCATCTAGATATTGAAGAATTACTAGATGCATTTAATGAGTTATTTATTACAATTAAAAAGCTTAATGCAGAACATAAAGCATTAAAGCTTAATAATCAAGAATTAGTTTCTTCATTACAATCATTATATAAATTTAAAAAGGAGAATGATAATTTAATTTCTCAAAATTTAAAATTAAAACAAGATAATAAGATTCTCAAATCTGAGAATCATGATATTCGTTCACGTATTTCTAACTTAGATAATAATATTTCCTCCTTAAAATTGAAATATGATGAAATGGCTATTAATGTAAATAAATTTAATAAAGGGAAGAATAATCTTGATGAATTACTTAAGGTAAAACATCTTACAAATCATCAACAAGGTTTGGGTTATAAAAAGTCACCCAAATTTATTGGTTTTGTAAATGTTGTTGATCCTAATAAAAAGAAGAATGTTTTATGAATACAAAGAAAATAAATTCTTCTAATTCTTTGCAACAAAAGAATAATGTTTCTAATTCAAGAAGGACGAATTTTGTTACACATTCTAGGAAATGTACTACTCATTCTATATGGATTCCTAATTATTTTGTTCATATGATAAGGATTTATATATTTCAAACTTTATGAAAGATGTTATTCATTCAATAAATTATTTAAGAAAGCCAAATTCTACTTGGGTTTGGCTTCCTAAAGACTAATCTCAAGGACCCAAAATAAAAGGGTACCAATATTCATGTTTATTTTTCAGGTACTTATAAAAAAGATGGATTCTAGATAGTGGATGTTCCAAACACATGACTGTGAATATCAAACTTCTATCAACCGTTCAATTCAAGAATGGTGGTATCATTACCTTTGGAAATAACAACAAAGGTAAAATTATTGACATTAGAACAGTTGGTGATCCAGATAAGCCAAACATCGAAAACGTGCTCCTCGTTGACGATTTGAAACACAATCTTCTATTTATTTCTCAATATGATAAAGATTTCAAAATAGTTTTCGAAAAGAATGCAAAGATTATATATGATTTTAATATGACTAATATATTATTTCAAGGTAGTCGTAAAAATGATATTTATATCTTATACATGAAAATAACTACACATAATCATTGTTTATTAGCATCTACAGAAAATACACTTTTATGGAACAAACATTTTGGACACTAATTTTAAACATTTGGCACGTATTGCAAAACAGAAGTTAGTTTCAGGAATGCCAAATTTATCTTTTAATCATACACAATTTTGTGATGCATGTCAACAAAGTAAAATGCATAAATATTCATTTAAATTAAAAGATGCTATTTCCAAAAAACGACCACTTAAACTTTTACACTTGGATTTATTTAGTCCATCTAGAATATCTTCTTTAAATGGAAGTAGATATGCCCTTGTAATTATAGATGATTATTCTAAATATTTTTAGGTTATTATCCTTGAAACATAAACATGATGCATTTGACGACTTTACAATATTTTGTAGAAAAATTCAAAAATTAAAATCTTCAACCATTATCATTGTTCATAGTGATCATGGAGGAGAATTTGAAAATGAATTATTTACAAAATTTTGTAATAAACATGGCATAACACATAATTTTTCTTTTTCAAGAGCCGCACCACAAAATATGGTTGTTGAAAGGAAAAATAGAACTTTACAAGAATGTGATAGAACCATGTTATGTGATAGCAATTTGTTAAAATATTTTTGGACAGAAGCTGTTGATACTGCATGTTATGTTTTAAATAGGATTTTAGTAAGACCTATATTAAATAAAGCGTGTTTTGAATTATTTTATGATCGCATTCCACGAGTATCATATTTTAGAGTTTTTGGATGTATGTGTTTTATTCTTAATACTAGGGATGATTTAGATAAATTTGATTCTAAATCCGATGAAGATATATTTGTATATTATTCTACACGTAGCGAAGCATATAGGATATATAATAAAAGAATGTTATGTATTCAAGAATCACTTCATGTGAGTTTTGATGAAAATTATTCAATTAACGCATCTACAGAAGAAGAAGATTCAATATCTATATCTAATTCACTAGAAAATATTAAATTAGATGACAATGATGATAATAATGATTTTACTAATTCCAATACTGAAACAATTCCAGAAGATATAAATCTTCTTAAGACATTTGTAGAAGTTTCTAACTATCCACATGACTCAGTTATACGAGATATTTCAGATGGTGTGAGAACTGGATCACAAATAGAACAAATGACTCATTGTGCATTTATTTCATCAATTGAACCTAAGAACATTAATGAAGCATGTAAACATAGTTCATGGATAATAGTAATGCAGGAAGAACTTAATCAATTCAAAAGAAATGATGTATGTGAATTAGTTTCAAAACCATCAGATCATCCTGTTATAGAAATAAAGTGGACAAGTAGTTAGAAATAAGGCTAGATAGTTGCACAAGGATATAATCAAGAAGACGGTATAGATTATGATGAAACATATGCACCAGTTGCGCGTCTAGAATCGATTAGAATGTTATTAGCATATGAATGCTATAAAGACTTTAAATTATATCAAATGACCGTTAAAAACGCCTTCTTATATGGTATTATTAAGGAAGAAGTCTATGTAGAACAACCACCTGGATTTCAACTTGAAGTATTGGAAAATCATATTTTCAAATTAAAGAAGGCATGGTTTAAAACAAGCACTACGTGCTTAGTATGAAAGATTAAAGAATTTTCTATTGAAATCTGGTTATTCTATTGGTAAAATAGACTCTACCTTATTTACCAATAATCATTAAAGACTACACATTGCAAGAAGCATCAAACACAAAAAGAAGCACACCGATGAAATTTTGTATCTTGTGTAAAGCGATGTAATCTTTATTTTTATTCTTGCATATACTTAGAATGTAAAAGCCTTGATAATGATATATCTTAGTCTTTTAAGATTCTTCCTCAAAAATCAAGTAAATGACAAAATTAGTGGACCAATACCTTCTCCTGGTCGACCAGTTATATTCCACAAAAATTCAGAAAATTCCGAATTTTTGTCCAACTTATTTACAAGTCATAAGGATTATTTTTTAACAATTTCCTAAGTTTTAGTTTTCTAGTCAACCAATAGAGTCAACTAGTCGATCGGTCAGTTATTAGAATAGTTATCTTAGACAATTGTATTTCTGACAGTTTTTCTGACTGTTTTATTTTTGGTTAATTTTTAAATTAATCAAATAGATTTTTTAACTAACCAAGGGCAGTTTTACATATTCCAAACGGACAAAAATCTGACAGTTTTTGTCAGTTTATTGGTATAATTTCGTCAAAGGTTGACTCAACATTCAAATCCAATATTAGTAGCAAAACTAGTCGACCAGTCACCTCTATTAGTCGACTAATTTTTGTAAAAACGGTTCAGATTTTCCTGAAATTTTGGGCAGTTGTCAAACGGTTATAAAATACCCATTTGGCCTATAAATAGACCCCAAGACCTCTACCTTGACATACGAAATTATTTATGCACACACTCTCTCTTAAATTGTCTCTCACTCTAAAAAGAGAGTGATTTTCAGATTTTCTTTGGAAAACCTCTGCAGAAATTTTTCCTCATTAGAAAGTCCATTTCTAAGGGTGTTCTACTACATTCTCACATCAAGAAACCTTGGAGATACCATCACTTTCCGTGCGATATAATTCCTACATTTTCAATGCTATAAGTGATATCGTTTCTTTACTTTTTCTCTTTATTTGGTGAATCTCTTATTGAAGAGATTGCACAAGTTTGTAACACGGGAAGTATTGGCATCTTTGTATATTGATTGCTTGCAGGGAGTAAGCCATTTTGTATCTTTACGAGATAGAGGACTGGACGTAGGATCACAAGGATCCAAACCAGGATAAATCTTTCTGTTTGTGTTTGCATTTGCTTATTCTCTGGATTGTGATTATTTACTTCCGCACTCTTATTGCATTTTTAAGTAACTTTTAATTTTGCAATTTCTTTGTGATATACACTATTCATCCCCATCTAGTGTATTTGGTGTGCCAGGAGATCCAACAGAAAGCAACAGATGAGTGTGCCATGGGATGATTCTGACATTTCAGGGCACTTAGGTGGTGGAGGACTTTATGCCTTTGGACCTGGGGAGCACAGATGTGATCCTGGGTATGAGGTGGTTACCGATGCCGAGGGACATGAAGGTGAACTGGAAGATACTTAGGATGGAGTTCCAGGAGGGCTGGAGGACTCTGGTATTACATGGGGACCCCGGTCTTTGCAGAGCCATGGTCTTCCTGAAGACCATATCAAGGGCCATTCAAGCAGAGTGTGTGGGCTTCTTGGTGGAGATGCAGGGGCTAGTGCATGAGGAAGGAGGGGTGGCTGAGAGCGGACAGACCATTCCACGGGAGGTACAACGGCTGTTGGGCCAATTCGAGAAGGTTTTCTAGGAGCCCCAGGGTCTACCACCCTTTAGTGACCATGAGCACGCGATAGTGTTGCGAGAGGGCATGTCTACTATCAGCGTGAGGCCTTTTCGTTACCCCCAGGCTCAGAAGGATGAGATAGAGAGGATGTTGGCAGAGATGGTGCGGGCATGGGTCATTCAGCTGAGTGTGATTCCTTTTCTAGTCATGTACTGCTGGTGAAGGACATGAGTTGGCGTTTCTGTGTGGACTACATGACATTAAATAATGAGACATTCCGTGATAAGTTTCCCATCCCTGTTATTGACGAGCTCCTGGATGAGTTGCATGGATTGGCCATCTTCACGAAGATTGATCTCAAGTCCGGCTACCACCAGATCAGAATGCAGGTGGAGGACATGTCCAAGACAGCCATCAGGACTCATGAGGGCTACTATGAGTTCATGGTCATGCCCTTTGGCTTGACCAATGCCTCTCTTACTTTTTAGGCCTTGATGAATAAGGTATTTTGCCCCTACCTCAGACGATTTGTACTTGTTTTCTTCGATGATATTTTGGTCTACAGCTGGTCTTTGGAGGAGCACTTGGACCACTTGCAGTTTGTTTTTCAGGAGCTCCAGCATTATCAGTTATATGCCAATAGAAAGAAGTGTCTGTTTGGCCAGACGCAGATGGAGTATTTGGGGCACGTGGTATCAGCAGAGGGAGTGGCCGCTGACAGGTCGAAGATATCAGCTATGGTGGATTGACCACGCCCCACCACATTACGAGGGCTAAGAGGATTCCTAGGCTTGACATGGTATTACAGGAAATTCGTGTAGGGGTACGGTACTATCACCTAGCCACTCACAGAGTTGCTGAAGGACAGGTTTCATTGGAGTGACGAGGCGATGCATGCATTCGAGGCCTTGAAAAAGGCCATGACCACAGTACCAGTACTAGCGCTACCAGACTTTTTAGATCGTTCGTGGAGTCAGATGCTTCGAGACATAGACTGGGGCAGTGCTGATGCAGGACCAGAGGCCTAATGCATATTTCAGCCAGGTTCTGACGGCAATAACGAGGCTAAAGTCCGTCTACGAGAGGGAGTTGATGAATATAGTATTGGTTGTTCAGAAGTGGAGGCCTTATCTGCTGGGACGGAGTTTTGTGATGCGCACCGATCAACGAATCCTGAAGTATCTATTGGAGTAACACATGGTAGCGGAGGAGCATCAGAAGTGGCTGAGGAAGCTGGTAGGATACATGTTTGAGATACAGTACCACCGAGGTTAGAAAATAAGGCTGCAGATGCACCATCAAGACGTGATGATGACATTCGTTTAGCATCCTTGTATATCCCAGTGTTGTAGGACTGGGAGCCACTGATGCAAGAGATTGGAGACGACTCGGAGTTAGCAGACATTCGAGCAGCACTTTCACAGGGATCCACGGACCACCCATGATATTATTTGTAGGACGAGAGGCTTATATATCAGTGCGTTTGGTGATACCGCTGACCTCCACCCACATTCCACTTATTCTCCAGGAGTTTCACAGTTGCACGGTTGGGGACCATTTTGGGGTCATCAAGACCTACCGACGTCTAGCGAGGGAGTTGTACTAGAAGGGGACGAAGGACGTCACGACGATGGTGGCAGAATGTGACGTATGACAGCGTCATAAGTACATGTCGATGCTCCACGAGGATTGATGCATCCTCTATCCTTGCTAGTGCAGGTTTGGGAGGAGATTTCTATGGACTTCATTGAAGGGTTGCCGAAGTCTGTAGGGTTGACCGTTATACTTGTTGTGGTTGGCCGCCTTAGCAAGTATGCATATTTTATATCATTGTGCGATGTTTCAATGTTTACGGCTTTTTTGCGAGAAGTTATTCGTTTACATGGGCTGCCCAAGTCTATTGTCACTGATAGAGATAAGCTCTTTTTGAACAAATTTTGGCAGGAACTCTTCTGCTTGCAGGAGACAAGTCTTGACGAGGAGTACGGCGTATCACTCACAGACTGAAGGTCAGACTGAGGTTGTTAATAGGAGTATAGAGACCTACCTACGCTACTTTATATCAGAGACTCCGAGGTTGTGGGCATGGTGGTTAGCTTAGGCTGAGTATTAGCACAATACTTCCTTTCACACAGCTGCTCAGACCACGCCTTTCAAGATTCTGTATGGAAGGGACCCTCCCCAATTGGTGCATTATGGGCATGGCACGACGCTTGTTTCGGAGGTAGAGCAATATATGGTTGAGAGAGATAAGACGTTGGAGGAGTTGAAGCATCACTTGACCCGGGCTCAACAAATCATGAAGGCTTGCGCTGATTCACATCGAAGGGACGTCCAGTTCGACGTTGGCGATATGGTGCATATGAAGTTCGTCCATATCGGTAGAAGTCTTTAGCCTACAAAACAAATGAGAAGCTGTCTCCGAGATACTTTGGGCCTTATGAGGTAGATGCCAAGGTTGGGCCGGTAACTTATAGGCTGAAACTACCCCAGGATCAGTCATCCACCCTGTTTTCCATGTATCAATGAATATGAGTTCAACACGAAGATAATGAAGCTCTTCCCAGACTCAAAGAATTGCAAGAATTCCAAAGACAAGTTGAAGAACAAAGGCTACATCAAGAACTACAAAGTTGTGTGAGTGGTGTAAATTTTTATACTTGTCTTTAGAATATTAAAGTATTTAAATTGAAGATTGCACACTTAGAAAATACCGTAAAATCACTTAGAAAATACCGTAAAATCTTTTAAAAAAGTTTTAAAGTTTTTCAAAACTATTTTCTAAGAATTTTAGGTCAAACTCTTAGCCTCATAGATAGCCTAGTCAATCAATATAGACACCCCGTCGACTACCTACAATGTCTGGACATAGGCCATAAAATGTCAGGAATTAGTTGATCAGAGTTATGCGTTTAGAGTTACGCGATTAGTTGACTAAGTAATATGCATTGGCCGATTAACTGCATAAGTGTAGTTCTTTAGTTTATACAGAGAGCTCTAGATACTCTTGATATTGATTGACTAGTAGACCAGAGTTCAATCTGTAGTCGACTAATGAGGGAACCTTAGTCGACTAGGAACCAATAGTTGGCTTATAACGGTAACGTTTTGACTAGCCGTTTCTAGCCGTTTAAGTGCTTTTTGGACAATCTGTTTTGTTCAGATTTGTGGGATATATATGGGATTTGATCAGTGTTTTTGTAACAAGAATTAAGAGAAATTTTAAGGAAATCTAGCTTTCAAAGCTCTCTTATGCTCTATCATGCCCCACTTCTTTGTGCCATGACTGTTTTTCATGTTATTGTAGGTCCTGTTGTTTAGCAGTGAATACAATATAAAATAAAACAGAAATATACCAAATATAAAACATACATTTATGAATAGATTGGCTTAGAACTCTGCATACTAGTTGATCGCTCCCGGATATACACCCGAAAAACAATTGTAGTTTTATCGCAAACGCACGGTTAAGTGGTAAGCGGATTATCGAACACGAGGAGGGACTAATGACGGTACTCTATCTTAATCACTAAGCTATTGTTGGAAAGGCGATTTTAGAAAGTTGGTGTCACAACTCAATGTTGCAAGACTTGAATTGAGGTGAACTAATCGTAACTGAATAGAGAACCAAGCTCACGTTCTCGCGGTATTGCAGGTCTATAGCAACCTAGATCAGAGCTCACTCTCGTGCAAACCCTAATCTAAGCCACTAGCATTAAGATCGACATCATCGTCCAATCGCAACTCGAGCCCACTCTCGTGCAAACTCGAGTTATGATCTAGATTGTGATAGCTCGTATTCGTCCAATCTCTTGCAAACGAATATAGGTATAGACTTATAATAAAAATGCTAGCTTTGGTCCAATCTCTTGCAAACCAACCTAGTGAATCTCGATCATAAATCTAAATCGAATATCTAGACCTTCCCATTGATCAGAGTTCAATCTCTTGCAAACTCTGGATCGATGGAAATTCCTAGCTATCCGTAATAAATCAATCACAATCTAACATCCTAGCAATTCTATCAATATATAAATTCATTCATCACAAATCTAGCATTAGATCCATAGGGTTCATCCCTTTGCCCTAGAACAAAGAATCTACTCACAATTCATCGAAGCAATGGCAAAATCAATGATAGAAAACATATTGCAATTCAGATCTAGAAGCAAACAATTCATAAAAGTGCAAATATTCAAAAGAAATAGACAAACCAGATCTGAGTTCTTCAATCTCCAAAGCTGAATTACAATTGAAATTAGTCTAAAAACTATTCTTAGGTCTCTCCTCAAGCTGGGATAAAAACTGGGCTTAAATACATGCCCAAATCGTCAAAATAAAACTGACAGAATTGCCCCTGCGCAGCCCAAAACCCTAGTTTCTAACCCAGGCTGACGGCGCTACTCGGCCGAGTGGAAATCACACTCGGCCGAGTGCCAGATCCGAATAAAAACAGAGTAGTTGGAGGGTTTGGGCAATCTGGCACTCTGCGTCACTCGGCCGAGTGGAGTTCATCACTCGGGCGAGTGGCTTCCTACTCGGCCAAGTGGGTCTTTTGCTGCGCTCCCCAGAATTCCAGAGAGTCTGCTTCGATTTCCTTCAGAAATTCTGACACACTCGGACGAGTGGAGTTCTCTACTCGGCCAAGTGGGATTAACCACTCGGGCGAGTACATTGCGGCACAAGGTGTCTTCGTATCAGTCGTATTCGGCCGAGTACGCTTCTTCACTCGGGCGAGTGGGTTGCGTTACTCGGCCGAGTGGCCTGTTTCTTGAAGCAACTCTTCTCCTCCTCGCCTCTTCGTCAATTCTATCGATCTCCTTCTTCTTCCGCTCATCATACAGCGCTGTTAGCTCCTCGATAGGGCCATGAGCGACGCTCCGATACACATGCAAGTCCCTTAATCTTATTTATGCTCCCGATCGCTCCATATTTCCTGAAATCCAAAAAAACAAGAAATAGTGAAAAGTAACGCAATATCGTCAAATAATCGTGAAAAGCGCGATATGGGCGATCAAAATGGTATGCAAATATGCAGAAAAAGGTGTAAAATATGGACCGATCAAAATCTCCCAAGCTTGCCTCTTACTCGTCATCGAGGAAGATGAGTAAAAAGGCAAACCCGGTAGACAAAAATAAGGAAAATGAAAAAGAAAGATAGAAAAGAAAACGAAGAGGGAGGTGCTAGATCATCTTCTCAGAACATGGAGTTGCCTACTCAAATAGCGCGATGAATTAATCATGCTAAAGATTTTTACCTCGATATCACATCATATATGGGTGCATTCGATATAGAAACCAAGAACGTCAAAACGATACGAAATATGAAATCATTTTAGAATTAGCATCGTCTAAGGCATTTAAAATGATATACGTCATCATCGATTGCACACTTTTGAATTGATCGCTTTCTGCTTGGAGTATAAGATGTATCACACATTATAAAGTAATAAGAATATAAAGAGATGGTATTCATGAAGTGTATGCCAAATTTTCAATTCATAGACTTCGTTTTACTCTAAGTAATCTCCCTAAGTATCAAAAATTATCTAACTTAGGTCGTCATGCATATATAAGTGGCCACTCTCTCACACGTCATTGGATCCCCTGCCTCAAGCTTATCTATAAGCGTGTGGCATCAAATAGAACAATATGGCTTTTTCCCATTTTTTTTGAAGCTCCAAAGGAATAAAGGGAAATAAAAAGGAAAAAAAGGAAGGATTGTGTATATACAAATGAACTTCCTTTTGTTTTTCTTCTCTTTTTCTCCTTTTTTTTCTTTTGTGTGTGTGTTTTTCAAACCAATATACACAATAACAATCCCAAATCAAAGATGGAAAGATATGCATGTATTTTTTTCTTTTGATTTTGGGATAATGGAGCTTGGACTTTTTAGCATGGGGAAGATGCAAATATAAGATTCACTAAGGGGAGATTCACCAATGATTATAAGTATAGAGATAATGTTCAACACATGTGGAGAAAGAAAAATATGTAACGCTCAGTTCACTCTTTTTTATGTGCTCGACAACTTTCAGCATGGTAATGTAATCTACTTAGTTTGATTTTAGAAAGTAAACTAATCTAACCATGTCAAAAAGGCATACATTCAATCAACCTGGAAGTTGAGCATACAATTTCATGCAAATTGAAGCGATGGTAGATAACAAAGCAGTACTCCAAAATTAGGCAATCAATGCGTAAAGCTTGTTGTGTTTTCTATGAAAATTATACAATATAAATTTTCAGACTCATCTAATGCTAGAATGTCATTCACAATCATATAATAGAGATGGTGGTTCCTATTCTTAAATGCATAGCGATGTATATCATATGATATCTGAAATAAAAACAATAGCATGGCAAGAGAATACGCATATAAGAGCGAGCTAACTCCAAGTCATCGTCATCATAGAGAATTCACTTCTAGCAAAACGAATAAAAGAAATAAAGATAAAGGGCAAAAAAAATAAAAACTAACTATACAAATGCAACGTACGCAGAAAGTAAGAAAACGTGATGCATGCGAAAAAATGAAAAAGTGGGTGAAAATAAGTGGAAAATAAAGAAAGGTGGAGAAATATAGATTAAAATGAAGAAAATAAAAGGTGCGTGAGTGCACTAACTTTCCCAAGCTAAACTGCATAGTGTTCTCAATGTGCTAAGTGTGGCACAAGGACATATATAATAGGGGTGGGTGGGTGAGGATGCATGTATGATAAAAAGGAAAAATAAAAGAAAATGGGTTCTCCCCCTTTTTAGGATGAGTAAAGGCAGTGCCCCGAACAGACAGATGGGCACTAAATAAGGGGACAACAGGAGCAATGGTAATCAAGCAGAACCACCACCCTTTGGGGGTGGTGGGTCTCGCTGCTGTGAGCGAGGTGGTGGTGGGCGCTGGCGCCTGACAACGGGAAACAATTGCTACTTTTACACCCGGATATACAATGATAGAAAACTTGATCGCTCCTGGATATACACACGGAAAACAATTGTGGTTTTACCGCAAGCGCTCGGTGTAGTGGCGAGCGGGTATCGAACACAAGGAGGTGGTGTTGGCTCCATTCTATCTCAGGTTAGCTCGACTACTAAGGTTTTATTGGTGGAGATGGTTATGATATGATGTAATGAAAATGGTGATGGATGTCGGTGTCGATGATAAAGAAGTCGGTCAAATATAGATTCAAATTCAATATAATAAAAGTACCTCGGGCTAGGGAATCCCCACTATGGATTATCATGCATCAATGTGAATCGTGAATCGCAATATTACTTGACTTGGGTTGATGTGAACTAGTCGTAACTAAATAGAAAACCAAGCTCACCCTCTCGCGCTATTGCAGGTCTATAGTAACCTAGATCAGAGCCCACTTTCGTGCAAACCCTAATCTAAGCCACTAGCATTAAGATCGACATCATCATCCAATCACAACTCAAGCCCACTCTCGTGCAAACTTGGGTTATGATCTAGACTGTGATAGCTCGTATTCGTCCAATCTCTTGCAAACGAATATGTGTATAGACTTATAATAAAAATGCTAGCGTTGGTCCAATCTTTGCAAACCAAACCTAGTGAATCTCGATTATAAATCTAAATCGAATATCTAAACCTTCCCATTGATCAGAGCCTAATCTCTTGCAAACTTTAGATCAATGGAAATTCCTAGCTATCTGAAATAAATCAATCACAATCTAACCTCCTAACAATTCTAGCAACATATCGATGCATTCATCACAAATCTAACATTAGATCCATAGGGTTCATCCCTTTGCCCTAGAACAAAGATCAACCAAGTATAGCAATAATGATATAGAAATCAATAAAAGACATTGCTTGCATGTAAAAAGATATCAAATCAACGATTCAAATAATGATAACAACGATACTTAGCTTTCATGAAGAATTCCAATCCAAATACAAGCTTTTAGATCCAAAAGGGGACTAGGGCATGGCCTAACCTCTGAAAAAGTCTCCAAGAAAATAATTGGAACTTTCCTCTAATGACGGCTACAAATCCTATATATAGTCCACTCAAAACCCTTGCAAATAACCCTAAAACCCTCTGAAATTCGTGCCCAAAGTCAGCTCTGGCCGCAACTTAAGTTCTGGGTTCACACTGACTCGGCCGAGTGAGATTCTCACTCTGGCCGAATAGCAATTCCAGCACTGCAGCGTCAACTTACAGAAATTCTCCAGATTTCATCCGACCTCCGATTAGAGCGTTCTTGGCAGCGTTAGAACCGTCATGAAGTCTACTGTGCATAAAAAATATGAGAAAAATATTTTGCACATTGGAATGATAGCAGATTTCAAAAGAGTGAGAGGCTGGCTGAAAATCTGGGCGCTCGTGTCACTCGGCTGAGTAGAATTCCTCACTCGGGCGAGTGGACTTCCTACTTGGCCGAGTACGGTCTTTCGCTGTACTCCCAAAATTCCAGAGTCTGTTTCGATTTCCTTCAGAAATTCTGACCTCGGGCGAGTGAAGCTCTTTACTCGGCCGAGTGGAATTCACCACTCGGGCGAGTACATTGTGGCACTCAAGGAGGCGGATGTCGGGGTATCAGTATTGCTTGGTCGAGTACGCTTCTTCACTCGGGCAAGTGGATTGCATTACTCGGCCGAGTGGCCTGTTTCTGGAATCAACTCTTCTCATCCTCGTCTCCTCATCGATTCTATCGATCTCCTTCTCCCGCTCATCATCCAGCGATGTTAGCTCCTCAATAGGGCCATGGGCGACGCTCCGGTACGCGTGCAAGTCGCTTAAGCTCATTTATGCTTCCGATTGCTCCATATTTCTTGAAATCAGACGAAAATAAGAAATAATGAAAAGTAACGAAATATCATCGAATTATCATGAAAAGCGCGATATGAGCAATCGAAATGACATGCAAACATGCAGAAAAAAGGTGTATAATATGGACCGATCAGAATCCCCCAAGCTTGCCTCTTACTCGTCCTTGAGAAAGATAAGTAGAGAGACGAACTCGGGAAATGAAAACAAAGGAAATAAAATGAAAGAAAAAGAATACGAAGTGGAAGGGATCGCTAGATTATTCTCTCAGATCTCAAGCCATAAGCTACACATCACGATAACTCGGAAAGTACGAATCACATGCTATAAAGATTTCATATCTTACTTAAACATGGTACTTGCAAGTTCTTAAGAACAACAAAATGGACTCTCTAAATTCATACAATCAATTCATATCCATATCACGCATTTCATAGAATTTAATATACAAATGTTGGCGATGCACTTTTCAATCAAGAGTAATAACAGAAGCATATAAGAATCACACCAAGCATGCAATAGAGAATGGAATAATAGATATGTCATTAACATTTTCATATCAATTCATAAGAAATCTCCATAGCTAAAGTAATTCGCTAAGTCTTAGTATTATCAAACGTCCCCATTCGTGCACCTCTTCACTCTAATGTCGTACTCACTCATATGGTCAAATGAATTCACCCCCAAGCTTAGCTTAAGGCATCTCATCTAAAGGAATATATGATAGTGGAAATTGGGATTTTTGCCTTGGGTTTCCTAAGTATTTTGTGGCTCCAATAATGAGCTAGAGAGATACCTTTCTTTTTCTTTTTGAACTCCCCCAAGCTTGCCTTTTACTCGTCCTTGAGAAAGATAAGTAGAGAGACGAACTCGGGAAATGAAAACAAAGGAAATGAAATGAAAGAAAAAGAATACGAAGTGGAAGGGATCGCTAGATTATTCTCTCATATCTCAAGCCATCACGATAACTCGGAAAGTACGAATCACATGCTATAAAGATTTCATATCTTACTTAAACATGGTACTTGCAAGTTTTTAAAAACAACAAAATGGACTCTCTAAATTCATACAATCAATTCATATCCATATCACGCATTTCATAGAATTTAATATACAAATGTTGGCGATGCACTTTTCAATCAAGAGTAATAACAGAAGCATATAAGAATCACACCAAGCATGCAATAGAGAATGGAATAATAGACATGTCATTAACATTTTCATATCAATTCATAAGAAATCTCCATAGCTAAAGTAATTCGCTAAGTCTTAGTATTATCAAACTTCCCCATTCGTGCACCTCTCCACTCTAATGTCGTACTCACTCATATGGTCAAATGAATTCACCCCCAAACATAGCTTGAGGCATCGCATCTAAAGGAATATATGATAGTGGAAATTGGGATTTTTGCCTTGGGTTTCCCAAGTATTTTGTGGCTCCAATAATGAGCTAGAGAAATACCTTTCTTTTTCTTTTTGAACTCTTTTTTCTCATTTACCTTTTTGGATTTTTGTAGGAGCTATTTGATTTGTATTTGTGGTTTTGGCTCCTTTTTGGCTCTTTGAACTTTTTGGAGCTGACTTTTTCTTTTGTAGGGATTTTTGGGAAATAGATGTGATGTAAGTAGCTTTAGGAGGTGAACTCAAGTGACATGTAGAGAATAAAAGATATTTGTGGAGAAAGAAATAATGTAACACTCGGTTCACTCTAAGATGTGCACAAACGGTTAAATAAAATAATACCTCAACTAAACTTATATGTAAGCATGAATATTCTCAATCATTTCAATAAATAGTGAAGTCAAGCAGTAAAGTTTACAATCATATCAGGCATGCAACAGAAGGTGAATAAGACGACAAAACTGATGCTTCAGATATACTAATGATGCTTGAATCTTGGTGCATTTCCAACAAAAGCATACTAAACACTAATCCATACATTCAGCTTCAATTAATATCATGCATTCATATAGAGGAATAATCAAAAGAATATATAAGCAAGCACATAGATAGCAGGACTATGAGATACTCTAAGTAGCATGGCAAGGAATAATTAGCAGCGTGATGGTTGTTAAAGCATTAAGAGATATAATCATAAGGAACATATCTAGGAAAAGAAGGAAAAGAAAATAAAGAAAAAAATAAAAGAAAGGAAAGAAAAGAAAATCAAGCACACAACATGATGCATGAACACACATAAAAGAAAGATAAGATCGAAAAATTGAAAAGATGATGAAAAAATTTGAAAATTTCTAAAAACCCTTAAATAAAGTAAAAATACAACTAATGCATCTAAATGGCATGGAAATGCACCCTCCCAAGCTTAAACTTCACATTGCCTCAATGTGATCATAAAAGGTATTTATGAGGAACAATGATAAATATGATGGGATGAATGAAAAAAAATGATGATATAAATGACATGGAATCCTAATGCAACTACATGCACATGCAATGATGCATGAGAGCGCCTTCCCCCAAGCTTATACCAAACAATCCTATTGAAATGACTCGATCAATAAAGTCACGACTTTGCAAAGCGTGATCAAGTCAAATGAATTGGAAAATAAGTTTATCATGAAAGAAGTGCTCGATGGGTGGTGAGCAAAATGTTGGCACATATCGAAATGTGGAGGGGATAGCAATTAATATATATAATGGGTTTGGGGTGTAAAATATTTTTGTTGCCGTCATATGAGGTGATATTTATTCTGCACTAACAAATCAAGCAAATCTATACGGTCCTCTCGCTGTCGAGAGGATTCGTGTTTATTGAAAGCATAAAATTTTACGCTATTGCTACACTACTGGATTGATATCACCTATAGCAAAAGGCAGATCCAGTATCTTTGCCAGTGCAGGCAACTGCTCCAACTGCTCCTTATGTGGCTCCGCCAGACGTGTGTGTCCACGGACTCCATCAGATTCCAGCAATGCGGCTCCCAGCATCTCTCCAAAGACTCCACATGTACCCTGCAAGAGATAAGCTGCATCAATCGGATGTGAAGAATTCTTCCCCAAAATAAATGCATTCCAAAGAGAGTCATCAACATAAGTATTTAAAATTAAAGATGGCTGATGACACTTCCCTGGAAATAAATCTTTACTCTCATGCACTACGTCGACCAACTCCTCGTAGTTTGCCTCTGGTTCTTTAGGTAGCTTTGGCATATAAGCGTGGGTCTCATCAGGCAACTCCTCATCATTGTCAGACTTATCTCATCGCACCTCCTGATCATATTTGTATGTGTCCATGGGTGCTAAATCCTCGTTCTCCTCGTATACGTCTCATCGTGCCTCTTGATCATATGTATGTGTATCCTGCAAAGGGTGCAATGAGTCGTCAAAATCGGAATCATAGTAAACATCATACACGGGAGGGGAATCAAATGTAAAGGGCGAGGGAGTAAAGAGATCTCCCTAAAGGGGAGCCATAATCTCTGTGGGATAGTCCTCGGCGTCAGTGGAAGGGTGGTCTTCTGAGGGATGCTATGGCTGCGGTAGCTCGAAAGGAGGGGGCACAATTCGGGCTCCATATGTGTGCAGATGTCACCGTCCCAAGTCACGTCCTCCTCGATGGTTTGCTCCGCTGCTGTAGGCATGACCTCCTCAATAATATCTTCTGATGGTATAGGCTGCTATGACTCATGTGGGTGGCAAGGGGAGGCGACGACAGCACAAGGTGGCTCTATAGGCTCATGTATCTCGACAGTGGTGTAAAAATGGGTCTTGTGCCCCCCAACTAGAGCGTAGACTCCATCATCAATTGTGCATGTGGAAGAGATACAATGAGTAATAAAGTTTTGAAATCCGAGCTCAAAAGGATCACCTGCGTTATTATCAATAGACCGGTTTCTCGAACTACGTCGACAATGTTTCTCAATAGGTCCATATATGTGTCCTCCTTCGGCAGCTCAGATGTCTCTATTTGTGGAGTGTTGATGGTGTAAAGGTGGATATGATCACCTTCAAGTGAAGTATACACTCCATCTATGATAGTACCTGCATCAGAGATATTAGCCATAACAATATCGATGAATACTTAGTCGGATGGTTTACCTACCATAGCGGTTAGCGAACCGGTAGATCGAGCATCATCTATCATTTGCTCCAAGGTTGCTACCAACTGCAGATCAATGAACTTTCCCACTTGCAGCATCCTCATAAACTCACATGATGGTCCCTTTAGCCCTCTAGCGAAGATATGGAATAGCTGGGAACCATCCCACACATAGTCTGACTCTGCCTGGAACATTCCTAACATTCTTTCGAACCTGCACAAGGCTTTCCTGAAGGACTCTCCATCAGCCTGACAGAATGTAGCGAGATATATGTAGGATTGTATAGAACCCGGTCGCATCTTGTTTGGAAGCACCATAGCTGCAACAACTGTACCTGATCAAACAAAGTAAACAACCTGGAAAAGACGTCAGTGGTACAAAGAGAGATAAAGATAATAATAATAATAGCAGGTGGTGGGAAGCAGGTGGTGGGAAAAAATCTCTCTGTTTTTTATGTTTTTTGTTTTGCTTTTTTGTTTTTTGACGCAATCTAATCAACATAATTGTGATAAATTGGCACCCAACAGGAAACACCTCTCCGGCAACGGCGACAAAAACTTGATCGCTCCCGGATATACGCCCGGGAAACAATTGTAGTTTTACTGCAAGCGCACGGTGTAGTGGCGAGCGAGTATCGAAAAGGAAGAGGTGGTGTTGGCTCCAATCTATCTTAGGTTGGCTCGACTACTAATGTTTTATTGGTGGAGATGGTTATGGTATGATATAATGGAAATGGTGATGGATGTCGGTGTCGATGATAAAGAAGTCGGTCAAATATCGATTCAAATTCAATATAATAAAAGAACCTATGGCTAGGGAATCCCTACGATGGATTATCATGCATCAATGTGAATCGTGAATCGCAATATTACTTGACTTGGGTTGAGGTGAACTAGTCGTAACTAAATAGAGAACCAAGCTCACGCTCTCGTGCTATTGCAGGTCTATAGCAACCTAGATCAGAGCCCACTCTCGTGCAAACCCTAATCTGAGCCACTAGCATTAAGATCGACCTCATCATCCAATCACAACTCAAGCCCACTCTCGTGCAAACTAGAGTTATGATCTAGACTGTGATAGCTCGTATTCGTCCAATCTCTTGCAAACGAATATGTGTATAGACTTATAATAAAAATGCTAGCGTTGGTCCAATCTTTGCAAATCAAACCTAGTGAATCTCGATTATAAATCTAAATCGGATGTCTAGACCTTTCCATTGATCAGAGCCCAATCTCTTGCAAACTCTAGATCAATGGAAATTTCTAGCTATCCGTAATAAATCAATCACAATCTAACCGCCTAGTAATTCTAGCAACATATCGATTTATTCATCACAAATCTAACATTAGATCCATAGGGTTCATCCATTTGCCCTAGAACAAAGATCAACCAAGCATAGCAATAATGATATAGAAATCAATAAAAGACATTACTTGCATGTAAAAAGATATCAAATCAACGATTCAAATAACGATAACAAAGATACTTAGCTTTCATGAAGAATTCCAATCCAAATACAAGCTTTTAGATCCAAGAGGGGGACTAGGACATGGCCTAACCTCTGAAAAAGTCTCCAAGAAAATAATAGGAACTTTCCTCTAATGACGGCTACAAATCCTATATATAGTCCTCTCAAAACCCTTGCAAATAACCCTAAAACCCCTCTGATATTCGTGCCCAAAGTCAACTCTGGCCGTAACTTAAGTTCTAGGTTCACACTGACTCGACCGAGTGAGATTCTCACTCTGGCCGCGTAGCAATTCCAGCACTGCAGCGTCAACTTGCAGAAATTCTCCAGATTTCATCCGACCTCCAATTGGCACGTTCTTGGCGGCGTTGGAACCGTATGAAGTCTACTATCCATAAAAAATATGAGAAAAATATTTTGTCCATTGGAATGATAGCAGATTTCAAAAGAGTGAGAGGCTGTCTGAAAATCTGGGCGCTCGTGTCACTCGGCCGAGTAGAATTCCTCACTCGGGCGAGTGGACTCCATACTCGGCCGAGTATGGTCTTCCGCTGTACTCCCAAAATTCCATAGTCTGCTTCGTTTTCCTTCAGAAATTCTGACCTCACTCGGGCGAGTGAAGCTCTTTACTCGGTCGAGTGGAATTCACCACTCGGGCGAGTACATTGTGGCACTCAGGCAGGCGGATGTCGGTGTATCAGTATTGCTCGGCCAAGTACTCTTCTTCACTCGGGCGAGTGGATTGCGTTACTCGGCCGAGTGGCCTGTTTCTGGAATCAACTCTTCTCCTCCTCACCTCATCGTCGATTATATCGATATCCTTCTTCTCCCGCTCATCATCCAGCGCAGTTAGCTCCTCGATAGGGCCATGGGCTACACGCCGGTTCGTGTGCAAGTCCCTTAAGCTCATTTTGCTCCCGATTGCTCCATATTTCTTGAAATCAGACGCAAACAAGAAATAGTGAAAAGTAATGAAATATTGTCGAATTATCATGAAAAGTGCGATATGAGCAATCGAAATGGCATGCAAACATGCAGAAAAAAGTGTATAATATGGACCGATCACTAGTCCTCGTGCATCGAAACCTTCTCGTGCTTCTGGTCAACACCTAGCGGAAACAACAAGAAATGTACCTCTAGCTTAGATGTGGGTTATATCTAATCCACAAAATAGGAAAATAGTACGAGGCATGTAAAAGTAAACTACGAAACAAAAGTATAACAATTTATGAGAGTGCCGGGTCATGAACATATCAAACAATTAAAAGACAAGTAAAGTAAACTACTGAACTTAAATGTCACATGTTATATGTGTTTTAGTATCTTCAATTTCTAGAGTATTATTGAAGTTTAAATTAAATCATTTTAAGCTGCGACTCATAATGGAGAGTACGATATGCAACCCGAAGATCATCTTGTACCCCATGAGTGCTAATCTAGACCGAGTTTAAACTGTAATGGTAAAAGGGACTATGGATCCATCCGACATAACTGGTTGGATATCAAGGAACTGTGCTAGGTTCCATCAAGAAACTTTGCTGAAGCATGGCTCCAGTTGCTTCCGCACTCTCTGTTTCTCTAATCCCCAGTTAGTCAAGTGTTTTGTTTTGTTTCGAACTTTCGATGTGTGTCAGGTGTAATGTCCAGGTAATGCAAATATTTTCTAGTTGTCTAGTAGTTCTTTGGGTTTTCATGTCACAAGTTTCGATGTGTCGGTCATTTTACTCAAAGTTATCCTAAAGTGTACATGATTCATGTTATATTAAATTACGTAGTTAAGGGTGCTATGCATCAAGTCCATGTCCCAGTTCATGGTTCCAACAATTACATATGTCATGTGTCAGTATCCATTATCAAGTCACAATTCAGATTTTTTAGTTAAATACATGCACCGTCATTAACTACATAATTTAGAGATACTATTAAACATTCTTAACAGGTGCATGCATATTCTGGGAATAATTCATCAATTATTTACAAGGGTAGTGTCAAGCAAGTTCTCATTCAAAGTAACTTCTTATAAATCAATCATGATCACGGAAACAATCAAAACATTTGCATATAAATCTGAAATTGATTTTAAAACTGAAATTTAAATAGACGAAAGGAAAATATAAATCATATGGGATCAGATTCATGTTTTTCGGCACCCCAAAGTACTCTTACAGTTTACCATCCGAAGGAAGAATTCTGCCGCAAATCTAATACATGAATAGTAGCTAACCACAAGCCAAACTGTAAGGCCCAAGCCAACAAAAAAATACAACCGCAAGACAGAAACCTGCAACTGAAAAAATGCCCAAGTAACCCCCAAAAGTCCACATGAAAACTTACAGAAAGAGCAATGCACCTTTTTAACCAACAGCAAGGCCCAAGGCCCATAGTTAATAGCAGATCACAAAAGAAACCCAATGCAACCCAAAAGCTGAGGCCCAATAAGACATGCCAGTGAAGGTAACATCGGGCTGAAGCCCAACATGAAATTTACGACGAAAGCAACCGATAGCTGAAAAGCAACAACTATGACGTTTATCAACTCCGACGGCCAACCAAAAAGATAAACCAACCAAAACATTAAGAAAACAGTGCAGGCGGCAACGAGGGTTGCCGTGAACCCGTTAGGATGCCGAGGCTATCAATCGCATAGGAAAATTTTTCCTTGAAGTGTTATGAATCACCACCTTCCAAATATAACCCCAAAAATCCCCAACAATTTAATCATAACAATTTCCAATTATTTACGCTCGAATAATTTTTAGAAATTGAACATAAATAAATAAAATAAACTGAAATAATCTTGAAGTGGAAATAATCTATCGTTCATCATAGATGGCCAAAAATCCCAAAATCCTCAGCTCAAGCTTTCTACCAAAGGTGGTTGCTTTATTAAACAAGGAATTAGCGAAGAGATCAAGTCCAATAAACGAAAACCCTACTCCGAAAGCTCTTGAAATCGGAAAAGTTTTTGAAGAAAGAAAACATTTTTTGCATAAATAAAACCCTAAAAACAGTAGAAACTTAAATGGAAGGGGGCAGCGGGAGAAACGCATGAGAAGATAACGTGAAGGGTATTTTCTGATTTCGGAACGAATTCCTCACGACGGCTCTTGCGTGTATGAGTAAGGGAAGGAGCTACAAGGTTTTCGTTGAGAGAAGGGCGTCAGGCAGAAGTGAGGAGAAGGGAAATGTGATATGGAAGTTTTAAGAGATAAAGTGGGTGGGTTGTGGGCTTCATATTAAAGAAAAAAAGAAAGAAGAATTAAAGAGAGTAAGAAATAGAAAGGAAAACGGGCGGCTGGGCTTGGGCCATTGGCTGGGCCAAAAGAAAAAGAAAAATTAAATAAAATTAAAATTAAAGGAGATTAAAGGACAGAGAGAAAAATTAGAACAATGTTATGTAAAAATAGTGGGAAATTATGGAAAATTCCCTAATAATCTCAAAAAAATTCGGACCATTACATACTTCAAAGTTTTCAAAGCAAAGACTTCTATTGATCAATGTTTTTATAAAAGTTTTTAAGAAATCTATTGGCTTAGTTTCTTTGATATTCATGTAGCCATCGTCTCTAATCTTTTTGAGATAAAGAACTTTTCCTTAGCCACACTTTCACATCAAGCTTCAATTGAAAAGGTTATAGGATTTTGTCCTTCAATTCTACAGAAGTGTAAGTTGAAAATCCACAAGTGTGTATTGATAAGTTATATTAGAAAATTCATGGTTGTTGTGGTCCGCTTGTTGTAGAATTATTGGTTGGAAATCCTCACTTGGTGAGGTGATGAAAATCATTACTCGGTAAAGTGGTTTGGTTGTAAAGTTCTCTTGTCGGGAGGCAAGAAAGTCCTTTACTTTGAGGCAAGTGTAATCTATTCCTTGAAAGTTTGATTAGTGGAACTCCATGCATGACTTGGGACTGGACTAGCCCTGTTATTGGGTGAACCAGTATAAATCTCTTGTATTTGCATTGCCCTCTTGTCTCTTGTGATGTTTACATGCAATTTTTTGTCTATTTACATGCAATTTTTGTTTACATTTCTGATGCTTATATTGTGCACATTGAGTATTGTTGACTAAGGGTCAATTAGGTAACACTAATTGATTTCTTTGATGAAATTTTAGAGAATTTTTATAAGCAAAGTTTTATTTCATAACACTATTCACACACTCTAGTGTTTCATTTGTCATATACAGATGATCCAACACGTGGTATCATAGCGATGTCTCTAGATGTCATCAACAAAAAGGGAGCCAATGTTTAGATCCGGCCAAAGCCTGAACACTCCACCCGTGTTTGCAAGAACAAACTTCTAGTTCTGAAAAGAAGAATGTAGATATTTCTTAAAGCCAAGAACTGTGAATATGGAATGTTCTTGCAAGGGCCATATGAAGAACCAACACTCAAAGTGACTTGGACATTTGATAATAAAGAATCCTACTCAATAAGCTTTAAGGTAATGAATATTCTTTATGATGGTATTTCTGATGATGTTATCGGTGATATAATAGAGGACACCATTGCCAACCAAATTTAGAGGATATTGGAATAGAACTACTGAGAGCAAACAAATGGGACATGTCCATCTGAGGCTGACAACTAAGAGAGCAACAACAATGAGGTGTGCATAATGTCACATCTTGATGATGAGGTAAATGATTTTGACTCATCTGATAGTGATGATGATGATAGAAAGTTAGGATTGTTGTGAAGGGAATTTAGGGAGAAATAGGTGTAAGGGGTTTGGAGCCCCCTACCCGTGTATTTATAACTTTCAATAGTGGGTTGGATACCCAATTGGCCCATTGGGCCTATTCATAACACTTCCCCTTATCCAATCAACATTGAAATAAGAGGTGGATTCTTCAGGATCCGAGTTAGGGTAACTGTCTTGTTAAAGAAAGAACAGTTAACCCATAACTTCCCCTGTTTTGGGGATGTGTTTAGGGGTGGATACTTCAGGATCCAGAGTCAACGAGGTTGCCTCGTCAAAACCTTGACTACGGAAAACCCAGTGGGAAAAAACCTGTAGCCAAGGGAAAAGAGTACAACTCTGCAGTTGACTCCCCCTTATCTGACCAAGCTTCAGGCTTGCAGATTTCCTATGAATCTATACATCAGTCTCCTATGTATCTATGAGTTCATAGTTCTCTCATCCTGACCCAGTTTACATTTACTCACTCTCCTCATCTCAATCCCATGTACAAGTTTTTCAAAGATACTAGTAGGCAGGGATTTGGTAAGCAAATCCGCCAAGTTATTACATGATTGGATCTTCTGTACCTCAATCTGCTTTTGCTTCTGAAGGTCGTGCGTCCAGAAGAACTTGGGGGAGATATGCTTCGTCTTGTCACCTTTGATGTAGCCGTCCTGTAGCTGGGCTATACATGCTGCATTGTCTTCATAAAGTGTAGTGGGTGCAAGAACGCCGGTCGTCAGGCCGGTGGAGGTGAGTATGTGCTGGATCACCGAGCGTAGCCAAAAGCATTCCTTGCTTGCTTCGAAGATCGCAAGTAGCTCGGAGTGGGTGGATGAGACGGTCGTCATGGTCTGCTTCACAGATCTCCAGGATATGGCAGTGCCGCCATATGTGAACATGTATCCGGTCTGAGACTTCTCTGTATGAGGATCGGACCTGTAACCTGCGTCAGCATAACCAACTAAACCAGTTGATGCCCCTTTCCTGTAGAATAGACCTAAGTCTATGGACCCTTGGAGGTAGCGCAGAAGATGCTTAACTCCGGCCCAGTGCCGCTGTGTAGGTGCAGCACTATATCTGGCTAGTAAGTTTACTGCGAACGCTATGTCAGGGCGAGTGCAGTTAGCCAGGTAAAGGAGTGCACCGATAGCACTTAAATAAGGCACTTCGGGGCCTAGTACTTCCTCCCCCTCTTCCAGCGGCCGGAAGGGGTCTTTGTGTACATCCAATGATCTGACGACCATCGGAGTGCTGAGGGGGTGGCACTTATCCATCTGAAACTTTTTCAATAAGTTCGATGTGTAAGTTGACTGGTGTAACAGGATTCCATCTTTAAGATGCTCTATCTAAAGGCCTAAACAGAATTTTGATTTTCCGAGGTCTTTCATCTCGAAGGTTTCTGTCAGGCTTTTAGAAATCTTTGTGATCTCTTCAGGAGATCCGATGAGGTTTAAGTCGTCTACATAGACGGCTATAATTACAAATCCTGTTGTCTTTGCTCTTATAAAGATGCAAGGACAGACTGGGTCGTTTTTAAATCCTTGCTGTGCAAGGAAGTCGCTCAGTCTGTTATACCACATCCTTCCAGATTGTTTTAGACCATATAATGATCTTTGCAGTTTCACTGAGTAGATGTCACGTTCTCTCTCTTTTAGTGCTGCAGGCAAAGAATAACCGTCAGGCAATCTCATATAGATGTCTCGGTGTAGGTTGCCATATAGGTATGCAGTAACCACGTCCATGAGTTGCATATCTAAACCCTCTTGTACTGTTATGCCAATGAGGAATCGGAAGGTGATCGCGTCCATGACCGGGGAGTATGTGGCTTCAAAATCCACCCCAGGACGTTGGGTAAAACCCTGCGCTACAAGCCTTGCTTTGTAGCGTACGATCTCATTCTGTTCATTTCGTTTTCTAACAAATACCCATTTATAACCCACAGGTTTTACACCTTTTGGTGTCTGGACTATTGGTCCGAAGACCTTGCGTTTGGTGAGTGAATCCAACTCCACTCCTATTGCCGCTTTCCACTTTGGCCAATCATCTCTGTTTTGACATTCTGTCAGAGAGCGTGGTTCAATATCATCGTCGCAGTACGCGACGTTGATGGCAATATTACACGCAAATGTTTCATCTATTGTTGTGCTTTTTCTGTCCCAATACTCCCCAGTTCTTACATAGTGTATCGATACTTCATTTTCTCCCGGTTTTTCCTCTTCATGAGAGTTTGGGAGAGATGGGGTAGCAGGGCTTAAATTAGCATCCTGTGGTGGTATTTGTTTACCATTGCCAAGGGTCCTACTCTTTCGAGGGACTTGGTCCTTGGATCCCGGTGGTCGTCCTCTCTTTTTGAGAGGTCCAACCATTTCTGCTGCAGGCGGATTGCATCCATTTTGCGGTATGTCAATCCTAGCTGGAGTGTTAGCAGCAGGGACGTGTGATTTGACAATCTTCTGGTTGTCAGTAAATTTGTGCGGCAAGAGATGGACAGTGTTTTGGATGTGGAGAATCTTCAGGACCTCCTCCTCACACTGGCTTGTTGGCGGATCAAAGTGACATAAAGTTTTTGTATCCCAAGTGATACTTTCTGAAGCTTCGGGCTTCTTTGTCTGTGAGCCTAGTCTTGGGAACGATGTTTCATCGAATTCACAGTCTTCTAGACGTGCCTTAAAGACGTCCCCCGTAAGGGGTTCTAGGAATCTAATTATGGAGGGGGTGTCAAACCCAACATAAATGCCTAGGCGACGTTGTGGACCCATCTTTATCCTTTGTGGTGGTGCTATGGGGACGTATACTGCACAACCAAATATTCTCAAATGTGAGACAATTGGTGGGGCTTCAAGTGCTAGTTGCATTGGAGAAGATGACTGACCTCCAGAGGGTCTTAATTTTATTAAAGATGCAGCATGCAAAATTGCATAACCCCACGCATTCACTGGCATCTGGGATTGAAGTAATAATGGACGAGCGATCCATTGCAGTCTCTTAATTAGAGATTCTGCTAACCCATTTTGGGTGTGAACATGCGCTACAGGATGTTCGACTTCAATTCCCTGAGCTTGGCAATAGTCTAGAAAGACTTGTGACGTAAACTCCCCCGCATTGTCCAGACGAAGTTTCTTTATCTGGTGATCGGGGAAGTGGGCCCGTAACTTTATTATCTGAGCTAAAAGCTGAGATAGTGCTAGGTTACGGGTGGACAGTAGGCACACATGTGACCACTTAGTTGATGCGTCTATCAGGACCATAAAGTACCTGAACGGACCACTTGATGGGTGAATCGGCCCACAAATGTCTCCGTGGATTCTTTCCAGAAAGCTGGGAGACTCCACATCCACTTTCAGTGGAGAGGGTCTCGTGATCAGTTTACCCTTGTAACAGGGTGGACATGGGAATTTGCCTTTTTGAAGAATCTTCAGGTTCTTCAGGTCAATGCCCCTGGAGTTCTTTATGATGCGGTACATCATAACCGAACCAGGGTGTCCCAGTCGACTGTGCCAGAGTTGGAATTCTGGTGTTTGGGGGCACTGCAGGTGCTCCACCATGGATGTTTCTGGAGTTTGTATACTTGTTTGGTAGAGTCCCGAGGGGAGTCCCTTGAAACGTTCCACAATGGTTTTTGAACCATTTGTAAGAGCCGTTACAAGCAAGTATTCCCTTTTATCTTCCTCGACCGTCTCTAAGTGATATCCGTTTAAACGGATGTCTTTAAAACTTAGGAGGTTTCGGATGAATTTTGGGGAGTATAACGCATTTTTAAGTGTTATTTGTGTGTTGCCGGGGAGCAATATAATTGCTTCCCCTGATCCTTCGATTATATTTGCTGGTCCTGAGATTGTTCTCAGTGGGCCAGAATAACTACTTACGCTCGTGAAATAGTCTATGTTTTGAAGGATCGAGTGCGTCGATGCACTGTCCACTAGGCAGATAAGTTCCATATCTAAAAAATGGGGAAAGACATTCAAGCAATAAATATAGATAAAAGATTCACTTTCATAAATAAATGCTAAAAAGATATTGTTTGACATGGAAAATAGAACTAGATACGATGCATAAAAATTTAAGATACATTGCTAATTGCATAAAAGTGGTCCAGATCTAGAGAGTATCATCTCCCATGAAATCTTCGGGAGTCCATGAGGTCTCTGCCAACGCTGCGCTCTCCATCAGGTTTGTCTCAGCTCGAGGCTTGAGGCTTGCCTGGTAGAGGTCCTGGAGGTGTTTTGCTGTGCGGCAGATTCTGGACCAGTGGCCCGTCATCCCGCATTTTGAGCATTTGTCCTCCCAGTCTTTCTTGGGAGTGCCTCCTTTGTTGGGAATCCTCTTCTGCTTCTTGTCCACGAACTTCTGGTTCTGGGGAGGAGCTGGGTGAGTGGCCTTCTTCCGCTGCTTCTGTTCTTTCCATTTCTGGAATTTTGCCTTTTTGTCCGTCTTCTTCTTCTGGGAAGACTGGAAGTGGGCCTCTGCAGGAGGTGGCAATGGAGCGGAGCCAGGAGGGCGCAGGTTGTGGGTGGCAACCAACAGGTCTCTGTTCTGTTCAGCCATGAGCAGGCATGAAAGAAGGTCAGAGTACTTTGTGAACTTCCTCTATCGATATTGTTGCATAAGGATCATGTCCTTTTCGTGGAAGGACGTAAACGTCTTTTCCAGCAACATCTTCTCCGTCACTGGTTCACCACACAACTTCAGGCGTGAGGTGATGCGGAAGAGAGCTGAGTTGTACTCCGCTACGGATTTGAAATCCTGTATGCGGAGGTGAGTCCACTCGTACTGTGCACGGGGGAGTATGACATCCCTCTGATGTCGGTACCTCTCCTCGAGTGCATCCCACAGCTCGTAAGGGTCCTCTACAGTGAGGTACTCGTCCTTTAAGGTCGAGTCTAAGTGTTTCCTGATATATATAATGGCTTTCGCCTTTAATATATCGGAAACTTCCTCTGTATGAGGTGCTTCCACTGAAGCCTCCTTGTTAGCTGGGGCAGTACTAGTTGTTGCCTTTTCAGTCTGTGTGAGACTGAAACCATGAGAGCGCAGATGGAACTTCAGGTCCAACTGCCGACTCAGGTAGTTTAACCCATCAGCCTTCAGGACTGAGAAGTCTACATTTGCGAGTCTGGCCATTTTATGATCTAGCATGTACGGAAAAAATAGCATGTATCATTAAGACTGAAAATAAGATAGACATCCACGCATGTAATGTAGTCATTTTCATGAATTTAAATTACTGTGGTTTTAACATACATGCTTTTTTCAGGTAATGTGAATAATTAATTACTAAAAATTAACAATCACGCATGCTGTTTGATGGTTTTCATTGTGACATTAAAACATGGTATTAAAGCTAATTAATCAACCACGCAGTTTAATGCAAAAACAATGAAAAACAGAAATAATGACCTTAGGCTATGGGGATCAGCCAGCCGACACCGAAAAATAAATAAAAAGTCCTGTCCGAGGTTACATCAAAAATAAAAAGCATGAAAATAAATTACAACTCGGGAACTTCAGAGAGAAGCCCCTATCTTCATTGAGCGAAATGCCTTCAGCTTCTTTTTGGTGTCCTTCGGTCTTCTTTTTACATTTTCATCCTCACATACAAAGTTTCTCTCAAAAGAAAAGAAAAATTGCGGGAATTTAAAACGGTGTCCGAAACCTGGCTGATCCCTAAAAACATAGCCTAATATTTGCACATCCACGTAGATAATATTTTTGCAACATACAACCACGCAGATAATCGAAACACAGGCATTTAAAATAATTTAAAATTGTGTGCGACGTGCAAGAACATTTTTTTTTTTGAAAACTTTTGCCTTTTTGATCCATATTTTATTGTTTTATTTTACCGCTTTCAACCCTTTTAAAAATTTCTTTTAACTATTTTGGGCTTTTTAGGGCCAAAAAATAAATAAAATAATTTCTGTGGATGGGCTAATTTTCTGGCCTTTTGGGCCATGAAAACAACCCATTATGGTTAATATTGGGCCTCCCCCGAAAAATAGCCCGTTTAGGGTTAGGGTTTCTGGAAACCCTAGGGGGGCCGCGGCGTGTCGCCGCGGCGGCTGGCCGCGTAGGGTGCGGCCGCCGCCGCGGCTGCGGGCCGCGGCTGCGGGCCGCGGCTTCAGGCCGCGGCAACTGGCCGCGGCACAGGGCCGCGGCTTCAGGCCGCGGCAGTTGGCCGCGGCCGCCGCGGCCTGCAGGCCGCGGCGCAGTGCCGCGGCCTGGGGCCGCGGCTGCTGGCCGCGGCCGCCGCGGCCTGAGGCCGCGGCGATTGTTTCCGCCGGCGGCGCGAAGGGCGCGCCGCCGTTTCGCCCTATGGGCGTACGGAAATTTGGATCAAAGGCGGGGAGGTAAAAAATCGGGTTTTTCAACAATTTTGATCGCTAAAAAACAAGTTTTTATTGTTTTAAACATGCAGATCTTATTAAAAATGTTGAATTTTACCGAGTTTATCAACTTTTTGATCCTAAAACATGCAGATCTAATGAGAAAAGCAGGTTTAGATCTAAAAGTTTGGATTTTTACCTTCTAGATTCGACGAGGAATCTAGGCAACGGTTGGTGAAGGATGCCCTTTTCGCTCCCCGTTGAGAAGATTACGATCTTCTTTTTCTGAGCGATTTGTGGATCTCCTTTCCCGCGAGCCGCCGTCTCCTCCAACGAGCGTGATCGTGCTGATAACGTGTTGTGAAGGGAATTTAGGGAGAAATAGGTGTAATGGGTTTGGAGCCCCCTACCCGTGTATTTATAACTTTCAATAGTGGGTTGGATACCCAATTGGCCCATTGGGCCTATTCATAACAAGGATAAGTTTTTAAATTTTTATATAACAAGCATGAGAAACTTTTAAATGAGCATTCTAAGCTTAAAAGAACACACAAAAATATTCCACAAACAATTCTTTAATTAAGAGCCTTGAGAATGAGAACCTAAAATTAATTGAAGAAAATGATAGGTTAAAACGAGAATTAACCTCTTTAAAAATGTAGTAACTTAAGATAGTTCCACCACAACTAACAACTAATAAAGAACTTGAAGAATATAATCTAAGATTAAAAGATCTTTACATCGCTCTGTAGACATGCCCTCCAGGCTGCGGATTGTCGTTTCTGAAAGCAACAGATCGTGCATCCTAAGTGACATAGGCCGGGCGGCCAACCACAACCACCACTACATCTCTGTGCAATCTGATCTTTCCCTGAATGACGTCGGGTTCCCACTTGCAAGGCCACCCAAACCAACATGGAACCCTTTCTCCAAGGTCAATGGTTTGCCCACTCACATTCCTAGTCTTCGAGGGCCTAGAACCACTTCTCTTTCTAGCCCTTGTGCGATGAGGGTATATTTCTCGAGATTCCTGATGGTCCCACTCCGGTAGCTGAGGCCATACATGGGATAAGCTCTTGATCTCAAACACGACGTGCACGAGCTCAACTGTCATCTAGCATTTACCGTGATTGACGAATATGGCGGCCGAAGCAATCAGGGCCATGAAGCTATTTGGCGCCAGTTGACACATCGCCAGATTTGAAAGATACATGAATCTCCACACTATGCGGTTGAAAGGAAGATGGACCCCCACTTCCAAATGAACGACGCTCAGCGCGACCGGCTTAATGCGACCGCCCCTGGGGAAGGGCAATCGGGGGTCATGCACAATTCTTTGGGAAGCTTTAAACCCACCGAGTGGATCAAATATCTCCTTCGGATTTGCGGTAAATCACATGCGCTTGCCTGAGGCACGAACTCTCCCCCCCTGAGGCGCGGCAGATCACCTCTAGCTATTTTCCCGCCTGAATCACGGCTGCAAATGATTTGGGCGGTGTCGATGTCCTCTTGACTCATATTGCCGATACTAGCCATCACACACATAAAGAAGCAAGGATGAAATGAACATGATTGGAAGGATCGCAAGCACTACGGTAAGGTGAAGGTAATGGTTTTTCAAAACACAAGTGTAGCAGACGACGGCCATCTCCCCTACCTTTCTCTACCCTCGCATGCGATAAAAGGGCAGGATTCGATCGCAGCCGTTCAGTCCTCCCTGACAAGGGCCAATCACAACCGTTCAAAACCCGCGATGGGACAACGCCTGCACACCATAAATGCTCTTGCCAAATGAACATCGATGCGTAGAGAAGGCTTGTCCCGAGGAAGCAGCTTTGCCTCCTTTAGGCTCTTGGAAAAGGAACGGTCGTCCCAAACATGTCACTTCAGAGATCCCAGTGGAGACGCGGCACGTCGCAAGAAATGGTTCGGGTTGTGTCCCTAAGCATCACCCCCCATCGAATCGGGTGAAACGACCTCATAAGCAGATTGGTCTAGTAGAACAAGGCTAGCCGAAGCCTCGCGCCTGACCAGACTCCTCTCCAGATTCGTCTCCTCGCCTCTCTATACTCGACATTGGAAGGATGATCGGGTCGGGCCCGTTCAGGTGGAAAACAAGGGGCCATTGTAAATGTAGATCAACATGGGGCCGACATGGTCAGGGCCCAGCTGAGCAGAGCAGATGCGACCTGTATGATACAACGTGCACCCCGACGATCACGTGAACATCTAGGTCGAGTCTGATCAGCCCCGGACGGTAACCAATAAGGCTTCCAAGCGGCTCTAGTCGATCATGGTGACTTCACGAAATCGCATCGGTTGGGTCAACCTGTTCAGCGGTAAGTGGGATCCTCCGCAGCAACCCTCCAAGGTCGAACCGTTCGGCTCTACAACCAAGGCACTCACTTACCTGGCAGAATCGACTCGTATAATTAGGGTGGCACGGTCTCAGGTAGATGAGTTCCCCTTCTCGTTTTCATACCGTTACTAGTGGATCCGCCACGCGCACGTAATGATTAGCTTTGTCATATGGCTGTTCGGCCGTCTCAATCTGACGAGACATGTACCCACTCTGTCGGATGGTGCATAACTGCTTTTATTAGGGTCTACTGACGGGGCCGAGCCACACCCCTCCCCCATCCTACAAATAGGATGGAAATCTTCTCCATCAGGTACGTCAAATTTGATACACTTTTCTATATCTCTCAAACCCGAGCATTACATATCATTCAAAACCTTATGGCGTCTACCTTTAGCCACTCCCTCCTACCCTCGCTTGACCATAACTCAACCATTGGAGGCGAATTGGGGGATCACCCATCTGGTCCCTCTAAAATGTGTACTATATGTTTCAGGCGGCGGCGAAGGATCTCCACCTCCAGTCCGGCGAAACCAACCTGTCTAGACTCAACCTATAGCTGAAATACACTTGCTGGCGTGGATGGATCTAGGCCCCACGAGATTCTCTGCATCAATAGGAGATATTGTTCTTGAAGAAGAAGAAGAAGTTGTTAAGCCTTGCTGGATTTCTTAGAAATAATTGCTTGGTGTTAGATTGGCTAATTTTATTTTGCTTTAAATTTGGTTAAGGACTTGGCTTAGGAATTAGGCATTTGTAAATTGTGTTAATGTTTATGTTTATGTGGTTGAATACTTGAATCATCCATACCAGACATAACCGTAAACATGAACACATTGGTCAAGTTTTTAGCATTCGCCTCTGCCTTCCGTTTTTTCTACTTCTGTTCATTTGTGATTTATTAAAATTAATACTTAATTTCATATGCATAAAGATATAGGGTAAATTCCGCTAACACCTCGTGTTCTATGGTCTGTGTCACTAAATACCTTTAAACTATGATATTAGCACAAACTACCCTTAGACAGGTAATTTTAGTATCCATATGATTATAAAACAAGGATAATAGCCGATATTGTTTAGATGTTATTTTCACTAATATCATTGTTCATGGGTGTTTAAAGACACAATGACTATAATTCGGGAGATGTTAGTGGAATTTACCAAAAGATTAATGCTCTCACGTTGCATGTTAGGATACATTATGCAACACTATGCATGTGGAAAACGATATTCCACACGACATGATTTCAGAACTCTGCCTTTCCTCTTAATAGAGTGGGGGTGTGGGTTTACCCGGTGAAATTACAACCCAATGTTTTCATATTTGTCGACTAGTAACGCTGAGATTCTGATATATAAGCCTCTTCAAACCAAAGCTGTTAACTTGAGTAGTTGCACGACCCTTTTTTTTCCACCTTTCATTTACCTGCTCTCGATTTTTTTTGTCCTTTGTGATTGTAGGATCGTGAAACAAATTTCAGAGATGAACTAGAGATGTTGCAGCACAGCAATGCACAGCTCACAGCTGAAGTAGAAAGGTTGCGGCAAGAAAATTTTGAGCTCAAAGCTAGACTGGAAAAGCTGCAGCTGGATCATTTAATGAGATCTTGAATGACATCAATCTGGGTTCCTTTAGCCCTTGTTGGACTGGGCATTGTAGCATCTTCCACGGCAGCAAAAGAAGAAAATGATTGCCATGCTGGATGTCATTGTTCTATTAGTAAGGCTCGTTGTATCGTTCTTTTGTCGTTAACAATCAATTTTTGCGTGTTCATTCGCTAATGAACAATCAATTTTTGCGTGTTCATTCGCTAATGAAATTTGTACTTCCTATGTACCAAAAAAAAAATTTGTACTTCCTGTACATATTTAATCCATTATTATTCCCAGTTCTTGCTTGGGAGATTATAGTGGCATGATCCACCATTTAGCTGGGATTTTGAGAATGATCATACAGAATGCTTGAGCATTCAAAGAAAAAATAGATTGAGTAATGACTTTAGATTGAGTAATAACTTTAGACTATGTTTGTTTGTTATCTATGTTTGTTTGGCAGCGACTCTACAAAGATTGAGTAATGACTTTAGACTGCTATTTCTGTCCAATCTTTCTGTAGCAAACATACTGCTTCACAAACCAATTTACTATTAGACACAATTTCAGAACTTTGCATCGAAATCATAATCATTATTGTTCCTCTTCACTCTCCACTTGTTTGTTCATAGCAGCAATCGCTTATCTCAATCTCGGCCACCTCGTAGGGGGCCGGTGAGTGTCGCGACTAATCTTTAAATTTTTTTACATTATAATCATAATCATTATTCTCCATTCTATTCGATCATGAAAATTACAAGATTTTTGTTGTTGAAGGCATCCATAATAAGTATAATTGAAATCAACGTACAAATACCAACATAATCATCATGAAATTGAATCAAAAGGAACATGGACATCAGCTAACCAAGGAGCCTGCAAAAAACCTTTTCCCACTTATCTTTTTTCCGATCGAATTTGTTCATTTGTTCTAAAACTAAAAACCATTAATTATCAAGTAAACGTCCATCTAATCATTTAGTCATTGCAAAAAATTGCAAAATCATTAACTTTGCGTTGAGTGGATAAGCGTGTAAAAACATTTGGGTTCACTTGATAATTGTTAATTTGGAGTTTTAGAACATGAATATCAAAACTAGTTCTATCGTTGGAAAAAATAGAAGATGGATAGGGTTTTGAAACTAGCTGATGAAATTTCTTCCTTGACTTGTTGATGCCCATATTTCTCTTGAATCAAACACATGAACATAATCATATCCCGTGACATCTAATCTTAGTAAGGTTCTGCATTCCTGTTATCGGCGATTCAATTTCTGCTCGATGAACATCAAATATTTGAAACAGTGGATGTTGCCCAGTATAGATTTCGCCTGCAAATATCCAAAATCTTTTGCAATCCAGACTCAAATCAAATCCAATTCAAATACGGACTTTGCCATACAGAGAAGCTCGGAGTTCCTGTTTGAGGGGGGCAAATATTTTTTCCCCTCTTGATTAGCATTGATAAAGGTGAAAATAAAAGCGAAGAGACGTTCAGGTATCAGGTGAAAATAAAAGGGAAGAGACGTTCAGGTATCTTCTTGTTCCATATCCACACATTCAACAATTTCCTACACCGCCCATCAAAAAAATTGTATTCCACGTGATATTTTCAAAATTTTTTTGTTTAGAATTGTTGTACACATTCTAAAACCCCAAAACTTCAAATATGGGTGAACCCTAAGGGGATTTGACCTTCGATCGGCTTGCTACAAAATGTGCTATTGTTCTTGCTACAAAATGTTCTATTGTTCTGAAAACATTGAATTTGTAACAATCGGATCGAGAGTAATATATCATTGGATTCACTTGATTTTTGGTATGTACATCATCTATGATATGAATATCAAAATGAACGAAGCTCATCATTGAAAAAAGATAGGAAATTGAAGTTTTATAGGGATGGTGTAGGAAATTTCCTACACAGAATGCTCATATCCCTTATTCTCGTGTGTGTGTGTGTGTGTGTGTGTGTGTGTGTGTGTGTGTGTGTGTGCATCTCCATGCCCTCTTTTTCGGTTATGATTAATGGCTCGCCCTTTGGTATGTTCCAGTCTAATAGGGGATTGCGGCAAAGGGATCCCCTTTCTCCTTATCTATTTGTAGTGGTTATGGAAGCTCTCTCTCTTCTGATGACTAGAAGTGTTTTGGGTGGAGCGGTGCAGCCTATGAAGAGAAATATGGGGGATTGTACACATCTTCTGTTTACGGATGATCTTTTGGTTTTTTGTCGGGCCAATGCTAGATCTTTTGAGGGCTTGAAGGACCTCCTTAGTATTTTTCAGCTTTTCACTGGTCTGCATGTTAATTGGGAGAAGAGTGCAGTTTTGTTCAGTAAAGGGGCCAGGGACACTGGATGTTTGGTTGATTGTAACGACTGGTTTTCATGTATTTGGATTAGCTATATTATATTATATGTTTTGGTGGATTTTCTCCTTGTGCGTGGTTTTCGTCTCCGTAGCTTTCATTTTCGATCGTTTCGTCGTGATTTTCTAGCTTCTTCCGTTGATCGTCGATTTCGGAGTAAGTCATTCGTGACGGGCTTCATATCGGTCATATCTTATTGTTAGATCAAGCCTAGGAGTCTTAGGAATCGATCCCGGAGCTTCGCGCTCCGCTAACACCTCGTGTTCTATGGTCCGTGTCACTAAACACCTTTAAACTATGATATTAGCACAAACTACCTTTAGACAGGTAATTTCAGTATCCATATGATTATAAAACAAGGATAATATCTGATATTGTTTAGATGTTATTTTTCCTCATATCATCATTCATGGGTGTTTCAAGACAGTGACTATAATTCGGGAGATGTTAGTGGAATTTACCAAAAGATTAATGATCTCACGTTACATGTTAGGATACATTATGCAATACTATGCATGTGGAAAACGATATTCCACACGACATGATTTCAGAACTCTGCCTGGAACTCTTAATAGAGTGGGGGTGTGGGTTTACCCGGTGAAATTACAACCCAATGTTTTCATATTTGTCGACTAATAACGCTGAGATTCTGATATATAAGCCTCTTCAAACCAAAGCTGTTAACTTGAGTAGTTGCACGACCCTTTTTTCCCCACCTTTCATTTACCTGCTCTCGATTTTTTTTTCCTTTGTGATTGTAGGATCGCGAAACAAATTTCAGAGATGAACTAGAGATGTTGCAGCACAGCAATGCACAGCTCACAGCTGAAGTAGAAATGTTACGGCAAGAAAATTTTGAGCTCAAAGCTAGACTGGAAAAGCTGCGGCTGGATCATTTAATGAGATCTTGAATGACATCGATCTTGGTTCCTTTAGCCCTTGTTGGACTGGGCATTGTAGCATCTTCCACGGCAGCAAAAGAAGAAAATGATTGCCATGCCTCGTTGTATCGTTCTTTTGTCGTTAACAATCAATTTTTGCATGTTCATTCGCTAATGAAATTTGTACTTCATGTACATATTTAATCCATTATTATTCCCAGTTCTTGCTTGGGAGATTATAGTGGCATGATCCACCATTTAGCTGGGATTTTGAGAATGATCATACAGAATGCTTGAGCATTCAAAGAAAACCATCGTCCGTGAATGGCTTGCGATTTGTTATCTATGTTTGTTTGGCAGCGACCCTACAAAGATTGAGTGATGACTTTAGACTGCTATTTCTGTCCAATCTTTCTGTAGCATACATACTGCTTCACAAACCAATTTAACATTAGACATAGAGTTTGAGAACTTTGCATCTAAATTTTAATTATTGTTCCTCTTCACCTTCCATTTGTTTGTTCATAACAGCAATCGCTTATCTCAATCTCGGCCACCTAGTAGGAGATCAAGGTGTCCATCAGGCCGGCCCGGTCCAGACCGGGCCACGGGCCGGGCCGGCCCGGTTGACATTTTGACCCGGGCCAGGCCGGCCCGGCCCGGCCCGGCCCGGACCAGCTCCGGGGGCCGGAAGCCCGGCCCGAGGCCCGGCCAAGCCTGGGTCGGGCCGGGGCCGGCCCGGCCCGGTCAAATATTTTTAAAAAATTAAAAAATTAAAAAAACAAAAAATCTAAATAGCTAAAAAAAACAGCAAGTATTTTGTTAAATTTTTATGCTATACTAATTTAACTATCTTTTGCCATAATTAGATGCTCTTTAAATGTAAATTTAACTATTTTTCAAATTTAAATACCATAGGAGGTGGGGTTTTTTTGTTCGGGCCGGGCCGGCCCGGCCCGCCGGGGGGCCGAAAGCCCGGCCCTGGGCGCGGGCCGGGCCGGGCCCGTGGCCCGGTCAACGGCTCCGGGCCCGAGCCGGGCCGGCCCGTTGACCGGGCCGGGTGGGCCGGGCTCCGGGCCGGCGGGCCGTTTGGACACCTTGAGTAGGAGACCGGTGAGCTTCGCGACTATTCTTTAAATTTTTGTACATTATAAACATAATCATTATTCTCCATGCTATTCGCATCATGAAAATTTTAAATGATTATTTGTTGTTGAAGGCATCCATAATAAGTATAATTGACATCAAAGTACAAATACCAACTTAATCATCATGAAATTGAATCAAAAGGAACATTGACGCTAACCAAGGAGGCTGAAAAAAACTTATCACACATCTTTTTTTGCGATCCGTTCACTTTAATCTTTATGTTCTAAAACTAAAAACCATTAATTATCAAGTAAACATCCATCTAGTCATTTAGTCATTGCAAAAAATTGCAAAATCATTAAATTTGCGATGAGTGGATTAGCGTGTAAAAACATTTGGATTCACTTGATAATTGTTAATTTGGAGTTTTAGAACATGAATATCAAAGCTAGCAGATTCTACCGTTGGAAAAAATAGAAGATGGATATGGTTTTGAAACTAGCTGATGAAATTTCTTCCTTGACTTGTTGATGCCCATATTCCTCTTGAATCAAACACATGAACATAATCATATCCCGTGACATCTAATCTTAGTAAGGTTCTGCATTCCTGTTTTCATCGGCGATTCAATTTCTGCTCGATGAACATCAAATATTTGAAACAGTGGATGTTGCCCAGTATAGATTTCGCCGCAAATATCCAAAATCTTTTGCAATCCAGACTCAAATCCAATTCAAGTACGGACTTTGCCATACAAAGAAGCTCGAAGTTCCTGTTTGAGGGGGGCAAATATTTTTTCCCCTCTTGATTGGCATTGATAAAGATGAAAATAAAAGGGAAGAGACGTTCAAGTATCTTCTTGTTCCATATCCACATATTCAACAATTTCCTGCACCGCCCACCAAAAAAATTATATTCCACATAATATTTTCAAAATTCTTTTGTTTAGAATTGTTGTACATATTCTAAAACCCCACAAGTTCAAATATGGGTGAACCCTAGGAGGATTTGACCTTCGGTCGGCTTGCTACAAAATGTTCTATTGTTCTTGCTACAAAATGTTCTATTGTTCTGAAAACGTTGAATTTGTCACAATCGGATCGAGAGTAATATATCATTGGATTCACTTGATTTTTTGGTATGTACATCATCTATGATATGAATATCAAAATGAACGGTGCTGATCATTGAAAAAAGATAGGAAATTGGCGTTTTATAGGGATGGTGTAGGAAATTTCCTACACTGAATGCTCATATCCCTTATTCTTGCGCGCGCGCGCGTGTGTGCATCTTCACGCCCTCTTTTTCGGTTATGATTAATGGCTCGCCCTTTGGTATGTTCCAGTCTAATAGGGGATTGCGGCAAGGGGATCCCCTTTCTCCTTATCTGTTTGTAGTGGTTATGGAAGCTTTCTCTCTTCTGATGACTAGAAGTGTTTTGGGTGGAGCGGTGCAGCCTATGAAGAGAAATATGGGGGATTGTACACATCTTCTGTTTGCGGATGATCTTTTGGTTTTCTGTCGGGCCAATGCTAGATCTTTTGAGGGCTTGAAGGACTTCCTTAGTACTTTTCAGCTTTTCACTGGTCTGGATGTTAATTGGGGGAAGAGTGCATTTATGTTCAGTAAAGGGGCTAGGGACACTGGATGTTTGGCTGATATTCTGGGTATTCGGTGGATGAATGGTCTATCCTCCTATTTGGGTCTCCCTCTCTTATCTCACTATCCCAAGGCTTCTATGTTCGAGAGATTAGTAGATAAATGCAGGAAGCGATTACAGGGGTGGGCTTCCACATTGCTCTCTATTTCCGGTCGAATTGAGCTGATCAGATCTGTTATATATGGCATGGTATCGTTCTGGATGCAGGCTTTTCGCATACCCAAATCGGTTTTATGCTCAATTAATGCTCTATGTAGGAGATTTATTTGGGAGAAAATTTCCTTATGGGCCTGGAAGGATCTTTTTTTGCCCAAGGCTGAAGGTGGACTTCACCATCTAGCCAATCTTAAAATGGCATATGGGATTCGCTTGACCTGGCGTCTGCTTACACATGATGGGTTATGAGCCTCATTTATGAGGAAGCACTATCTCACTGGCTTAGGGTTCTTTAGAGAGACATGCCTTCCTACTCATTCTGGGACTTGGAAGTTCCTTCTTTATTGCCGAAGATACTCCCAGGATCTTATTGGGCGCAGGGTAAGAGATGTGTGTTCTACTTTATTTTGGTATGACAGCTGGCTTCCATGTGGGCCCCGCTGTGATTCCTATGATGTGCCTGAGGGGGAGGAGGGGAGAAGGGTATGTGACTTCTGGGACGGAGAGAATTGGGTGGATGAAGCGAGGATTCTGACTATCATGCCCCTTCTTTCTCAGGTTTCTCTTGCGGAGTGCTTGGGATGGTGCTCGCTCCAGACATCCCAGGTTTCTGTATTACAGACTTATTTGGTACAGGGGACACGTCCCCAAGATGGCTATTACCCTGCTTTGGGGGCTTCACCTAAACTCCTCATGAGGGATATTCTATCTCATTGGGGAATTGAGAGCCCCTAGGTGCGAGCTTTGCCGGGATGGCTCGGATGAGAGTGTTGATCATATTTTCTTCGAGTGTAGCTACTCGAGGTATATTCTATGCAGGAGTTTCCTTAAGTTGGGCATATTGGAGCCGGCCACCTACTCGCTTCCTGAGGTTTGTGATATTTTTTTCCAAGTATAGAAGCTTTGATAGCTTGGAAACTCTGGCCAAGACTGTGATAGCAGCGATGGTGTGGCATATCTGGAGAGAACGTAACAGGAGGATATTTGATGGATCTTCTTCTTCTATGACCCATCTCTTTGATGATATTGCTGCTGATATTAGGATTGTGCTTCGAGATATAGATAGTGACTGAGCCTCAGATATTGGTCCCCTCTTCAATTAGGGGCTCACTGGAGATGGGGGAAGGATCTCCTGATGGATCAATCACTGGCTAGTTTGAGAGGGTGTAAATAATGGGACTCTATTTTGGGGCATGGGGGTGGTATTTGAGGGTGACGACGCTTGTGCCATATCCCCTCTTTACTTGTTCTTCTGAACCAATTAGCTCTCGTGTACATTTTACAGTTTCAATATAGATACACATTTACTCTTCAATATATATATATAAATATATATATACTAGCAAATAACCAGTGCACACGTGCACGTGGACTGGAAAAAATGGTCGGAAAGGGGGGGAAGAATAAAAAGTGTGGGTGTGTGGGGGGAGGGTCCAGTGGCAAACATACAAAAACCGGGGTTATATGTGCAGAATTCCCCAACTCCTCTCTTATCCCTCAAAATCTTATCTCTTATCCAATTTCTCTTGTCCAATTTCTCTGGATAACATCCCTCATTTATATAATAGATGTCCAATTTCTCTTATACAATTTCTCTTGAAAACATCCATCTTTTATATAATAGAAATTCTCTTATCCAATTCCTCTTGTCTAATTTCTCTTATCCAATTTCTCTTGATAACATACCTCTTTTATATAATAGAAATTCGCTTATGCAACTTCTCTTGATAACATCTCTCTTTTATATAATAGAAATTCTCTTATCCAATTTCTCTTGTCCAATTTCTCTTATCCAATTTCTCTTGATAACATTCCTCTTTTATATAATAGATAGCAAATAACCCGTGCACATGTGCACGTGGACTGGAAAAAAATGTTCGGAAAGAGGGGGAGAATAAAAAGTGTGGGTGTGTGTGGGGGGAGGGTCACCCGTGCACATGTGCACGTGGACTGGAAAAAATTGGTCGAAAAGAGGGGGAGAATAAAAAGTCTGGGTGTGTGTGTGTGGAGGGTCCAGTGGCAAAAATGCAAAAACCGGGGTTGTATGTGCAAAATTTCCACCTCCTCTCTTATCCCTCAAGCTCTCATCTCTTGTCCAAATTCTCTTATCCAATTTCTCTTGATAACATCCCTAAGTGTGGGTATGTGTGTGGAGGGTCCAGGGGCAAAATTGTAAAAAAAACCGGGGTTGTATGTGCAAAATTCCCCACCTCCTTTCTTATCCCTCAAGCTCTCATCTCTTATCCAATTTCTATTGTCCAAATTCTCTTATCCAAATTCTCTTGTCTAAATTCTCTTATCCAATTTCTCTTGATAACATCCGTAAGTGTGGGTATGTGTGTGGAGGGTCCAGAGGCAAAATTGCAAAAACCAGGGTTGTATGTGCAAAATTCTCCACCTTCTCTCTTATCCCTCAAACTCTCATCTCTTATCCGATTTCTCTCTTGATAACATCCCTATTTTATAGAATAGAGAGAGAGATATATGTGTGTGTGTGTGTGTGTGTGTGTGTGTGTGTGTGTGTGTGTGTGGATTTAATATAGAAAAGCTGCCATCTGATCCAATGGATTAGGTGCTAAGACACAAAAAAGGTGGAAAGTGCAAGCCCCCACATGGGCTTGTACTCGCTGGGTCCCACCTTTTTGTGTCTTGCACCTGATCCATTGGATCAGGTGCCACCTATTCTACATTAATCCACACACACACACACACACACACACACACACACACACACATATATATATACATACATATGCATATATATAATGGCTATCATGCGCCATATGAGAGCATCTCTCATACGCCCTATCACATAAAGCACCCAAGTACAAGCCCACATGTGCTTGTACTTGGTTGTACTTGGGTGCTTTATGTGAGAGGGCGTATAAGAGAGGCTCTCATATGGCGCATGATGGCCATTATTCTCATATATATAGCTTTTTTTGACCTAGCTCCCGTGTTCCCCCTTGCGATCTTGAAGCGACTGCGTCTCCCCGCCGCCGGCCTTCTGGCCGGTGATCCAGCGCCGGGTCCCGCTCTCAAGGACACCTTCGCGTGGACCTGGCTCGACCCCGCTCCGATCGAGATCGGACTCCTCCGCCCGTCCAATCCACCGGCTACCTGGGCGGTGATCGGAACCCTCCGCTCTGATTAGTCTCGCCCCCGCTCAAGACCCCACTCCGATCGGACCCCCCGCTCTGATCAGACTCGTTCACGGGTCGTCTGTCATACCTGGGCAGTGATTGGACCCGCTCTCGTCACCAGGCCAGTACATTGGGGGTGGTGGTCGTCCTGTTCAGTCTCCGCTCCTAGGCTTTGATCTCCGCTCCTCGGCTCTGCACGTTCAGAGGCCTGCTCTGGCCATCTGATTTGGGGATTTTGTTGTGTCCATCGATGGCGTCCTTTCCGTTGTCGGACGGTTCTGGGGTGCCCCTGCAGCCCTCTCTTCGCTCGGACTTTGCTAACGCTGGGGGTGATGGGTGGATGGAGGTAAAGAGGAAATTGGGGGGAATCGTCCTGCGGGCTTCAGGCCGTCGACTGCGCCCCCCCAGGCTGCACGATGGTGGGCCTCCTATTGCTGTTAGGCCTCCTCGCCACCCTCGTCCTGATGCCCATCAAGTGCTCGAGTGTAGGTCTGTTAGGCCTGCCCTCTCCGTCTCCTACTCTCAGGCAGCCCGGCCATCTTCGTGAAAGGATGTGTGTAATGGTCCGGCCGTCACCGATGATCGGAAGCTGAAGTATGTCGTCCAAGTCCCCTTTTCTGGTGGCCACTATTACGGGTTGGTGACTGATCTCCAGAAATCGACGATTGCGACCAAATGGGCTAACACCACTGTGGGGCATGTCCTTGGGGACGTCCCATTCTTCAGCCAGCTGCGCGTCGCCGTGGGACGGATGTGGAAGCTCAAACGGCCATTCCAGACCTTCTCCCGTGAAAACATGATGTTCTTCTTCCGCTTTAGCTGTAGTGAGGACTGTTCGTCGGTTCTGCAGGGGGGGCTGTGGCTCTTCGACAGCCGCATCCTCATTCTTAGGCAATGGAGCCCCATCGTTACCGTCGACAGAGATCTTCTCCGTAGCGTCCCCGCATGGGTTCGGTTCTCCTCTTTCCCTCTCAATCTCTGGTCCACCGACATCCTTAGTGTGACAGCCAACCTTGTGGGGATCCCAATTTGCACTGATCGGGCTACCGCTTGTCTTGAGCGAGTTGACTTCGCTCGCTATTTCGTCGAGCTCGACGTGTCAAAACCTCTCCCTCGTGAAGTCACTTTGGTCTTCGAAGACGGCTCCACCCACATTCAGTCAGTTGAATATGAGGGCGAGCCACCAAGGTGCAGCCGCTGCCTCACCTTCGGCCACTTACTGGAGCAATGTCCTTCCGCTGAGGCCCCGATACCTAAGGGGGAGGGGAGGGTCCTATGTCTGAGGGCGAGGCCACACCTTCCGATGTCTTAGCTGCAGAAATTGGGGCTATACTTGATGCCGCCATGGCCCAACGTGACTTGGCTGAAGCCGGGGCAAGCTTAGTGTCTGCGTCTAATGTGAGGGGGGATGTGACTGCAGAGCCGCTGCCACGGTCATCTACTGTGGAGACCTCTCCCCATTGTTCTGAGGTGAGAACCCTCCCCGTGAAGGGGTTCGTTGATCCGGCGCCCGGTCCATTGGGTGGTGCGGCAGTGGCCTCTGTGGATGCTATCATTTCTCCCGATGCCGCTATTAGCGAGGGTGAGGTTGGTGAGGTTGGTGACTCGATGTTGAGGGTGAGGTGGATTCGGATTCTGTTGTCTCTGACGACTTCACGGAGATGGATGAGGCTTTTTCCTCGAACTTTGAAGCTTGGGGTCCCGACATTTGCGTTACTGCGTCGGGCAGAGGGGGACGTGGTAGTGGCCGTCATGGTAATGCCCCTTTCTGACTCGTCTGGTCGTGGTGATGGCAATGTTAGAGGTGGAGGTGCCTGTAGGCCTAGTTTCATCAGAGTGGTCCCGAACCCAAGTAGTGCTTCTATTGCCTTGAGCCCCCCGATTTGTCCGAAAAATATGATGGTAGATGACCCGGCATGGAAGGCGCTATTTGATAGCGCATATGCCAAGGCGGCGGTGTCGAAGTCGAAGGCCCAAAAAGAATTGTTCCACCGGTCACTCGCTCCAAAGCGGTGGCGTCCAGCTTTGCATTTGCGGGGCTTTCACATTTGAAGCTTTGAGTTGCAGAGCTTCATGGTCTGTGGTGGGCGTGTTGTGCTGGACGGGTGGGGTGAATCTTTCTTCGCCTGTCTTAGTGTTATGTGGGTGCATGTTTGGGTGTTGAGGGCCATGTCTATTTGTTAGGGGGTGTTTTGGGTCATATTTCTTAGTTATGTTGTTTGGGTCTGGCGCTAGTGCCTAGCCCTGCTTTTGGGGTCTTTTCGTGTCTGCCTGATTGCTAGCGCCTGTTGACTGCTTCCTGGCCTCTCCCATGCTTGCAATCAGGAAAGGCGGATTTGATGTTCCCGTACTTTGTACACACCAGCATATATATAATTACTTACTTTTCACACACACACACACACACACACACACACACACACACACACACACACACACACACACATATTGGATGCAACGTCTATATGGCGATGTGATATGGTGTCGGTCTCGTCCCAGCACCTGTCTTGTAAATGTACTAATGCCGGGGGCTTCATCAATTTCATAACTATCATTTATGCATCAAATTCATATGCTGAAAGGTAAATACTGTGGGGTTTATTGCAAACAGATGCGTGACGTCCCCGCGTTGTGGTGCATGCAATGTGTAATAAAATGTGAGTGGGGGCGTGAGATTTAAATATTTGTAACTACAAGCGCACTGTGTTGTAGTGTGGCTTGGGGGTCGAACTCAGGGAGGCGTGGTTGTGCTTGTGTCAGAAAGGACAGAATTCACCCTATGGGGTGAGCTAGCCCGAATCGATGGATGGGTTGTCACGGAAAGTAAATACGAGGGATAAACAATATAAAGGGAAACCTGGGACTTCGGTTTCCACCCTATCGTAAGATTCTCGCTAATACGACCGGTGGATAGGATAACGATCGGAATTATGGTCTAATGGTGAGACGTTGCCTCTGAGAGTGATACCAGCGTCCCATGGGCCCGATATTCCGGTTGGTGCCCAGGATGATACGTCGGACTACCCGGGTTCGGTCAGTGGGCATTCCCATGTCCATTAACACTGACCGACTCCGGTAGCACTACGCTTGCAACGATAACTCCCAACATCTCGTCCTGCTGTTTCCACGAGCTAGTATTCGATGTCTACGCTAAGGGCGTAAGCTATGGCTAGGGAGTCAACCGCCAAGTTTATTCCCCCTTGGCCCAACGGTCAAAAGCGGTCTTTTTACCGCCGATGACAATGAAACACCCCGCGTAACCGATAGATTCCTAATCCCTATCGATTTCCTAGTCCTATGGACGCATCAGGGAGAACCCACGAAGGGGTTTCCACCAAAATCCCAGATTAGGGAACTACTCGCACATATTAGCTAAAAAGCAATCTAAATGAAAATCGACCGTTAAAAACATAATCAGGCGATTGAAATGCAATAGTAGCAATGCAATTAACATAATATCAAAGTTTGGTAAAGATCGGAACACTTACAAATGACTAGAAAATTACAGTAGTCACAAGAGAGAAAAACAGTAAAAAAATACAAGGGTTATTTAGTAACGACCCCCTGTGTTTTCTCCGAAATTAGCAACACCCCCTATGGTTTCAATAATTAGTAAGACCCCCCTATGGCACCCAATTTTGGACCCCCCTCCCCTTGTTTAGGGGGGTCTTCCTATAGGCGGGGGAGTCCAAATTGGATACAATAGGGGGGGTCTTACTAATTATTGAAACAATAGGGGGGTGTTGCTAATTTTGGAGAAAACACAGGGGGTCGGTACTAAATAACCCAAAATACAACAGCCCCGTTTCTGGAAACCTAGGGTTTATATATATAGAAAACGACATCAACCGATCGGGTGAAGAATCAACCGATCGGGTGACCTGCTGCGATCTTCGACAGCGTCTTCAGAAACTTCACCCGGTCAGGCGGCACGGTCGGTTGGCGGAAGCAGCCCGTCGTTTGGATCTTGAGCTCATCGGGTGAACCGATCGGTTGGAAACGTCGCCCAAAAGACAGAGACTTGCGACGTTTTGGCACGGTCAGCTGGCCGTCGGGTGAGCTCTCCGGGTCGTGTATTTGTGGAAACGGCTACAGATGAACCGATCGGGTGAATATCACCCGATCAGTTGGATTTCAGCTCCAATTTCCCGAGAAGTTCGTCGGGTTGAACCGGTCATCGAACCGGTCGGTTGATGCTCTCGTAGCTTCAACTGCTGTCCGGGTAGTGCATGCGTGCATCACCCGATCGGTTGACTGTGTCCAACCGATCGGGTGGGGGCTGAAAGATGGCGATCTTCGTCGTTTGACCACCTGGATCACGCGTGACTCCTCCCGTTGCTCTGGAGACTTACGATATCTTCGTTATGTGTCCCCTATACTGGCAAACTCCTGCAAACGCACAAAAACACAGAAAAGTGAAAGAAAACAAGAAAACACGAGAAAATGGATACGAGACGGCGGAAAATAACGGAAAAACACAAAGAAGACATGCGTGGATATATAAAATATACACACACGTCAAAATCCCCAAGCTAAACCCTTCCTCATCCTCGAGGAAGACGAGTGAGAGTAGGAGCTCGGAGGGAGAAAATAGAGAGGAAGAGAGGAAAAAGAGAACTCTAAATCCTAAATCGTCCGTCAGGGCCAACAAAATCAAAAACGACACACCAAGCAAGCAAACGCCAAATCACAACACTAAACCAATGAATACGAGTCCAGACAAGTGTCATGGGCCCACGCGGTGAAGCGCGAGTGAGTGTGGTCGTGTGCTAGCATACGGTGTCACTATCTACATTGTGCTATAAGCTCCATATACACAAATCCAAGAAAAGACCCAAATATCGACTCGATTTGAAATAAGCGGTGAATATATAGCTCAATCATGCATGAGAGGAAAGGGAGAATCGAAATGTATCATGTGTCACGGACTCCACAGCTAGGGACTTGGACATCACCACACTATCGCCTAGATAATAGCTAGAAATTCCATATTCCAAGTGTTTTCGAAAGCGATGGGGGTTGAGATGATGTGGAGTAGGACACTCGGTGCAAATTCTCGCCTTCCCTTTATTGTTGGCAGGTAGGAAAATATACACACACAATTTTTTTGGGTTTTGGATATATGTATTTTTTTGGATTTTTGGCTTTACATATATATATATATATATATTTCTTTTCTCTTTTCTCCTTTTTTGGGTTTTTTCTTTTCTCTTTTTTTTCGATTTTGGATTTTGGGGTATATACACGTGTGTACTCTCCTAAGTGGGGGAACGTACACGACGAGGGGATTTGCACCAAGTAAAATAAAAAAGAAATCGGGTTCTAAACACTTGGGCAAAGGAGATTTTTCGCTAATCAGAGCGTAGGCAAAAATGGGTTATCCTAGTCCTAACTGTGGAATCCCGACACATGCGAAACGAAGCATACGATATATATATATTCATGCATACAGAAGCAGATAAGAGAGGCAAATACCGCATATTCAAATCGAAGCATGATAATCTAGGGGTCATTTCTGGACAGGTATATAAAACACAATCACAAAGTAGAAGCACACCAAACAGCTAGGCACGGCACACGACTCTCAAAAAGCTAAGTGGACCCACGATGCATGAAATGCAAGAGGACTCGGCTTCCTAGGGTTAGTGAATGTGATTATCGAAGCCATGCTAGGTGTATGTGTGATTTTTGTGGCAATTCATCATAGGGTTCATCTCTAGGAGAAAGAGATAAAAAGAAGAAAAGAAAAAATAAAAACACGAAGAAAACGACTCAAAAACAAAGAAACAGACACAAATGACGCACGAAGTGCGACTCCCCCAAGCTGAAACTTGCATTGCCCCCAATGCAATAAGAGTAAACACCGGAGGGCAATGAAAATGGGGAGAAATACGCACCGACACAAAAAGAAATGAAAAACAAGAAAAACACACATAAGAAACTGAAAATAAAGAAAATCACACAACACGACATATGGACAGAAAATAAAGACAGAAAATCACACGACACAACAATATAACAAACACACATAGAAAACATCACACGACAAAATACAGAAAAATTGACTTCCCCCAAGCTAGACGTGACAATGCTAACAATATGATGTGATCATGAAATGCAGAGATATGCAAGGGGTAGGTCAGAAAACAAAATGGAATCAGAAAGCATGAGAGGAATCGTCATCATCCTCCTCGGTGGAAGACGTGGGAGATGCGTGGGAGTGGGCGAGAGAGGTGACTGGTGTGCGGAGAAGTGGAGAAAGTGGTCGGGGTGATGGATCGGTGGGTATGGACGTGTGAATGATGGGTTGAGTGGTGGTGGTGATGGTGAGTGGGAGTGAAATGGCGACCAACGTGGTGGTAGATGGGGTGGATACGGCGGTAGAGGGGGTGGATACGGCGACGGAAGAGGATGGTGGGGGAAGTGATCGTGATCGCACCTGCAATTTCTTGCGGTGCACATATGGAGTGACAGAAGTGGAGGGTGGTGGATCTGTGGGGGCGACAGTGGAGGGAATGGAAACGGTGGGTGTGGAGGTGGTGGTGGAAATGGAAGTAGTGATAGGAGGGGATGGTCGCCTAGGGGGTGATGGTGTAGGTGAAGAATGTGATGGTGGAGGGAAAAATCGTCGAGGAGGTGAAGGTGGTGGAGACGGAGGTGGTGTGGGTGGAGGAGGCCCATGGACGTGAGTGAGAAGGTGGAGGATGGCGGTCACGTTCCTCTCATGTGCGAGGAAACATGGGTGAGTGAAGATGGAGGAGGATGGTACCGATGAGGTGGAGGAAGATGCGCCAGCGCGCAAAGCAGCTAACTCAGCCTCGAGATGGAGACGAGTAGAAGCGGCCCGACGAAATGAGGAGGTGGTGGTAGTGCGGACCGGAGAGGTGGTGACGGTGGTGGCGGGAACAGAAGCCGGGATGACATGACTAGATCCAGCCCCGGAGTCTCCTCGGGACGCAGGAATGTCCTACTCGCCTAAGTGGACGGCAGGGGAAGGTGGTCTAGGTGCGCCCCGGGATGAATGGAAGACGCAACCCCCCAAGAAACTCAGGATCATATGGGAAAGTCCAGTCTGCCACAAGCTGGATGGTCATATGAGCGGGGTTGGGCAGAATGGTATAGGGAGCTGGGGGGTGCCCGTAATGGAAGGTGAAACTGTAACGACTGGTTTTCATGTATTTGGATTATCTATATTATATATATATGTTTTGGTGGATTTTCTCCTTATGTGTGGTTTCCGTCTCCGCAGCTTTCGTTTTCGTTTGTTTCGTTGTGATTTTCTAGCTTCTTCCTTAGAATCGTTGATCTTGGAGTAAGTCACTCGTGACGAGCTTCATATCGCTCATATTTTAGAGTTAGAGTGATCTTAGAAGCCGTAGGAATCTTCCCGAAGCTTCGCGCTTCAATTCGGCACTTTTTGTGCACGTTAGTTGGTTCAAGAAGGGGAATCAACCGACTAGATTGAGATCTAGTCGGTCGGCAACTCTACTCAAACCGACTAGTTCATTGAATCAATTGTACAGGAGTTACTGTTTGCTCTTAGTCGGTCTAAGATCAACCACCGACCGACTAGATGTGAAACTAGTCGGTCAGAACTTGCTCTCAGACCGACTAGTTCCTTTGATAAATTTCACCTAAGTTACTGTTTATCGTTAGTCGGTCCATGAACACTCACCGACCGACTAGGTCTCAAACTAGTCGGTCGACGGGCCTTCACAGACCGACTAATTCAATTCTCCAGATTTCTTCCTTCTTTCGCTGTTTGATGTTAGTCGGTCACATTTGAATGACCGACCGACTAGTTCCCAAACTAGTCGACCAGCCACCCTTCGTTGACCGACTAAATCACCCAGAAACCCTAATTTTTGGGCGGCCGCCGGTTCATTCCTATAAATACGCCCTGATCGTTTTCTTTTCTTTCTTTCACTTCTCCTGGCCATTTCCCTTCCCCTAGACCTCTGATCTTTCCCAACCTTCCTCTAGCCCTTCCTCCTTCATCAAGAGCCCCTCTCCCTCTCCATTTAGGCCGGCCACCACCTCTAGGTCACCGGAAAACCCCAAAACCCCCCAAAATCTCATTTTCTCCAGATTTTTCCATCCATTCCAGATCTGAACCATAGGTTCCCCGGATCGTTTCTTCCGTTTTCGTGCTTGCTCGGCATCGATCTCCCGCTTCCTACGTAGTGTTCGAACCTTTAATATTTTCATCACCCACATTTGATATTTTGAAACCCTAATATAAATGGATGTTGTTTTGATGATTGTTTCTCCATAACAGCGACTTCCCCGTAGATTAGCATCCGTGAGACGAACCTTCGTGATCGTCATCCTCGGTGCTAGGCAAGTGAAACTTGCCACTTAGGGTTTAGGCCATGTCTTAGGCCATTTGCTTGTTGTAGCGTAAAAGAGACTAGACAGTGAAATGATAGCTGCCTAGACGCCTATTTGATCTAGTTTGACAACGAAACTAGATCCGTCACCTCAATTGATCTAGCTTGACAACGAAGCTAGGTCCACCCCTTTTAACTTGTTGTTCATGCATATTAAACTGCCATGTTTAAATTCCTTACCTGTACGCCTTACTACATGCCATGCCATGCTATCCATGTTGAATGTTGCATCATAACACACGCTACAAATCCTTGTACAAGTCTGTGTTTCCGTGTTACCGGCTAGGCACCCGTTATGCGGGCATAACCCTACGCCATACTTGTTAAACACACTTCATGGCTCGTGTTCCAGAAGCGAGCATTCCGTGTTCGGGGTAATGCCCTGGCTCGATATACGTGTTAAGCACATTTCCTGGCTCTTGATCCAGAAGCGAGTATTCCGTGTTCGGGGTAATGCCCTGGCTCGACACACGTGGAGGGGTAGAGATAAACGGTCACTTGAGCTTAGGAGTTGGCCCGATCATCCACTCTAGCCAACAGGCGGAATCTCTGTGCACGACGTGTTTACTTGACGTGATTTACTTGACTTGTACTTGTCCGTGTTTATACCTGTAAAACTTGTCATCCATGCCATACTTGTTACTTGCACCCTACCTTGTTTGTCACTTCCATTTTATACTTGCCATGTTGAGCATCATACTATAACTGCTAGGTTGTTAGTTTCCCTTCCTTTCAGTTTCCTTGCCCAAGTCTTTTAGACTTGCTGACATGTGCCCCTTTACTCTTTTGGGTGACACATGTTAGATCCCGAGCCAGAGTTCGTTGTTGGGGACATGGTGTTCGCTGACGCTGAGTCAGGACCCGCGTTTGCTGTGGAGGAGTACGTGGACACTGGGGACCAGTCCTAGTGTCTTCGTTGAGCTTTCCCTTTTGTTTTAGATTGCTGTAGTTGTCGATGCGCAGCACCTATTCTTTGTTATGTTTGTCCTTGCTGGCCTTGTTCTGGGCCTTTAGACTCTTTCTTTTAGCCTGGTGGCTTTTCTGGATGTTGAACTTATTTTTAATGTTTGACAATTCTGAGATTTGAGATTTTATTTCAGTCTCTCTTTCTCGTCATTATTATTGTTGTTTCGTTTGCACTTACAGGGACCTGCATACGACTTATTGACGCTTATCAGGCGTGTGGCTTCACAGCTCCACGTCTGTGCGGACCTTCTCACGTCTCGCCTCCATTTGCTTTGGGAAGCGGGGCATGACAGGTTTTGTTGGTGGCCCATGCAGGTCCTTTTCTGTAACTGCGAATATCAGCATAACGATAATAATATTAGAATGTCTAATAAACTAAGTTCGACGTCCGAGTCATAAGGTTTGAGTCTAATTTTGGTCTGTTTCTATGGCGCTAGATGGCTAGAAGACGTCAGATCCGAGCTGGTGGTGGATCTACTCGGAAGGCTTGCTATTTCTGCGGCAAGACCGGGCACGTCAAGGAGCAGTGCAGAAGATTTCTAAGTCAGTGTTTGGTTTGTGGTGGTGCTGCTCATTCGGCGAAGGATTGTCGGCATGCAAATCAACTGCGGAAGGCGTCGGATAGAGTTCCGCAGCAGCAAGCACCGGAAGCTGGGCCGAGTCGGAAGGTGTGCCATCATTGTGGCAAGATTGGTCATAAGAAGGAACAGTGCAGGCGGAAGCTGGGCCAGTGCTTGATTTGTGGCGCCGCAGCGCATACCTTAAAGGACTGTCCGAGAGCTAGGCATCTGGGGAAAGCGCCAGTCGGAGCTCAACTACGAAAAGCACCCGTTGCTGTCAGACGTGGGGCAGCCCTTGTTCCACAGAAGCAGGCTTTTCGGCAGGCTTTTCCGCTGAGGAGGCAGGCTTTCCTGATGACTGTAGTTGAGGCTGAGACTGTGGACGAAGTTATTGCAGGTAACCCTCAGTCTAGTTGCCTTCTTCCCTTAGACAGTCTTGTTTGTTAGAATATGTTTGGTTGCTTGAATATGTTATGTTTGCTAGAATAGGGTTTGATTGATAGGCTGGTTGTTAGGTGTGATTTGGGTTTGCACATTTCCGGCACGAGTCCTCTTGGCTCTGGTGCATCAATGTGCATTATATCCCGGAGCTTCGTGTAGGAGCAATTCTTGATGACTACCCCCCCTTATTAAATATTTAATTCCTCCCTATTCGATCGAGTTAAAATCCTTTCGTAGATTTTGAAGTCTATTGGTTGACATTTTTAATCTCGTAGCTTTTGCTAACCAATATTTCTCGTATTTTGGTTTTAAAACTTTACTACAATTTTGATTACTTTAGAATATCTTCCAAGGAAAATAGAACTTCAATTATTTTTTTATATATCAGTCCTCGGTTCATTGTACTCGTACTTTAAGATCTTGTATAAATCAGTTGTTTGGCAAATACGGGTCCCTCTAAAAAGTATTTTAAATGTTATTTATTTGGAATTTCTCTTCAGTTTTAAAACTTGGAAGCATTTAGCATGGGCTTAAATTTTCACACTATAGTTGATCGGATTTCATTCTTTGAATTTCGAAATTTTGCCGAAATATTATATTAAGCTACTGACGTATAATATTTTCGAACCTCTCCGTTGCAAATCTTGAATTTTCTGAAAGTATCTTTTCGACTTCCTTTTTCCTAAGTTTAAATTCGTTCGAAATTTTAATATTTATATATTTATACTTCATGCTCCTTCGTTGACTTAAAGATCTCTAAAACTTTTGTCGAAATTTGGAATACTAACCCATTGTATTTTGCCAGCCTATACCTTCCGTACCCATGAAAACACCTTGTCCCTTCTTATATAAATTTTATTCTGAACCGTACCTTTATTTTGCCCAATTCAATTTATAATTTTCCCTTTCTTATTTATGCCCTACAAATGACTCATCGCGTTTCCTTTAATATACTTTTTGAATCACATATAATTTCAGCTTCCAACAAGCCTAAGTTGTGCTCATCGTTTCCCCTATTTCAGATTATTGTGGAATTACTATTTTGAAACCCTTTCCTGATTTGGACCTTCCATAATTTGGTTTTAAAGCTTATTACGAATTTTGATAAACCTACTACTAAGTTTTCCGTTCACCATACGTGCTTTTAGAATAATTTCTAAACTAAATTGAATTTCAAATATTTTTATATAACCGTACTAGGCTCGTTAGCTCGTATGTTAAGAGCTTTGTGTAAAACGATTTCTTTTTGGCAAAACCTGGTTACTCTAAAAGTAGTTTCAATATTGATTATTTAAGTTTTTCCCGGCTTAAAGACTTTGAAAGTATTTAACACGAGTTTAAAATTCTTTAATTAATTTAATTTCATTTCAAAACTTTTGCCAACATTATTAAATCACCGCCGTATAATGTTTTCTAAAACTACGTCCTTAATATTCGTGTGAATGATTTACTTTTTAAAATAGCTTTCAATAAGCCAAAAAACCATTTTCTCTTACTATGTGTATTTCACTTAAACTCGTTTCGAACAACTTGTTTTATCGATCTCCAAATATTTTTATACAGGTGAGGACTCCAACATTTGAAGTACGACAGTTTCAATTTCCCCGTATTTTAGCTTATGCTATTTACCCTATTTCCTTTCCTGTATCCTATAAAAGTATCACTACATCTCCCTTTCATCTACCTAAGCTTTCACAAGTAGATCGCTATTTCACCTAACCAAGCTGTCTCCTTGTATTCGTCCTATCTGAACTCGTGCTTATCGATCCTTTCCTCGTCACGCTTTCGACCTAGGTTTTCCTCTATTGCTTAGGCTTTAGTGCCCGTCTATGTCTGTGTCAACCCTAATTTGTTAAGTAGGCCTTGGACCTTTGTGATGATGTCGTGGTGCTTGTACCTAAGTTGTGTATGTGGGCTTGAATGAGTGTACTCCCCTGCAGTATAAAATGATTGCCTATTGTGTGATATATACCTACTCAGAGTTATTCATGATGTTGAATCTGTATGTCTGTTAGTATTTATTGATAAGTGTTGGGTTATTTAATGAGACGTATGTAGTCGGAGATGCTTATAATGCTTGAAATAATGTGTTGGTAAGCTATGTGTTTGATGGGAGCAATAATAATATGTGTGCGTATAGTTAAGCGAGTAGGCCTATTATATGACTTGTGTGCCTGTATGTGTGAGTATGTGCTCGTACGTAGATACATATTGTGCTTAGACATAAGTAGTTATGGATTGCTGCATGAATTATAGGTAATATACATATGGTAATAGGATTATAACTTTAATTGGTATTGCTTGCTTTTACGGGTTGTCGTATGCGTGTATACCATGAGGTATACATGACTATTGCATACCGTAACTATGTATGTGTAGATGTATTGGTATACTAATTATAAGTAGTAGGATATGGCGTGAATATATGAGTTACATGTGCGTGACTATACGGTGAATGCATGTATTAGGAAGGGTATTATAGTTATACGTGTGCTGAGGTCTGTACTATTACCATGGTATGTATAGTGATTTAATTATGTGAGTGTGACCTGACTAAATATAGTGATTGATATTTTAGTGTGTATGCGGTTATGTTGGTAGATGTAAATATATTGAGTGGTGTGATTGGTATATAGGAATGAAATATTAGCGTGTGTGGGTGTGCACCATGCACGGGTAAGTATGTGCTTAGTTATAAGTTTTGGTGACCATAATATGTGTGGCGTGTCGTGGGTATAATTATAGGGCCGTATGTGATGTGAAGTTATAGTGAAATATTTGCATGTATTGGAATAACTAAGAATTGTGAAATTATAGTAGCAGTAAGTGTATCTTAGATATGATAACATGATTGAATATTGAGTGGTGTGGTTACTTGTAGTGATATGTTGACAATGGATGTAAACTAGGAAATATTAGGGAGTAATATGCCCATGGTTGCTTGATGCATATGTAGCTAGCTATGCGTAGAGCGATGGTTGTATTTGCTGGTATGAGACTGATATTATCTATAAGTGAATAGCTGAACTATTGTTTGTGCTAGGTAAGCAGTAGCTATATAGGGGATGTATATATATGATTGAGATGCATGTATGAGTATGAATGGCTATGATAGGTATAAGAGTATGATGTGCGTGGATGATACATGCTAGTAATGTTAATGTTTGATTACCTAGTGCGAATATAAGCACTTGTAATGACTATACCTGATTGAAGGTGATATGATTGGGGTAGTTACTAGAGCGACTAGATATGTTAGGAAGTCCGAGGACGGACTTTATTCTAAGTTGGGGAGGATGTAACGACTGGTTTTCATGTATTTGGATTATCTATATTATATATATATGTTTTGGTGGATTTTCTCCTTATGTGTGGTTTCCGTCTCCGCAGCTTTCGTTTTCGTTCGTTTCGTTGTGATTTTCTAGCTTCTTCCTTAGAATCGTTGATCTTGGAGTAAGTCACTCGTGACGAGCTTCATATCGCTCATATTTTAGAGTTAGAGTGATCTTAGAAGCCGTAGGAATCTTCCCGAAGCTTCGCGCTTCAATTCGGCACTTTTCGTGCACGTTAGTTGGTTCAAGAAGGGGAACCAACCGACTAGATTGAGATCTAGTTGGTCGGCAACTCTACTCAAACCGACTAGTTCATTGAATCAATTGTACATGAGTTACTGTTTGCTCTTAGTCGGTCTAAGATCAACCATCGACCGACTAGATGTGAAACTAGTCGGTCAGAACTTGCTCTCAGACCGACTAGTTCCTTTGATAAATTTCACCTAAGTTACTGTTTATCGTTAGTCGGTCCATGAACACTCACCGACCGACTAGGTCTCAAACTAGTCGGTCGACGGGCCTTCACAGACCGACTAATTCAATTCTCTAGATTTCTTCCTTCTTTCGCTGTTTGATGTTAGTCGGTCACAGTTGAACGACCGACCGACTAGTTCCCAAACTAGTCGGTCAGCCACCCTTCGTTGACCGACTAAATCACCCAGAAACCCTAATTTTTGGGCGGCCGCCGGTTCATTCCTATAAATACGCCCTGATCGTTTTCTTTTCTTTCTTTCACTTCTCCTGGCCATTTCCCTTCCCCTAGACCTCTGATCTTTTCCAACCTTCCTCTAGCCCTTCCTCCTTCATCAAGAGCCCCTCTCCCTCTCCATTTAGGCCGGCCACCACCTCTAGGTCACCGGAAAACCCCCAAAACCCCCAAAATCTCATTTTCTCCAGATTTTCCCATCCATTCCAGATCTGAACCATAGGTTCCCCGGATCGTTTCTTCCGTTGCCGTGCTTGCTCGGCATCGATCTCCCGATTCCTACGGTAGTGTTCGAACCTTTAATATTTTCATCACCCACATTTAATATTTTGAAACCCTAATATAAATGGATGTTGTTTTGATGATTGTTTCTCCATAACAGCGACTTCCCCGTAGATTAGCGTTCGTGAGACGAACCTTCGTGATCGTCATCCTCGGTGCTAGGCAAGTGAAACTTGCCACTTAGGGTTTAGGCCATGCCTTAGGCCATTTGCTTGTTGTAGCGTAAAAGAGACTAGACAGTGAAATGATAGCTGCCTAGACGCCTATTTGATCTAGTTTGACAACGAAACTAGATCCGTCACCTCAATTGATCTAGCTTGACAACGAAGCTAGGTCCACCCCTTTTAACTTGTTGTTCATGCATATTAAACTGCCATGTTTAAATTCCTTACCTGTACGCCTTACTACATGCCATGCCATGCTATCCATGTTGAATGTTGCATCGTAGCACACGCTACAAATCCTTGTACAAGTCCGTGTTTCCGTGTTACTGGCTAGGCACCAGTTATGCGGGCATAACCCTACGCCATACTTGTTAAATACACTTCATGGCTCGTGTTCCAGAAGCGAGCATTCCGTGTTCGGGGTAATGCCCTGGCTCGATATACGTGTTAAGCACATTTCCTGGTTCGTGATCCAGAAACGAGCATTCCGTGTTCGGGGTAATGCCCTGGCTCGACACACGTGGAAGGGTAGAGATAAACGGTCACTTGAGCTTAGGAGTTGGCCCGATCAGCCACTCTAGCCAACAGGCGGAATCTCTGTGCACGACGTGTTTACTTGACGTGATTTACTTGACTTGTACTTGTCCGTGTTTATATCTGTAAAACTTGTCATCCATGCCATACTTGTTACTTGCACCCTACCTTGTTTGTCACTTCCATTTTATACTTGCCATGTTGAGCATCATACTATAACTGCTAGGTTGTTAGTTTTCCTTCCTTTTAGTTTCCTTGCCCAAGTCTTTTAGACTTGCTGACATGTGCCCCTTTACTCTTTTGGGTGACACATGTTAGATCCCGAGCCAGAGTTCGTTGTTGGGGACGTGGTGTTCGCTGACGCTGAGTCAGGACCCGCGTTTGCTGTGGAGGAGTACGTGGACACTGGGGACCAGTCCTAGTGTCTTCATTGAGCTTTCCCTTTTGTTTTAGATTGCTGTAGTTGTCGGTGCGCAGCACCTATTCTTTGTTATGTTTGTCCTTGCTGGCCTTGTTCTGGGCCTTTAGACTCTTTCTTTTAGCCTGGTGGCTTTTCTGGATGTTGAACTTATTTTTAATGTTTGACAATTCTGAGATTTGAGATTTTATTTCAGTCTCTCTTTCTCGTCATTATTCCGTTTGCACTTACAGGGACCTGCATACGACTTATTGACGCTTATCAGGCGTGTGGCTTCACAGCTCCACGTCTGTGCGGACCTTCTCACGTCTCGCCTCCATTTGCTTTGGGAAGCGGGGCGTGACAGAAACGGCCATCGGGGCGGGGCTTAATCATGTGAATATGCCGCAGGACATCGACATCTAGACGTGAGGGTCCTGCAGCAGTGGGCAGATCTCGGGGGATGACAATATTAAACCTGGGAGCAGAAGCTATGATCGTGATAAGGCCCCCGCAACAAAGCTTGCCCTTGCCGACGCGGCTAATCTCAAGAAGCTTGGAAACAAGCCAAGCGCCAGCATGGACGGGAACGGTTGGGGCCCAAAAAGAAATCCCATCATCACCGCGAATATAAGCAAAGGTCATGGCCCACAAAATGAAGAGATCAGGGATGGTCATGGTACCTGACTCATCCCTGGGGGAAAACGTGCATGATATGATTCGGTGGGCCAGACGAAAGATGGGGTGAATGATGGAGGATGCCTTGGCCTTACCTCGGGGATAGTGAGCGTGTAGGGTGAGGCGGAACCAAAACTGATCGACGTCAAATTTGGGGGGATACCCGTCGGGACGGATAGCGTCGTCCCCAAGGATGGGGAAACCAAAGATGTCATTAATGGTATCCAGGTGGGTGCGAATGGTTCTATTACGGACCCGAAATATGACGACCGACCCCGACTCACAGAGAAGTGTGGATAAAAATTCGAGTGTGAGGGAGGGGTAGGGTACCGCGTTGGCGTTTAGGAAAGCTAACCAACCTAAATTTGCGAAGAGAGTCTCGACCTCGGTGAATACACCGAGATCGATAAGCGTTTGGGTGTGGGCAAATTTGGTCGAAAGATGCCCCCGTGCATCAAGTCTATGGTAAAAATATTTATGCTCTTGATTCCTAAAGCTGTAGCCACGCGGGCCCATCAGTGGGTCATCAGCTGGGATGATAGGTTGGGGTTGGGGTTGTGCAGGTTGTGCAGGAGGAGGGCGTGAGTGTGGTGGACGCGTAGTCTTGCGTCTCTTGCGAGACGACTCCTCCTCTCGCATAATACCCTTACCCTTATCTTTATCTTTGGCCATGTGAGTGTGTGAGTGAGTGTGTGTGTGTGTGTGTGTGTGTGTGTGTGTGTGTGTGTGTGTGCAAGCTGTGATGAATGCACACTAACACAGGCGATTGAGCAAAATGAAATTCTAGGGCAAAATATAAAATTGAGCTAAGGAGCGAAGTTACCCAATCGAGATGAAGATCCTTACTCGTAGATGTCCCAACGCAACACAATGGGAATAAATGTGAAGCCGTGGCCACTCCTTTCAGCAAAATTTCGAAATGGGGGAGTATTGGGCAGAAATTAGGGTTTTTATGGGGTTGAATCGAAGAGAAAGAGAGAGGGATCGATGGAGAGATGGAGATAGAGAGTGGAGAGATCGATTGAGGGGAGTTTTGTGGTCGGTTGAGGGAGAAACGAGGCCGGTTGGAGGGAGAGAAAGTCGAAACGGTGAGAGGTAAATAGAAATCGGGTGAAGGAGATGAACGGGTGAGGCGCTGGGTATTTATAGGGTTTAAGTCGAACCGATCGGGTGAGTTTTCACCCGATCGGTTGACAATTAGGTCGAAGAAATTGCTGAAAAGAGGCTACAGGTGAACCGATCGGTTGAGAACTCAACGATCGGTTGGCCGCTTCAAATTTTTTTCCGAAAGTTCAGTGAGCTCACCCGGTCACTCACACGACCACGCTTTGTATCAACCGATCGGTTGATCAACTCCCAAAATTTTCCGAGACTTTGGCCCAGCTCACACGGTCTGCCACCCGGTCTCACATTGCTTCACCCGACCGGTTCGTTGGAGCACAGATACGGCCATTGTCTGATACGTCTCACCTGATCGGTTGACTGGTCACCCGATCGGGTGAGGGCTTGTTTCCTGCAAAAATTCACAAATGGCCTAAGTCTCTTGACGGAAGTTCCCGCGGCTGGATTTAATTATTAAAATAGAAAAAATAAAGCTAAAAATAATCCCAAAAATGAAGATAAAAGTTTAGATCATGGGTTGCCTCCCTTGAAGCGCTTTTGTTTAACGTCGTTTGCTCGACGCCCGTAGATGATATTCAAGGCAGACGAGGGTGATGCCCTAAGATCGACATCACTTTAGATTCGGAGTTGGTGGCTTTTGGTGTCATCGGCAGCGACAAGAAGACTTGCTCAACGACCCTCCCTTTGTTGACGGGATCCGGGGGCTTCTCCCTTATATTGGCATCTACCGCCACTCGTTTCAAGATCCGGATCTCCTCACCGGTGAGCCCCATGGGCTCTTTCCCTTGCCTCCTCGTCAGAGGGGCTTTTTGAAATCCGGGAGGGGCCGTATGTGCTGCATCCGCTTTCCCAGCAACATCATCTTTTTTCAGGCCGTCATATTCTTCTAAGTCCCCCAAGCTGTCGGGGGGATTCCTTGAAAGTATTTCCCAGGCGGCGTCTTCCACAACTCTTTCTTCTTCTATGTCCAGCACATTGCAACATGGATCATCCAGGGGGTTGGGGTGCGTCATTGACAACCCCAAGTCAAACTCGACTTTTTCGTTGCCGACGTTAAGGGAAAGCTTCCCCTTCTTCACATCTATTAAAACGTCGACAGTGGCCATGAAAGGCCGTCCAAGGATGATGGGGGTAAGCGTATCTTCAGGCATGTCCATAACGACGAAGTCCACTGGCACATGCACCCCACTTACGTTGACAGGTAGGTCATCTACAACCCCCACTGGATATTTGACCGATCGGTCTGCAAGCTGTAGGGTCATACCGGTGGGCTCCAGGTCGCCCATCCCTATCCTCCTATATAGTGAAAGGGGCATTAAACTGACGCTCGCTCCAAGATCGATGAGCGCACGATGGATCTTTTCCTCCCCGATCGCACAAGGGATAGAGAAGCTCCCCGGGTCTTTAAGCTTAGGCGGATTTGCTCTCTGAATGAGAGCGCTGTATTCCACCGTTAATACGACCTTCTCCTATCTGGACCCTCTTGTCACCAAATCCTTTAGAAATTTTACGTAGGAGGGAATCGTCTCGATAGCTTCAAGGAAGGAGATTTGCAAGCTTAGATCCTTGACCATGGCAAAGAATTTTCCATATTTCTCGTCTATATTGGCTTGGGCTAGCCATTGTGGAAAAGGCATAACGGGCTTGAATACTTTGAGGCTCCCTTTCGCGTCCTTCTTCTTCTCCTCTTCAGGGACTCCCTCCGGAACAAAGCTTGCCCTTGTCAGCGCGGCTAATCTAGAGAAGCTTGGAAACAAGCCAAGCACCGACATGGATGGGAACGGTAGGGGGCCTAAAATTAATCCCATCATCACCGCGAACATAAGCAAAGGTCAGGCCCACAAAATGAAGAGATCAGGGATGGTCACGGTACCTGACTCATCCCTGGGGAAAAACGTGCATGATATGATTCGGTGGGCCAGACGGAAGATGGGGTGAATGATGGAGGAGGCCTTGGCCTTACCTCGGGGATAGTGAGCGTGTATGGTGAGGCGGAACCAAAACTGATCGACGCCAAATTCGGGGGGATACCCGTAGGGACGGATAGCGTCGTCCCCAAGGATGGGAAAACCAAAGATGTCATTGATGGTATCCAGGTGGGTGCGAATGGTTCTATTACGGACCCGAAATATGACGACCGACCCCGACTCACAGACAAGTGTGGATAAAAATTTGAGTGTGAGGGAGGGGTAGGGTACCGCGTTGGCGTTCAGGAAAGCTAACCAACCTAAATTTGCGAAGAGAGTCTCGACCTCGGTGAATACACCGAGATCAATAAGCGTTTAGGTGTGTGCAAATTTGGTCGAAATATGCCATCGTGCATCAAGTCTATGGTAAAAATCTTTATGCTCTTGATTCCTAAAGCGGTAGCCACACGGGCCCATCAGTGGGTCCTCAGCTGGGATGACAGGTTGGGGTTGGGGTTGGGGTTGTGCAGGTTGTGCAGGAGGAGGTCGTGAGTGTGGTGGACGTGTAGTCTTGCGTCTCTTGCGAGACGACTCCTCCTATCGCATAATACCCTTACCCTTATCTTTATCTTTGGCCATGTGAGTGAGTGTGTGTGTGTGTGTGTATGCAAGATGTGATGAATGCACACTAACACAGGCGATTGAGCAAAATGAAATTCTAGGGCAAAATATAAAATTGAGCTAAGGAGCGAAGTTACCCCAATCGAAATGAAGATCCTTACTCGTAGATGTCCCAACACAACGCAATGGGAATAAGTGTGAAGCCGCGGCAACTCCTTTCAGCAAAATTTTGAAATGGGGGAGTATTGGGCGGAAATTAGGGGTTTTATAGGGTTGAATCGAAGAGAAAGAGAGAGGGATCGATGGAGAGATGGAGATAGAGAGTGGAGAGATCGATTGAGGGGAGTTTTGTGGTCGGTTGAGGGAGAAACGAGGCCGGTTGGAGGGAGAGGAAGTCGAAACAACGAGAGGTAAATAGAAATCGGGTGAAGGAGATGAACGGGTGAGGCGCTGGGTATTTATAGGGTTTAAGTCGAACCGATCGGGTGAGTTTTCACCCGATCGGTTGACAATTAGGTCGAAAAAATTGCTGAAAAGAGGCTACAGGTGAACCGATCGGTTGAGAACTCAACCGATCGGTTGGCCGCTTCAAATTTTTTTCCGAAAGTTCAGTGCAGCTCACCTGGTCACTCACACGACCACGCTTTGTATCAACCGATCGGTTGATCAACTCCTAAAATTTTCCGAGACTTTGGCCCAGCTCACATGGTCTGCCACCTGGTCTCACATTGCTTCACCCGACCGATTCGTTGGAGCACAGATACAGCCATTGTCTGATACGTCCCACCCGATCAGTTGACTGGTCACCCAATCGGGTGAGGGCTTGTTTCCTGTAAAAATTCACAAATGACCTAAGTCTCTCGACAGAAGTTCCCGCGGCTGTATTTAATTATTAAAATAGAAAAAATAAAGCTAAAAATAATCCTAAAAATGAAGATAAAAGTTTAGAGCATGGGTTGACTCCCATGAAGCGCTTTTGTTTAACGTCGTTTGCTCGACGCCCATATATGATATTCAAGGCGGACGGGGGTGATGCCCTAAGATCGGCATCGCTTCAGATTCGGAGTTGGTGGCTTTTGGTGTCGTCAGCAACGACAAGAAGACTTGCTCAACGACCCTCCCTTTGTTGACGGGATCCGGGGGCTTCTCCCTTATATTGGCATCTACCGCCACTCGTTTTATGATCCGGATCTCCTCACCGGTGAGCCCCATGGGCTCTTTCCATTGCCTCCTCGTCGGAGGGGCTTTTTGAAATCCGGGAGGGACCGTATGTGCCGCATCCGCTTTCCCAGCAACATCATCTTTTTTCAAGCCGTCATGTTCTTCTAAGTCCCCCAAGCTGTCAAGGGGATTCCTTTAAAGTATTTCCCAGGCGACGGCTTCCACAACTCTTTCTTCTTCTATGTCCAGCACATTGCAACATGGATCATCCAGGGGGTTGGGGTGCTTCATTGACAACCCCAAGTCAAACTCGACTTTTTCGTTGCCGATGTTAAGGGAAAGCAACCCCTTCTTCACATCTATTAAAACGCCGGCCGGGGCCATGAAAGGCCGTCCAAGGATGATGGGGGAATGCGTATCTTCAGGCATGTCCATAACGACGAAGTCCACTAGCACATGCACCCCACTTACGTTGACAGGTAGGTCATCTACAACCCCCACTGAATATTTGACCGATCGGTCTGCAAGCTGTAGGGTCATACCGGTGGGCTCCAGGTCGCACATCCCTATCCTCCTATATAGCGAAAGGGGCATTAAACTGACGCTCGCTCCAAGATCGATGAGCGCACGATGGATCTTTTCCTCCCCGATCGCACAAGGGATAGAGAAGCTCCCCGGGTCTTTAAGCTTAGGCGGATTTGCTCTCTGAATGAGAGCGCTGTATTCCACCGTTAATACGGCCTTCTCCTTTCTGGACCCTCTTGTCACCAAATCCTTTAGAAATTTTTCGTTGGAGGGAATCGTCTCGATAGCTTCAAGGAAGGGGATTTGCAAGCTTAGATCCTTGACCATGGCAAAGAATTTGCCATACTTCTCGTCTATCTTGGCTTGGGCTAGCTGTTGTGGAAAAGGCACAATGGGCTTGAATACTTTGAGGCTCACTTCCTCGTCCTTCTTCTTCTCCTCTTCAGGGACTCCCTTCGGAGTCGTAGTTTTTGGTGACAAAGCACCATTGTCATTGGTTTTTTCAATTGGTCGCTCTACGACCAACGGTGCTTCCGGTTCCTTGGCGGGTACTCTCGTGGGGATTTGTGTTCCGCTTCTTAACACGATAGCGGACACATTCGCATGCTCGTGCGTGAGTGCCAAAGTCTGGTTTGCTCCACTCGGGTTCACTTCCGGTTGTGGTGCTAATAGATTTTGCGACCTTTGAAGGTTCACCACTTGTAACCCCAACTGGGTTACTTGGTCAGTGAGAGCCCTTTGCCCCATTTCCAGCTTCAAATTTATCTTCTCCTGGTTGGTAATGTATTGAGTCAAGAGGGACTCAACCGGAGAGATGGCCCTCTGCTGGCCATACTGCTGCTGCTACTGCTGCTGAATGGGCTGCTGGTTCCTTGGGGGATACTGCTGATACTGTTGTGGAGGCTGCTGATATTGAAACTGCAGCTGCGGTTGCCTAGACGGCTGATATACTAGCTGCTGCTGTTGCTGAGGAGGTGGCTGCTGATACGGTGCCCGGTAGCTAAGATTGGGGTGGTTCCGGATGTTTGGAGAGTAGGCCGGGTTGGAGCTAGTCCGTGGTGGGTACGGTGCATTTCACGTAAGATTGTTGAATAGTGCGCTCGCTTGGTCCAATGGTGGTGAGATGTCACCACCCTCGAAGTCCCCCATGACTTCTGCTTCCACCGCCGCAATATGTTGTGTACCGGCACCACCGGCTCCTACCATGAGCGCTGAGATCTGGGTCGACAGCAAGTCAAACTTGCTGGATAATTTGTCTATGTCCTCGACCCTGTGGATACCCCCAGATCTAGGTGTGGCTCTCTCGTCACATCACCGCTCATTGTTTGATGCCATGTTTTCTAATATGTTCTCGGCATCTTCTTCACTTCTAGACATGAAGAACCCCCCCAGCCGCGGCGTCCATCGAAGATTTCAAGTCATCCCTCAATCCGTTGTAGAACAGATTAATTATCTGCCACTTGGGAAGCTCATGATGAGGGCATCTTCGCTGTATCTCTTTAAATCTCGTCCAAGCTTCATGCAGGGACTCGTGGCTAGCTTGGGAGAAGGAGGAGATCTCACTCCTCAGATTCATGGTCTTCTCCGGAGGAAAGAACTTCGTCAGGAAGGCATTTGAGAGCCTCTCCTAAGTGTTGAACGTGTTTGGGTCCTTCCCCTAATCCACATCTTGGCCTTATCCCGCAGAGAGAAGGGGAATAACTTCAGACGGATTGCTTCAGCCGTGACACTATTTATTCGGAAGGTGTCACATTTCTCGAGGAAGGAGTCCAGATATTCGATGGGGCTCTCCATGGGTGCCCCAGAGAATTGATCCTGCTGGATCCACGTCACCAAAGACGACTTAAGCTCGAAGCTTTGCGCCGTAATAGCAGGAGGACGGATGGCGGAGGTGGACTCGATGGATGGCATCGAGTATTCCAGTAGGGACTTGTGAGGTGGGGTGTTCTCCCCCATGGTTTCAGGCTCTTCTCTTCTTCTCTTCTCTGCGGCCAGACGCCTTATGGCGGTGTTTATCTCAGGATCAATAGGAATCAAGTCGTCAAGACTCCTTGTGTTCCTGTGCATTAAAAACAACAAACACCCGTGAAGCGAAAAGTGGGAAAGAAACAGATAAAATAGAAAACAAAAATAAGAAAATAAAAACGAAAAAGAAAAATGCGAAAATTATCGCGAGATAGAGATGTGAGCTAGACTCAAGGGTTCAAAAGGTCCAAAATAACAAGCAAGTTGCCTCCCCGGTAACGGCGCCATAAAGCTTGACGTCCCCGCGTTGTGGAGCATGCAATGTGCAATAAAATGTGATTGGGGGCATGAGATTTAAATATTTGTAACAGCAAGCACACGGTGTTGTAGTGTGGCTTGGGGGTCGAACTCAGGGAGGCGTGGTTGTGCTTGTGTCAGAAAGGACAGAATTCACCCTATGGGGTGAGCAAGCCCGAATCGATGGATGGGTTGTCAGGGAAAGTAAATACGAGGGATAAACAATATAAAGGGAAACCTGGGACTTCGGTTTCCACCATATCGTAAGATTCTCGCTAATACGATCGGCGAAGAGGATAACGATCGGAATTATGGTCTAATGGTGAGACGTTGCCTCTGAGAGTGATATCAGCGTCCCATGGGCCCGATATTCCGGTCGGTGCCCAGGATGATACGTCGGACTACCCGGGTTCGGTCAGTGGGCATTCCCATGTCCATTAACACTGACCGACTCCGGGAGCACTAAGCTCGCAACGATAACTCCCAACATCTCATCCTGCCGTTTTCACGAGCTAGGATTCGATGTCTACGCTAAGGGCGTGAGCTATGGCTAGGGAGTCAACCACCAAGTTTATTCCCCCTTGGCCCAACAGTCAAAGGCGGTCTTTTTCCCATCGATGACAATGAAACACCCCGCGTAACCGATAGATTCCTAATCCCTATCGATTTCCTAGTCCTATGGACGCATCAGGGAGAACCCACGAAGGGGTTTCCACCAAAATCCCAGATTAGGGAACTACTCACACATATTAGCTAAAAAGCAATCTAAATGAAAATCGACCGTTAAAAACATGATCAGGCGATTGAAATGCAATAGTAGCAATGCAATTAAGATAATATCAAAGTTTGGTAAAGATCGGAACACTTACAAATGACTAGAAAATTACAGCCGTCACAAGAGAGAAAAACAGTAAAAAATACAACAGCCCCGTTTCTGGAAACCTAGGGTTTATATATATATAGAAAACGACGTCACCCGATCGGGTGAAGAATCAACCGATCGGGCGACCTGCTGTGATTTTCGGCAGCGTCTTCAGAAACTTCACCCGGTCATGCGGCACGGTCGGTTGGCAGAAGCAGCTCGTCGTTTGGATCTTGAGCTCATCGGGTGAACCGATCGGTTGATAAATCAACAAATCAGTTGGAAATGTCAACCAAAATACAGAGACTTGCGACATTTTGGCATGGTCAGCTGTTCGTCGGGTGAGCTCTCCGGGTCGTGTCTTTGAGGAAACAGCTACAGATGAACCGATCAGGTGAATATCACCCGATCGGTTGGATTTCAGCTCCAATTTCCGGAGAAGTTCGTCGGGTTGAACCGGTCATCGAACCGGTCGGTTGATGCTCTCATAGCTTCAGCTGCTGTCCAGGTGGTGCACGCGTGCATCACCCGATCGGTTGACTGTGTCCAACCGATCGGGTGGGGGCTGAAAGCTGGCGATCTTCGTCGTTTGACCCCTGGATCACGCGTGACTCCTCCCATTGCTCCGGGGACTTACGATATCTTCGTTATGTGTCCCCTATGCTGGCAAACTCCTGTAAACGCACAAAAACACGGAAAAGTGAAAGAAAATAAGAAAACACGAGAAAATGGATACGAGACAGCAGAAAATAACAGAAAAACACAAAGAAGACGTGCGTGGATATATAAAATATACACACGTCAATGCGATAAGATTTCAGGACGAACCGTGGCTTGTTGGAGGGGACTTCAACTGTGTCCGGTACTCTTCAGATAAATTGGGAGGAAGGAAAATCGATTCGCGAGTCACTGATGAGTTCAACCATTGTCTTTACTCTTGTGCTTTGTTGGATATCAAAAGTGTTGGGAATCGATGGAGTTGGTGCAACAGTAGAGTGGGCAGGGGTCGAATTGCTGCACAGCTGGATCGTGTGCTTTGTAGTACAAAATGGCTCTCTCATTTTCCTGAAGCTTATGTGGAGTATCTTGACCCTCTTACAAGCGATCATTCCCCTATGTTGATCAGGCCCCATTCCAAGGTTATCTCGGAACCGAAGCCTTTTAAGTTCTTCACTCATTGGTTGCGGATGGTAGGTTGCAAGGAACTCATTGATAGCAGTTGGTCTCAACATTCCTATGGTGATCCTATGTATTGTGTGGTCTCTAAATTGAAGAGACTTAAGGCTAAATTAAAAATCTGGGGAAAAGATCATGTTTCGGCCATGGGTAAATGCCGCTAATTGCTGGAATCTGTAAGGGTAACAGTAGATATTCACATTAAACCTCACCTTCAGCAAATTGAAAGGGAGCTTGCTCATCAGCTATCGGATCATTTTGTTTTGGAGGAAGAGATGATGAGGCAGAAGAGTCGTCATGATTGGCTACATCTGGGAGACAGAAATACAAAATTTTTCTACACGGCTATGAAGGCCCGTCAGCGTAATAACCTTGGTCACCTCATTGGCTCTGGTGGGGAGAGGAACAGTACTTTTGATGACCTTAAGGTATCTGCCCCAAACTTCTACAAAGATCTCTACTATCATGATAACTACTGGAATGTATTTCCTAGGTTGGTTACTAAAAGGAAGCTAACAACTGGAGCAGTGTGTTGGTTGGATAGGAGAATTTCATCTGAGGAAATTAAGGAGGCAATATTCCAAATGAATCCTAACAAATCTCCTGGGCTTGATGGATACAATGGGAGTTTTTATCAACAAAACTAGGGTACTATTGGAGGAGAAGTCACGGAGGCAATAAAATACTTCTTTCGTAAGGGGTCCATGCTTAGGCAACTAAATCATACTTTTCTCACTCTGGTCCCCAAGAACTCCAATGCCAGTGGGTTGGGGGACTATAGACCAATTTCCTGTTGCAACGTGATCTACAAAGCCATAAGTAAGGTGATCTGTAATAGAATCAAAGCTGTTATCCATGAACTGATATCACCAAATCAAGCTGCATTCCTACAGGGTAGCCTACTAGCAGATAGCACTCTCCTGGCTCATGAACAGATCAGGGATTTTAGCAATCCTATGGGTTCACGTGCTTGCATCAAGTTAGATTTGAAGAAGGCTTTTGATAGCGTGAATCGTGAGTTCATCTACTTCATTCTTCACCAGTTTGGCTTTAGTCGAAAATTTGTCCTTTGGATCAGATAGTGCATTTCTACCCCCACATTTTCGGAAATGATTTTTGGCTCTCCCCATGGATTTTTTGGGAGCAACAGGGGATTGCACCAAGGTGACCCGATATCTCCTTACCTTTTTGTTATGGTCATGGAGGCGTTCTCAATCCTAATGGACCGTGCTATGGCTTCACGCTCTATTCTTCCTATGAGGCAATCAGGTGCCATTTCCCATCTTCTGTTCGCCAATGATTTATTGGTTTTTTGCCGTAGCAATAATAGATCCCTTAATGGTCTCAAAACTTTATTGGAAGATTTTTCACACATTACTGGCCTCCAAATAAACTGGGATAAGAGCTCTATCATATTCAGCAAGGGAACGAAGAATCCATTGGATCTGGCGGGTTCTTTGGGTATTAAGCTTGCTTCCTCCTTCACCACCTACCTCAGTTTACCCCTCTCCACTAATTACCCCAAGTCATCAATGTATAGCAGATTGGTGGATAAATGTCAGAAACGCCTTACGGGATGGACTTCATCCTTACTCTCTACCTCTGGCAGAATTGAGTTGGTAAGAACTGTGATCTATGGAATGGTTAATTTCTGGGTGCAAGCTTATCACATCCCCTCAACGGTACTATGAGCAATAAACTTAATGTGTAGAAAATTCATTTTGGGAGCCTCCAAATCTTGGGCATGGCAAGATGTTTGTACTCCCAAAGAAGAGGGGGGGTTGGGTTACGGCAACTGAAGGATTTAAATGAGGCGGCCAGAGTAAAAATGACTTGGCGACTATTCAAAAGTAATTGCCTTTTGGCACAACATATGAGAAGGAGCTATGGGGGATTGGCTCACTTTTATTCCACTAAAGGGAAACCTTCTCAATCAGGCACTTGGAAATTCTTGCTTCATTGCAGAAGTAACTCTAGCAAGCTTATCTGTCGAAAGGTGTGTAATGGCAATTCTACCCTATTTTGGGATGACAACTGGCTCCCGTGTGGACCACTAAAGGATTTATACAACATTCCCCCAGGAGAAGGAGACAAGTTAGTCAGTGAATATTGGAATGTGACATCATGGGTGGATGATCCAAACATTGTTCATATCTGGCCGGCCCTCCTTCAATGCATCCTACATCCGGGTCCTGATAAATGGGAATGGATTACGGGATAACAATTCCAATTCGAGACGCTTGGAATGGAGTAAGACATCTAGGTACTAAATTCTGCTACTATCCAATAGTTTGGGACAAGAAACACATACCAAAATTCTCCATCACTCTTCTTAAAGCCTTCCGGGATAAACTACTGACCAAAGAACACTTGCTCAAGTGGTGTCCTACTGCCCAAGAACACTGTGTGCTCTGCAATGAAAATATTGCTGAGACTTCCGGCCATCTCTTTTTTGAATGCGCATACTCCTCTTACATTTTGAAGCGAAGCCTCCTGAAGCTAGGAATCTCCATCCCTATTACCGCGGAACTTCACGCAGCGGGGGATTACTTCCTTGCTCATTTTGTCAAGAAGTCCGCCGTGTGCCATCTTGCAAATTCTGTACTCGCGGCCGTCATTTGGCACATCTGGATGGAGCGAAATAGGCGTATATTCGAGGACTCTTCACTTCCCAAGACCCGTCTGTTTGATGCCATTGCCAATGACATATGCTATCTGATGGGGAGCCTGGACGCAAAGGACCTGACTGAGAGTTCTATTCTGTCCAATTGGGATATCAAGGGCTGTGGTTGAGAAGTCTCCCAGTTTTGTTTTGTGAATCTTGGTTGTCTGCCAAGCACCGGGCTTTTGTTACTCTTTTTTTACTGGGCTTTGTAACTCTTTTCTACTTGCTTTTATGTTAGCTGAGGTCCGGGCGCGGGGTGCGGACATTTTAGTGATGTGTGAAGACGCTTGTGTCTGCTCCACATCCTAATGTGTCTTAATCCTTACCCCCACCTATGTACACTTTGATCTTGTTTATAGAATACTTTAACTTTCCAAAGAAAAAAATATATTGCATGCAACGAACTAGGGCTTCTTGTTTGATGATAACAAACATGTATGAACGATTTGATGTGCGTGTTAAGTGTTAGCAGGAGTGGCGAGGATGTAAATACTCAAATGATGACTAAGTCATTTTGATGGAGAATTTGCTATACTCACTACAATGGACTTGGTCAATTGTGGAGAGATATGGAGAAATCAATTTAGATTGTTTCAAATCAATTAGAGACTTATTCCAAATCCATATCCTATATGCATTGCTCTGTGGATGAAATCAAATCGCAATTCAAATCAATATCAATACCAATCCTGTTACGAGGTGGAACTCGCGTACAATGAATTTGTATTAATGGGAACCAAGGGCACGGTGGTTATGTGGAGAAGGGGGTTTAGGTAGGCTATTTGACAAGCGATTAGTGGGGTGAAGAAGTCGATCTCGACGCCAGTGACGGTCGCGGGGCTGAATCTCGCCGGATGCGGCTGGACAAGGTTGAACGGCAGGGGGGTGACGCCGACTGGTGTTGATAGGCGAGCTCTCCTGCAACACAAACAACTCGTCAGAAGGGCTGGGTTGGGGGTTCAACCCTTAGCCCCTCCGATGCCTAAGTCAGTGATAGGGCTTAAAATGGGGGGCTGGTCACGCCGGTCGGACTAACGGTGTGTCGACCGCGCGTGGCGAGCTATAGGTGGGAGAACAAAGATATGGAAGACCTTTGCACTCGTGTGTGAATAGTTGAATGAGAGAGAATTCTGCAGCCACCTCTTCTTCGTAAGAGGAGGGGGGGTATTTATACCTGACGGATGATGACTTGGCACGCTGAGCTGGCTCGGTTGTCAGCGGAAGCTTCGGACAAGGACATCGGGAACAGGAGTTTCTGACCTGCCTCTGTCAGGCGGCGCAACGGCCAAGAGGTGCTTTTGTCGGGATGTCAGGGCCGAAAGCACCAACCGCCGGTCAGGTCAGCCGCCTGGGGGTGCTTTGTCAGGCGGTCGGGTGACGTATGTGTCAGTTGTGCCTTTGTCCTAGGCTGTTTGTCGTTAGCGTCGAACTAAAGGTCTGGCTCATTTTAGGCGCCGCGGTTCGCGGGAATCGGACGGGCTGTTCCGGTCGGGGGTTGTCCGGCCCGACCACGCCCGTCCGTAGGCCTGGCCTTGATACCCAAGCGTCCCCAAGCGCGCTACCCCGAGGGGCCGGGCGGCCGCGGTTGTTCGCCTCGGCCGGCTACAGTTGCTCGCCTCGGCCGTTTCGGGGGGGGCGCCGTAAGGCGTGCCTATCTCCATGATGGCCCGGGTCCTCGGGGCGGCGGCCCTGATTGCTAAAGGGTGAGCTAAAGGGGTATGTTAGCGGATCCGGGCGGGAGTCGGGCTATTATGATCTTTAGGTCGTAACAATTGCCCCCGGCCTTCGAGTCTGAGGCGGCAGCCCGACTCGGCTCGGAGGGCGAATCATATCCAACATTCCGGACCCTCAATGTGGGCCTTGGACCCACCGGGTTGTGACGGTGGCGGCTTCGGAACTCCCGCTTCAGTGGTCATCATTACGATTTGAAGAAAAAAAAGGTGGGAGAGGAAAACGAAGCGTCTCTGCGATTGAGTTTGCGACACGTGGATGAGGTGACTCTCACGCCAGTCGAGGCGTCGGGGATGTCTCGATGGGCGCCGCGTGGCGAAAGTTTGACGGCCGAGATGGCCCGGGGGCCCCCTGTACCGCCTAAAATGGTCTGGGAGGCGGTCGGCGGGAATTTTTTGTCTTTCTCCGATTCTCCTCCGGCGCTCGATTTTTCTATTTGGAGCTTACTGGCTAACCTGTCCCTTCCGTCGTCGGCCGTCTTCTTCCGATCGTCTTCCAGGTTCAAGGGAGCAACAGGTAACAACAATCAATTTCCTTCCTTTCCGATCAATGGCTTCTCGATTCGAGATTGGAGGGAGTAGCCGGGTGGGGGAGGAAGAGTCGGCGTGCGAGGGGGCGTCGCAGCCGGGGGTGCAGCGGATCAGGGAAAGATGGTCATGGTTATCCGTTGCACCGAGAGACATTGAGTCCTCCCGACGCAGGTTGGATAGGATCAACATCCGGGAGATTCGCGTGCGGTTTGTGCGACAACCCTATGAGGTGCGGGTTCCCGGGTCGGGGGAAGCGGTGAGCTCACCGGGGAATGATGAGGTCGGGGTCTATGTCCGGTCCTTTGAGTTGGGGCTCCGCTTTCCGATCCACCCGTATTTGTTTCACTTGCTGAATTTCCTGGAGCTGCCGATATTCGCCTTAGCGCCCCGTTCCTGGGGCCTGTTAGTGGGGTTTGTCGTTTTGTGTCTCGCTTGCTCCTTGAGTCCCTCCTTGGCGTTGTTTCAGCATTTCTTCGTGGTTCGGAAGTGGGGGGTGTATCATCGCGTTTGCGCCAGGAGAGGGCGAGAACTCATCCTCGAGGTGCCTGATGATGTCGGCGATTGGATGAGGGAGTTCGTCTTCGTGACGGTGCCAAGTGACGTGGCGCTGACGTCGAATTGGGGGGCGCGGAATCCCTTCGTGAATGAAGGGGTGGAGTTGACCGGGGAGGATATTGCCAAAGCTCAGATTTTGAGGGAGCTGCCCGAGGCGTGTCGTCATTGGGCGAGTCTAACGCAAAGCAGTCGGCTCGCCCAGGACTTTTGGGCCCTAGGTATCTTTGACGTTTTGTTAACTTTGGGCTAGGCTCGCCCTGATGGTCTTTCTTTTCCTTTCAGGCGAAGACCCGATGAGGGAGCCGGAGGTGGTGTCTGGTTCGGCCGGTGCCCCGACCTCGGGGGGTACTGATCCTCGCGGGAAAGGCAAGGGGGCGGCTAGTGAGGCGGGATCCCCGAACCGTGGGGGCGGGGCCCCCCGGGGGGAGAGATTGCACCCAGGACGGACATCAGTCGGACGAGACCGCTCCGCCGGTGGGTCCAGCGAGGATCGTCCCGAGGGCGTGCCCGAGGGAGGGGCCCGACCCTCCGTCCCCCCGCGGGTATCCGAGGTGGTTGCGCCCCGCCGGGCGCATGTGGTTCAGAAGTGGCCATACGGGATCCCTTTGCGGGAAATGGGGGCGTCGTCGAGTCAAGCCTGTGAGGGCGCTCTCATTCGTTTTAAGAGGACCCGAGAAGAGGTCAAGGCGTACCCTGATGACCATCTCCGCAAGTTTCCCTTTCGAGTCAGCCGCGACGAGTCGGTATTCGAAGATGCGGGAGTGGCGGCGCGGCTCGCCGAGTATTGCGGGTTGCCGCGCGATCGTGAGTCGTTGACTCACGTGGGGGCGGAGCGGCTGTGTGGCTCGGCTATATGGCACGTAGTACAGGTAAGCTGGTTTTCTTTACTCGCACGCCGGCTTTGTGTGCCCGTGTCTCACTGATTCAAGGTTTAAGTAGATGCTTACGAACGTGCTAGCCCTGCGGGGCCGTCCCGCCGCGGTCGCCACCCGGGTGGCCCTGCGTGAAGCGAAGGAGAACCTTGGCGAGGTCAAGGAGAAGCTGAGGGACACAGAGGCGGAGCTGGAGAGGGATAGGGCGGCCGGCGGCGTGGAGAAGGGGCGGGCTGCGTACTTCGATTTGTCCAAAGCGGCGGTCCAGAAGCGGCGCCGCTAGAAGCGTGGGTTCGGGGAGGGCCGTAACTTCTCGTGATGGGGTTATGAGCGATGTGTTGTTGTAGTGGGTGGAGAGTCAAAGGTTCCATGTAAGGGTTAGCGGTTTGAGTAAATAAATTTTGATTGTTTTGTGCCAAACTGTATTCGTGTAAGGTTAGCCCGTAGAATATACGATTTGTGGGGATGTGATTGCCCCCAACTTCGCTCTGCCGGGGATTCCGGTAGAGGGGAGTTGAGATGAGTCACGGTCTCTGTTCGTTTGCTTGGGCGCCCGTGCCAAGTGTTGGAATTGAGATGGGTTCCCGTGACGGCCGGGCCGAAGGAGAGCGGAAATGGCAATGATGCGAGGGAAGCTCCTGCTTTGGCCGTGCTGACGGGTGTTAGACCAAATATTGGGTCCAACTCTGAGGGTTTTTTGGCCGGACTGATGGAGGACGGACCAAATCTTGGATCTGGCGTTGGTTCCATGATTTGGCCGGACTGTCGGAGGCCGGATCTAATCTTGGATCGGGCGTTGGTTCCATGATTTGGCCGGACTGTCGGAGGCCGGATCCAATCTTGGGTATGGCGTTGGTTCCATGATTTGGCCGGACTGTCGGAGGCCGGACCAAATCTTGGCTCTAGCGGCGATATCGTGGGGTAATTTCAAAAGAGGGTAATCATTTCGTAGGGATTTGGGCGGGATTTGTTGGCGGTTGTCTGACTTGACGTCATCCTGGCGAATCGACGGCGGGCGGGAACCGAGGCGGCCCGACCACTGTGGTTACGACACGTGGCGCAACTGACGGTTTTGACGGGACGCGAAGCGGCAGAACACGTGGGTTGGTGATGGACAGGACCCAGATTGGTGACGCGTGTCGTTGGTTCGACGGTCACGATGCCGATGTTTTGCGGGACCGCTTTAGAGATATATAGCCTGTGGGGGGGGTAAAAAAGGTTGAATGTCGAGGAGCTAGGGCTTGTAAGAGGTTTAAGAATCATTTCCAGAGCCGTTCTCGTAGGAGCGGTCGGCGGAGCAAAGCGAGAGTCCGAGGCGACAGCACCCGTTAGGTAAGACGCCCATTTGACTAATGTCTTCCACGATGTCTCCGATTCTGGGTCAGGGTTCTGGGGGAGTTGGGGAGGGAAGTTCAGCCGCGGAGACCGGAGGGGTGCCCGTCGAGATTGCGGGAGTGAAGTCGGTGCTGAGGAAATCCATTGGGGAGATCTTCGCGAAGTACGTCAGGCCGCCATACTCGGTTCGTGAACCGGAGCCGCAGGAAAGGGTGTGTTTTGCGGGGGACCGGGAGGTTGGAGTGTACGTCTCTTCATTTGAGCAGGGTTTGCGCTTTCCCCCTCATCCGTTCGTGCTGGAAGTGTTGAACTTCCTGGAACTGCCGCTGTATCGTCTGATGCCCAATGCCATCAGTGCCATTGTGGGGTTCCTAGTGCTGTGTGTAAGCAATCAGGTTAATCCGTCCCTGTCCTTATTTCGCCACTTCTTCTTGGTCAAGAGGTATGGATCGTGCTACTATTTATCCGCGAAGAGGACGCATCCGCTCATCAAAGGGTTGCCTGGCAAAATTAAATTGTGGCGCCAGCAGTATGTGTTTGTGGAGGTGCCGGAGAAAGTGCTGATAAGGGCTGATTGGGCCGAGCTGCACACTCGCTCCCCCCCCAGAAGACCTCCGGGGCAAGTTCACTGAGCTTGGCCACCCAAACCGGAGCGCCATATGCGGGGTAGGCGACGGCCCAATACCCGTCCGACTATAGAGGCTGCGGGGAGGCGACGGCCCTATACCCCCCCTCTAAAAGACTCCGGGGCAGGACCAGTCCTCGCCACCCAAACCGGAGAGGGGCACGGGCCGAGCTGCACACTCGCTCCCCCCCCAAGAAGACCTCCGGGGCAAGTTCACTGAGCTTGGCCACCCAAACCGGAGCACCATATGCGGGGTAGGCGACGGCCCAATACCCGTCCGACTATAGAGGCTGCGGGGAGGCGACGGCCCTATACCCCCCCTCTAAAAGACTCCGGGGCAAGACCAGTCCTCGCCACCCAAACTGGAGAGGGGCACGGGCCGAGCTGCACACTCGCTCCCCCCCCCAAGAAGACCTCCGGGGCAAGTTCACTGAGCTTAGCCACCCAAACCGGAGCGCCATATGCGGGGTAGGCGACGGCCCAATACCCGTCCGACTATAGAGGTTGCGGGGAGGCGACGGCCCTATACCCCCCCTCTAAAAGACTCCGGGGCAGGACCAGTCCTCGCCACCCAAACCGGAGAGGGGCACGGGCCGAGCTACACACTCGCTCCCCCCCCAAGAAGACCTCCGGGGCAAGTTCACTGAGCTTAGCCACCCAAACCAGAGCGCCATAGGCGGGGTAGGAAACGGACCGATGCCCTCCCTCCCCCGAAAGGGCCCGTCACCCTTCTCCTCAAACCTCGGGAACCTACTCACGGTCCGCGAATCAAGGCCACCCCTACGGAAAGCCATCCCCGAGGAGTAATGCTAGACCCCCATAAAGCCGACGCCCGAAACGACTTGTCCAACTCAAGCAGGACCCTCGGGACGAGCGCCAATGACAAATGCCAGGCATGCCTGAGGGGTCACATCACCTGTCACCCATCGGGGTCACATCACCCATCAAAGAAGAATAAATGAGCACAGACGCTCACCATTATAAATCCCCCCTCTCCTCAGCTTCATGGAGAGGGGGAGAAAGGCAAAGGAAAGGATGTGGAGAAAAACTCGTCATTTTTACCACCCTCCCTCCCTTGAAATGCGCGGAAGACGCAAGCTTCGCCGACCGCAAAGATAGACGATCCACCAACCGGATATCCCGCTTACACAACGGCTACCCAGCCTGCAGCTCCCCTCCTTCTTTTGGACAACTTAAGGCAGGAGACCGGGCGCTCCGTGGGCACACCATGCCTCTCCACAAACGCCCGGGGTACGCAGGAGCGGCTGGCTGGAAACCCGATGGATGGGACGGACCTGCCAAATCACCTCACCGGACCCCCCGGCAGCCACCAGCGCCACCCCTTCCACTCATCGGCCTCCCCTGAACCGTTAACACCGGGGGGACGCACGGAGGGGATACAACCCGCATCCCTTCGCGCCTACCACGCGGAGCCTCCAATCGAGAGGAGCAACAGGGCCCCGTGGGATAGAACAACCACCAAGGACTCCCTCTCCCCCCAATTCTGGGAACGAGGGCCAAAGCCACTGCCGGGCTCCGACGCGATCATCACCCCTACGCCAAGGGGGAACTCTCTGAATCCCGCCACCCCACCTTGTCAGGGGCGCGACGCCAGAGAGGCGGACCAACTGCGAGAAGAACGTCCACTTACCTAGATCGACACACAGTCACGCCTACAATGTTACGCCTACGGGCCGATACAATGTTACGCCTACGGGCCGATACAATGTTACGCCTACGGGCCGATACAATGTTACGCCTTCGTACCAATTCAACGTTACGCCTATAGAAAGCCCCCGTTTTATTAAATTTTCGATCGTAGCCGATGAAAAGGCCAAAGACAAGTCCCGGTTTACCGCTGGTCATAACTCGGATAGACCTAAACCCGAACAACCTACGCAAAGGGAGGCGACCCCGCTGTCAAATCTCTCGGGCGCCATACGCGAAATAAAGGGACTCGACACGATTCAGCCTACGCCAACATAGAAACGGCCGCACCAAGGCGTAAATCTAAGAAGTAAATTTATGCATACACAGGCGGAAAGCCCAAAAGAGGCGGGGGCGAGTCATGCGAATCCTTACTTTCTTTCATTTTTAAACATACACAAGGGGGGGCGTACAGGGTCTCAGGTCCGTCGGCCTTAACCCCATCCTTTCGATCGTGGACATGAACAGGATGTCGCAAGAGCTCCCCGTGTCGATCAGGAGGCGGCTGACGATGGCCGTCCCGATCTGTGCTTCGATGACGATGGCATCGTCGTGTGGCAGCTCGATCCCCTCCAGATCCTCGTCGCTGAAAGTTATGGGTGGGTAGGCCATCCTTCTCCCTCTCCGGTCCCCTCCGAGACCCGCCGTCATTACTTGTCTCGCATACGCCTTCTTGCTTGACGACGATGCCCCACCTGAAGATGGGCCGCCGCATATCGTATTTATGCGCATGACGGGTTTCGGGGGGTGAAGCTCTTCCCGCTCGTCGTTTGCCGGAGGGTCTGCCCTCCGTGCCCTTCGGTGGTTCCCCTCTTCCCGGTCAGGTCTCCGGGCTCCGACGAAGTCCCCCAAGTGGCCCGCCTGGATCAGCCGCTCGATTTCCCTTTTGAGGGTGAAGCAGTTGTCGGTGTCGTGGCCGTGGTCCCGGTGGTATCGGCAGTATTTCTTGAAATCTCTCCGGGCGGGGTCCGACTTCATTTCTCGGGGCGGCTCCGGCAGCAGTCCGGCCCGTGTAGCCGCGGCCATTACCTCAATCAAGGAGGCGTTGAGTTGGGTGTAATGTGCCCGTAGGGGGCCTTCTTGTCTCGGGGCGACTCGAGGGAGCCCTTGGGCCGGAGCGAAATCGCGCGCCAGGCCAGGTCGGTCTTGCGGGCGGGGCCCGAGCGGTTCCCTCCTTGGTCGGGCCAGTTGGTCGCGGCCACGGTGCCCCTCTTCCTGCCTCGGCCGTGGGTGTGACCGGGGTTCGCCTTGGGGGGGTTTCGCCGGGGGGAATAAGGCCTTGGCGCCGAGAGTCTCTTCGGCCAGCGTGTGTCTCTCCGCCATAGCTACCAACGCTTCATAGTCGGTCGGCGGATCCCGGAGCAGTGATTTATGGAGGCTCCGAGTCCGCAGCCCCGTCTTGAAGGCCAGCATAAGCACTTCATCGCCACACGTCACCACCGCCCGTCTTTCCTCCTGAAAACGGCGGAGGTATCTACCCGTCGTCTCTCCCTCCCCTTGGACTATCGTGCTGAGATAGTATAAGGGCTTCTTTTTTGTTCGCCCGGCCCGGAACTCTTGGCAGAACTTATGGGATAGTTCGCCAAAGCTCCCTACGGACCTCGCGGGCAAGCCGAAGTACCAGTCCAGCGCGGTGTCCCTCAGGCTTTGGGAGAAATGTCGGCAAAGGAACGCCTCATCCATGTCCTGGGCTTCCATCGCCCCCCGGTATTGTTGCACGTGCGTGAGGGGGTCGCCCCTCCCATTGTACGTGGCCAAGTGAGGGGGTTTGAACCTTACGAGCCTGGGGGCGGAAGTGATCCACCGGGCGAGTGGCGTGGCCTCCTCCGGGTAGGTCGGGCGATCCGGCGCATCCCCCCTCCGCCACTCGGGGGTCGGGCTTCGGTCGCGCCTCGGCCGCCGACGGTCCTCCGTCCCCGGGGAGTAGCCCGACGATCTCCAGGCGGGGCTCCTTCCTTGGGCCGAGGATTCGACGGGTTGCGGGCTACGGTCCTCCCAGCGCCCACGCCTCCTGGCCAGCTCTCCTCGGGCCTCCATCCGTTCTTGATTCTCCCGAAGGAGTCTTTCACGCTCGGTGGTGAGGAAGCGTAGTTGCCGACAAACGGCTTCCTCGCGCAGGGTATCGGAGGGGTGGTGTTGGTGATGGGGGCCGCCCCCTCCAGGCGGGGACCTGTTCAGCAACGGGTCCCGCCCGTTCCCAGGCCGCCGGGCCGTCGTCGCCTCGTCCAGGAGTTCTCGGTTGCTCCTGTTCTCCATCCTCAGCCTCTCGCGCTCCGCGATGATGAAGCGAAGCTGGCGGCGGGCGGCCTCCTCTTCCAGGTAAGCCTTCCGGGTGGTCTCGGCCGCCTCGTCCAAACGCCTCTGTGCGGCGGCCGCCTCCCCCAGGCGCCTCCACCGCTGCGCGACTTCTACCCCCTCTTCCAGGAGCCTTTGCTGGGCCGCGATCTCCTCAGCAAGCCCCCTATGCTCCCCCTCCTCCTCGAACTGAGGGTGGAGGTTTCGCCTCACGTTCAGGGGCTCTCAGGGACCGGGAGGAGGTTCCGTTCCAGCCGTCTGACAGCCTCCCCTGGCCTGAGCAACGGCCTCGAAGCTCTTCAGGACGGCGGGGACTGAAGTGTGTTCGATCTCGGAGCCCATCCCCAGAAGGGGGTCGGACGCCGGGGTGATTTGTAGGGAGAGCGGTTCCTGTCCCACGGGATCTTTGCCGTGGTCCGGGTTCCGCGAGATCGGTATGGAATCTAACATGGGTGTGACCCTTCGTTCCCACAGACGGCGCCAATTGTTACGAGGTGGAACTCGCGTACAATGAATTTGTATTAATGGGAACCAAGGGCACGGTGGTTATGTGGAGAAGGGGGTTTAGGTAGGCTATTTGACAAGCGATTAGTGGGGTGAAGAAGTCGATCTCGACGCCAGTGACGGTCGCGGGGCTGAATCTCGCCGGATGCGGCTGGACAAGGTTGAACGGCAGGGGGGTGACGCCGACTGGTGTTGATAGGCGAGCTCTCTTGCAACACGAACAACTCGTCAGAAGGGCTGGGTTGGGGGTTCAACCCTTAGCCCCTCCGATGCCTAAGTCAGTGATATGGCTTAAAATGGGGGGCTGGTCACGCCGGTCGGACTAACGGTGTGTCGACCGCGCGTGGCGAGCTATAGGTGGGAGAACAAAGATATGGAAGACCTTTGCACTCGTGTGTGAATAGTTGAATGAGAGAGAATTCTGCAGCCACCTCTTCTTCGTAAGAGGAGGGGGGGTATTTATACCTGACGGATGATGACTTGGCACGCTGAGCTGGCTCGGTTGTCAGCGGAAGCTTCGGACAAGGACATCGGGAACAGGAGTTTCTGACCTGCCTCTGTCAGGCGGCGCAACGGCCAAGAGGTGCTTTTGTCGGGATGTCAGGGCCGAAAGCACCAACCGCCGGTCAGGTCAGCCGCCTGGGGGTGCTTTGTCAGGCGGTCGGGTGACGTATGTGTCAGTTGTGCCTTTGTCCTAGGCTGTTTGTCGTTAGCGTCGAACTAAAGGTCTGGCTCATTTTAGGCGCCGCGGTTCGCGGGAATCGGACGGGCCGTTCCGGTCGGGGGTTGTCCGGCCCGACCACGCCCGTCCGTAGGCCTGGCCTTGATACCCAAGCGTCCCCAAGCGCGCTACCCCGAGGGGCCGGGCGGCCGCGGTTGTTCGCCTCGGCTGGCTATAGTTGCTCGCCTCGGCCGTTTCGGGGGGGGGGCGCCGTAAGGCGTGCCTATCTCCATGATGGCCCGGGTCCTCGGGGCGGCGGCCCTGATTGCTAAAGGGTGAGCTAAAGGGGTATGTTAGCGGATCCGGGCGGGAGTCGGGCTATTATGATCTTTAGGTCGTAACAAATCCTATTTGTATTCCCATTCAAAAATGATTGCAAATCCTCTTTGCCTCCTATTCCTAAGGGATTCTAATAGATCCTTCTCAATCTCTCCTTACCGCACCAATACCCTAGGACATCTTATAAAAACCCTTCTCAAAGAGAAGAGAGGAAGTCGGCCTCATCAATTTCCCAAGGCAAAAAAGAACTAGCTGCTACAATAAAGAAATCCAAGGTGGCCATAAAATCAAAAGGGGAGCAAAAGAATGCGGCCACAAAAAAGTAGCAAAAAGAAATAAACCCTAGTATCCAAAACACAATCGTCACAGCCCTCATCAAAAGCCAAAAGAAAAACCCAAACATCCAACCCTTGCCGCAATCAAATGCCTGCATACATCAAAAGGCAAGATCCTCAAGCTCCAAATCATCAAGCCATCCACAAACAAGTCCAAGGCAACTCACGAGAAGAAGATATCTTCAACATCTATATCATCAATCTCCTCATCCCATGCGACCCTGCCGAAGTGATCACCATGCTGCCATACTCGCCAATTAGCGGACTCGCTGCATCACCCTTCAAAGCAACGAAGACAACGGCATGCCCTAACAACCACGTAGAGCTTCTAACCCTTGTTACCGTGAGAGAATCTCGCTGCCATCGACGACAAGTACGTGCTGCTGTTCATCTTCAACACCTACGAGTTCTTTGACTAAGCTGCCGCTATGCATCTCCTGCATGCCCTCGTTCACCGTGAAGATCTCCTTGTTGTCGTCGAAGCCTTCATCTCACTGTCAAGTTTTCAACAGAGCTACCGTCTTCATCAACTGCAAGCCGTCGAGAACTTCCTGATCATCAAGCAAAAGACGCAAAAGCCTAAGCCGTCGACTCAAGAACTGACCGTTCGTACTGTCATGAGAAGATTGTTGAGGTGTTGACTTTGTTGCAGCATCCAAGCTCCAAGCTACCGTGAATGCTAGATCCTTGCTGTAGCCGACATCTCCAAGCCATGGAGACAAGCTGCCGGTGAGAACCCTCCTGTCGTTCTTCTTCATGCTGTCGTAGGGTTCTTCATGCTGTCGTAGGGTTGATGAAGTCCTCGCAAGCTCTTTCTCCTGATGTGAACAAGAAACATGCACTTAGCTGACATGGATGCATGAAGATTTGATAACTGTGTGAATAATAAAGCATTTGGAAAATTGATAAGCGCAAAGCTTCACTCCAAATTTCAGTTGTACTGGAATTGATATACACACAAACCAGAATGCATCTTCGACTTCAACGATGGATAACATGAGATCCATACATCAGATCGAGATACCGTTTGTGTCAGATTGAAGCTGAAAACATGCAGATTAACAAAGACGACTATACAACCACGAACTAAGCATTTCTGAACTCTTTACTCTTTATATTCGTGTATTAGTGTGTTGATCTCTGTAGGTTAAACTTTACCGCTTTACTTGTGATACTTTGGGATCTTGTTTAGTGGTGGTCTAGACAAGAGGAACTTGACGGGTGTCGGATCTTGTTTAATGGTGCTTTAGACAAGAGGAACTTGACGGGTGTCGTCAAGTGAGAGCATATATTAGGATTGATAGTGTTGAACACAGTGAGTGGGGTACTGAGCCCTGTGAGTGTAGAGACGTTGGTTCTCTAGCTATTAAGGTTGTGCATGCACACTATTAATATAATATTTGCTTTCGGGGGCTGACGTAGGTCGTGGTGATCAATCAAACCAGTGTAAATCTCTGTGCATCTGAGTCTGATTATTATTTACCCTGCTTGTGATTATAACTGTGTGTGATATCTCGTGAGTTACACGAGAATCTTATATTAGCCTATTCATCCCCCATTTAGGCTTAGATTCAGATCCAACAAGTGGTATCAGAGCAGGTTATAAGATCTAGCCTAGACTGACCATGAATAACTCTATTAATTGTGATTTTTCTAAAGGTCAGTCCATATCACGATCCCCAAAATTTAATGGAGTAGATTATGCTTATTGGAAATCTAGGATGAAAATCTACTTGATATATGTTGATTATAAAGTTTGGTACATTGTCGAAAAAGGTTATAAGCCATCTGTTATTAAAATAGAAAATATTGATATGCTTAAACCTAAAGACAAGTGGGATGATAATGATTGGAAATTATATTCTTTAAATGAGAAAGCTATGAATGCTCTTATATGCTCTCTTGATAAATCTGAATTTAATCGTATCTCACATTGCCGAACTGCACATAAAATATGGTATACAATGGAGATGACGCACGAGGGAATGTAACAGGTGAAGGAGTCTAGACTTGCACTTTTGAGCACAGAGTACGAGAGCTTCTGCATGCTACCGTCAGAGTCCATATCAGAGATGTTTGCAAGGTTCACCAACATCGTCTACAAGTCTAGCTCACTCGGTAAGCCATATTCTAGCCTTGAATAGGTAAGGAAAATCTTAAGGGCGCTGCCAAGCTCTTTCAGGTCTAAAGTCACAGCCATCCAAGAAGCGAAAGATCTATCGCAGAAGAGAGTGGAGGACTTGATAAGCAACTTAATGTCTCACGATCTTGAGCTGCAGAGTATCGAGGCTAGAGAGAAATCAGATAAGAAGGAAAAAGCTCCACAACCACTAGCTCTTCAAGTTAGTGAAGAAGACGATGAGGAGGAGGAAATATCGTTAATGGTCAGAGGCTTCAGAAGATCCATCAAGACTTCTCAAGGTAGAGCTGACATGCAACAAAGGTTTAATCGCTCTAACCATTACAATCCTCCTAGAAATTTATCTGAACAGACTGCTATTAATAAAGTTAAATGTTTTAAATGTAAAAAAGCAGGCTCACGTTATAAAGGATTGCCCACAAGACACAGCTAATATTATGGAGAAGAAAGGAAAAGCTATGGTGCGAACGTGGGATATGGATAGCGACGATGTAAATGAGGATTGCGCACACTCTTCCCTCTGCCTCGTGGCAAAAGATGATCAGGTAAAATCTGGTAATAAAGCTGAACTTCTAATTTTTTGTAAAGGCATGCAAGAGGAAATTGAAGAGTTAGAATCCACATTAGAAAATTATAGAAATTCCAATGATGAAATGCAACAAGACACTTACAACATGATATTAGAAATTAAGAAACTAAAAGGAAAAATTGTTGCAAGTGATTCTACTATTGCTTTGTTGGAAAAGAGAACTCTATGTTGCATGAAAAAGCTAATTGTCTCTCTTGTCCTTCTCTATTGAATGATATTAGCATGCTTAAGCTAGATTTAATTAAGTTTGAAACTGAAAAAGACTATGTGATTAAGGAGCTTAATGAAAAACTGTGCATTCTAAATAAGGAGCTTAATGAAAAATTGTGCATTCTAAATAAGGAGCTTAAAAGAAAAACGGTTGAATTTGAAAAGAAGGAAGAAGAAAACAAGAAAGCTTTTATAAGTAAATGCACTTTGATTGTGAATGAAAATTCGTTATTGAAATCTAAAGTTACTAGTCTAGAATCTTCATTAAAAAAGTTTACAATTTGTAAACATTCATTAGATACTATACTTTAAAATCAATTATATGGCAATAATAAACGAGAACTTAGATTTGGTTTGAAATATGTTGAAAAGCCAAAATTTAAGAAAATTCACAATGTGCCTACTATTGTCAAAAATATGTGTGCAAAGTACTTTACTTGTGATAGTGTTGGTCATACATCTTATTATTGCAAGTTTAGGAACACGAACATGAAATTCAAACAAGTATGGGTTCCTAAATATTTGATGACTAACAAGAGTGGACCTTGTTGGATTCCAAGGTCACACATAGCATCTACCGTGTAGGACCGATGGAGATTTGGCGAGGAGTTTTGGATTGAACATTTTCATTATATAGCACTTTAACCAAACGACGACGCGAAGGTATATCCTTTTCCCTCTTTGAAATTAATGCATACCTTCATTGATTTTGCATGCTTGACTTATTTTTTGCGCATGTTAGTTTGCTTAGTTCACTACATATAAAAATTAAAAAAATGAAAAAGATTAAAAGCAAAAAAAAATGTGCTGAATGAAAATCTTTTCTCTTTGTATCATTCAAGTAGTATTATTGAATGCCATTCATATCCTTGTAGAAATCATTGCATTATTGTTATAGGTACATGCGCATGTTAGAATTCCTAAGTAGCCATGACATGTTTAATGAATTGAATAACTTGATTTCTACACATGCAATCTCACTTCCACGTTTATTGAATATTGGTGCACAATTGGAGATTCTTTTATGAAATGTTGAAAAGTGAATGTAGGTTGAAAATAACTGATAAATCTAAGGGATATGGTGTGTATTTGCCATGGATAAAAATTGAGCACAAAAGAACTAAATATGAAACAAGAAAAATGTAAAGGAATGAATATTGCTCCGTATGTAAAATGGATACAATTCATGGCAAGTATACTACCCACGAGTATCCAACATATGCTATATAGGTAATCTTTAGCGTTGGTGTATTTTACTCGTCAAGCAATGCCACCCACACATCTAAGAGTCCTTATATGCAATGTTTTTGGGGTGTGATATCTTGAACTCATTTTAATGAGGTGGGGAAAATCAATCCTAGTGATCTCATGTTTGTTGGAAAATGTGGATTGATTTTGTTTGATTTCTAAAGAGTTTCTCCCTTTGTACTTCAATTATTTAATCATCACACTTACACGATGGTGTAGAAGTCTTTGTTACGCTTTTCATCAAATTTGAAGTGCTTATCTTAAGGAAAACGCCATGCAAATGCTAGTTGTAATTTATAATACTTTATTTTTGCATGTTACATGAACTAGACTTCATTTATACGCTTTTGATGATAACAAAAGGGGGAGAAAATATTGAAGATTTGGTGCATTAATTCTTATATGTGCATATTTGAATATTGGTTTAAGGGGGAGCATTAATGAATAATTGAATATGAGAAGAATATATGTTCAAGGGGGAGCATGCTAGAAACATTATTGCCACATTGTTTGCATGCTTGTATGCTTGTTCATCAGTGTCACATTTGTTTTCAAACATCCTCCATCACACTTCACACACACACACACACACACACACACACACACACACACACACACACACACACACACATATCACGATGATATCATTTCAATAATAATTGCTCAAATATTGTATATTGGTTTGTCATTATCAAAAGGGGGAGATTGTTGGATGCAACGATTTAGGACTTCTTGTTTGATGATAACAAATATGTGTGAACGATTTGATGTGTGTGTTAAGTGTTTGCAGGAGTGGCGAGGATGTAAACACTCAAATGATAACTAAGTCAATTTGATGGAGAATTTGTTATACTCATTACAATGGACTTGGTCAATTGTGGAGAGCTATGGAGAAATAAATTTGGATTGTTTCAAATCAATTAGAGACTTTCCAAATCCATATCCTATATGCATTGCTATGGGGATGAAATCAAGTCGAAATTCAAATCAATATCAATACCAATCCTATTTGTATTCCCATTCAAAGATGATTGCAAATCCTCTTTACCTCCAATTCCTAAGGGATTCTAATTGTTCCTACTCAATCTCTCCTTGCCACACCAATACCCTAGGACATCTTATAAAAACCCTCCTCAAAGAAAGACAGTAAGTCAGCCTCATCAATTTACCAAGGCAAGAAAAACTAGCGGATACAACAAAGAAATCCAAGGCGGCCATAATATCAAAATGGGAGCAAAAGAATGCTGCCACAACAAAGTACCAAAAAGAAATAAACCCTAGTATCCAAAACACAATTGTCGCAGCCCCCATCAAAAGCCAAAAGAAAAACCCAAACATCCAACCCTTGCCGCAAGCAACTTCGCTAAGAAAACCATCACCTGTTGCATACACCAAAAGGAAAAATCATCATGCTCCAAATCATCAAGCCATCCTCAAACAAGTCCAAGGCAACTCACGACAAGAAGAGATCTTCAACATCTATATCATCAATCTCCTCATCATATGCGACCCTGTCGAAGTGATCACCACGCTGCCATACTCGCCAAATCGCGGGCTCGCTGCATCAACCATCAAAGAAACGAAGACTACTGCACGCCCTAACAACCGCATGGAGCTTCTAACCCTTGTTACCGTGAGAGAACCTCGCTGCCATCGACGACAAGTACGTGCTACCGTTCATCTTCAGTCCTATGAGTTCTTCGACCAAGCTGCCCCCTGCATCTCCTGCATGTTCTAGTTCACCGTGAATTCTCCTTGTCGCCGTTGAAGCCTTCATCTCGTTGTCGAGTTTCCAATAGAGCTGCCATCTTCATCAACCGCAAGTCACCCGAGAACTTCCTGCTCATCAAGCAAAAGCAGCAAAAGCCCAAGCCGTTGACTCAAGAACTGACCGCTCGTACTGCCGTGAGAAGCTTGCTGAGGTGTCAACTTTGTTGCAACATCCAAACTCCAAGCTACCGTGAATTCTAGATCCTTGCTGTCGCCAACATCTCGAAGTCGTAGAGACAAGCTACCGATGAGAACCCTCTTGGCGTTCTTCTTCATGCTACCGTAAGGTTGAAGAAGTCCTCGCAAGCTCTTTCTTGTGACGTGTACAAGAAACATGCACTTAGCTGACATGGATGCATGAAGATTTGATAGCTGCATGAATAATAAAGCATTTGGAAAATTGCTATGCGTAAAGCTTCACTCCAAATTTCAGTTGTACTAGAATTTCTATACACAGACCAGAATACATCTTCAACTTTAACGATGGATAGCTTGAGATCTAGACATCAGATCGAGATACCGTTTGCGTCAGATTAAAGCTGACAACGTGCTGATTGACAGAGACGACTACACAAACAGGAACTGAGCATTTCTGAACTCTTTACTCTTTATATTCGTGTATTAATGTGTTGACCTCTGTAGGAAAAACTTTACCGTTTACTTGTTAAACTTTTGGATCTTGTCTAGTGGTGGTCTAGACAAGAGGAACTTGACGGGTGTCGTCAAGTGAGAGCATATATTAGGATTGATAGTGTTGAACACAATGAGCAGGGTACTGAGCCCGGTGAGTGTAGAGACGTTGGTTCTCTAGCTATTAAGGTTGTGCATGTACACTATTAATATAATATTTGCTTTCAGAGGCTGAACGTAGGTCGTGGTAATCGACCGAACCGGGGTAAATAGGATGTGCATCTGAGTCTGATTATTATTTACACTGCTTGTGATTATAACTGTGTGTGATATCTCGTGGGTTGCACGAGAATTTTTTATTAGCATATTCACCCTCCATCTAGGCTTAGATCCAGATCCAACAAGTGGTATCAGAGCAGGTTATAGGATCTAGCCTAGACTGACCATGAATAACTCTATTGATTGTGCTTTTTCTGAAGTCAGTCCATATCACGACCCCCAAAATTTACTGGTGTAGATTATGCTTATTGGAAATCTAGTATGAAAATCAACTTGATATCTGTTGATTATAAAGTTTGGCACATTGTTGAAAAATGTTATAAGCAACATGTTATTAAAATTGAAAATATTGATATGCTTAAACATGAAGACAAGTGGGATGATAATGATTGGAAATTATATTCTTTAAATGAAAAAGCTGAATGCTCTTATATACTCGCTTGATAAATCTGAATTTAATCGTATCTCACATTGCCAAACTGCGCAGGAAATATGGCATACACTGGAGGTGACGCACGAGGGAACGTCACAGGTGAAGGAATCTAGACTTGCACTTCTGAGCACATAGTACGAGAGCTTCTGCATGCTACCGTTAGAGTCCATATCAGAGATGTATGTGAGGTTCACCAACATCGTCTACAAGTCTAGCTCACTCGGTAAGCCATATTCTAACCTTGAACATGTAAGGAAAATCTTAAGGACGCTGCCAAGCCCTTTCAGGCCTAAAGTCACTGCCATCCAAGAAGCAAAAGATCTATCGCAGATGAGAGTGGAGGACTTGATAGGCAACTTAATGTCTCACGAGTTTGAGCTGCAGAATATCGAGGCTAGAGAGAAACCAGAGGAGAAGGAAAAAGCTCCAAAGCTACTAGCTCTTCAAGCTAGTGAAGATGACGATGAAGAGGAGGAGATATCGTTGATGGTCAGAGGCTTCAGAAGATACATCAAGACTCCTCAAGGAAGAGTTGACGTGCAACAAATGTTTAATCGCTCTAACCATTACAATCCTTCTAGAAATTTATCTGAACAGACTGCTATTAATAAAGTTAAATGTTTTAAATGTAAAAAGCAGGGTCACGTTATAAAGGATTGCCCACAAGACACAGATAATATTGCGGAGAAGAAAGGAAAAGCTATGGTGCAAATGTGGGACATGGATAGCGACGATAGGAATGAGGATTGCGCACACTCTTCCCTCTACCTCATGGCAAAGATGATCAGGTAAAATCTGATAGTAAAGCTGAACTTCTAATTTTTGGTAAAGGCATGCAAGATGAAATTGAAGAGTTAGAATCCACATTAGAAGATTATAGAAATTCCAACGATGAAATGCAACAAAACACTTACAACATGATATTAGAAATTAAGGAACTAAAAGGAAAAATTGTTGCAAGTGATTCTATTATTCTTTTGTTGGAAAAAGAAAACTCTAGGTTGCATGAAAAAGCTAATTGTCTCTCTTGTCCTTCTCTATTGAATGATATTAGCATACTTAAGAGAGATTTAATTAAGCTTGAAACTGAAAAAGACTATGTGATTAAGGACCTTAATGAAAAACTGTGCATGTTAAATAACGAGCTTAAAAGAAAAACGGTTGAATTTGAAAAGAAGGAAGAAGAAAACAAGAAAGCTTTTATAACTAAATGCACTTGGATTGTGAATGAAAATTTGTTATTGAAATCTAAAGTTACTAGTCTAGAATTGTCATTAAGGAAGTTTACAATTGGTAAACATTCATTGGATACTATACTTGAAAATCAATTATATGGCAATAATAGACGAGGACTTGGATTTGGTTTGAAAAATGTTGAAAAGCCAAAATTTAAGAAAATTCACAATGTGCCTACTATTGTTAAAAATATGCGTGCAAAGTGCTTTTCTTGTGATAGTATTGGTCTTACATCTTATTATTGCAAGTTTAGGAACACGAACATGAAATTCAAACAAGTATGTGTCCATAAATCTTTGAGGACTAACAAGAGTGGACCTTGTTGGATTCCAAGTTCACACATAGCATCTACCGTGTAGGTACGATGGAGATTTTGCAAGGAGTTTTGGATTGAACGTTTTCATTATATAGCTCCTTAGCCAAACGACGACGCGAAGGTATATCCTTTTTACTCTTTGATTTTGCATAGATTTTGCATGCTTGACTTATTTTGTGTGTGTGTGTTAGTTTGCTTAGTTCATTACATATTAAAATTTAAAAAATGAAAAAGATTAAAAGCAAAAAATGTGCTTTATTAAAATCTTTTCTCTTTGTATCATTCAAGTAGTATTATTGAATGTCATTCATATCCTTGTAAAAATCATTGTATTATTGTTATAGCTACATGCGCATGTTAGTATTCCTAAGTAGCTATGACATGTTTAATGAATTGAATAACTTGATTTCCACACCTACAGTATCACTTCCACGTTTATTGAATATTGGTGCACAATTGGAGATTCGTTTATGAAATGTTGGAAAGTGAATGTAGGTTGAAAATAACTGATAAATCTAAGGGATATGGTGTGTATTTGCCATGGATAAAAATTGAGCACAAAAGAACTGAATATGAAACAAGAAAAATGTAAAGGAATGAATATTGCTTCGTATGTAAAATGGATACAATTCATGGCAAATGTACTATCCACGAGTATCCAACATATGCTATATGGGTAATCTTTAGTGTTGGTGTATTTTACTCGTCAAGCAATGCACACCCCACATCTAAGAGTCCTTATAGGCTATGTTTTTGGGGTGTGGTATCTTGAACTCATTTTAATGAGGTGTGGAAAATCAATCCTAGTGATCTCATGTTTATTGGAAAATGTGGATTGGTTTTGGTTGATTTCTAAAGAGTTTCTGCCTTTGTACTTCAATTATTTAATCATCACACTTACATGATGGTGTAAAAGTCTTTGTTACGCTTTTCATCAATTTTGAAGTGCGTATCTTAAGGAAAATGCCATGCAAGTGCTAATTGTAATTTATAACACTTTATTTTTGCATGTGACATGAACTAGACTTTGTTTATACGCTTTTGATGATAACAAAAGGGGGAGAAAATATTGAAGATTTGGTGCATTAATGCTTATATGTGCATATCTGAATATTGGCTTAAGGGGAAGCATTAATGAATAATTGAATATGAAAAGAATATATGTTCAAGGGGGAGCATGAAAATAGGGGGAGCATGCTAGAAACATTATTGCCACATTGTTTGCAAGCTTGTGTACTTGTTCATCAGTGTCCCAATTGTTTGCATACATCCTCCTTCACACACACACACACACACACACACACACACACACACACACACACACACACACACACACACACACACACACACACCACATCACATGATATCATTTGAATCGTAATTGATCAAATCTTGTATATTGGTTTGTCATCATCAAAAGGGGAGATTGTTGGATGCATCTAGGACTTCTTGTTTGATGATAACAAACATGTGTGAAAGATTAGATGTGTGATAAGTGTTTGTAGGAGTGGCGAGGATGTAAATACTCAAATGATGACTAAGTCAATTTGATGGAGAATTTTCTATACTCATTACAGTGGAGTTGGTCAATTGTGGAGAGCTATGGAGAAATCAATTTGGATTGTTTCAAATCAATTAGAGACTTAGTCCAAATCCATATCCTATATGCATTGCTATGGGGATGAAATCAAATCGCAATTCAAATCAATATCAATACCAATCCTATTTGTATTCGCATTCAAAGATGATTGCAAATCCTCTTTACCTCATATTCCAAAGGGATTCTAATTGATCCTACTCAATCTCTCCTTGCCACACCAATACCCTAGGACATCTTATAAAAACCCTCCTCAAAGAGAAGAGAGGAAGTTGGCCTCATCAATTTCCCTAGGCAAAAAAAACTAGCGGCTACAACAGAGAAATCCATGGCGGCCATAATATTAAAAGGGGAGCAAAAGAATGCGACCACAACAAATTAGCAAAAAGAAACAAACCCTAGTATCCAAAACACAATTATCGCAGCCCTCATCAAAAGCCAAAAGAAAACCCCAAACATCCAACCCTTACCGCAATCAACTTCCCTAAGAATACCATCACCTGCTGCATACATCAAAAGGCAAAATCCTCAAGCTCCATATCATCAAGCCATCCTTAAACAAGTCCAAGGCAACTCACGACAAGAAGAGATCTTCAACATATATATCATCAATCTCCTCATCCCATGCAACCCTGCCAAAGTGATCACCACGCTGCCATACTTGCCAAGTCACAGACTCGCTACATCACCCTTCAAAGCAACAAATACCATGGCTTGCCCTAAGAACCGCGTGGAGCTTATAACCCTTGTTACCGTGAGAGAACCTCGCTCCCATCGATGACAAGTACCTGCTGCCATTCATCTTCAATGCCTACGAGTTCTTTGACCAAGCTACCCCCATGCATCTCCTGCATGCCCTAGTTCATCGTGAAGATCTCTTTTTTGCCGTTGAAGCCTTCATCTTGCTACCGAGTTTTCAACAGAGCTGCCATCTTCATCAACCGCAAACCACCGAGAACTTCATATACATCAAGCAAAAGTCGCAAAAGCCCAATCCGTCGACCCAAGAACTGACCGCTCGTACTGCCATGATAAGCTTGCTGAGGTGTCGACTTTGTTGCATCATTCAAGCTCTAAGTTACCGTGAATGCTAGATCCTTGCTACCGTCGACATCTCCAAGCAGTGGAGACAAGCTGTCGACGAGAACCTGATGTGTCCATGTTTTACACCTTTTTAATAGCATCATGACATCGCATTCCATGTCATTTTCGCATTCAAATCTACGTTATCGCATTTCTAACGTTATATTCGAGTTTCGTAGTGTTTTATGAATTTTCAGGGATTTTGGAGCGATTTGGGATCCCATCTGGGTATGGACACATCTGACACGCCCGTGAGCTCGTTGGCGAAGCTCTACATGAGTTCGTCGAGTTTTGGAAGCCATGGGAGGAGTGGAGGAGAGAGCAAGAGGAGAGGAGGAGCTTTAGATGCTCCAGGAAAGAGTTTTCCAGGCGACTCGACCAAGCAGAGCAGCTGCTCAGTCGAGCAGATGCAAAATGAAGAAGAGAGCAGATTCGTAGCCTGCTTGGACTGAGCACTCTTGGTGCTCGGTCGAGCAGCCCTTAATTCCTACGCCCGACTAATCTCTTGCATGGCCCGAGCAGCTTCTTCAGTGACCGAGTCAGCTATCTGCTCGACCGAGCAGAGCTGACTCAGTGACGTGCCCCCGGTTTGCAAGCCGTAAATGGCCGGGGGACCCGGTGGAGGTTTAGATATTTGTAACCGCAAGCGCACGGTGTTGTAGTGTGGCTTGGGGGTCGAACACAGGGAGGCTAGGATGTGCTTGTGTCAAAGAGGACCAAAATCACCCCGTGGGCGAGCTAGCCCAGATCGGCTGATGGGTTGTCACAGTAAAGGAATGCAAGGTATAGACAATATGAAGGAAAAACCTGGGACTCTGGTTTCGACCCCAACGAGCGGCTCTCGCCGATACGGCCTACAGGTAGGATGGTGATCGGAATTAGGGTCTAATGGTGAGACGTTGCCTCTAAAAGTGGTACCGGCATCCCATGGGCCCGATATTCCGGTCGGTGCCCAGGATGATACGCCGGACTTCCCGGGTTCGATCAGTGGGCACTCCCGTGTCCATTAACACTGATCGACTCTGGGAACATTAAGCTCGCAACGATAACTCCCAACGTCTCGTCATGCCGCTCCCGCGCGCTAGGATTCGGCGTCTACGCTAAGGGCGTGAGCTATGGCTAGGGAGTCAACCGCCAAGTTTATTCCCCCTTGGCCAAACAGTCAAAGGCGGTCTTTTTCCTACCGATGACAATACAACACCTCGCGTAACCGTTAGATTCCTAATCCCTATCGATTTCCTAACCCTATGGACGCATCAGGAAGAGCCCACGAAGGGGTTTCTGCCAAAATCCCGGATTTGGGAACTACTCACAAATATTCATTAAAAAGCGATCTAAATGAAAATGGACCGTCAAAATCATAATCAGACAATAGAAATGCAATGGTAGTAAAGCAATTAAGATAATACTAAAGTTTTACAAAGATCCAAAAACTTACAAAAACTGGAAAATTACAGCCGTCACAAAATGAAGAAAACAGTAAAAAATAACCAACTCCCGAATCTGGGAACCCTAGGGTTCTATTTATAGAAAACGACATCACCCGACCGGTTGACAAGTCAACCGGTCGGGTGAGCCACTTCACAAAATCACAGCGCAAAGCGGGGTTTCACCCGGTCAGTATGAACCGGTCGGTTGGATCTTGGATGCGGTCGGTTGGATCTTGGTGCCGACCGGTTGGATCTTGGTGCAGACCGAGTGAGGAGACCGGTTGGAACTTCGAGTCTTGGCTGTTGAAATTCAGCTACAGGTGAACCGATCGGGTGAAGGTCACCCGATTGGTTGGCAATCAGCTCCGAATTCCAGAGACATTGAGCTTCTGACCTGGTCGTTGAACCGACCGGGTGACTTCTCGTGAGCTCCAAGCTGCGCCCGGGTGGTGCACGCGTGCATCACCCGATCGGTTGGAGATGACCAACCGACCGGGTGAGTGGCTGAAAGATGCAACCTTTGTCGTTTAACCCCCTGGATCATGCGTGACTCCTCCCGTTGCTCTGGGGACACATGATATCATCGTTTTACGCCCCAAATGCCAACAAACTCCTGCAAAACACGGAAAAAACGGAAAAGTGAAAGAAAACAAGAAAACAAGAAAACACAAGAAAACACGAGAAAACGAATAAAAGACGGCGGTAAAATACGGAAAAACACGGAAGAAAACGTGCGTAAATGTATGAAATATAAACGCACGTCAAAATCCCCCAAGCTGAACTCTTCCTCGTCCTCGAGGAAGACGAGTGAGAGTAGGAGCTCGGAGGGGAAAAATAGAGAGAAAGAGAGAAAAAGAAAACTCTATATCCTAGATCACCCGTTAGGGCCAACAAAATCAAAAACGACACACCAAGCAAGCAAACGCCAAATCACATCACTAAACCTAGGAATACGAGTCCAGACAAGTGTCGTGGGCCCACGCGGTGAAGCGCGAGTGAGCGTGGTCGTGTGCTAGCAGACGGTGTCACTATCTACGATGTGCGATCAGTGTTCTAAAAATCGGCCTGGGCGGCCGCCTAGGCGGCGCCTAGGCGCTAGGCGGCCAGTAAACGCCCGGAGTATGGCCTGGGCGGTCAATCTGGGCGTTTTTGGGATTAATCAGCCGCCTAAGCGTTCTGGGCGGTGTCTGGGCGCTCTGGGCGGTTCCTAGGCGGTTCCTGGGCGGTGTCTGGGCGTTTTTGGTAAATGGCTTAATTGCACAAGAGTATCTTTTAAATTTTATTTTGTTGCACACAAATACTCTAAAGTATGTAAACTGGATTTGATTTAGTGTGTATTAAATGTTTGATCTATTTTAAATAATATATATTTATATTTATATATAAACATAAATATATTATATAAAAATAAATAAAATAATTAAAAACTGCAAATCCGCCTAGGCCGATTAATCCCCGATTAATCCCCGATTAATGCTCTGGGCGCTAGGCGCTAGCATTCCGAACGCCTAGCGCCTAGCGTTTTTTACAACCTTGTGTGCGATAAAGCTCGATATACACAGATCCAGGAAACGACCCAATTACCGATTCGAATTTGAAATTGCGGTGAATATTAGCTCAAGCATGCATGAGAAGAGTATAAGAATATAAGCGTATCATGCATCGGGGACTCCACAGCTAGGGACAGTGAAATCACCACACTATAGCCTAGATAATAGCTAAAAATTTCCTAAGCCAAGCGTTTTCGAAACCGATGGGGGTTGAGAAGATGTGGAGAAGAACACTCGGTGCAAATTCTCGTCTTCCCTTTATTCTCGGCAAGTAGGAAAATATATTCACACAGGAAATTTTTTGGGTTTTGGGTTTTTGTATTTTTTTTGGATTTGGATTTTTGGCTATACAATTTTTCTTTCTTTTCTTTTCTCTTCTTTTTGGGTTTTTCTTTTCTTTTCTCCTTTTTTGGATTTTTGGGTTTTTTTTGGCTATACACATGTGTACTCTCCCAAGTGGGAGAACGGTACACAACGAGAGGATTTGCACCAAGTAAAACAAAAAAGAAGTCGGAATCTAAACACTTGGGCAAAGAAAACTATTCTCGCTAATTAGAGCATGGGCTAAATGGGTTATCCTAGTCCTTAATTACGGAATCCCGACACATGCGAAATGAAGCGTACGATATATAGCATGCAGAAGAAGCAGACAGTAGAAATAAGTACCGCATATTCATATCGAAACATGATAATCTAGGGGTCATTCCTGGACAGGTATATAAAGTAAATCACAAAGCAGAAGCACACCAAACAGATAGGCACGACACACGACTCACAAAAAGCTAAGTGGACCCACGATGCGTGAAATGCAAGAGAACTCGAAATCCTAGGTTTAGTGAATGTGATTATCGATGCTATGCTAGGTGTGTGTGATTTTGTGGCAATTCATCATAGGGTTCATCTCTAGGAGAAAGAGATAAAAAGAAGAAAAGAAAAAAAAATAAAAACACGATGAAAACGGCACAAAAACGAAAAAGAAAGACTCAAATGGCGCACAAAGTGCGACTCCCCCCAAGCTGAAGCTTGCATTGCCCTCAATGCAATAAGAGTGAGTACGGGAAGGCAATGAAAATGGGGGGGAATACGCACCGACACAAAAAGAAATGAAAAACGAGGAAAACGCAGATACGAAACTAAAAATAAAGAAAAATCAAAATCAAACCACACGACACGAAAAACAAAAAAGAAAGAAGGAAAATAAACAAACTAGACGACACGACACGACACGACAAAAAAACACACGACACGACACGACAAAAAGGAAAACAAGCACACACACACAAAGAAAATAAAACACGACAACACAGCAAAACAGACTTCCCCCAAGCTAGACATGACAATGCTAGCAATGAAATATAAGCGTGAAAGTGCAGAAATATGCAAGGGGGATGTCAAAAACAAACAAAGTGAAAAGAAATAGAAATAAAAAGGAAGTGATGCGACACGTGAATGGGTCCTCCCCCTGACAGAGACAAAGCATGTCCCCGCAAAGACAGATGGGCACAAACATAGGGGGGACAAAAGCGGGAGGGAAAAATCAAGCGGGGGCACCACCCTCTGGGGGTGGTGATGGGGGCCTGTGCTGGGGACCAGGAGTCGTGGGGGGTGGAATGTGGAGCTCGGAGACATCGTGTGGGTCTTCACGGATGTGGCGAATGAAACTTTGAAGAAAGGGGAGGTCTCGGTCGACGGACTCCTGAGTTATCCGACCACCCTGTCCAGCTAGGAGGATCATGGCCGTGAATCGGTCGGCTTGGTCGTCGTCTTGGAATGACATCCCATATGCGGGATCGTCAACGTGAGGGGGGAGTGGTGCGTGGTGTGGTAAATGAATTGGTGGTGGTGGATTGAGCGGGGGGTTGTGTGCGACGAGTGCGACGGTTGGGCCTGGGTTGGAAGAGCTGGCGTCGGTGGGCTTAGCACGGCGGGGAGGCATTGTCCAGGAGTCGTGTGTGTGTGTATGCAAAATACAATGAGTAAACACAAACACAAACAACGAGCAAATGGATTATTTGGGGCAAAATTAAAATTGAGCTAAGGAGCGAGTTTACCCAAATGAGATGAAGATCGTTGCTCGTAGACGCCCCGATGTTACTCGATATGAGCACGTTGTGAAGCCGCGGCAATTTCTTCAGCAAGTTTCGAAATTTGGGGAGGATGGGTGAAAGTTAGGGTTTTGTGTGCGGGTGGAATCGAGGAGAATGGAGAGAAATTGATGGAGAGATGGATAGGGAGATGGGGGGGCTCGATTGGGGTTGAATTAGGGGGAGAACGAGGTCAGGCGCAAGAGGAGGAGGCGAAACGTCGGTTGGGGTTTCGAAAATGGCGAGGGCGGAACGAACGGGCGGCGACGGCTATATATATGGATTTAAGTCGACCCGGTCGGGTGAGTTATCACCCGATCGGTTGACATTAGGTCGAAAATGATGCTGAAAAAACACTACAGGCGACCCGATCGGTTGAGAACTCAACCGATCGGTTCGTCGCTCCACACATTTTTTCGAGAACTCTGGGTTTTGGTCGAGCCCCGGATACACACCCGGAGAACGATTGTAGTTTTACCGCAAGCGCACGGTCAAGTGGCGAGCGGGTATCGATCACGAGGAGGTGGTGTTGGCTCCAATCTATCCTAGGTTGTTTTGACTACGAATGTTTTATTGGTGGAGATGGTTATGGAATGATATAATAGAAATGGTGGTGGATGTCGGTGTCGGTGATAAAGAAGTCGGTCAAATATCGATTCAAATACTATATAATAAAAGTGTCTAGGGCTAGGGAGTTCCCGCTACGGATCGTCATTCATCCTTGTAAATAGTGAATCTCAATATTACTAGACTTGAATTGAGGTGAACTAGTCGTAACTGAATAGAGAACCAAGCTCACACTCTCGCGCTATTGCCGGTCTATAGCAAACCTAGGGTAGGGTCCAATCTCTTGCAAACCCTAGCCTAAGCCGCTAGCATTAGGATCGACATCATCGTTCAATCGCCCCTCGAGCTCACTCTCGTGCAAACTCGAGTTACGATCTAGGTTGTGATAGTTCGTATTCGTCCAATCTCTTGCAAACGAATATTGGTATAGATTTACAATTAAAAATCCTAGCTTTGGTCCAATCTCTTGCAAACCAAATCTAGAGAAATCCAATTGTAAATCTAAATCGAATATCTAGGCCTTCCCATCGATTAGAATCCAATCTCTTGCAAATCCCAAATCGATGGAAATCCCTAGCTATCCGTAGTAAATCAATCACAACCTAACCTCCTAGCAATTCTAGCAATTTAGAAATTCATTCATCACAAATCTGAAATTAGATCCATATGGTTCATCCACATGCCCTAGAACATCAAATCTACTCAAGCATAGCAATAACGATATAGGAATCAATAAAAACCATAGCTTGCATACAAAAAGATATCAAATCAAAGATTCAAATAAGAAGAATAGAAATACTTAGCTTTGATGAAGAATTCCAATCCAAATACAAGCTTTTAGATCCACGAGGGGGCCTAGGGCATGGCCTAACCTCTAAAATTAACTCTAGGAAAACATAATGGGGACCTCCTCTAATGGTGGCTACAAAACCCTTATATAGTCCCCTAAAACCCTAGCAAATAACCCTAGAAAACCCCTCAAATTCGTGCCCAAAAACAGCCCAAACCGCAACTTAAAATCTGGGCCCGCCGCCGACTCGGCCGAGTGGAACATGTGACCCGGCAGAGTGGAAATTCCAGCACTGCAGCGTCAACTTGCAGAAATTCTCCAGATTTCATCCGACCTCCGATTGATGCGTTCTTGGCGGCGTTGGAACCTTCATGAAGTCTATTATCCATAAAAATATGATAAAAATACTTTGATTGCTGGAATGATAGCAGATTTCAAAAGAGTGGGAGGCTGTCTGAAAATCTGGGTGATGCGTGTCCTCGGCATCACTCGGCCGAGTGGACTTCTCTACTCGGTCGAGTGGGCTTCTCTACTCAGCCGAGTGACAGACCCTGTAAAATTCCAGTAAGTCGAGGGTCTTGGGGGGTCTGTCTTCGGAGGTGACTCGGCCGAGTGGCTTTACTCACTCGGTCGAGAGGCATTCGGTACTCGGCCGAGTCGGAACCGTCAAAAGCCTGTACATTTCTAGTAAGTCGGCCTCTTTTGATGGTGGATTTCTCATGCCACTCAGGCGATGTGATCTTCTTACTCGGCCGAGTGGGATATCATCCCTCGGCCGAGTGTACGCCCAATTCTTCAGTTGGAGCGTGTCCGGTCTGGTCGGCCGAGTGGTCTTCTTGCTCGGCCGAGTGAGTGCTCCACTCGGCCGAGTGGCACGCTGTAAATGCCCAATCTTCTCCGTTTCTCCTCCTCGTCGCTCCTACGGAGTTCCTTCTTCTTCCACCCGTCTCCCATCGCCGAATAGCCCTCAAAAGAGCCTTGGGTGACGCTCCGGAGTGGGTGCAAGTCCCTTAAGCTCATTTTTGCTCCCGATCGCTCCATATTTCCTGAAATCCGACAAAAACAAGAAATAGTGAAAAGTAATGCAATATCGTCGAATACTCGTGAAAATCGCAATATGAGCAATCGAAATGGCGTGAAAACATGCAGAAAAAAGGTGTAAAATATGGAGTGATCAAAATCCCCCAAGCTTACCTCTTACTCGTCCTCGAGGAAGATAAGTAGAGAGACGGACTTGGGAGATGAAAATAAAGAAAATGAAATGAAAAAGAAAGAACACGAGGTGGAAGGGGTCGCTAGATTCTTCTCTCGGATCTCAAGCCATAAGCTACACATCATGATAACTTGGAAAATACAAATCACATGCTATAAGGATTTCATATCTTACTTAGACATGGTACTTGCAAGCTTTTAAGAACAACAAAAGGGATTCTCTAAATGCATACAATAAATTCATATGCACGTCACGCATTTCATAGGATTTAATATACAAATGTTGACGATGCACTTTTCAATCAAAAGTTATAAATGAAGCATATAAGATACACACCAAGCAGGCAATGGAGAATAGAATAAGTGTCATGGCATTCACATATTTATTTCAAATCATGAAAAATCTCCATATCTAATATATTTTGCTAAGTTTCAGTATTATCAAACTTCCTCATTCGTGCACCTCTCCACTCTAATGTCATACTCACTCATATGGTCAAATGAATTCACCCCCCCCCCCCAAGCTTAGCTTGAGGCATCACACCTAAAAGAATATGATAGTGGAAAATGGGATTTTTGCCTTGGTTTTCCCAAGTATTTTGTGGCTCCAATAATGAGATAGAGAAATATTTTATATTTTTTTCTTTTGGGCTTTGTTTCTCATTTTTCTTTTTGGATTTTTGTAGGAGCTATATGATTTGTATTTTTTGGATTTTGGCTCCTTTTTGGCTTTTTGGACTTTTTGGAGCTAACTTTTTCTTTTGTGGGGATTTTTGGGAAATAGATGCGATATAAGTAGCTTTAGGAGGTGAACTCAAGTAACATGTAGAGAATATAAAGATATATGTGGAGAAGGAAGTAATGTAACACTCGGTTCACTCTAAGATATGCACGAACGGTTCAATAAAATAATACTTCAACTAAAACTCATATGTAAGCATGGATATTCTCAATCATTTCAATAAATAGTGAAGTCAAGCAGTAAAGTTTACAACCATATCAGGCATGCAACAGAAGGTGAATAAGACAATAAAACTGATGCTTCAAATATACTAATGATGCGTTAATCTTGGTGCATTTCCAACAAAAGCATACTAAACACTAATCAATACATTCAGCTTCAATTAATATCATGCATTCATATAGAGGAATCATCAAAAGAATTTATAAGCAAGCGCATGGATAGCAAGACTATGAAATACTCAAAGTAGCATGGCATGTAATAATAAGCATTGTGATGGTTGCTAAAGCAATAAGAGATATCATCATAAGGAACGCATCTAGCAAAAGGAGGAAAAGAAAATAAAGATATAAAAATGAAAGAGAGGAAAGAAAAGAAAAACAAGCACACAACATGATGCATGAACGCACATAAAAGGAAAATAGGATGGAAAAATCAAAAAGATGATGCAAAATTTTGAAAAATTTCTATAAAAACCCTAAAATAAAGTAAAAATGCAACTAATGCATCTAAATGGCATGGAAATGCACTCCCCCAAGCTTAAAATTCACATTGTCCTCAATGTGATCATAATGGAAGAATATGAGGGACAACGATAATAATAAGGGGGGTGAATGAAAAATGATGAAATGAATGACATGAAATCCTAATGCAACTACATGCACATACAATGATGCATGAGAGCGCTTTCCCCCAAGCTTATACCAAACAATCCTATTCAAATGACTCGATCAATAAAATCACGATTTTGCTAAGCGTGATCAAGTCAAACAAATAAGAAAGTGAGGTTTCACTTGAACGAAATGCTCGATGGTGGTGAGCAAAAGGATGTGACACATCAAAATATGAAGAGGGGAATTAATATATATAATGGGTTTGGGGTGTAAATGATTATTGTGGCCGTCATATGAGGTGATATTTATTCAAGAAAATCTATACGGTCCTCTCGCTATCGAGAGAATTCGTGTTTATTTAAAGCATAAAAATTTCTACACTACTGGATTGATATCACCTATAGCAAAAGGCGGATCCAGTATCTTTACCGGTGCAGGAAATTGCTCCAACTGCTCTTTCCGTGTCTCCGCCAGGTGCATGCGTCCACGAACACCAACGAACTCCAGCAATGCATCCTCCAGCATTCCCACAAGGACTCCACCTGTACCCTGCAGAGAATAGGATGCATCAGTTCGCCGCAAAAAATTCACCCTCGTAATAAAAGTATCCCAAAGAGGATCATCTATAGAAATATATGAAATAAATAATGGTAGACGATACTTCCCTGGAAATAATCCAATATCCTCACGTGCTGTGATAGGTGTCTCCATGATGTCCTCTCTAAGCTGCTCAGGTAAATCTAGATCATATGTGTGGACTTCCTCGATAGGCTCATCAAACTGTGACACGTCCAAGCATACCTCCGGTCCATAATTATATGTATGCTACAAAAGGTATGACGTGTCAAAAATATCTGAATCAAAATAAATATCAAATGGAATGCATGATTCAGAAATGGAGTGGGTAAAAATATCTCCCTGAGTGGGAGCAGTAAGCTCTGTGGGATAGTCCTCTGCGTCAGTGGAAGGATGAGGTGGCTGCGGTAGCTCAAATGGAGGAGGGTAGTGCTCGGGATCCTCATGAATGGCTATGTCCTCGTCCTGATGCACGACCTCCTCGGCGATAAACTCTGGCTCCGTGTGTGATGCCTCCTCAAAAGCATGCTCTGGCTCGACAGTGTGCTCATTTGCCTTCTCATCAACTATCAATGTAGGCTCTCTCTGGAATGGTGATGCTGGCTGCTCAGGTATGTCAACTTGTGGGGATGTATCATGTGGAGGGGAATGCCCGCAAGCAATCTGAAAATATAGTCTATCTCCCTCAAGACTGTCATGGATGTCCTCCTCAATTGTTCCTGCAGCTGAAACACGGTTCATAACAAAATCTACAAATCGTAGATCAAATGCATCATCTGCTGTAATGCTCTCTGAACCGGTGAACCTCACTGACTCCAAGAGGCCCTCCAATAAGTTCCGAAATGCTTCCTCCTCAAAATCTGTGGTCCACATAAAACCATCCATAACATCTGATCAACAAAGATAAATACCTGGAGAAAAATATCAGTGGCACAAAAGAATATAGAAATGGTAGAAATGGTGGCGGGGTAAAAATTTCTTTTAAAATTTTTTTTCGTAGCCTAATCAACCTAATTGTGACAAATTGGCACCCAACGGGAAACACCTCCCCGGCAACGGCGCCAAAAACTTGGTCGAGCCCCGGATACACACCTAGAGAACGATTGTAGTTTTACCGCAAGCGCACGGTCAAGTGGCGAGCGGGTATCGAACACGAGGAGGTGGTGTTGGCTCCAATCTATCCTAGGTTGTTTTGACTACGAATGTTTTATTGGTGGAGATGGTTATGGAATGATATAATAGAAATGGTGGTGGATGTCGGTGTCAGTGATAAAGAAGTCGGTCAAATATCGATTCAAATACTATATAATAAAAGTGTCTAGGGCTAGGGAGTTCCCGCTACGGATCGTCATTCATCCTTGTAAATAGTGAATCTCAATATTACTAGACTTGAATTGAGGTGAACTAGTCGTAACTGAATAGAGAACCAAGCTCACGCTCTCGCGCTATTGCCGGTCTATAGCAAACCTAGGGTAGGGTCCAATCTCTTGCAAACCCTAGCCTAAGCCGCTAGCATTAGGATCGACATCATCGTTCAATCGCCCCTCGAGCCCACTCTCGTGCAAACTCGAGTTACGATCTAGGTTGTGATAGTTCGTATTCGTCCAATCTCTTGCAAACGAATATTGGTATAGATTTACAATTAAAAATCCTAGCTTTGGTCCAATCTCTTGCAAACCAAATCTAGAGAAATCCAATTGTAAATCTAAATCGAATATCTAGGCCTTCCCATCGATTAGAATCCAATCTCTTGCAAATCCCAAATCGATGCAAATCACTAACTATCCGTAGTAAATCAATCACAACCTAACCTCCTAGCAATTCTAGTAATTTAGAAATTCATTCATCACAAATCTGAAATTAGATCCATATGGTTCATCCACATGCCCTAGAACATCAAATCTACTCAAGCATAGCAACAACGATATAGGAATCAATAAAAACCATAGCTTGCATACAAAAATATATCAAATCAAAGATTCAAATAAGAAAAATAGAAATACTTAGCTTTGATGAAGAATTCCAATCCAAATACAAGCTTTTAGATCCAAGAGGGGGCCTAGGGCATGGCCTAACCTCTAAAATTAACTCTAGGAAAACATAATGGGGACCTCCTCTAATGGTGGCTACAAAACCCTTATATAGTCCCCCAAAACCCTAGCAAATAACCCTAGAAAACCCCTCAAATTCGTGCCCAAAAACAGCCCAAACTGCAACTTAAAATCTGGGCCCGCCGCCGACTCGGCCGAGTGGAACATGTGACCCGGCCGAGTGGAAATTCCAGCACTGCAGTGTCAACTTGCAGAAATTCTCCAGATTTCATCCGACCTCCGATTGATACGTTCTTAGCGGCGTTGGAACCGTCATGAAGTCTACTATCCATAAAAAATATGATAAAAATACTTTGATTGCTGGAATGATAGAAGATTTCAAAAGAGTGGGAGACTGTCTGAAAATCTGGGCGCTGCGTGTCCTCGACATCACTCGGCCGAGTGGACTTCTCTACTCGGTCGAGTGGGCTTCTCTACTCAGCCGAGTGACAGACCCTGTAAAATTCCAGTAAGTCAGGGGTCTTGGGAGGTCTGTCTTCGAAGGTGACTCGGCCGAGTGGCTTTACTCACTCGGTCGAGAGGCATTCGGTACTCGGCCGAGTCGGAACCGTCAAAAGCCTGTACATTTCCAGTAAGTCGGCCTCTTTTGATGGTGGATTTCTCATGCCACTCGGGCGATGCGATCTTCTTACTTGGCCGAGTGGGATATCATCCCTCGGCCGAGTGCACGCCCAATTCCTTCAGTTGCAGCGTGTCCGGTCTGGTCGGCCGAGTGGTTTTCTTGCTCGGCCGAGTGAGTGCTCCACTCGGCTGAGTGGCATGCTGTAAATGCCTAATCTTCTCCGTTTCTCCTCCTCGTCGCTCCTACGGAGTTCCTTCTTCTTTCACCCGTCTCACATCGCCGAATTGCCCTCAAAAGAGCTTTGGGTGACGCTCCGGAGTGGGTGCAAGCCCCTTAAGCTCATTTTTGCTCCCGATCGCTCCATATTTCCTGAAATCCGACAAAAACAAGAAATAGTGAAAAGTAACGCAATATCGTCGAATACTCGTGAAAATCGCAATATGAGCAATCGAAATGGCGTGAAAACATGCAGAAAAAATGTGTAAAATATGGAGTGATCAGGTTTCTCCCCGGTCCATCAACCGGTCTCGCATATTGTCACCCGGTCGGTTGATGAATTCTGAGATTTTTCCGAGAGTTCCCCCAGGTCACCCGGTCTGCTCACCCGGTCTATTCTTTCTTCACCCGGTCTGTTCGTTAGGTAACTGTTACAGCCATTTAGCCGATACATCCAAACCGATCGGGTGAGTTCTCACCCGATCGGTTGGGGTCTTGTTTCCTGTAAAAATGCACACATGGCCTCAGTCCTCAACGGAAGTTTTTGCGGCTGGATTTATTTATCAGAAATAGATAAAATAAAGTTAGAAATAATTCCAAAAATTGGAGATAGAGATTTTAGACCATGGGTTGCCTCCCCTGAAGCGCTTTTGTTTAACGTCGTTCGCTCGATGCCTCTAGCGGTAGTCAATTAGGATCCGGAGGGTTAGAGGAAGAGTTGTCACTCGTTGGGGATCTGACCGGAGAGAATTCTGGTTCTCCAACCGCATAGTGTTTCAGACGCTGTCCGTTGACTTTAAACGGCTCATCCCTTCCCATTATTTCAATAGCCCCATGCGGGAAAACCTTGGTGACGCGGAACGGTCCCGACCACCTTGACTTGAGTTTTCCAGGAAAGAGCTTCAGCTTTGAGTTGAATAGGAGAACTAAGTCCCCTTCTTTGAATTCCCTCTTCAAGATTCGCTAATCGTGCCACCCCTTCAGCTTCTCCTTGTAAATCTTGGCGTTCTCATAGGCATTGACTCGCTAATCGTGCCACCCCTTCAGCTTCTCCTTGTAAATCTTGGTGTTCTCATAGGCATTGACCCGGATTTCGTCGAGCTCGTTGAGTTGTAACTGCCGGTGCCCCCCTACCTCCTTGGCGTCGAAGTTCAGATTCTTAATGGCCCAAAATGCATTATGCTCCAATTCCACAGGAAGATGGCAAGGTTTCCCATAGACAAGTCGGTAGGGAGTCGTGCCGATCGGAGTTTTAAATGTCGTCCTGTAGGCCCAAAGTTCGTCAGGAAGCTTTGATGACCAATCCTTTCTAGAATTGGCCACCGTCTTTTCTAGTATGCTTTTAATCTCCCGGTTAGAGACTTCCACCTGACCGCTGGTCTGCGGGTGGTAGGCATGCCCCACTCAGTGTTGTACCCCGTATTTTTTTAAGAGAGCCTCGAATTTCTTCTCTATAAAGTGGCTCCCTCCGTCACTGATCAGGACACGAGGTACACCGAACCGCGGGAAGATGTTGCTTTTGAAGAACTTGGCCACTACTCTGGAATCATTGGTTGGACTGGCTATCGCTTCAACCCATTTCGACACGTTGTCCACAGCCACCAAGATATACTGGTTCCCTGAAGAGGAAGGGAACGGTCCCATGAAGTCCACTCCCCACACATCGAAGATTTCTACCTCCAGGAGGTAGTGTTGAGGCATCTCATTCCTTTTGGAGATATTCCCCGTCCTTTGGTATTTATCGCAGGCTTGGACATAAGCATGTGTGTCCTTGAAGAGTGTAGGCCAGTAGAACTCGCTCTGGAGAATTTTTGCGGTGGTCTTGTAGGTGCTCGCGTGCCCTCCACATTGCTGCCCGTGGCAGTGGGAAATGATGGAGGTCACCTCAGTTTCAGGGATGCATCTTTGTATCACCCCATCATTGCAGGTTTTGTATAGGTGGGGGTCATCCCAATAAAATTTGCGGACCTCATGGAAAAATTTCTTCTTCTGCTGAAAGCTCACATTGTGGGGGACGATGGCACAAGCCAGATAATTTGCGATGTCGGCGTACCAAGGGGTCCAGGAGGAAGAGACAGAGAAAAGATGCTCGTCAGGAAGCGAATCATCGATCGGCGTAGCATTTAAATCGAGGGTAGGCATCCTGGACAGGTGATCGGCAACGACATTCTCCGCCCCCTTCTTGTCTCTGATTTCCAGGTCGAATTCCTGGAGGAGGAGAATCCATCTAATGAGCCGCGGCTTAGCTTCTTTCTTGCTCAATAGGTATTTAAGAGCCGTGTGATCTGTGTGCACGATCACCTTGGCGCCAACGAGATATTGCCAGAACTTATCCATGGCGTAGATGACCGCTAGCAATTCTTTTTCCGTGGTAGTATAATTTCTTTGGGCGGCATCAAGGGTTTTGCTCGTATAATATATGACATGAAGATTTTTATCCTTCCTCTGCCCCAAGACGGCACCAACCGCATAATCACTAGCGTCACACATCAGCTCAAATTGGCGATGATTTTAGCTCAACTAGCCTAAAATCACCGCTCAATTTTAGCCTCAACTCAACGGATCCGTGAAAAGCCTCAACTCAATCTCCTTGAAAAGCTTTCACGGATTCCTCGAAGATCACCATAAAATCACCTAAGAAACCACGGATTCCTCGAAGATTGAGCGGTGGTGGAAGCTTTTCAATCACCTCAACTTTAGCCTTATCAACCTCGATTCCCCTCAAAGAGATGACGTGTCCCAGCACAACCCCTTCTTGGACCATGAAGTGGCACTTCTCCCAGTTTAGGACTAATCCCTTTTCTTGACATCTCTCCAGGACTTTAGTTAGATTACTGAGGCACGAGTCAAACTTAATTCCATAGACGGAGAAGTCGTCCATGAAAACCTCCATGATGTCCTGAGAGAAGATAGCGGACATGAGTCTTTGGAATGTAGCAGGGGCGTTACAAAGTCCGAGGCATTCTTCTATAGGCATATGTCCCAAATGGGCAAGTGAAAGTCGTCTTCTCCTGGTCGTCGTTATGAATAGGGATCTGAAGAAATCCTGAGTACCTCTCCATGAAACAGAAATAATTATGCTTCGCCAGTCTCTCGAGCATCTGGTCAATGAAGGGGAGATGGTAATGATCCTTCCTCGTTGCCTTGTTCAGCTTTCTATAGTCAATGCACATCCTGTACCCCGTGACGGTCCTCGTTGGTATTAGCTCGTTCTTCTCGTTGCGAATCACCGTCATTCCTCCTTTCTTGGGTACGACGTGCACCGGGCTAACCCCGTGACTATCGGAGATAGGGTATATGATACCGGCATTTAGAAGCCTAACAATCTCCTTTTTTACAACTTCCATCATTATGGGATTTAGTCTCCGCTGCGACTCAATCGAGGAGGCTTGCTCATCTTCAAGCAGAATTCTGTGTGAGCAGAGGCCTAAGCTAACCCCTTTTAAATCTTCAATTGCATATCCGAAAACTCCTTTAAACCTTTTTAAAACACTAAGAAGTTTGGTCATTTGGTCTTCAGGAAGTGAAGAGTTCACTATGACCGGAAGGGTCGAGCCAGCCCCCAAATATTCATACTTCAACCCCGGGGGTAACTCTTTCATCTCAACTTCATGAGGCCCCGACGCATACTTCTCAAGCTGAGCATCCTCAAGGGAAAGGAGTTCTTCGTGGATTTCTTGGAAGCCAGCATCCGGAATCTCACTCCCAGCCGCGGTTTCGCATGGCAAGGTCTCGCAAGGTATTGTGGGAACGATCGAGGAAGGCACTGTGTCTCTTTCAAGCTCATAATAATTGTCCGGGAAGAAGGATTCTAAGTGAAAACAGGTTTCAAATGTCGATGGTTCCCCACAACTGTTTCTAGCTTCCTCATTGTCCAAAGATCCGGGGTGCTCGATAGAAGTCTGCAAGGAATAGATCTGCTCCTGTCCAACGTAGCCTACAGACTCAGCCTGATGGTTCTCCTGACAAAACTCTGCGAACAACTCTTCTTCACTAAATTCGGGACTAGGAATGTCGATATACGCCACTTCACCATGAGGAAAGAGAGTTGCCATGGCAAGGTGCTCCTGCGTATCTTGATATCTCCTCTGATTTTCCACGGCGGCAGACAGGAGGGATAGTATATTCGAAGTATTCAGGGATTCCGCTAAGCTTCGTGCCAAACAGCGGATATGGTGTGAGTGATCCCAGATGTCTCCTGAAACTGCATGCAACATCCTCGTCGTGGGGCAAAGAACCTATACGGAAGGATATAGAGAACTGCACAAGTAGCAAACACGTCAAAAGCACGGGTTGCATAAACGGGAACCGAATGTAGTGATGGTAGCACGGCGATTCAGTCAATTAGCACTATACAATTACTATCTACAATATGTACAAGTGAAATTGAAAAGTGTAGAGTGCGAAAATTATCGCGAGGTAGGGATAAGAGCTAGACACTAGGGTTCATGAGATCCTAAAATAACAAGCACGTTGCCTCCCCGGCAACTGCGCCATAAACTTGACGTGCCCCCGGTTTGCAAGCCACAAATGGCCGGGGGACCAGGTGGAGGTTTAGATATTTGTAACCGCAAGCGCACGGTGTTGTAGTGTGGCTTGGGGGTCAAACACAGGGAGGCTAGGATGTGCTTGTGTCAAAGAGGACCAAAATCACCCCGTGGGCGAGCTAGCCCAGATCGGATGATGGGTTGTCACAGTAAAGGAAAGCAATGTATAGACAATATGAAGGAAAAACCCGGGACTCTGGTTTCGACCCCAACGAGCGGCTCTTGCCGATACGGCCTACGGGTAGGATGGCGATCGGAATTAGGGTCTAATGGTGAGACGTTGCCTCTAAAAGTGGTACCGGCATCCCATGGGCCCGATATTCCGGTCGGTGCCCAGGATGATACGCCGGACTTTCCGGGTTCGATCAGTGGGCACTCCCGTGTCCATTAACACTGATCGACTCCGGGAGCACTAACCTCGCAACGACAACTCCCAACGTCTCGTCCTGCCGCTCCCGCGTGCTAGGATTCGGCGTCTACGCTAAGGGCGTGAGCTATGGCTAGGGAGTCAACCGCCAAGTTTATTCCCCCTTGGCCCAACAGTCAAAGGCGGTCTTTTTCCCATCGATGACAATAAAACACCCCGCGTAACCGTTAGATTCCTAATCCCTATCGATTTCCTAACCCTATGGACGCATCGGGAAGAGCCCACGAAGGGGTTTCCGCCAAAATCCCGGATTTGGGAACTACTCACAAATATTCATTAAAAAGCGATCTAAATGAAAATGGACCGTCAAAATCATAATCAGACAATAGAAATGCAATGGTAGTAAAGCAATTAAGATAATACTAAAGTTTTACAAAGATCCGAAAACTTACAAAAACTGGAAAATTACAGCCGTCACAAAATGAAGAAAACAGTAAAAAATAACCAACTCCCGAATCTGGGAATCCTAGGGTTCTATTTATAGAAAACGACATCACCCGACCGGTTGACAAGTCAACCGGTCGGGTGAGCCGCTTCACAAAATCACAGCGCAAAGCGGGGTTTCACCCGGTCAGTATGAACAGGTCGGTTGGATCTTGGATGCGGTCGGTTGGATCTTGGTGCCGACCGGTTGGATCTTGGTGCAGACCGGGTGAGGAGACCGGTTGGAACTTCGAGTCTTGGCTGTTGAAATTCAGCTACAGGTGAACCGATCGGGTGAAGGTCACCCGATCGGTTGGCAATCAGCTCCGAATTCCAGAGACATTGAGCTTCTGACCCGGTCGCTGAACCGACCGGGTGACTTCTCGTGAGCTCCAAGCTGCGCCCGGGTGGTACACGCGTGCATCACCCGATCGGTTGGAGATGACCAACCAACCGGGTGAGGGGCTGAAAGATGCAATCTTCGTCGTTTGACCCCCTGGATCACGCGTGACTCCTCCTGTTGCTCCGGGGACACATGATATCATCGTTTTACGCCCCAAATTCCAGCAAACTCCTACAAAACACGAAAAACACGGAAAAGTGAAAGAAAACAAGAAAACACGAGAAAACACGAGAAAACGAATAAAAGACGGCGGTAAAATACGGAAAAACACGGAAGAAAACGTGCGTAAATGTATGAAATATAAACGCACGTCACTCGGGCCGAGCAGACAGAGTGATGATTTTAGAGGAGCGCGATTTACTGTCATGCTCAGTCGAGCATTACATCTGCTCGGACCGAGCGACCGACCGAGTAACCCACTGCTCGACCGAGTCACTGACTCGGTCGACGATGCTGAAGGCCATTTTTTGGAAATTATTTTCGACCGTCTGTTGTGCGCTTGGGGGAGTGAAGTGTGGGCTGTGACAGTGTTTAGGGCGATTCATTTTTTTGTTAGTTTTTGAATTATTTGGAGAGGGGAGATTAGAGAGAAAAATACTTGTTCGATTTAGATTGAATTCTTGAAGGTTGTTGGATAACTTTTGGAAGTTCGATTTCTACTATTGCGTTTTGGAATCTTTGTTTTTCTTGAGATCTATTGCTCACTATAAGTTTCTCAATCTTCATTCTATCAATTTGCTATAATGTTTTCTTCCCTTAAAAATGGTTTTTTAGTCGTCAATATCACCATGAGTGAGTAGTCTCTTCTAGGGTTGATGAGTTAGTCCTAAGATCATGGGGGGAGATATAGATCTGTATCTCTAGATTGAATTAGGAATTTAGGAGAGTATTTCGGTTGATTCTACCAAATCCCTAGGATAACCCGTACTGAGATCATGTCCACGGTCTATGGAATTGATGTGCTTAAGGAGTATCCTTAGGATTTGAATAGGGGAATCGGTGGATCCAACCAAGGCTCGTGACCATGTCCGGCTCGTGCCTTGAGGGGATCCACCGATGAACTATATCGCTACATTGACGGCTACCGTCATTGCGTCAACAAGAGCCACCGAAATACCTCGCGATTCTAACCCACGAGAGTGCTACGAATCGGAAGATTAATCCCCTAACCCTAATGCAATGTAAGAATCATATTCCAACGTCGATCCCTGACGGTTTTAGCGGTGACCCCTAATACCCTAGTCCCCTTTATTATTGAATCAACAACAATACCATAACCAATTCTCTCAACCCGATAGCTATCTCACTTCGAGATATAGAAATAAGCTGAGAACCCAAATACACTGTCACCGTCCCTGTGGGATCCGATATCCTTTATACTATAATTTGACACCGTCCGCTTGTGGATTGAGCCCGGAATTGACACCTAGGGGCCATACCATGCCTAGCGATCGTGACACCGCCGGGTGGAATCTAGATGTAGGTTTCAGGTGCGTCAAGTTTTTGGCACCGCTATCGGGGATGGCATTAATGTTATCTCATTTTATTTTTACTTTGAGAAGTTTGCTAGCAGCTCTAATCATCCCTTATCTCTCCACCATTTTTATTCTTTTATTTATTATCGTGTTACTAATGGTGTTTGTCTGAGTTGTTTTGGTGCATGAACACTTGCTTCGGGGCATTTAATCAAGAGTTATTGTTCGATCCCGAGATCGAGAAAACAGCAAGGGCTCTGAGGGCCTCAAACAGAAATCAATCTCCCTCTGCTCAGATGGCGGACAATAATACTCCTTCCCCTTGCACCGGGTCCATCAGGGACCATATGAAGCCTACATTTGGAAACAATTCTTCTATCCTTAGGCCGCAACTGGCGGCGGCGAGCTTTGAACTAAAGACGGGGCTCATAAATTGATGCAGTAGGATCCCTTCCATGGGCATCCTCATGAGAACCCCAATCACCACATCGACACTTTCCTAGCAAAGTGTGACACTTTAAAAATTAAGGATGTGAGTGATGATGCTGTCAAGCTGCGGCTTTTCCCATTCACCCTGAGGGATAAAGCCTCGTACTGGCTACGGGTCCATCTGCCCAACCATTTCACCACATGGGAGAAGCTGGCACTCACCTTTGTGGATAAATTCTATCCACCTTCGAAGACGGTACGGATCTGGGGAGCAATTTCAAACTTCAAACAACTTCCCATAAGAATCACTTTATGAGGCCTGGAAGAGATTCAAGGACCTCCAGCATCAATGTCCTCATCACGGGATCCAGCCTTGGGACTTGATGCAGAGTTTTTATAATAGGTTGTAGTCCAGCACCATAATGATAATTGATGCTGCTGCACAAGGTGCCCTGCTTGACAAGTCTCCTGAAGAAGCTATAGACCTGTTAGAGCATATGGCAGCCAATAATCAGTAATGGAATGAAGAACGGACCATCGTAACCTGGACCCCCGAGGTCAAAGCTGCCAGCCATCTGGATTCTCATATCGAGAACTTGTGCAAACAAGTGGCCAGAATTGAACAACACTTGGACTCCATCCCGGCGACCACTAGCACCTCTGCTTATCATCTTGCAGAGGATTATGCAGAGCAGGGTTACATTCCTGGTGAAGCACATTATGATGGTGCTGAATTATCTGAGTCTGTGCAGTACGTCAAGGAGAGGGACGGAATCAATGGCAACTCCCAGCTACTCGGAATCATCCGGGGTTTTCTTACGGAAACCCAAATGGAGGGCTGCAACCTCCAAAATTTCAGAGACTGCCACCCCCTCCTCAGCAATAATAAGTGCAGCCACAGAATCAGCAGCAGAGTGGGTTCAGGCCAGCTGGGCCTTATCGACCACCAGGTTATCAGTTCAATCGCCCATCTCAGCAGGGCTATGCACCGAATCAGCATCGATCCAATCTGGAGGCAACATTGGAAACATTTATGAGTGGTCAAGCCCGGTTCAACCAGGACACTTCCACCCAGTTCAAGAGTATAAATACTTCGCTTGACGAACTGAGAGGCCAGATGTCCCAGCTTCTGAAGAACCAATGGAGGTTGCCTTCGCAACTAGAGCCAAATTCGAGGGCCCAAGCAAATGCGGTGGTTTCTGTCACCACACGTGGAGGACGAACGACTGACTCCGTTATGATCCCGGTTGTGAACAAGGAGAGAGTTATTGCTGAAGAAGCCGTTGTTGACGGCGATAAAGAAGAGGCTACTAAAGAGCCTGCAAAGAATAAGGAGAAGGCAGACCCACCATCCATCACACCTATGACAACGCCGTCTCCTGTTGATGTTGCAAAGAAGTAAGTCGACCTACCCCGCCATATACTCAGAGGTTGGCTTTGGCTAAGATGGAGAAGAAATACTCCAAATTCACGGAGCTGCTGAAGGGAATCCAGTTAAATATTCCATTAATGGATGCTATCATGGAGATCCCTATCTATGCCAAGTTTTTAAAGGACCTGATCACGGGGAAGAGAAAGAACGAAGAGATAAAGCTCCTGGAGGACTCTACCTCCGTTATAAAGAATCCTCTCCCCCAGAAGCTACCAGATCCGAGGAGCTTCACCGTTCCATGCTCCACTGGAGGCATGCCCATCAGTCAAGCCTTGATCAATCTAGGGGCGAGCATCAGTTTGATGCCGCTTTCTATATTTGAGAGATTGCAGACCGGGAGCGAATTAGAGCCGATGAATATGTCCATACAGCTTGCGAACCATTCGATCACATACCCTGTGGGCATAGCCAGGTATATTATACTCCAGATACCCCCTGGGTTGTGTGTTCCTATTGACTTCGTCATTATGAACATGCCCGAGGGAGGGAGCTCCCAACTTATACTTAGCCGCCCCTTCATGGCGACAGCCACAATCTTGATTGATGTCCGAGAAGGGACTCTCTCGTTGAACGTGAGCAACATCGGAGCTGAGTTCAGGCTATAGAAGCCAATGAGGGATCACGTTCGTGAAGAAGGAGCTAGCTACTTGGAGCTCCTGGAAGATGAAGTTGTAGGAGAGTTTTCTTCTGAGGGGGTCATGAAGGACCCAATAAGAACAGGAGTTGACGATGATGGAGACCCAACCTACCACAAAGCAGTCGCCGCCTATATCTGAGTGTTGGAAGAGGAGCTTTTGAATCGTTCTCTGCTTTATGAAGAACCGGAAGCCATAGGCTATGCAAGGGAGAAGCTTGAAGTAGACAGACACCAAATATCGCCGGATTACATCATCGGCAAGAACGACACGCGAATTCCACATGCACCAAACGACTATTGATGAATCAAAGGGAGTCAAGCTCATGACTCAAAACGAGTGCTTATTGGGAGGCAACCCAATCTCTTAGATTTTGGATTTTCTTTTTCAATTTCTTATTTTTACTTCATTTATTTGAGAAAACCAAACAAAAACATTTTTATCTCTCGTAAAACTACAAAACCATAAAAATTTGATGAGTTCCTCCTCTTTACAGGTTGGACATGAGGGGCATGCAAATCGACATTTTAAATGGAAGGAAGCTGTAGGAGAGCAACAGATTTGAAGAGAAAACGAAAGAAAAAGGAGCAAAAAGAAGACACCGGTGACTCGACCGAGCAGCTACACTGCTCGGTCGAGCAGCACAGGCATAAGGAGAAAGAGCAAAATCATCACTTTGCCTGCACGGCCCGAGCAGACAGCGACTCGACCGAGCAGCCTCCTGCTTGGTCGAGTAGAATAGGCTCTTGAAGATTTGGAGAAAACAATGTTCTGTCTGTGTGGCCCGAGCATACCCAGCTTGGTTCGAGTGATGATCTGCTCGCCCGAGCAGCATACTGCTTGGTCGTGCATGCGGGGGAGTACTCTTAAGCTATTTATATTTTTTCGTGTCCGACTCGATCGAGCAGCTTCGTTGCTCGATCGAGTCAGTCTACCCTATTTTCGTGGGCCCCATTTCGAAACGAGTTGGGTTTTTAACCCAACTCATTTCATCTTTTTACCTTAATCGCCCAAAATTTCCCTAAGCTCTTAGAACTTATCGCCTGAGCAAACCCCTTTCACACCCTGCTCGCCCCCCCCCCTCCCCCCCGTCGCCGTCGCCATCGCCGCCTCTTGTTCTTTCGCCTACGCCGCCGACTGTGCCTCCATCTCCGGTCAGTTCCCCCTCTCTGTATCTCTCCGCCTCTCTACCTTTTCCCCCATCTGATCGACGACGGCCACCGACAGCGCCACCACCGCCGACGGCGCCGCCCCCTCAAACCCCCCCCCCCCCCCGATGTCCCCCACCCTCCTTCACCTTTCCCCCCTCTCTCTTCGCACCGCACAAACCTTCACCCAATCACCCGGCCACCTGTGCCCTAAGACAGCTCCCGCTGCTCGATCGAGCACTCACAGTGCTCGAGCGAGTAGCCAGTCTCTTCTCGACAAAACCTACAGCTGACCGAGCAACAAATGTGCTCAGTCAAAGTTTCCAACCGAGCATCACAGCTCAGCCCGAGCAGTAGATCTGCTCGGTTGAGCAACCCCAATTCAGCATTTCCCTATTTTTAACTTTCTACTACTAACGTTTTTATTGTTTCTATTTCAGGTACTGTTTGCCTACGTCAGCAGCCGCTACCCGGGATTAGCTTGGGGGATATCTTCGCATTCGCATCGCTCGTTCAGTCGGTACACTCTTTCCTCTATTTATTTTTTATACTGACGCATCAAATTGCCATCTCCACGATGGTTCACACTAGAGGATCCGCCACACCTCCCATTCGTGGGAAGAGGCCGACTCCTAGCGCCTCCTCTTCCTGACCCACACGTCGCCCTCGTCTCAGCACCACTATTACCACCACCACCACCATCCCCACCACTACCGCACCAATCCCCACCACTACTACACCCACCACCTCTGCACCCACTGTCCCCTCCCACCCCCCCAACCACCGAGACTATGTCGCCACGTGTGCGGACTTACGGGATCACTTTCCATGACGACGTGTAATGCGAGCGCCTCGTTAGGCTCTCGCAGCGTCGTCTCATCCCCACTCTTTTCATAGATGTCCCTACCCTCTGCTCCCTTGGACTCCTGCACGGAGTCCATTGGTTGTACCGCACGATCGGCTTCGATCGTCTCCTAGGTGTCCACGCCCCCACATACACACACCTCACCTTGGAGGCCTTGAGCTCCATCGCCTGCACCCCTGCGGGCGATGGCATCACTTTTCGTCTCATGGATCATGATTTCACGATCACATACGAGATGATCCGCGCACACTTCCATTTCCCTGCCATTCCTGACCCCCGAGCCGCCTTCTCCCCAGACTACGACTTTGGCCCTTTCGATGCTCCAACTTATTTCAGGTCTGGCCACTATCGCCCAAGCTGGGCGAAGGCATCATGCATCGTGCATCCCTGCCTTCGTTACATGCAGCATCACCTCGCTATGACCATTTTTTGTAGGCCAGAGGTCGGGACCATGTCCCTACCTGAGCTTGCCCATCTGATGGGCATGACCCGACCGATGCGCTTCCACCCAGACAGCTCCCTCCACCCCTTCGTACTTTCTGATGCAGCCCACTGGCTGTGTCATCGCCTGATTCAGACCGCCCGTGCTTACCACGCGACCGATATCTGCTGGGACGGATTTTTCATGATTTTTGCACGCATGCTTGGTGTTGATCTTTGCGAGGATCTAGTGACCCCTCCAGGCCCCACACGCTTGACTCTTGGTGTGCTCGAGCACATGCATATCATCAGGCCCTATGGAGCCCGTCACTGGACATATCTTGTCGGTACCCACCACACGCCTCATATGGTACTTTCCGCCCCTCACCTTACCCACATAGCACCAGTCCAGCTGAGTTGGATGATCGACAGGGTACAGCCTCTTCCTCCGCTCCACGTACTCGAGCCACCGGGAGCTCCCATCGAGGCTGACGCCGATGACCGGGTGCCCCGATCCCCCGAGTACAAGGAGCACGACATAGCAGCCCTTGTTGCAGCCCTTCCCGCTCCACCTTTATATCCACCTCGCTCAGGGGCACTACTTCTTCTACATCTGCCTCTTCCACCTCCACCTCTGTTGGGCCATCGGGGACTGTCACCACCTCCTACCCCGTTGCCCCTTCCTCTGTTTCTTTTATACCCGTGCCGGAGGGCATCGATATTCTGTCTGCTCCCGATCTTACAGATTTGGACTTTCCTGAGCATGACCCAGCCCCCACTCTTCCACCTCTTTGGGACCTTATAGCCTCACTGCCCATTTCCTTAGGCTCCCATGTTCCCTCATCACCTGCTTCAGATATCCTTACTGAGAGCGTCTCGACGTCTGTTCGCACTTCTGTGTCGATGACTGCTCTGTCCTCTACTGAGATCCTGTCGAGCTCACCCTCTCCCACTTTTCACCCGAGGCACCGTGTATCCTCTGTACAAGACCACTTTACGAGAGTCGTGTCTCCCGGCCACATTTCTCGCCCTCCCCTCGACTCCCATTCCACAGACGGTCATCTGACAGCGTTGGAGGAGTCGACTTCTTGCCTTCGGCGAGATTTCGACGCCTTCATACGCTCTACGACGACGCATCAGGAGAGAGTTGAGTCGGACCTGGCCTCCATTATTAACTTACTTCGGACACATGGCCCACCACCCGTGATCCTTGCACATGCTCCTCCACCCCGGCTAGACACTGTGACTACCACTGCACCACTCAGTGCTCCACATTCTCAGGCTTTTGCAGAGCTTGCTTCTCCCCCACCTAAGTCGGTCACCACAGTCTAGTTCACTACTACTCTTGTTATATATGTCCCACCCACATCTCCTGGTCCACAGCAGAGGGACCCACACCACCCCTAGAGGGTTGTGTCTCTGCTTGATGTCGTCCCTGCCCGTCTTTGCCTCCCTCATATTTTATTGTGCCCATATGTCTGTGCGGGGCCCTGACCTTAGATAGCTTCGGGGAGGACCCATACATGCATCATTTTTCTTAATCATTGCATCATGTCATATTTTAACCTTTTTTGCACAGTTTTTATTTGATATTACCCCATCCACCCACCCTATTTAGCATCATTTCCCACCTACCAGCGTTTTCTCAGTAGTGACGACACTGCTGGGTTTAGCTTGGGGGATGAGCACTACCGCTTTATTTTTCATTTTTCTTTTACATTTTCCTCCCCTTTTCAGCTTTTAGTTAACTTTTCCACCTCTTTTCACCTGTTTATCCTTTTTCTCATTATGCATCATGTTTTCTGTTTTTTTACCATGCATGCATCCCTCTTTTCATTTTGCTATTTTCTCCGCCCTTTTTCTTTTTATGCTACGGATGTTCTGCATGATGATACTTCTCGTTAGCCTTAGTAGTTACTCACGATGCTTACTATTTGACGACATGCTATTAGGGTAGTTTCAGTTTTACTTTCTATATGCGTGCATATTCTTTTGCCGATCTATCTGATTTAATGCCTGAAATGAATTGAAAATCAAATGCATGAATTAGTATCGAATATGCGCTATGTGATTGAACTGGAGGACGCGCAAGGAGCACGCCTTCCACTCCCAAGCGTAGGAGCGTCAATGCAATAATAAATAACCGGTGAGTACCGGGTCGGATCACAGGGAAAAGTCGTTCTACACTCACAAAATTGATCGATAAAGAGAGATAATAGCGTGTTACAACCAACTCGCTAACGGTGGAAAAGTGTGGGAAAAACGTGAGGTGAATCTACAATTCTATCCTAAGTGGGTAGGGTTAGAGAACCAAGTGGGGACTTAGGATAGCTAGGAGAGAAAGCATGGGTTGTGGGTTCACCAAGATTGGTGTTAATCCAGCTCTAATTACCCGCATATAACTCAATTGATCATCCGGCTAAGGACACTCAATCGGAATATTTAACGTTAAAGAACAAAATAATTTGCAATAGGGATGGATGTATCATCATAGCACTAATCAAATTAGGAACATGGATTCATCTCGAATTGTGCCCTTTCGGGTCTTTACTAATGAAATTGTGCCCTAACAATTCATCCAACATTAGCAAGATAATAGGCAAGAGCTAATTGGAACTAAAATTAACAACCAATCTAGATGAATCACAACCCAAGCCAATCACACTACTCAATCATACTAAACAAGATGGAATTCATAAACAAATTCATCCAAAGTTCATTACAAAATGAGAAGTGCAAAAATACAAAATGAAGAGGAAAACCACCCGGTTACCACCGGATACTCAAGTTAGAACCCTAACTTGAGGTTTCCTTAAAGCCCACTTGTAGCAACCCTACAAGTGCAATCGAATACAATCGATGTCCTTGACTCCCACAACTTGGGAGCAATCAAACCACTCTCACAACCGAGAGCACAACTCAAATAACGAATGTTATGAAATAATGAAAACAACACTTACAATCACCTATGCCTTGAAGTAGAACTTGAAGGAGGAGTGTGATGTGTGCTGAAGAACTCTCTTGGAAGAGAGGAGAAGCCCTTTCTCTTGACTGCACCAAATGCCTAGATGATTACACTTTGGTTCTAGGTTGGAGAGCAAGAGAACAAGATTTGAAAATACTTAGGGCTTAGGATTTGAAAGCTTTGATCTTTGGAAATGAAAGCTTGAGAGAATTTGCGATGAATGAGTAACCTTCCAATGGAACAGTAAAAGATCTACTTATAGCTTTCTCAAATCCACAAAACAGTTTAGGCAAAACCCCAATTGGAATCCGTGAGAAAAATCTCAACGGATAGAATCTGAACTCGCGACAGTCGACTTTTGAACAATCCACAGTCGACTGTTGCACAGTCAACAAGGGTAGGTGAGAATTCATAACGGTAACTTACTACGTGGACAGTCGACTGATGAAGCAAAGAAAGTCGTCTGTTAAACCAACAGGCCACTGTAAATCCTTCGAACTGCGACTGGCCGAGAGATGGGTAAGTTAGACAAATACTGGAAATCTCACAAGTAACAGGACAGACGACTGATGCAAGAAACACAGTCAACTGTTAATCAGAACAGGCGACTGTAAATCCTTATACAAACAACTGTCAATAGCATGAAAAATTTCCAGAGAGCTGAGTCAAAGAAATGACTTACAGACAGGCGACTGTTGCAGCATAGACAGTCGACTGATCTAATAGAAAGTCGACTGTATATACAGCACTGGTCGACTGGCCGTAAAAGTCAAATCAAACAAAGTTTGGGCAAGGATAGACAGGCGACTGATTTACAAAACACAGTCGACTTGTCACTTGGACATGCGCCTGTGAATCGTTCATCAGTAGCCTGTGCGAAGTATTCAGAGAAGGCCCAAAACAATATTGTAAAAGTCTGTGCATAACAGGCGACTGTAGAACAAAATACAGTTGACTATTTTTGAGACAGGCGACTGTAAACTGTTAAGCAGTCAACTGTTATAAACAACCCTTGCACAACCAATAGAGAAATGAATTGGAGTCAAAGTACAATTGATCTAATGGAGTCCTATGACTGAATGTAGATGTGTGTGTATGTGTGCTCCATCAAAGTTCTACTTCTAAGCAACATACTAGAAGAGATAAAAGAAAAATTACATTGACGAATAATTTCTTCTTTCCATCGTATGAGCTTGAAGTCTTCACGGAGCTTCAATCATCATCTACGATCAACCAATTCATGTTATTTGCCTTCAATGACGTTTGAGAGTCATCCATTGCAAGTAGATCTTCATAAATAGCTTAGGCAATGGATTAACTGCAAAATAGGGGATTAGTCACAAGTATTTATGTTTGCTTAACACCAAGTAGGGAGAAGTCCAATACTCAACAGGTAATGTGAGGTGTTGACCTAATATTCATTGCAGGAGATCGTGAGGCTTCATGGAGTTCATGTTTGTATTATCTCTGATCGGGACACCAGATTCACCTCACATTTTTGGAAAAGTTTGTAGTCTAGTTTGGGGACTCATCTTAATTTTAGTACCTGTAACGCCCCGCTCCCCGGGATACCCGATAGGTACGAATCCGTATCAGGTATTCCCGAAGAGGCGGGTGCTACGGGAGAGAAGGTACAAAATTTTCAAAGCACAGGCAGGGCCACCGCGCACTGCTGGATAGTACCTGTAGTATTCCAGATAACAAGCACAAAACACCCAAAGGACAACAGCTCAACCAGAAATATAAATAAACCACTGATCTAAATAAACACATGACTATCCAGAGTTAACATCATTGATACAAATCTCATATGTACAATAAGATCCCACAAATAGCTAGGGTACAATAACACTGCCCAAACTCTCTCACTCTCTAAAAGAAACCTTCCACTCCAACCAGCTCCAACCAACTGGACTCGTGGGCCTCTAACTCCACGAACCATCACCTGAAAAATATCAACGGGACACGTCACAGCGTGACCCAGTAGGAATATGCGTCTCTATATAGAATATTAACCAATGCATACAACCAAATGAGATGAAATTACCTTAGACATAAGACATGACATGGCACAATGCTCTAGCACACAAAGTATCTAAAGGACAAGTATACATCGTCTTCCACAAAGATGACATGTCCATTAAGGCATATGAATCAACATGTTAGAAAGAGTAGAAACTGCAACAAACTAGCAATTTGTGTCACAACTTGCATTATTTGATCGGAAACTAGTTAGCAACAAGAATTGTGATTCATGGCTACATATGTCTTAAAGTGACGTGAACCTAGAAGCAAGATGGGATATGTTAGTGACATGAACGTGAATAAAGATGCTCACTAAAGTTAGCAAACCATAAAGGACATCTTGCAAAAAAGAGCCACTAACTAATATTGCATAGAGTTTTAAGGGGGTTAGCAAGTGGCATTACGTGTAGTGTTCCCGACTTAAGTTTCTAATGCTTGGAATATTATGGAAATGTTTATGAAATGCTCACAAAAATTTCGGCAGAGTTTCTCTTGCATTTATCAATTTTTTTCCAATTACAATATGAGTAATATTACATGGGAAACATGCTATAACCATAAAACAAAATATATACTTGCTCAAGGAATCTTAGGAGAAGCAACATGGTAAGTGAGGAATTTAAGGTAAAGTGATTACTTAATACACTTCCAACCAACAACATCAAGCATTATAAGGCACTAGGAGAAAAATTAATACGCTTTTCTTCTCAAATGTCCCCACACAAGATGAAGAATCATAATAGCACGCTATGATTACGAAGCTACCACCTTTACACATTATTCTATAACAACGGGTCATAAAGGCTACAATACTCCATTCAGACTCCAACTTGTGCATGACACTAAAATGAAAACACCAACTTGCATACAAATTATTAGCTTGATCAAATACACACACAAAAATTGTAACTTTCATTACGAAATATTGAAAGAGGTTTATTTTCCTACAAAAGCATTACTTTTCACAAATCCTTAAACAAAATAGCACCATGCATGATGATTTGCTAATTAAGGCATGGGCATGGTTACCATCACACATTAAAAATGTTGATTTCACAGGAGCATGCATAGTTGCATAAGAAAGGTACTTGCTTTAATGTGGAAATGCAATTTTAGCTTATTTAAGGGCATGCAAGTAACACACTAGAGAGGGAACTCACATATAAACACAACTTTCAATATACACAATTCATAAACACAACTTCATTATATACTAACTTTATTGTTGCATGCTTTGCAATATCAAGGGAAACAATCGACAACGTTCAGATTTACGTGCTAACAACATTAGGATGCCATAGACGTAACTTAGCAATTTTACCAACCCACGAGCTAATCTTAAACAAATTGTGACAACGTAGTATTCAACTTGTAAACTATTAATAACTTAGCTCCTAAGATGTGAGTTTAGCCACATTAGTAACTTTAGCATGATTCCTAATAGGAATTAGGTCATCGGTTTCTTAAGGAACGAAATCATGGCAATAAACCCTACTTTCTTAAATACAACCACAAGAGCAAATTAAGCCAAAGTAGATTTGACCCTAAAATTCAATCATCAACAACTTACATGGGGGTTCGCATTGAAAATGATGACATCCTACCAACCACAACAATACAATGAGGTACCCTACAAACAACAACGCCAACAACAACTACCACACCAACACACCAACACCAACCCCACAACCCCAACAACACAAACAAATCATAACCAAAACCACAAGTCGTATAGTCATAGACATAACCACAAATCACATATAATGCTCAATGATGCCTTGATGCGTATGAAATACAACCAATGCAATGCAATGCAAAGGGGATCCCATGAATGAGCCGGCGTGCACGTGCAAATGATTCTACTCCGTTATCAACGTGGAGCCACCTAATGGATCAAGAGGTGACCAACGGCGTATTCACCCGCCTCCTACCGCGGCACTTTGTCCATGCCCGTGCACTCCACCTCGTGTCCTAACGTGACAACGTCACACATTTCATATTCCACGTGTATCCAACAAAAAATTTAGCCAATCCCGCATCTCAACTTCTTTTCACATAATGCTCATTTCATTCAAGAGAAATCCATTAATAAAGTTTCCAACTTTCCATTTAGGAGCAATTTATATAAATTATGAAACAAGGCAAAAGGAACGATAAAGCCTCCAACTTTCAACATGAGAGCTATGTCATTTAAACAATGTAACAAAACGAGAACAATCTCATTTAATCATTATAACATAATAAGATCCATTTCATAGAAGAGAGCAATGTCATAAAAGAGAGCAATGTCATACAAGGCAACTTGAATGTTGAACTTCCAACATTTCATCTTACCTCCAACATCCCAACATCCCTAATAAATTTCCAACATCCTAACATTTCAACATTTGAGAGCAATGCCAAAATGAGAGCGATCCAACTTGATTTGTGAAAATTGAACTTAAAGAACAATTCAACTTAATTAATTTCATAGCACAAAACCGAAAGCAAGATAACACTTGAGCATGTGTAACTATGATTTCATAGCATGGAATAGATAGAGCTAACCTCTATAACTTGACCATGTTTAGGTTGTTGGGCTTATATCATTTTCCACTCCCGCCTCCTACCACTCCACCCCATATGAGTATACTACCATAACATTGTCTCATGGCCAATTTGGTGCAAGCATTTCCCTCTAATTTCATTCATGACTTTATGTAGACATTTTATCAAACACCTAGTTGGCATGTATAGCATGAACTAAATTGCAATAGAAAGCAACATAAAGCTTAGGCAAGGTAGCAACTCAAGCCCAAATAACCCATATCCACATTCATTTTTGCTAACAAGAATAACCATAAAAATAAAATTTACTATATCAATAATCTAGATACTAATATTAACATGAAACACCTAGTTGGCATGTTTTCCATAACATGAAGAGATGCATCTCCATAATGAAAGATAGTCTCATTAACATGAACTTGGATGAAATTGGATAATAAACTATAAGGAGATAAAATTCCTACCTCAAAATCAAGCGAGCTCCACCATGGTTGCAAGCTCCAAGCTCCAAAATCCCAAATCTTCTTCTTGATTTCTCATCCAAACTCAACCCTAAACAAAGCCCTCTTCCAATTTCTATTTCAACATGAAACCCCAACTCTCCTCATGAAAACTCCATGAATCCATCTCCAAGACCTAATTTCGAATTTCTCCCAATTTCTTCATGAATCCCAACATCAAGCCCCAAAATCCCAAATTCTCCTTTCAATTTCCCATTCTTTCTCTTATTCTTTCTTTCTTCTTCTCTTTTTTTTCCCACGTTTTTTTTTGCCTGCAACCTCATTCGGCCAGGGATGATGGGGCTCACGGCCTGGGCATGGGAGAAGTGGGAAGAGGAAGGGGATTAAAGAATTTAGAAGGGGGAAATGAAAGGAAAAGGAAGTAGAAGTGAAGTCCCCCTGGCTTCATTCGGCCATCACAAGGGGAGCTCGGCCTGGAAATTTCGGCCTGCACCATAGAAGGGGACGGGCTGGTTGGGGAGAAGGAAATGGGAAAGAGAAACTAAAGAAAAGAATTAAGAAAAGTGAAGAAGTTTATAGAAGAGATGGTTATTTACAAGTTTTCCATTCTATTAGCCATCTCTCCTCTCTTCATAATAGTCCAAGCCAACTATTAAAGCCCAATCATCATTAATTAACAATAATCGAAGCCTAACTCTAGCTATCAAAACTAACTAAGGCCTTAACAATAGTGATGATAATCGAATCAATATCACCGATAGTAAAAAAAATTACTAATGCCAAAAATTGCATCAACATTACCAAACAACCAACTTCAATAATAATAATATCCTTCATGAATAGCTATCCCAGCCTCGCCAATTATCATGAACATCCCGTTGTACTTTACACACTTACCAATGAAAAACGCCACGCACGCTAATAAACATTGTTCGCATGCCAATAA